>JARYGA010060224.1:1235333-1853000 GCA_030545235.1 Helianthus tuberosus
ATTCTATGTTGACAGAACAGAACAAACTCCTGAACAGAGAGCAGCAGCTCATGCAGCAGCAGAGGCAGAACATGAAGCAGCACTAGAAGCCTATCTGGCTGCCAAGCCAAAGAAAAGAAGTAGTAAGCCAAAGAAAAAGAAAGAGAAAAAAAGTAACAAACAATTGCTGGTGATGAAGAATCAGGTGCTGAACCCTCTTGATGAGAACTTTCAGTTGAACGATCCAACAAAAAGGCCTGACATACTTGTAATGGAATTGGGATCTTCTCTATGATGAAGTGGGAAACAAATATGAAGTCGCTTGTTGGAGGTTTGAGCATGATAAAGACATGTGGTTGATCACACGCAAGAGTGGACATCGAGAATACTATGCTAAGGAAAGTCAATTTGAGTCATGAACGAAGATTGATTTGAAAAGCCTCCTGCGTGCTCCTTATTATGATCCAGAGCCAAATTAGAGAGGTGGAGGTTGGGAATTCCACTCAAGACTCGAGAGGGAAGTGAAGACCAATTTTGCCACAATGAAGACAGTTGAGCCCAAAGTTGTAAGAAATCCTGGAGTACGTGATCCTCATACTAAGCACACTGTCAGATCTGTGATTTGGCCTGCAACTGACAAGGAGAAGATCATTCCAATTGCAAAGAAGTTTGAAAAGGGAATACTGAAGAACTTCAAGTTCTGGGCCTATGATCCAAGAATGGTCGAAGCTGTTATTGTCACTGAAGAACAATCAATCAGGATTCCAAATTCTTATGACCTGATTAGCTTTCATGAGGAAGATGTTCTGATTCTCACACATCATCAGATTCGCACGAATGAAAAGTATGAAGTGTGTGCGAAGGCTTCAACGAGCGCTTCTGCCAACATACTAAATCATCATCTTTTTGCTCCTGATCCAGAGAATGAGCAGCGCGGTCCTCAAGTTTGATGCAGCTACTGATCCAGTAAACCTAGGGGGAGATTGTTAGACCCTTGAAGGTTTATGGATTACTAGCAAATTGGATTAGTAGGATGTGTGGGTTAATGGTTGTAATATGGGTTTTTTGGGTAAGTTGGGCCTAGGGTTTAGGGAGCCTCCTCCCTAAACACTACTATAAATAGATATGTCATGTCATTAGGTAGGTGGTTGGTGACACTAGCAATCTTATATTAGACATCATCATATGTATGCAAGATCTTTATAATCATCAATCAAGAATCTTTCTTTTCATCTCCTTTCTTCTTTTTTTGCTTGTTTATGACCATGTGTCCCTTTGAGGTACCAGATAATTCTCCACATGGCTTCAATATGGGTAACTTGAGGTTGATGCATGAATTGGCTCACAACTCCCACTGCGTAAGCAATGTTAGGTCGGGTATGTGAGAGATATATTAGTTTCCCCACTATCTGTTGATATTCTCCCTTGTCAGCCAGCTTAGCATTTTCCTCCATAGAGAGCTTCTGGTTTACCGTCATACGAGTATCCACGGGTTTGCAATCTATCATCCATGTTTCTGCCAGTAGCTCAAGTACGTATTTCTTTTGGTAGATGAAAATCCCCTGTCTAGACCTCAGGACTTCGATTCCAAGGAAGTATTTAAGTCTTCCCAGATCCTTCATTTCGAATTCTTTGAACTGGTTTGCCTTTAACCTTGTCATCTCTTCTTCATCATTACCTATGGTTATCATATCATCAACATAAATAATTAAGCATGTTACGAGTCCATTCCTCCGTTTAAGGAACAGAGTACGATCTGAGTTACTCTGTTTAAAGCCATATTTTTTTCATGGCTAAAGTGAACCTGCCAAACCAGGCACGAGGAGACTATTTTTAATCCATATAAGGATTTCTTCAAGCGACACACTTCTCTGGGATTGGAAATTTCCATGACTCCAGGAGGGGCTTCCATATAGAGTTCTTCTTTAAGTTCTCCATGTAAGAAGGCATTTTTCATGTCAAACTGAAGGAGAGGCCAACCTTTATTTGCAGCTATAGAGAATAGAACCCTGATTGTGTCAATTTTGGCCACGAGAGAGAATGTCTCTGAATAATCAATTCCGTATGTTTGAGTGTACCCCTTAGCTACAAGTCAGGCTTTGTATCATTCAATAGTTCCATATGGCTTGTATTTTATAGTAAAGACCCAACGACATCCTACTGGTTTTTTTCTAGGAAGAAGGATACATTTCTACCATGTGTCATTTTTATTTAGTGCATCTATTTCAACTTCCATTGCCTCTTTCTAGTTCTTAGACTTAAGAGCTTGTTCGACTGTAGTTGGGATTTCTTCAGAACATAGAGATGTGGCAAAAGCTTTGGCTTCTAGAGATAAATTTCCCGCTTCCACATTTGCTATTGGATATGGAGAACTTCGGGCTTCCTTCTCAGGACAGTATCTTTTCGGAGGAACTCCTCTGTTAGACCTTGGGGGGAGAACATATCTAGTTTGTTCCACCTCTGATGACTCTTGTCCTACCGTATGGTTAGGATTTTCAACATGCTCATGATTTTCACAGTCAGTGGATGCGTCAGAGATATTAGAAGAGTCAACATTAGAGAAGTCAACAAACTCTTGAGTTCGAGAGTTACTTACCTCTGACGCCAGGTTGGGAGGATCATTGTTAGTGGTACTGTCTTCAGGACAGGTGGATTGAGTAATTTCTTCTGAGGATGGCAACCATTTTATCCAACTCATTGTCTCATCGTATGTCTTTCCCCCTGACCAGTGTGTTGGGTATTGTAGAAATAATCGGTTTTGAGAAAATCACAGTTCATCGTGGTATACATATGGCGTGTTTTTTGGGTTGTAGCATCGATAACTGTGTTAATTGATTCCATAGCCCACAAACACACACTTCTCGGCACATGCATCCAGTTTGGAACGTTCTGTTTTTGGTAGGTGAACAAACAAAGAACATCCAAAGACACGTGGTTCAATGGTAAGGGTAGATGGAGGTTTGTGGAATTTGGACAGGGCTTGAATTGAGGTTTTTAAGTTAAGAGCTCTGGCTGGGAGACGATCAATAAGATAGGTTGCAGTGACAAGAGCTTCGAGCCAAAAATATTTCGGAACTTGGGATTCAATCATGACTGCGCGAGTTATTTCTAAAAGGAAACGAGTTTTCCTTTCAGATACCCCGTTTTGTTCAGGGGTATGGGCGCATGAGGTTTGATGAATTATTCCTTTTTCCTGACAAAAGAGTTTGATGGAAGTATTAACAAATTCCCCCTATTATCGGTCCTAAGAATTTGGATATCACTCTTGAATTGAGTTTTAACCATGGCACAAAAAATTGTGAATTTTGAAAAAACTTCGTTTTTATTTTCCAATAGATAAATCCAAGTCATGCGGGTGCAGTCATCATTGAATGTTACGAAATAGAGAAAATTTTGCCCCCCTTCTATTTTTGCTGGCCCCCATACATCCGAATGGATTAATTAAAAAGTAGAATCAGCCTTAGTGTCATTGGATTTGAAAGTGTGTCTATGACTTTTAGCCAAAAAACATGTCTCACACTTCAAGGCTTTATTTATTGGAAATAACTCAGGAAATAAACGATGTAAGTAACCACTGGATGGGTGTCCCAATATTCGATGCCACAACCAAGCTGTCACACCCCGACCGCGTTAAAACAACAAACCACGGCGGAAACGTCGGGGAGTGTCGTAACAGAATTATTGTTTCACGACCATGGCAATTAAAGTTTTGTTTTATTCATTAACAAAAGGAGTTACATTGTCTTAAAATAAAAGAAACAAGAGTACATAACATTATTTAGACTAATCTTGCTTCTTTTATGTCACTAAGGCCCTAGTCCACCCTAGTGTATCCTGATCAAATCTATGCATCAGCTCCTGAAACACATGTGAAAATAGGTACGTCAGCCTAAAAATGCATGTGAGATACATATGTTTTGTTAAAATAGGATTCATGAATTAAGTTTAAAGAAATGTTTAATAAAAGTTAGTCATGAATCTTGTTAAATATTTTCTTTTATAAATCATATAAAAGTGATAAGAAAATCTGATGATATATATAAAAGAAAGATGTTTAGTTAAATAAGTAATCAAGTAAAATGAGTTTGTATAAAATAAGTTGTTTGTAAAACAATGTTTATGTGAAAATATGTTATCTGTGTAAATGTAATATGTCTAAACTGAAATGGTTTAAATAACGCAACGATATGCAATATCATAAAAGCACTTACATATAGGACGTACCAACGGCGTATCCACCATGCTTCTATCACATTACACATGCCTCGTTATTTAAATCACTTAAACAAACCACCAAAATGTATTGTATAAACCAATGTCTACTGTCAAATGTAAATCATGTGATGTGTAACCAAATGTTATGTATGGCAGGTGAAATATGTCAACTAAAGCCATAGGTAAAATGCACAAAACAAGGTATTGAAATAAAGCATAGTTTAAATCAAAGTTATGTCTGGTAAAATAAATGCATGCCTTACTGATACAAACATCTATGCGGTATTGTTACAATGCATACATTCAAGCCTTGCGACTGTGTCGACAAACCCTTAAACAAATTAAAGGTTTATCTGAATTATGTATATTGGATTCAGTCCTTCCTTCTATCCAAACAAATCTAGGATTTCAGGAACAGGAGTTGTCAATTCCTATGGCACCATTACTTACTACCAAGCGGCATGGCCAATGTTAATGAACGTATTTTTGTCCCATTTAAACAAACCAAATGTCATATCAAAATGTAAGCATGTTATGTGAAAACAATGTACTAAGTATGCAATAAATGAACATACATAGCATGTGATGTAAAACAATGTACTAAGTATACATTATAGGTGATGTAAAACAATGTACTAAGTATGCAATAAATGAACATACATAGCAAAAACATGGATAAAATCATGTACTATACGTGTACTATTGAACATAGCAAGTATGAGTTATGAAATCATGAAAAGCACGAAAGTAACAAGTAGGCACATGTGTTTCACCCCAAAATGTTTGAAAAACAGTAAAAGAGGGGACTATGTACTCACTTGAGATTGCTCAATAGTCTTTGGATAACAACCAAGCAATGCAAGAAAGATCACAGAATCAATCGACACCTAATATAGGTAACTATGTTAATAAACCGGACCTAAATCGGAGGATCGGATAGAATGAGGTTTCGTAAACCAAATGAGTATAGGAACTCATGTAATATGGTTTAACAAAGCCTACATTCTAAAACGAAACCTATCCTAAGTGCTTACGACCCATTACGACCCGTTTAGGTAGCTTACGCAACTTTAACGCGTCGTTCGTGTAAAACGCGTTTGGACGGCCTAACTAGACCTATGATAAGTAATATATGCCTTAACATGTCTAATAAAGTTGCTTAATTAGTTTAGATGTCAAAATTTATGTTACATATGCTTAAAATGAATTTATGCACAAAAAGGGAATTTTGGTCATTTACCTAAGGCATATAGACTACCTATCATACAACTAACTAAACGTAGTGACCATAAGGTGTAACCTCGGAAGGTTATTCCCTATACAACTATGGTCACAAAATGTGTTTGGTCGGATCCTAATGATCGACCAAACGGGTCGGGTTCGAAAGTCTAAGCGGTTGTTTAGACCGCTTATCTTACGACCCTATATAAGCACTAAACCTAAAGTGACGAGTTAAACATGTTAAAACATGTTTAACGAATTTAGAAAACAAGTTTGATATCAAAACAAAGGGTTTTGATACCCAAGAATAGTTTGGTTGCAAAATACGCATAAACGCGTATTTTGGCCGAAACTATGACTCGTCACTACGCCTAAATAACGTGGTAATCTGTAGGTATAGTCACAAAGGACTATGACCATCGTGATTACGCTCACGTTGCGAAGTTCAAACGAACTTCGTGTTGACCATTGACAGGTCAAAGCAGAAAGTCAAACACTGTTTGACTTTCGTGCTAAAAACGCATAAACGCATGAAAGAATACTTACAAGAGGTCCAAGCAATGGGGATTTGATCCAAAATTTCTCAGGTATGAAGGTTTTTAGGCTTCAACTTAGAGAAATCAGATCAAAGTGTGGGTTGCAAATGAAAAGCTTGGGGTTTATATAGTTTTCGGGTACCCGTTAAGATCATTCCTCGATAAACGAGCTTCGATCTGAGCCGTACAAGTGCACCCCCTGATTTAGAATACCATGGGCAGCCCTAAACAAGCCCATAGACTTGATAAAACCATTTGCAAACATGGGGAACAGCTGGAACAAGCTGGAATATATTTTTGCTGATCTGGGATGCTTACACAAGCCACGTAAGGAGAGGCTCTGGGCTACGCGCCCCGCCTGGGCCATCTTTGGCAGAATGTCAGAAATGGTCCCTGCAGGTTTGAAACTTGCTTTTCGATGCATTTTTGGCATGTTTAAGCCCCGTTAACCCTATTTCAAGGCTCTAAAATGAAGTTAAAGTGTAGGGAACTTAAAATATGCTCAAAAACATTTCAGATGTCAGTTCGTTTGGCCGTACGGTTGCGTTGTTTGGTTAATTACGACGAAACACGAACGGACGCGAAAAACGATCCAAATTACGCGACGAATGGAATTTTATCATGCCAATCACTAAAATAAAATATTTTAATGATTACATAAATTTTTGGATGTCCGGATATATTCAGAACGTAAGATATGCGCGAAAATGCAAACTCATGCACTTGTTGACGCTTTTAGTCCCTGATTCTCCAAAAAGTTTATATTAGCATACCGAACCCATCAAAGCCTATTTATAAGCTATTTAAAGGATATTTAGGGTATTTTTAACTTATGATCAAGTTCCGGAATGTTCGTTACAGTACGAATCGGCATACTTTCGCAGTTTGTCGAAATTAGTCCCTGTAAGCGAATAAACTTGATTTTGTCATACCAAAGCCTTCAAAACTTATTTCTAAGTTATGTAAAGGTTATTTAAGGTATGTTAAGCATATGTAGATGTTCCGGAGTGTTTTTTGCATTAAAATGATTACGTTTACGCATCAGTTTGCGTATAACTATCTAGAAAACGATATAGAGTTTGAAATTGAACAAAAATCAAAACATGCAAAATGTCAAACATAAACAAAAAAATATTGGGATCAAAACACTTTGTTTTGTTGATAAACAAACAATTCAAAGTTTGTACAATGATTACAAGCACAGTTGTCATAGTCTCCCCTACTTGTGGAAATTTCGTCCCGAAATTTATTTAGAGGAAACTTGTGAGAATAGATGTGGATATTTCACCTTCATTTGATCTTCACGTTCCCAAGTAAATTTCTGGTCCTCGTTTAGATTCCCAGCAAACTTTGACAAGTGGAATGCGCTTGCATTTGAGCCATTTGACTTCACGGTCCATGATTTCCATAGGCTTCTCAACAAAATGCATCGTGTCATCAACACGAATTTCGTCAAGTGGTATGTGGAGGTTCTCATCAGCTAAACACTTCTTGAGATTGGACACGTGAAAGGTTGGATGAACATTTCCAATTTCAGGAGGTAACTCAAGTCTGTAGCCTACCTTACCGATTCTTTCGACCATCTTGAATGGTCCAACATATCTAGGTGCAAGTTTTCCTGTCTTTCCAAATATGATCACACCTTTCCAAGGTGAAACCTTGAGTAGAACGCGATCACCGACTTGAAATTCCAAGGGCTTGCGTCGTTGATCCGCGTAACTCTTTTGACGGCTTCGAGCTGTCTGAAGGTTATCGTGAACTTTCTTAACCTTATCTGTTGTCTCTAGAATGAGGTCAGGTCCAGTAAGCTGAGCCTCACCGATATCATTCCAGCAGACTGGTGAACGACATTTTCGACCATATAAAGCCTTGAAAGGAGCCATGTTGATGCTGGAGTGATAACTATTGTTGTAGGATAATTCAATCAACGGAAGATACGAATCCCAACTACCACCAAAATCGATCACACAAGCTCTAAGCATATCCTCCAAAGTCTGGATTGTTCTTCCAGATTGACCATCTGATTGCGGATGATAAGATGTGCTCAAATTAAGTTGGGTTCCCATAGCAGATTGCACGGTCCTCCAAAAACGAGATAAAAATCGAGCATCTCTGTCGGATATAATGTTCAATGGAACACCATGTCGTGATACAATTTCATCCACATAGATTTTAGCCAGCTTGTCAGCAGAAAGATCCTCACGTATCGGCAAGAAATGTGCTGACTTGGTAAGACGATCAACAACTACCCAGATGGAATCATGACCTTTCTTAGTGCATGGAAGTTTGGTAATAAGATCCATAGCAATATTTTCCCATTTCCAAACTGGGATCTCTGGTTGCTCCAATAAACCTTAAGACAGGTCTTTCTTCATACCAGGCCACCAATACTGAGTACGAAGATCCCTATACATCTTGTCTGCACCAGGATGAATTGAATAACGAAACTTATGAGCTTCATCCATTAACAAGGTGCGAAGATTATCTTGACTTGGGACCCACAAACGATCCATGAAATAAAATAGCCCATAGTCCTTTAGTTCAAGACCAGGCTTAATATGAAATGGTAACTCTTTACTCATTAAACCTTGTGTAACACAAGTATGTTGAGCCTGAGAAATGCGGGTCTGAATATCAGATCGAACCTGGACACAGTGAAGCTTGACACGTTCCTTACGACTTAATGCATCAGCCATGACATTCGCCTTACCAGGATGGTAGCGAATTTTGCAGTCATAGTCGTTTAGAAGTTCAACCCAACGTCGTTGCCTCATGTTGAGTTCTTTTTGATTGAAGATGTGCTGAAGACTTTTGTGGTCAGTGAAAACAACACATTTTGTACCATACAAATAGTGTCTCCTGATCTTGAGAGCGAATACAACCGCACCTAACTCAAGATCATGAGTGGTGTAGTTATTCTCGTGTATCTTCAACTGCCTCGATGCATAAGCTAGGACTTTTTTCCTTTGCATGAGAACACAGCCAAGACCCAAGTTTGATACATCACAATACACGACAAAATCATCATTGCCCTCAGGCAAAGATAGAATAGGCACATCACAAAGCTTCTGTTTCAAGGTCAGAAATGCTTCTTCTTGTTTAGATCCCCATACAAAGGGTTTGTTCTTCTGAGTTAGAGCAGTTAGGGGAACTGCAATCTTGGAGAAGTTTTCGTTGAAGCGGCGGTAATAACCCGCAAGTCCAAGAAATGAACGAATTTCGGTGGGTGTAGTAGGCGTATCCCAATCCTTAATCGCACTGATCTTGGAGGGATCTACATAGATTCCTTGTTCGTTGACGATGTGTCCCAAAAATTGAACTTCCTTAAGCCAGAATTCACACTTGGTGAATTTAGCGAAAAGTTGCTCTTTCTTCAGGAGTTCCAGAGCGCTCATGATCAGCTTGCGTCTTAGAATAAATCAGGATGTCGTCAATGAAAACGATGATGAACTTGTCCAAATAAGGCTTGCAGGCCCTATTCATCAAGTCCATGAAAACAGCAGGAGCATTAGACAAACCAAATGGCATAACATTGAACTCATAATGCCCATAGCGAGTGCGGAAAGCAGTCTTGGGAATATCTTCTTCATGCACACGAAGTTGATGATACCCAGAACGTAGATCAATCTTTGAAAAACAAGTAGCACCCTGTAACTGATCAAAGAGATCATCAATACGAGGTAGGGGATATCAATTCTTGATGGTAAGCTTCTTAAGCTCACGATAATCGATGCACATCCTGAAAGAGCCACCCTTCTTTTTGACAAAAAGAACGGGAGCACCCCAAGGTGAAAAGCTAGGACGGATAAAACCCTTGTCAGAAAGTTCTTGAAGCTTCTTAGATAAATCTTGCATCTCAGACGGTGCAAGACGATATGGAGATCTGGCAATAGGATTTGCACCAGGTACAAGATCAATACAGAACTTGACTTGGCGTGCTGGGGGTAAACTAGGTAATTCTTCAGGAAAAACTTCGGGATAATCCCGGACAACAGGGATATCTTGAATAGACTTACCTTTGCCTTTATCTACTATAACATGTGCCAAGAAGGCAACATAGTTCTTTCGTAGATACTTCTGAGCTTGGGTACAAGACATGAGCTTGAGACTACTAGCAGGTTCCTAACCACGAACCTCTAGTATCTTACCAGTCGAAAGAGGCACACGAACAATCTTCTCAAAACAAACTACCTCTGCGTGATACTTGGCTAACCAATCCATTCCCACTATAACGTCGAAGCTTCCAAGTTGCATAGGTGTGAGGTCGATAGGGAAAAGATGGTTGTTAAGGTTCAATTGGTAGTTTCGAAGAACAGAATCGAGAACAACGGGTTCAGCACTAGCTACCTCTATTGTTAAGGGTTTTCCTAGTTTTGTTCTAGACATGCGAAGCAAAGGCTCGAAAGATAAAGACACAAAACTCTTATTGGCACCCGAATAAAAAAGAACAGATGCAGGCTGATTATTAACAAAGCCTGAGCCTGATTTGCATTTACCAACCTCGGGCACTGGTTCCTGTAGTGGGTCAGATCCCCACAGTTGTAGCATGAACCAGGAGGATAGTGAGGTCGTGCAGCCTGAGCCTGTTGTTGAGCAGGTGGTTGAGCAGCTTGCTGAGCTGGGTTCTATGCAGCTTGATTAGGAGCAAAATGAAAAACATCGCAAGAAACGACATTGAACTTGCGGTTGATGGTGACTATTGCATCTGTTGCACAACGGTGCATTCCTCGCATACCGTTTCTTTGCTGGAGGTTGTGCCGGTTGGTTGGGAGCTGTGTGATTGGCTTGGGCAGTGACAGCGAAATTCTGGGAAGCCTTGCGCATCTTAGACCTTTTCGTAGAACCAGATTTCTTCCCCTTCTTGTTTTCACCCTTGTGACAACTCGAGTTTCCAAGATTCCATCTTCGCATTAATTGTACATTAATTGTCTAGTTGTTTGCTTACATGACTTGTTTGACTTATTTGTCTTGTAACTGTACATGTTTGATATAGGTTGAGACGTTATGTGACTATTGTGTTATGCGTTCAGTGTTATAAACTTGTGATTGGTTTAACTTGATGACACTTAGGGTTTTACACTAGTAAGCTCGATGAAACATCAAGAGTTTCGCCATTAACCATTTCGACGAAACAAAGGAGAGTTTCGTCAAAACTCTCACGACGAAACATGGGGTTTCGTCGGCCCAAATTCACCGCGAAGCCCAGTAAAGGCCCAACTCGCATACGCGATTATATAACAATATAGGGTAGCACAAGGACACGTATTTTGGCTGATTTGCAAACCCTAGCTTTCTCTCCCTCTTTGTTAACCGACGGCAACCATCACTATCATCCTTGGAAACTTTCAAGTCCTTCGTTCTAATCCCTATACCTTTCGGTTAGTTATTTGCTAATATCTAATTGCTTATGAATTTATTATGTATATCGCGATGATCCATGAATGCATGACTCGTATGCTTGCTTGTTAACAGTTTGTTATAGAATAGGGTTTAATGGTTATAGATAGTGACGAATGTTTTGTGATCATGATGATTTGATTATAATGATTGATTAGGTTTTCTTGTTATTGTTGATCCGAATAGGATGTTGATCGATGAGATAGGGTGTTGAAATTGATGAATCCATGAATTTGTTCTCATGTAATGGCCATCGTTTATGTTAGATCGTTTAAGATTAAAGCATGATTCTGTTGTGATTGAATGATTGATACAAACTGATTGTTTTGATGATCGGCGATTAGGGTTTCTGTGATTTTTGTAACTGTTATGTTTGCGATGAAACCTAGGCATCGACGAAACACATGTCGACGAAACATAAGAGTTTCGTCGATGGGGATTACGACGAAACAAGGGAGTTTCGCCGAAGGGGTTCACGACGAATAGGATGTTGATCGATGAGATAGGGTGTTGATATTGATGAATCCATGAATTTGTTCTCATGTAATGGCCATCGTATATGTTAGATCATTTAAGATTAATGCATGATTCTGTTGTGATTGAATGATGGATACAAACTGATTGTTTTGATGATCGGCGATTAGGGTTTCTGTGATTTTTGTAACTGTTATGTTTGCGATGAAACCTAGGCATCGACGAAACACATGTCGACGAAACATAAGAGTTTCGTCGATGGGGATTACGACGAAACATGGGAGTTTCGCCGAAGGGGTTCACGACGAAACAAGTGTGTTTCGTCAAGTTGTTAATCAAGCACAGTAACTCGGTTAATTCTGTTAGTAGTTAACTAGGTTAGTGAAGAATATGTTAATTAATAAGGATAGTACAAGTAACTGATAATTGTAAAGCGTGGTTGCATGAGCTTGTATAACTGATAAATGTTATGTGTTAGTTGTTACTTGCATGTACGTGATGACCTTGACTGTTAGTCAAACTTGGGGAATGTCAACTGATTGTGTGTATGTACAAACTATAGGCTTTGATTGAATTATTTATGCACAAGTAATTAAGCATACCGAGCAAACCGAGGTGAGTTCACACTCCTAAGGCATGGGATTCCCGGTGGGTTGGGAATGGGATTGAATATCTACTCGTACTTTCATCACTACTAGACTACTTACCACCGTCCTCGGATTGGGAAGGATGCCTGTGCTAAAACCTACGTAAAACCTACGTACCACTGTCCTCGGATTGGGAAGGACACCAGTGCTCAACGTACGTAAAAACCTACGTACCACTGTCCTCGGATTGGGAAGGACACCAGCGCTAAAACCTACGTATTCTCATACGTACCTTTGTCCTCAGATTGGGAAGGGCACCTACGTAAAACCTACGTACTCTCATACATACCTCTGTCCTCGGATTAGGAAGGACACCTATAGATGCGACTAGTCTAGTAAAGCACAACATGGGAAGCCCCCACCTAATATCGTGAAAACGTTTGGGAAACAAGAATACTGGTTAACACATGGTTATGAAACAAACTTACGATTTTCTGAAACAAACTCAATAACTGAACAATCAATTGTGAACTCGCTCAACTTTGTTGTTGACTCGTTGTTACATGCCTTGCAGGTCGTTAGATACTCATGGAGCTTGCACAGGGAGGCGCGGTCGTTGTGGGACATGGACAGTGTGTGCCATGTTAAAAACATTATATCATTGCAAACTTAATACTTTTGTTGGGTTTTTACATTTATGCTTTCGCTAAACATTCAATTATGTTTTGTTTTGAACACCTTTCATATTGTTGGAATGAATTATATTTATTACTTACAATGTTCAATATGATTGGTGGCTTGATGCTGGTCATGTCACGCCTTCAAGCGGTGATACTCCGCGTGTGGATTTTGGGGGTGTGACAGATTGGTATCAGAGCCATTGGTTATAGTGAACTTGGTTTTAAAAAGGGGAAAACTTTTGGATAAAACCAGACTATAACCTGAACAGTGCTCGACGATCCACAACGACGCTTCGCTCCACGTGCAAGGCTCAACACTATAGGTGATATGGTTTATGTTATATTGCCTACTTGCTAGTTACATAGAACTTTGATTATGGTATGCTTAGATGAACGTAACAATTATTGTTTGAAAACACATGTGTGCTTACTCTCTTCTGTCATCGCACTTTCGCGAACCTTTCTCACCCATGTTTCCTTTGAGATGAAGATCATGAGTGGACGCGTTAACCTCACACAAGCCCAGCTGACAGCTTTGATCAACAAACAAGTTGCTGCGGCACTTGCAACCGCTCAAGCAGGAGGTATACCCTGCAGTCGCAACTCTCTCTAGGATCTTTAGATCCTACCCTCATGAACCAACTCTTGTGTTTAACTTTGTCCTGTTCTTATATACGCAACAGGTCAGCATGCTTAGCCACCTGTGTGCACGTTCAAGACGTTCATGGACTGTCGTCCGAATACTTGCAGTGGAACTAAAGGAGCCATAGGACTCCTCCACTGGTTTGAGAAGCTCGAATCGGTCTTCGAGATGTGTGAATGCCCTGAGGCTCGTAGGGTGAAGTATGCCACTTGTACTCTCGAAGGCGTTGCGTTGACTTGGTGGAACGCGCAAGTCCAAATGTTAGGGCTGGCAGCTGCCAATGCCACCCCATGGAACGACTTCAAGGAACTGATCAAGTAAGAATACTGTAATCGTGATGACATCCACAAGCTGGAAGTAGAGTTCTTTAACCTGAAGATGACGGGGTCAGAGATAGAGGCGTATACGAAGCGATCAAACGAACTGGCAATATTGTGTCCTACGATGGTAGATCCTCCTATCAAGCGCATCGAGCTGTACCTCAAAGGCTTAGCACCAGAGATTCAAAGCCATGTGACTTCTGCTAACCTTGCTACTATCTAGGATGTTACTCGTCTTGCTCACCGTCTCACAGACCAGGCAGTGGAACAGAACAAGCTGCCTAAGCGTATCGGTGCTACGACTACTACTACTTCTGCTACCCCCAGTGACAACAAACGAAAATGGGATGGAGCCTCCAGCAAGGGTTCGACTACAGTTCAGTCCCAGGCACAACAGCGAAAGACTGATGACTACCAGAGTCCTGGTCAGCAATCCTCTGGTAGTCAAGGGCAGGGTGGATATCGAGGAAACCACCCAAAGTGCAACAAATGTAACAGACACCACAGTGGTCAGTGCAACAAGGGACGTTGTCAGAGGTGTCTCAAGATGGGTCATGAAGCCAAGGATTGCAGGAGCTCATGGCCTGCAAATCAGAATCGTCAGCAGCAACAGCAAGCACCGCAGAATCAGCAACAGCAACAGGGCAACAGGGGATGCTATCAGTGCAGCGCTGATGGTCACTTCAAGAGACACTGCCCACAGTTAAATCAGAACCAAAATCAGAACAATAATAACCAAGGCAACGGGAACAATAATGGGGGCAACAATGGGGGAAACAACGATGGCAATGGTGCCAGGGGTCGAGCGTTCGTGATTGGTCAGGGTGACGTAAGGAATGATCCTAACGTGGTGATGGGTAAGTTTCTTCTCGGCGACTTTTATGTTACTGTCTTATTTGATTCGGGTGCCGATACCAGTTATGTGTCTTTAAAAGTTAGTCAAATGCTTAAACGCACATCAACTCCTTTAAACACCAAACATGTCGTAGAGTTAGCAAATGGTAAAAGTTTAGAGGCCACGCACATAGTCAAGGGTTGCAACCTCGTCTTAGCTGGTCAGACCTTCTCCGTCAATCTTATTCCTATAGTCTTGGGGAGTTTCGACATCGTCATTGGGATGGATTGGTTATCCCAACAGCAAGCAGAGATTCTGTGTAAGGAAATGATCGTTCGTATTCCTCGTTCGGGGAAAGAGCCTCTCGTGATTCAAGGCGACAAGAGTGGTGCTGTGGTGGGCATCATCTCTTTCCTAAAGGCCCAGAAATGTTTGCGAAAGGGGCACACTGCTATACTAGCCCTCGTTACGGACGCATCAACGAAAGAGAAGAAGATAGAGGATATTCCGGTAGTACGCGATTTTCCTCAAGTGTTTCCTGAAGAATTACCTGGGCTACCGCCTCATCGCCAGGTCAAATTCCAAATCGAGCTAGCTCCTGGAGCAGCGCCCATAGCTTGAGCACCTTATCGCTTAGCTCTAACAGAATTAGAAGAACTATCCAAGCAACTGCAAGAGCTCTTGAACAAGAGATTCATACGTCCTAGCTCTTCACCCTGGGGAGCTCCAGTTTTGTTTGTAAAGAAGAAAGACGGTACCTTCCGTATGTGCATAGATTACCGCGAACTCAACAAGGTGACCGTGAAGAATCGCTATCCTCTTCCACGCATTGATGACTTATTCGACCAGTTGCAAGGGTCGAGCTTCTATTCAAAGATTGATCTGAGATTAGGCTACCATCAACTGAGAGTCCGGGACGAGGATATCTCTAAGACAGCATTCAGGACTCGTTATGGGCATTTTGAGTTCCTGGTTATGCCTTTTGGATTGACAAACGCACCTGCAATCTTCATGGATCTTATGAACAGGGTGTGCAAGCCCTACCTGGATAAATTCGCTATTGTATTCATCGACGACATTCTGATCTACTCCAAGAGTCAGGAGGAACACGAGCAACATTTACGGCTTATCTTGGAACTTCTTCGAACAGAGCAACTTTATGCTAAGTTTTCGAAATGCAACTTCTGGCTTCGTGAAGTCCATTTCCTAGGCCATGTGGTAAACAAGGATGGGATTCATGTTGATCCATCCAAGGTAGACTCGATCAAGAACTGGCCTGCACCCCGCACCCCAACAGAAATCCGCCAATTCTTGGGTTTGGCGGGCTATTACAGAAGATTTATCAAAGACTTCTCAAAGATTGCGCAACCACTCACTTCACTAACTCAGAAGGGTGTCACCTATCGTTGGGGTAATACCCAGGAATCTGCATTTCAGCACTTGAAAGACAGACTTTGTAGCGCACCGATTCTTTCATTGCCAGAGGGCACAGACGATTTTGTGGTTTATTGCGACGTGTCAATTCAGGGTCTTGGTTGTGTATTGATGCAACGGGATAAAGTCATTGCTTATTCATCACGCCAACTCAAAATTCACGAAAGAAATTACACCACACACGACCTGGAGCTGGGAGCTGTTATTTTCGCACTTAAGATATGGAGACATTACCTGTACGGTACCAAGTGCACCATCTACACCGATCACAGGAGTCTCGAACATATCTTCAAGCAAAAGGAGTTGAACATGCGGCAACGTCGATGGGTCGAGCTATTGAATGATTACTAATGTGCAATCAAGTACCATCCGAGCAAAGCAAATGTTGTGGCCGACGCCCTAAGTCGAAAGGATACTACACCTAAGCGTGTGCGAGCATTACAACTTACCATCCAATCTAGTCTTCCTACTCAGATACGAGATGCTCAGGTAGAAGCATTGAAACCAGAAAACGTCAGGGCTGAAGCCCTACGCGGCTCAAGGAAACGGTTAGAACAAAAGGAAGACGACGCCTACTATGTAACAGGACGCATCTGGGTCCCACTCTATGGCAATTTACGAGAGCTTGTGATGGATGAAGCACATAAGTCTCGTTACTCAGTACATCCTGGTTCGGATAAGATGTACCACGATCTCAGAACTACGTATTGGTGGCCTAGCATGAAAGCTCACATAGCAACTTACGTTAGCAAATGTTTGACTTGTGCGAGAGTCAAGACTGAATATCAGAAACCGTCGGGCCTACTCCAACAACCAGAAATACCACAATGGAAATGGGAGCAAATTTCCATGGATTTCGTTACTGGCCTGCCTAGATCTCAACGTGGAAATGATACTATTTGGGTGATCGTGGATCGACTCACAAAGTCTGCACACTTCTTGGCTATCAAGGAAACGGATAAGTTCTCCACCTTAGCAGATGTTTACCTTAAGGAAGTTGTCTCGAGGCACGGGGTGCCAACCTCTATTATTTCCGATCGTGATGCAGGTTTTACTTCAGAACTGTGGCAAGCGATGCACAAATCTTTTGGCTCTCGATTAGACATGAGCACAGCTTATCACCCGCAGACAGATGGGCAGTCTGAACGCACCATCCAAACTCTTGAAGACATGCTTCGTGCATGTGTAATCGATTTCGGAAATGGCTGGGAAAAACATCTCCCTTTAGTGGAGTTTTCGTATAACAACAGTTACCACACTAGCATCCAAGCCGCTCCGTTTGAGGCATTGTACGGACATAAATGCCGATCACCTCTTTGCTGGGCATAAGTGGGTGACAGTCAGATCATGGGTCCAGAACTTGTAGTGGACACAACGGAAAGAATTGCTCAGATACGGCAACGAATGGCGGCAGCTCGTGACCGTCAGAAAAGCTACGCTGATAAACGCAGGAAACCACTCGAGTTCCAGGTTGGGGATCGAGAGCTACTCAAAGTCTCACCTTGGAAAGGTGTAGTTCGTTTTGGCAAACGGGGCAAACTTTACCCACGATACGTTGGACCTTTCGAAATCATAGAGAAAATAGGCAAAGTGGCCTACAAACTAAACCTACCAGCAGAACTCAGTGGAGTTCACAATGTTTTTCACATGTCGAATCTGAAGAAGTGTCTGTCAGATGAGACCCTCATAGTTCCTTTGAAGGAGCTCACTATTGATGATCAGCTGCGATTCGTCGAAGAACCTGTAGAGATTACAGACCGAGATGTTAAAGTTCTCAAGCACACCAGAATACCTCTTGTTCGAGTTCGTTGGAACTCCGGTCGTGGCCCAGAGTTCACCTGGGAACGAGAAGATCAAATGAAAATCAAGTATCCCCAGTTGTTCGAGAACAATGCAACCACTACTGAGGCTGAAGCTACTACAAAATTTCGGGATGAAATTCCAAACCAACGGGGGGATGATGTGACACCCCAGGAAAACCAGTAAACCACGCAACCTAACTAGCTTCCTCAGTAACCGCATGCTAAATTTCGGGACGAAATTTCTTTCAAGTTGGGGATAATGTGACAACTCGAGTTTCCAAGATTCCATCTTCGCATTAATTGTACGTTAATTGTTTAGTTGTTTGCTTACACGACTTGTTCGACTTGTTTGTCTTGTAACTGTACATGTTTGATATAGGTTGAGACGTTATGTGACTATTGTGTTATGCGTTTAGTGTTATAAACTTGTGATTGGTTTAACTTGATGACACTTAGGGTTTTACACTAGTAAGCTCGATGAAACATCAAGAGTTTCGCCATTAACAATTTTGATGAAACAAAGGAGAGTTTCGTCATAACTCTCACGACGAAACATGGGGTTTCGTCGGCCCAAATTCACCGCGAAGCCCAGTAAAGGCCCAACTCGGATATGAGATTATATAACAATATAGGGTAGCACAAGGACACGTATTTTGGCTGATTTGCAAACCCTAGCTTTCTCTCCCTCTCTGTTAACCGACGGCAACCATCACTATCATCCTTGGAAACTTTCAAGTCCTTCGTTCTAATCCCTATACCTTTCGGTTAGTTATTTGCTAATATCTAATTGCTTATGAATTTATTATGTATATCGCGATAATCCATGAATGTATGACTCGTATGCTTGCTTGTTAACAGTTCGTTATAGAATAGGGTTTAATGGTTATAGATAGTGACGAATGTTTTGTGATCACGACGATTTGATTATAATGATTGATTAGGTTTTCTTGTTATTGTTGATCCGAATAGGATGTTGATCGATGAGATAGGGTGTTGATATTGATGAATCCATGAATTTGTTCTCATGTAATGCCCATCGTATATGTTAGATCATTTAAGATTAATGCATGATTCTGTTGTGATTGAATGATGGATACAAACTGATTGTTTTGATGATCGGCGATTAGGGTTTCTGTGATTTTTGTAACTATTATGTTTGCGATGAAACCTAGGCATCGACGAAACACATGTCAACGAAACATAAGAGTTTCGTCGATGGGGATCACGACGAAACATGGGAGTTTCGCCGAAGGGGTTCACGACGAAACAAACCGAGGTGAGTTCACACTCCTAAGGCATGGGATTCCCGGTGGGTTGGGAATGGGATTGAATATCTACTCGTACTTTCATCACTACTAGAATACTTACCACCGTCCTCGGATTGGGAAGGACGCCTGTGCTAAAACCTACGTAAAACCTACGTACCACTGTCCTCGGATTGGGAAGGACACCAGTGCTCAACGTACGTAAAAACCTACGTACCACTGTCCTCGGATTGGGAAGGACACCAGCGCTAAAACCTACGTATTCTCATACGTACCTTTGTCCTCAGATTGGGAAGGGCACCTACGTAAAACCTACGTACTCTCATACATACCTCTGTCCTCGGATTGGGAAGGACACCTATAGATGCGACTAGTCTAGTAAAGCACAACATGGGAAGCCCCCACCTAATATCGTGAAAACGTTTAGGAAACAAGAATACTGGTTAACACATGGTTATGAAACAAACTTACGATTTTCTGAAACAAACTCAATAACTAAACAATCAATTGTGAACTCGCTCAACTTTGTTGTTGACTCGTTGTTACATGCCTTGCAGGTCGTTAGGTACTCATGGAGCTTGCACAGGGAGGCGCGGTCATTGTGGGACATGGACAGTGTGTGCCATGTTAAAAACATTATATCATTGCAAACTTAATACTTTTGTTGGGTTTTTACATTTATGCTTCCGCTAAACATTCAATTATGTTTTGTTTTGAACAGCTTTCGTATTGTTGGAATGAATTATATTTATTACTTACAATGTTCAATATGATTGGTGGCTTGATCCTGGTCATGTCACGCCTTCAAGCGGTGAAACTCCGCGTGTGGATTTTGGGGGTGTGACAACCCTTACCAGACGATTGTTTCTTATCTTTGTCACCTTTCCTGTGAAGCTTACCCTTTCTGATCTGTGACTCAGTCAAAGTCGCAGCTAACTCGATCTCCTGACGAACTGTGGTAGGGTTACTACCAGTGACGATGTCTTGCACGGAGTCAGGTAAGCCATCAACATACCTCTCGATAGCTTTCTCGACTGGGGTAACCATTGTTGGGCATATCAAACTCAACTCCTCATACATGTCGGTATATGCCCGGTGTTCACCACTATCCTGCTTCAAATCATCAAACTCCCTTTCTAAAGCCCTTAGTTCATGACGAGGACAGAATTCCCTCATCATAAGAGCCCTAAGCTCTGCCCATGTCTATGCTAAAGCAACCTCAGCACCATGATCTCTCATAACCCCGTTCCACCAAGTAAGAGCCCTCTTCTGAAATACACTAGAAGCAAACTCGACTTTGGGATTATCAGGACACTAAACATGACGAAAAGTACTCTCGATGCTCTCAAACCACTGTAGGAGCCCAGTTGCTCCCTCAGAACCACTAAACTTGAGCTGTTTAGCCGAATTGAAACTTTTGAAGTTGCATGGAGCATTTTGGTTATTGTTGGCTTGGTTAACTTGAGCAATAAAATCTGGGAGTACAGCAGCCATTTGCTGCGAAATGATTGCCGCCAGTTCGGCATTAGGTAAAGGATTTTCGCGTCGAGGAGGCATTCTAAAAGAGGAAACATGTGAGAAAACGAGTGAGATGATTAGATGAAAAACGAGATGATATAAAAATCGACAAAAGCAAAGATGGTGGTCATTCGTCCGTACCACAAAGTAAGCAAACGACACACAGTGACTTATCAAAGTAAATGGGTCAAAAATAATGTATCGCGAAGACATGCTTTAGCCTATAAGTGGACACTCACCCCAAGAGTTCCCAGGTAAGAGTGACTGGTCCGATTATGTGGATTTGTACGAACACTCTAGCCTAGACAGAAAACTCAAGGTACAGGCATCCACCCTTCCAGATTGCACGTGTTCACATTATCCAGACCCAAAACTTTGACGAGATTTTGAAAAATTGGAAGGCATTAAGCCAAAAGAATCATTTAAAAACGGATGATTAAATTTTCAAAATCATTTTGAAAAATTGGAAGGTTCAAAACCTTATAATAAATCATTTAAAAACAGATGATTGATTTTCAAAAATTGTTTTGGAAAGTTGTGTTCTTGTTTTGGTAATCACCTAAGGATAGGTGACATGTATGTTTTAAGATCGAAACACAAGATAACTTGTGTTAGGGTCCTAGAAAAGTTATAGTCTAGGTCAAAGCATTACTAATAACCTATTTCCCTATAACCATTGGCTCTGATACCAGACCGCGTTAAAACAACAAACCACGGCGGAGACGACGGGGAGTGTCGTAACAGAATTATTGTTTCACAACCATGGCAATTAAAGTTTTGTTTTATTCATTAACAAAAGGAGTTACATTGTCCCTTAAAATAAAAGAAACAAGAGTACATAACATTATTTAGACTAATCTTGCTTCTTTTATGTCACTAAGGCCCGAGTCCACCCTAGTGTATCCTGATCAAACCTATGCCATCAGCTCCTGAAACACATGTGAAAAATAGGTACGTCAGTATAAAAAATGCCTGTGAGATACATAGGTTTTGTTAAAATAGGATTCATTGACTTAAGTTTAAAGAAATGTTTAATAAAAGTTAGTCATGAATCTTGTTAAATATTTTCTTTTATAAATCATATAAAAGTGATAAGAAAATCTGATGATATATATAAAAAGAAAGATGTTTAGTTAAATAAGTAATCAAGTAAAATGAGTTTGTATAAAATAAGTTGTTTGTAAAACAATGTTTATGTGAAAATATGATATCTGTGTAACTGTAATATGTCTAAACTGAAATGGTTTAAATAACGCAATGATATGCAATATCATAAAAGCACTTATATATAGGAAGTACCAGCGGCGTATCCACCATGCTTCTATCACATTACACATGCCTCGTTATTTAAATCACTTAAACAAACCACCAAAATGTATTGTATAAACCAATGTCTACTGTCAAATGTAAATCATGTGATGTGTAACCAAATGTTATGTATGGCAGGTGAAATATGTCAACTAAAGCCATAGGTAAAATGCACAAAACAAGTTATTGAAATAAAGCATAGTTTAAATCAAAGTTATGACTTGTAAAATAAATGCATGCCTTACTGATACAAACATCTATGCGGTATTGTTACAATGCATACATTCAAGCCTTGCGGACTGTGTCGACAAACCCTTAAACAAATCAAAGGTTTATCTGAATTATGTATAATTGGATTCAGTCGTTCCTTCTATCAAAACAAACCTAAGATTTCAGGAACGGGAGTTATCAATTCCTATGGTACCGATTAACTTACTACCAAGCGGAATGGCCAATGTTAATGAACGCATTTTTGTCCCATTTAAACAAACCAAATGTCATACCAAAATGTAAGCATGTTATGTGAAAAACAATGTACTAAGTATGCAATAAATGAACATACATAGCATGTGATGTAAAACAATGTACTAAGTATGCAATAAATGAACATACATAGCATATGATATAAAACATTGTACTAAGTATGGCAATAAATGACCATACATAGCAAAAACACGGATAAAATCATGTACTATACGTGTATTAATGAACATAGCAAGTATGAGTTATGAAAACAATGGAAAGTACGAAAGTAACAAGTAGGCACATGTGTTTCACCCCAAAATGTTTGAAAAACAGTAAAAGAGGGCACGATGTACTCACTTTGAGATTGCTCAATAGTCTTTGGATAACAACCAAGCAATGCTAGAAAGATCACAGAATCAATCAGCACCTAATATAGGTAACTATGTTAATAAACCGGACCTAAATCGGAGGATCGGATAGAATGAGGTTTTGTAAACCAAATGAGTATAGGAACTCATGTAATATGGTTCAACAAAGCCTACATTTTCTAAAACGAAACCTATCCTAAGTGCTTACGACCCATTACGACCCGTTTAGGTAGCTTACGCTACTTTAACGCGTCGTTCGCGTTAAAACGCGTTCGGGACCGCCTAAACTAGCCCTATGACAAGTAATATATGCCTTAACATGTCTAATAAAGTTGCCTAAATCAGTTTAGATGTCAAAATTTATGTTACATATGCTTAAAATGAATTTATGCATAAAAAGGGCATTTTGGTCATTTACCTAAGGGCATATAGACTACCTATCATACAACTAACTAAACGTAGTGACCATAAGGTGTAACCTCGGAAGGTTATTCCCTATACAACTATGGTCACAAAATGTGTTTGGTCGGATCCTAATGATCGACCAAACGGGTCGGGTTCGAAAGTCTAAGCGGTTGTTTGGACCGCCTATCTTACGACCCTATATAAGCACTAAACCTAAAGTGACGAGTTAAACATGTTAAAACATGTTTAACGAATTTAGAAAACAAGTTTGATATCAAAACAAAGGGATTTTGATACCCAAGAATAGTTTGGTTGCAAAATACGCATAAATGCGTATTTTGGCCGAAACTATGACTCGTCACTACGCCTAAATAACGTGGTAATCAGTAGGTATAGTCACAAAGGACTATGACCATCGTGATTACGCTCATATTGTGAAGTTTAAACGAACTTCCTGTAAACCATTGACTGGTCAAAGCAGAAAGTCAAACACTGTTTGACTTTCGTTGCTAAAAACGCATAAACGCATGAAAGAATACTTATAAGAGGTCCAAGCAATGGGGATTTGATCCAAAATTTCTCAGGTATGAAGGTTTTTAGGCTTCAACTTAGAGAAATCAGATCAAAGTGTGGGTTGCAAATGAAAAGCTTGGGGTTTATATAGTTTTTGGGTAACCGTTAAGATCATTCCTCGATAAACGAGCTTCGATCTGAGCCGTACAAGTGCACCCCCTGATTTAGAATACCATGGGCACCCCTAAACAAGCCCATAGACTTTATAAAACCATTTGCAAACATGGGAACAGCTGGAACAGATTTTTTCTGATCTGGGCTGCTTACACGGGCCGCGTAAGGAGAGGCTCTGGGCTACGTGCCCCGCCTGGGCCATCTTTGGCAGAATGTCAGAAATGGTCCCAGCAGGTCTGAAACTTGCTTTTCGATGCATTTTTGGCACGTTTAAGCCTCGTTAACCCCATTTCAATGATCTAAAAATGAATTTAAAGTGTAAGGAACTTAAAATATGCTCAAAAACATTTTAGATGTCGGTTCGTTTGGCCGTACGGTTGCGTTGTTCGGTTAATTACGACGAAACACGAACGGACGCGAAAACGATCCAAATTACGCGACGAATGGAATTTTATCATGCCAATCACTAAAATAAAATATTTTAATGATTACATAAATTTTAGGATGTCCGGATATATTCAGAACGTAAGATATGCGCGAAAATGCAAACTCATGCAACTTTTTGACGCTTTTAGTCCCCTGATTGTCCAAAAAGTTTATATTAGCATACTGAACCCCTCAAAGCCTATTTCTAAGCTATGTAAAGGATATTTAGGGTATGTTTAACTTATGATCAAGTTCCGGAATGTTCGTTACAGTACGAATCGGCATACTTTTGCAGTTTGTCGAAATTAGTCCGTGTAAGCGAATAAACCTTGATTTTGTCATACCAAAGCCTTCAAAAGTTATTTCTAAGTTATGTAAAGGTTATTTAAGGTATGTTAAGCATATGTAGATGTTTCAGAGCATTTTTTGTGTTAAACTGATTACGTTTACGCATCGGTTTGCGTATAACTCTCCAGAAAACGATATAGAGTTTGAAATTGAACAAAAATCAAAACATGCAAAATGTCAAACATAAACAAACAAATATTGGGATCAAATCTCTTTGTTTTATTGATAAACGAACAATTCAAAGTTTGTACAAAGATTACAAGCACAGTTGTCACACAAGCTTCCCTATCTGTAGACCCATGAGCAAGCATTGCAGTACCTTGTTGAATTACTTCATCCACATAGTAAAGTCCTTGCTTCTCAGTACCACGCCCAATGATCTTTCACATCCTGTAAGATACAGAAGGCAGGACACATTAACAAATAACAATTTAGTTCTTTTGTAACATAGCTGATTGATAGCAATTTATGAGATAACGATGGAACATATAGACAGTTTGATAGTTTCATGTTTGGTGATATTTGAATAGCTCCTCCTTCTTTTACTTGAAGAACTTCTCCATTTTTGTGGTTTCGACATTGAGCACATGTCAGATATTTCATAGGTCATTGTATCGGTGGCACCACAATCCCAGATCCATGAGTCTTTATTTTTTTCCATTTTTTTATTGCCATGTTAACCTTCCAAATATTACAAGAATTTTTTGACTTTCTTTTATCAAAGTTAGAAATGTGAGGGGGTTTTTGTAATTACTGAAACATGGAACTTACTTAACAAATCAAGTATTTTTGGGCAAAAAAATTGAGGGTTTGAAACTGCCACTTTGGAATTCTTGGGTTTTATATAATATTGTTGAGAAAAAGAAGGGTCTGAGGGATAAGTCTCAAACCCTATACCTGTGCCATCTGCTTCTTCTTCCTTGTCTGCCGCAAAAAAACAAGTTCCCCCATTGTTCCCTTTTTCGAAGCTCTCTGTGTTACCGGTGGACTTCTGGTTATCGTGGCTGCCACCGCCGCTGCTGGTGGTCCCTTCCCCACCCACGGCGCCTGAAGCCTTGCCCTTTTTATGCCCATCGGCCCACCATTCCGGGTACCCCACAAGCTTGAAACACTATTCCTTCATATGCTTGGCCATTCCACAGTGATCACATTTCAACTTGCTCTTATCGATCCAGGATGATGTCTGATTTGGTTTCTGGTCTGACCGGCGTCCTCTGGTAAAGAGCCATAACCTGTCGAACTCGCCAGTTGAGTTTAAACCTGACGCTACCCCTTGATGTACATTGCCGAAGATACTTTGATGCGTTGTTTCCTTTCGGACAGCAGCATAAGCAGCTTCGGTAGACGGCAAGGGATCCCACCGGAGGATTACCCTTTTAAGGGAATCATATCTTCGATCAAGTGCATTCAGAAATTGAAACAGTTTGTATTCTGACCTAACTTTATTTTAAGTAGCGATATCGGTCGGGCAGGTAATCGGGTTTGGATCTCTCCGTTCAATCTCTCCCCAGATACCTTACATCACGATCCAGAATTCTTCTAACGGTAAGCCATTCTGTTTGAACTCGTTTGCCTTAACGTGGAGGTAGAAAGTTTGAAGTTTGTCTTTGCCACTGCTATATGTAACCGTAAGGGCGTCCCAGAGCGTTTTCGCTGTCGGGAGTTCTGTAAGGTTACTGGCAAGGCTCGACTTGATATTTTGTATCAGCCATGAAAAGACAATCAAGTCATCTTGTTCCCATTGTTCATCAGTGGGTTCTGGTGGATTTTGGGTGAGATGGTTTGAAAGTGCTTTCGATTTCCCCCTTTGGCGACTCGTATCATCCGAGCCCATAGAGGGTAGTTTTGGCTTGTGAGGTTGAGACTAATTTTTAGGCTATCGGAGGGATTTGGTTTTGGGTTCTGGGTTTGAGTTTGGACTACATTTTTTAGGAGATTGGCTATTTGGATGGATAGGCTATTGGTATCTTCTTCCGACATTGTTTTTAGTTCTGGTAATTGATGAGTGTAACACCCCGATATTTCCACGTATTACCGGTGGGTCCGGTGGGGAGTATCGTGACGTAGTTGATATCATAATAGTCAAACAACACAATATATAAATGCACAGCAGAAGCAAAAGATAAATATATTACAATCCGAATATAAAGTAATATCAAAGTCTCACAACGGAAAGTAAAGCATCCACAGGTGGATCTTAAAACATAAACAATGTTCAACAGACTTTAGACGCCTAGAACTTGCAAGATTCCTTATTAGCGCCCTGAGCTTCCAGCCAATTACGTTCAGTACCTGTCACTTAACCTTTTTGGAAAATACGTCAGTTTTCACTGGTAAATACACTCAACTGACTCATTTGAAAAGATTTTAAGAAAATTGATTTAGATGCACCAGGCACAAAATATTTTGACACTCTGATTAAAATGCACAAAGGCAAAATTAATCTTTTATAACTTGGGACAATTATATTTATAATCTTGTATACAGATTTACATGTTCGTTGTACGTTCAGGGCTCGATGTAGAAACCGAGTCAAATTAACAGACACACCACAAGTATAGGCCCACAAGAGAGCAGGATACCGTTTTTCCTTATGCAAACTGTCAGGTGTATGCCTACACCTCATGCTTAAGGCGTGGCCATTTTATAACACAATGATGTCAAGGATATCCAGGACATGGTCATTAACTCCTAAAGGCTTTTATTTCAAACAATACAGATTAAACCGGGTTACCTAAATAATTTAATCACAATCCGATTAAACATTCAATACCCGACCAAGCGGTATTATTATAATACCGTATCCCAAGCCCGTATAGAGAAAATAAGTTAAGAGTATTTACCTGAGCTAGCTCCTGTCTTAAATAGCAAGAATTTTAATAACTCAGCCGTATTCACTTAAGTAAGCATAGGTACAATTTACCGGAAGACTCTAGTCTGGAATGATGGTATAAATAACCAATTAGAATGCTAACGGGTCTTTAATTAAGCCTAAGCTTAGACCGGTTATTTTTAAAGAAAGATACGGTTCAAACGCATTATAAGGCGGAGACCGGTTTAGAATGTGGTTTTGACCCGGCAAGCTTGTATTCTTGTTTAATATGGGTAACTTAAACACATTCTGGATTTTGAGATGAAAATGATATGGTTTGACCCGTTTCGGCTAAATTATGTAAACTAGTTACATAAGCCGATCCGAACGCGAAAAGTGCGTAACGAGTAACCAACTGAATCATATACAGGTTTCCTAAGTTAATATGCCTCAATTATGTTGTGATATCAGTAGGATACCTTCCATTATGCCCAAAACGAGTTTAATTTCAATTTAAGCCACGTAGGGGTATTTTGGTCATTTTAAAGATTATAAAAGAGGTTAATTGAAATTCTGAGATTCGGGTCCGAATACATCAGTAAAATAACTTATTTTATTAGGTCATATCAGTTGGTAACAAGTCTTATGTGACAAAATGGTTTTAAACCTAAACTATGCGTTTAATACGCTTTAAAAGCCATTTTAAGCGATTTCCGGGTTATACAGGAAATCTAAGTTTTCTGATCAGGTTATAAAGTTAAAAATACTCTATTTATTATATAAAATCAGTAGCAATTGGATTGGGGTCAAAATATTATGTAAAACTCATTTTATGACCAAAAAGGGTATAATCGGTATTTACCGAATCAACGCCATAACCTTAGGTTATGAGCAGGTTAAAAATAATTAAAAATCTTTAAAAATCCCAAAATATCATATTATATCAGTGGGTAAAAGTTTTGGTGTCAAAATTGGGTTTAGATAGGCTTTATGCTAATTGCGCCGTTAAATTACTAAAAGGCGTTATAATTACGCTAATGAGCATAACTCCTAATCTAGACCTCCGACTGATGTGAAACTTTAGGGATATGTTTATAAATCTGTAGCAAAGATTATTGTGCTTTCACATTTCCAAAATTCTCGTTTTATGGTCAAAAGGGCATATTGGTCAACATTAGGCATTTAACGGAAACTTGTAAACGAATCGGACAATCAACGATCCAACCACAGAGGGTTATATCATCATGTAACCTAGTCCTAAGGAAGCTCTAAAGCATTTCCAAACTTATCTAAATCGGGTCAGAACTGAAGTCAAAGCAAAAGTCAAAGTTTTGCGACTTTCGGTTCCGAACCCGGTCTAAACAGAAAATTATCGGGTTGAACATGTTTAGGCATGTTCTTATACTAATTACCAAGTTGTATATATGATCAAATAGGTTGTAGGGGTCCTACATTGCTAATTATGCATAAATTGGAAAATAAGTATTCTGTTGACTTTTTAATAACAAGTTTGACCCGACATTTGACCTAGTTAGAGTGGGAATCAGAGGGTGCCCTTATAAGGGTTTATTGCCCACATAATTACCAACTTATAACTACTTTCAATTCGACTAATCACTGGACCATTAATGATTAATCGCTAAGTCAACCGTTAATTACGACGGTTTGACTTTTAAGCTAAAACAAAGTAAAAACTCAACTAAGAAAGGTTAAGCATACTTACTGAAGTCCTATGCTTGATTAGGAAGGACTTGGGTCTGCTCTTAAGCTCCAGAAAGCTCCTCAATTGCAGAATGAAGGTGTGAAGAAATGGTTGCAACCTTGTGGCCTTTTATAGTGTCCATATCTTCATAGATTGTTGACAACAAGGTCTACCATTGATGTTTGATCACTAACAAGTGTCCCTAAATGTCTAGGGGTTGTTTAGGGGGCGTCCAATATGAGGAAAATCGGATTAAAGTCGGTTACAAGAGCTATGACAGACAAAAACCCAAGGATTTCGGATCAGAGGGGCCCTCGCACGACGCGTAGCCCCCCCTAGGGGCCTTCGCGTGCCGCGAAGCCCGTCTGATCAAATCTCAATTTTTGATTTTTTTCGCATTGGTCCTTGGCTCTTGGAAACTTTGCTACGACTTTATTTCTTGCACTTTGAACCCTCCAACTTGACTTATAAGGGCTTCAAGACATTTACCCACTATGTTTAGTCCTCGGTTAACTTTATTGTTACCCGAAAAGTCATAACTTTCAACGTTGACGCTTTAACCCCTTGTATACGAATTTGATCATAACTTTCTCATACGATAATGAAACTTTATGAAATTTATATCGTGCATTCTAGTGAGCATAATTAACCGTTACAAAGCTTCGGGTTTGTCAAAAGGTCACTCAGAGGTATAACTTAAACATGTTGACACATTTAATCCCTGTAGTTTGTAATCTCTCACTTTCTTTCATATTTAGCTTCGTATGATCCATGATTTATTCGTTTGAAGGTATGAGCATCATGTAGGGTTAATGTACAATATATTTATTCACTGTTGACATTTAGAACTCGTATATTCACATACTTTCCATGATTGTCAACTTTAATCCTTCTATAACATTCTTTCACACGTTCAAACATATGTCACGTGTCAATACATTATAGGACGTTAATTTTCGAGGTGTTACATCCTCACCACCTTAAAAGAAATCTCGACCTCGAGATTTGTTAAAGTGAAGGAAGTATTTTCTGCCTTATTTTGGGCTATATCATCCCCAGTATCTTTGAGCCTCTAAGGCACTTCCAATTGACCTTTATAATAGGTACATGTATCTTTTTGGGGCTTCTAATCCTGTCGATCCTTAATCGACACAGGTTGCTCATCATATCAAAATTCTGCATATCATTATTTGATAATGCTTCTCGACTTGTTGATGAAACATATCCTTAAATTATTAGTGTGCGATGCATTGCGTGCTCCACCAAACTCCTTAAATAGGTTTTTAGCTTATAAGCTACTTGAACTTGATACATTCGATTTCCTTCGAATGATTCTATATATTCAGATCTTAACTAGCCTGATAATTTAGCAAATTTGGCACACCCTTCCTGGGTGATATCTTTTGTTGAACCTTATTCCTTATCAAGAATTTAGGAGGGTTGCTATTTTCATTAATTCTTGATTTTCTGCCAAATACTGGCAACTTACAGATAATTAGGGATTTGTATGATCTTATTCGTTGTTTCCGATGCAACTTTCAGATCCTGATAAGTGGACTTCCCAAAGTCTCGTCCATCCAACGGATGTTTTGATATTTCATCTATACAAGGTCTCCAAAGGAGCCACCTTGATACTTATATAACAACTATTATAGAAAAGCTTATCTTAAGGTGAGATGGTTATTCCAACCATTGCTCAAAACTAATCTTAAGGAATAGCTAATCCTTACCGTTAGTTGAACAAATCGACGATCCTGGGCAGCTGACGATGAATTCTTAATTGTTGCCTAAATAGGGTTGCGGTAATCAATGCATAAGCAAAATGAACTGTCTTTCTTATTTAACAATATCAAACTCTCGGAATATTGAGTTAGTCTATATGAATCCTCTATTTTAAAAAAAAAAACTTACTTGATCGAGGTTTCGATTCCTCCAATGATGGTACTAGCCGTTTAGGGAATTTCAAAATGATACAGCCCTAAATGGGATATAAATCTTAATTCTACTTGCCTCTCGGGAGGTAAATAGGGTAGTCTTAGTAGAAGATAATCAAGATACAAGGAGGTTACAGAGATTTTCCAAATCTCAGGCACCAGTTCCTCCATCCTCGCTTGTGCCAAATGAGTGACACTTTTATGTTATGAGTCCACAGGTTCCTTTACCAGGAAACATTTATTTGGAAAAATTTCTATTTCCTAGATATCTTCTTTGAATGCCATTAGCTGACTTTAGTACCATATGATCATTGGGATATCCTTGTGGTTCCATGCATTAAACCTCCATACTGATCAGGCATGGAAGCAATCTATGGAACATATTAAGATACGCCAATCCTCATATGGCACCTTTATCAAACATAGTTTGGCATTCGCAGGCGATAGAAAACAATGAGAAAAATAATAAAATAAAGTAATATATATTGTCGTACTCTTTTTGGGGAAGAGTACTCCAGATTCTTATGAAAGGATTATCTCCGAGGATGGGAGAGAGGGTCATTAAAGATTCCATTGGTAAATTATACCTTATTTTTAATATCTGAAGTTCTTATGAATGTAATCAAAAGTTTGCTAAGCTTATGGTTTACTAAAGGTTTATTATCCCTTGCATTAACGTAAAATACTTAGCAGATACAATCAATGCTAAAAGGTAAGGACGTACCTAGTGCTATTATTGATAGGCACTATTCCTGACACTCTTTAGAAGAGTTTAAGCGCTATCATTCTTAGGCTTTCTATCCTTAGCCGTATTTCCTTTGACAGATTTGGGGCACGTAGCATTTGGCTCCTTGAACTTTTTCACGGCCTTCTTCACAGCTTTTCCAACAGCTGCGTCTATCATAGTTCGAAGAACATCTTTGAAACTTCTAAGGTTTACAATTGTAGCATCATTAGCATGCGTCGCATCATAAATGGCACGATTGACTGTTGTCTTATCCGAGTTTGTCATACTCAAGATTTGGTTCCTATTGCCAAACGAATCATTTACTTAGTTGCAATTCAACAACTGCTATTCATCACCCTTAGGCCTTAACATGTACTAACCATGGTTTCATTAAACTATCCAGGCCAATATGGCACTAACATTCTTAATGAACGTTATTTTTAAAATATATTAATATCACTTAGCCTAGGTCACAGAAGACCATCAATGGCATTTAAGGGTTGGATCTAATCCATCATCTTCTTGACAGGGGATCAATGTCACAACTGTCCTTGTCATAATGACAATCCTTAGATAGTTGGAAGGCTTGTTACGAAGGACATTAATAGTCATAGGCACGAAGGCCTTGTCACAAAGGACATATAGGATATGGCACTTAAGGCATTAATATATAAGCCACAATCTTATTGAATCAGAGATCTTAAGGTTCGGACATAGTTCTTCACCTTTGGACAGAGAGTCAGAGACTACAGCCGTCATCTCTTTGAAGATAATTTATTTTGCCACAAAGGCTAGTCGATGGACATCATCCTGACTAACTGGATGATTGTGAGCTTCAGAGGAGTCATCCGTGGTGAAGCTTTGAAGGCTACTAACCAAGTAGTAACAATTTGTTTAATTATAGCGAATTATCGAATTTGATGAATAAATAGCCATGGTGCAATTAAACCATATAGGCCCATAGATAGTATTTAATTTATTTGATTATGTTTTGCCTAAGTTTTTAAATAAACCATCTTTGGCGTTTAAACGGAATATAATCCTTCATATTTATTAGACAGGGGACATAAGTCACGACTGCCAATGTCATACTGACATCTTTTATATATAGCACATGGGCTTGTTCCAAAGGACTTTTGATGGCACAGAGGCCTTGTCACTAAGGAAATTTTAAAACACAATCAATGATTCCTTTGGATCGGAAAATTTCATAATTCATTGTCTTGAAGAGAAGTTATGAAATAAAACTATCTTTTCATGTATACATCTTTGCCCGTAGGTATACATCCCCTTGGATGTTTTGATGTGTTCATCAAGTTCAACGTTTATTAGCCATGATTCCTTTTGATCATTTATGCTAAAATAAGGGGTTTGGAAAAAAATTTCCCAATATAAAGATGACAAGTGCGATTTTATCGCATCACTGTTGCCAGGAGTGTCATCATATTTATAATGTTACAAGGATTTGAATCCTTTGAATAGGTTCTACCATCTTGGCCTCGTCTGGAATGACATATAGGCTAGGTCGTACCTTTAAGATTCTTTATAATATGTTACTTGCAGGGAAGGGAGGATATTTATTTTATTCAGGATTTTTATCATAAATCCTAATTTACAAGTTAATAATAGCACAAATGGCCTAGTCGCGTAGACAAGTTTAATTTATGAGCCATGATTTCAGGGAATCCAGGCATTAAGGTTTGAACCAAAGTTCATTACCTTTTCTTGACAGGGAGTTGTAGGCTACCACTATCTTTAGTCTCAAAGGACATTAACTATAGCCCGTAGGCACTTCCCTTCTAAGGGATGTTTATAATATGATCATCTTATAGGATGATATAAGTCATGATTTCAGAGAATCGGGGCATTAAGGTTTGAATCAAAGTTCATTAACTTTTCTGGACAGAGAGTCAAAGGCTACTACTGTCTTTAGTCTCAGAGGACGTTTAGCATTTTCATTATAATTTATCCTAGTTATAAAACATTAAGGATATTAAGGTGGCGCAAAGGCCTAGTCACAAGGACAGTTTTTAAATTTACAAGCCATGATTTCAGAGAATCAAAGCTTTAAGGTTTGAACATAGTTCAGTACCTTTTTCGGACAGGGAGTCATAGCTACCACTGTCTCTTGGCTCATGTAGAAATGAGCAAGGCCCGTAGGCACTATATTACCAACATATGGTCAAAACATGATCATCTTAATTGATGATTTAAACCCATGATTCAGAGATCATTTAGTTGGGTTAGGAATCTTCTAAAGAATCCTATTACAAAGATTACGTGGGTGATTTTTAACGAATCACATCTGCCAGGAGCGTTAACATGTTTACAGATGTTAACAGGGATTTGAATCTTTTAAACAGGTCTTACCATCATGGCCAGGTCTTCACAATGACACTCAGGCTAGGTTTCACTCTTAAGATTCTTATTCAATATTTAAATAGGCAGATTATTATTAAAATGAATGATTTTGATTTATTTATTTCATGTAGTATCATTATGCATATAATAGCAAAAATGAAATTTATAAACTTATCATTCCATTAATTTTTCTTAAAAGTTACATACTGCCCTAAACGGGTCTTTCAACATAAAATGACTTGCCCATGCAAGGGCTAATCAGAAAAATAACAAAAGAACTAAATAAGGACAAAATAAAACGAATTAGAATTTGTCCTATGTTAGACTCAAGAATGTGCAACTGAGATTAAACACAAAAGGCTAGCGTTTAATTCACTCAGTGTTGGCTCTGATACCAACCTGTCACACCCCGATATTTCCACGTATTACCGGTTGGCCCGGTGGGGAGTATCGTGACGTAGTTGATATCATAATAGTCAAACAACACAATATATAAATGCACAGCGGAAGCAAAAGATAAATATATTACAATCCGAATATAAAGTAATATCAAAGTATCACAACGGAAAGTAAAGGATCCACAGGCGGATCTTAAAACATAAACATTGTTCAACAGACTTTAGACGCCTAGAACTTGCAAGATTCCTTATTAGCGCCCTGAGCTTCCAGCCAATTACGTTCAGTACCTGTCACTTAACCTTTTTGGAAAATACGTCAGTTTTCACTGGTAAATACACTCAACTGACTCATTTGAAAAGAGTTTAAGAAAATTGATTTAGATGCACCAGGCACAAAATATTTTGACACTCTGATTAAAATGCACAAAGGCAAAATTAATCTTTTATAACTTGGGACAATTATATTTATAATCTTGTATACAGATTTACATGTTCGTTGTACGTTCAGGGCTTGATGTAGAAACCGAGTCAAATTAACAGACACACCACAAGTATAGGCCCACAAGAGAGCAGGATACCATTTTTCCTTATGCAAACTGTCAGGTGTATGCCTACACCCCGTGCTTAAGGCGTGGCCATTTTATAACACAATGATGTCAAGGTTATCCGGGACATGGTCATTAACTCCTAAAGGCTTTTATTTCAAACAATACAGATTAAACCGGGTTACCTCAATAATTTAATCACAATCCGATTAAACATTCAATACCCGACCAAGCGGTATTATTATAATACCGTATCCCAAGCCCGTATAGGGAAAATAAGTTAAGAGTATTTACCTGAGCTAGCTCCTGTCTTAAATAGCAAGAATTTTAATAACTCAGCCGTATTCACTTAAGTAAGCGTAGGTACAATTTACCGGAAGACTCTAGTCTGGAATGATGGTATAAATAACCAATTAGAATGCTAACGGGTCTTTAATTAAGCCTAAGCTTAGACTGGTTATTTTTAAAGAAAGATACGGTTCAAACACATGATAAGGCGGAGACCGGTTTAGAATGTGGTTTTGACTCGGCAAGTTTGTATGCTTGTTTAATATGGGTAACTTAAACACATTCTGGATTTTGAGATGAAAATGATATGGTTTGACACGTTTCGGCTAAATTATGTAAACTAGTTACATAAGCCGATCCGAACGCGGAAAGTGCGTAACGAGTAACCAACTGAATCATATACAGGTTTCCTAAGTTAATATGCCTCAATTATGTTGTGATATCAGTAGGATACCTTCCATTATGCCCAAAACGAGTTCAATTTCAATTTAAGCCCCGTAGGGGTATTTTGGTCATTTTAAAGATTATAAAAGAGGTTAATTGAAATTCTGAGATTTGGGTCCGAATACATCAGTAAAATAACTTATTTTATTAGGTCATATCAGTTGGTAACAGGTCTTATGTGACAAAATGGTTTTAAACCTAAACTATGCGTTTAATACGCTTTAAAAGCCATTTTAAGCGATTTCGGGGTTATACAGGAAATCTGAGTTTTCTGATCAGGTTATAAAGTTCAAAATACTCTATTTATTATATAAAATCAGTAGCAATTGGATTGGGGTCAAAATATTATGTAAAACTAATTTTATGACCAAAAAGGGTATAATCGGTATTTACCGAATCAACGCCATAACCTTAGGTTATGAGCAGGTTAAAAATCTTTTAAAATCCCAAAATATCATATTACATCAGTGGGTAAAAGGTTTGGTGTCAAAATTGGGTTTAGATAGGCTTTATGCTAATTGCGCCGTTAAATTACTAAAAGGCGTTATAATTACGCTAATGAGCATAACTCCTAATCTAGACCTCCGACTGATGTGAAACTTTAGGGATATGTTTATAAATCAGTAGCAAAGATTATTGTCCTTTCACATTTCCAAAATTCTCGTTTTATGGCCAAAAGGGCATATTGGTCAACATTAGGCATTTAACGGAAACTTGTAAACGAATCGGACAATCAACGATCCAACCACAGAGGGTAATATCATCATGTAACCTGGTCCTAAGGAAGCTCTAAAGCATTTCCAAACTTATCTAAATCGGGTCAGAACTGAAGTCAAAGCAAAAGTCAAAGTTTTGCGACTTTCGGTTCCGAACCGGGTCTAAACAGAAAATTGTCGGGTTGAACATGTTTAGGCATGTTCTTATACTAATTACCAAGTTATATAAATGATCAAACAGGTTGTAGGGGTCCTACATAGCTAATTATGCATAAATTGGAAAATAAGTATTCTGTTGACTTTTTAATAACAAGTTTGACCCGACATTTGACCTAGTTAGAGTGGGAATCAGAGGGTGCCCTTTTAAGGGTTTATTGCCCACATAATTACCAACTTATAACTACTTTCAATTCTACTAATCACTGGACCATTAATGATTAATCGCTAAGTCAACCGTTAATTACGACGGTTTGACTTTTAAGCTAAAACTAAGTAAAAACTCAACTAAGAAAGGTTAAGCATACTTACTGAAGCCCTATGCTTGATTAGGAAGGACTTGGGTCTGCTCTTAAGCTCCAGAAAGCTCCTCAATTGCAGAATGAAGGTGTGAAGAAATGGTTGCAACCTTGTGGCCTTTTATAGTGTCCATATCTTCATAGATTCTTGACAACAAGGTCTACCATTGATGTTTGATCACTAACAAGTGTCCCTAAATATCTAGGGGTTGTTTAGGGGGCGTCCAATATAAGGAAAATCGGATTAAAGTCGGTTACAAGAGCTATGGCAGACAAAAACCCAAGGATTTCGGATCAGAGGGGCCCTCGCGCGACGCGTAGCCCCCCCTAGGGGCCTTCGCGTGCCGCGAAGCCCTTCTGATCAAATCTCAATTTTTGATTTTTTTCGCATTGGTCCTTGGCTCTTGGAAACTTTGCTACGATTTTATTTCTTGCACTTTGAACCCTCCAACTTGACTTATAAGGGCTTCAAGACATTTACCCACTATGTTTAGTCCTCGGTTAACTTTATTGTTACCCGAAAAGTCATAAATTTCAACGTTGACGCTTTAACCCCTTGTATACGAATTTGATCATAACTTTCTCATACGATAACGAAACTTTATGAAATTTATATCGTGCATTCTAGTGAGCATAATTAACCGTTACAAAGCTTCGGGTTTGTTAAAAGGTCACTCAGAGGTATAACTTAAACATGTTGACACATTTAACCCCTGTAGTTTGTAATCTCTTACTTTCTTTCATATTTAGCTTCGTATGATCCATGATTTATTCGTTTAAAGGTATGAGCATCAAGTAGGGTTAATGTACAATATATTTATTCACTGTTGACATTTAGAACTCGTATATTCACATACTTTCCATGATTGTCAACTTTAATCCTTCTATAACATTCTTTCACACGTTCAAACATATGTCACGTGTCAATACATTATAAGACGTGAATTTTTCGAGGTGTTACAATGAGCACAAAGGCTTTCGGATCAAAAGCGCTGCTCTGATACCATGTTGAAAATGATAATTAGAGGAACGAGGAAGAGATTAAGATACCTTGTATTTCTTGTGTGTTTTGAACAAGCCTATGTACAAGCTATTTATAATCTTTACAAAATACTAGAAAAGGAAATCACAATAAATGATATTGAAAAGAATGGTTGGCAATTAGCGAGACCATGCTGGTGTTGATTTGGTCTTGATTAGCAAAGTCAATGAATTATTTTTGAGATGTGATGGAGACTGATCCCAATCCTTTTAATCATATATTTAAACAGGTGGTGGTTGTGATCTAGTGGGCATACGAAAGTTAGGGTCATTTCAACGTTTTTTGAGACCCTAAGCAAACTACAAAGTGGAGGTCCTTTTGCAAAATTAGTCGTTAATGAATTTTTGAATATATATAACATGCATATAGATTAACAGAAAAATTTGCTGTTAATATTAACCTACCTTGAGTAGTTATCCCTAATTTCACCATAAACTCTCCTCCAATCTCGACGAACCCGACGCCATGAGTGATTACTGTTACCTTAGCGTCTAGTGATAGCTGATAGCCTAGAAATTGAAAGCAGGTTGCGATGAGAAGTGGAAACGATGATTGTTGCTGTAGTTTAAGGGTTTTAGACCTCTTAATGATGATTGGGTGGATGGTTGCAGCTGTGTTGTAATAATTGGAAGTTCAATACGAAATGTACCTTGAAACTAAGCAATTTTTTTTTCTCCTAAACAATATTTATTTTGGACTCCTTCAATCAAAACTTGGTTTACTTTTTCATTAACTTATTTATTTGGACCTAATACATATATTATATATAAAAGCTTTGTAAAAAGTTGGAGGGTCTTATTTTTTATGGTCCTAGGCCCGTGCCTAAGCTAAAAAGCCCATTGGACTGGCCCTGACGTAAGTTCATGAAAAGATTAAGATTTTTAAGGGGTTGTGCAAGCACCGGATTATTAAGCAAACAAGACTCTACCAAATAAACCAAAAGTTTAGTTTACGGGAGACTATCAAACTTGAAATCACAAACTAAACTTTAGTATTATTATGTTATTAACTGTGTACCTATATGTATTTGAAGGGGTATGATCTCAAAAACCCGTGTTGATCAATCAGGTCGCGCGCGGGACCATACTCCTATTTTACCAATCAGGCACCTTTCCCAACCCCGTGCCGACTAATTAGGAGGAACCTAGGTCGCGCTCGAGGTCAAGCAAAGACAAGCCCATATTCCATACTTAGCTCCCTGGATAAAGGCCATCACTTCCTAGACCTCGCGCCGGATACATGGGACTCCCCAATGGGTCGCGCGGAGGACAGAAGCGTAGGTCATCTTTGGGCAAGTACTAAAGGTACGAGTGGCAGAACAGTGGACCAATGAGCATCCAACAGGTTGTATTCGATCGTGCTCCACGATTAACAATCGTACAGGAGACATGAGAGTACATAAGGACGCATATATGGCACCAATCAGCGTGCGCCGACTTCTGCTCCTCTATCTCCACTCAGCCGCTGATGGCAGGGAGACAACAAGGACAACAGTTAGGACATGTAGATCCATTCAACGTGCGCCAACTTCGTCCTCACCCAGAAGTACTAATGGTTGCAGCAGAGGGGACAAGAAGGATATTCCTTGTTGTCGACTCCAGGCCCAAGGCCTATCAGCCCATCTTCTTCTTCACTACTACGGCTATAAATAGGTGCCTTTACCTACAGGTTCATCCTATTCGGTTCCTTGCTCTCTCACTATTAATCACACACTTATTTCCTCAAAACGCATAATTATTCTCACGCCGGAGAGTGGTTAAGAGGAGAACCCCCTATTCCCCTCCTCTTAACGAGCTTAACGGGGTGTTTAGTGTTTTGCAGGAAGCTTAGCATCACGGCTCAGGGAAGATCAAGAAGATTAACCTTTATTTGTGGAACACAGACCCTTAACTAATCACCGGATTAGTTTGGTGTTTCTTCAGTATTCGATGTAGTATTATTAGAACAATTAAACTTAGTATTTATAGGCTAATTAGGTTAGTTATTTCTGGTTTGTTTTGTCAGTTAAATTAACCGTCAAACTTGACAGTTTTTGTTGGATTCATTTCCGTAAATACGGGCCTAATCATGTAGGATTAAGGCCGGGACCATGGAGTCCAAAAACATGTGGTTCTTCGCTTAGGGGTTATTAGGGTTTTGCATGTATCTTGGGATCAAGTTGTGTCTTTCTATATAATCATCATTAGTGTCTAGGGTTATAGTTATGAAGGATTATTCTAATTAAGTTTTAAGTAAGTTTCTTAGTTGCAATAATAAGTGAGTTTACCCTAATTCTTGTGTGAGTGATATCAATTCAATCATCTTGTCTCCAAATTATAATCATGTATATATGGGATTTCGAGCCTCAATATTATGTGCCTCAAATTCACCTGATTCTCCATTTTAATTAATTTATCATAGTATTAACTTCATCGAATTGCTCTATATCATCGGGTTTCTGATGTATGATAACTAACAAAAAATTCTATCACTTTAAGTACGACTCAATGGTTTTATTGAATTATCAAATTCTCATTCATCGGTTGAGATTATCTTACGTATTCGATTCCATCAATTTATGATAACAAAGAAAAAAATAATCATCACTTTAAGTACGACCCAATGGTTTTATTAATGTTAACGTTAATACTTAGTGGAATTGATAAAATATGCATGGGATATTGACCTGGAACAATATATATATCATGAAAACGACACACAAAAGTGATGCCATCAATTTATGATAACAAAAAAATCATCACTTTTAAGTACGACTCAATGGTTTTATTAATGTCATTAGTTAGTTGAATTGATAAAATATGCATGGGATATTGATCTGGAACAATATATATATCATGAAAACAACACACAAAAGTGATGCAAAAACCATAGAGTAGGCTAACGTGTGTAGGTTTTTTATTCGTAATGGCATACGTATCTCTATTAATTATACTAGTATTAAGCCCCTGCGTTGCAACGGTTGTAAAAAAACTGTGTTAAGTAGTAGCAATACTATACCATTGCCAACGACCACCAACACCGGAAAAGCTCGTAAAAACAAAATAAATAAAAACGGGAAAAAATAACGCCGAGCGAAAAGCAGACGTAAAATCTTTGAATCATGCACGCTCGTTGCTGAGAAACTAAACCGAAACGTAAAACATAAAAAAAATAACTAAGTCCATCCAAGACCCGCGTGTTGGATGAACTTTTCAAACGCAGAAGGGTAAAGTCAAACGGGAAAAAAATATACGAAAAAATGTTGAACCTCACACGCACGTTGCGGTGCGTTAACTCACAAAATTTAGAACGAAACGAAAAAATTGGGAAAGATAAAAAGTATGGTGGACCAAAATTGAAAATAAAAAAAGAGTTGGGATTAAATTGTAAGATGAAAAACTTTGGGTTAAAAGTAAAAAAACAAAGGGTCTAAATTGCGAAATTGAAGTTATTTATTAATTTTAAATAAAGATAAGGATAAAAATAAGTGATATCTATATATTGGTTATTAATTAATATTAATATTAAAATAAATTTGTTAAACAAATATAAATAAAATTTATGAGGTTGAAGGAGAGAATGTCATGTGGCATTATTTGAAGTCTTTTATTATATGTTAGATTAAGCATATTTTAAGATGGGTTGTTTTGCATATTTCCCCTTAAAAAACTTTTAAATTGCGTATTTACCCAAACCTAAAATAAAATTGCGTATTTCCCCTCTATTAACTAACAAATTTGCAAATTTACCCATTTTGATTAAATTTATTAAAATTAAATTATGTAATGACAATTTTACCCTTAATTTTACTGAACTTTTAAAAATTACATATTTACCCATTCTATGTTATAACATTTATAACAAACTAACTGATACAAAAAAAAATCCAACCTTATTGTCAATAATGTGAGCATATCAACTGCTAAAACCACACAACATCACACACAAAAATTATCACAAATTCCATTTCAAGACCATTTTTATAACATCTAGTAACTTTTAACCTAAAGAGCAAGAACATACCAAGGTTATCAGCAGCAACACGCTTTTTGTTGGCGAACTGAAGCCGAGGATTAAAACTCACATAATTCCCCTCATCATCATGCTTACAACCCGCCAAATTATCGTACTCCTTCGCCACAGCCGATCCAATCCCACAGTAAACCTCAAGCCATTTCTTCTTTTGTTGTTCAAACCCCACATCCTTCAAACCCTCAATTTCTTCTCTTGTGTACACCACTCTCACCTTATCACCTCTTTTATCACAATCACACACACTTACCCTTTCAAAATCACCATTCACCTGCTTTTTCAACCCTTTTCCCTCTTTTCTAACCCTTTTTTTCTTTCTTGATTTCTGTTTTCTCATTCCTCTTCAAACCCTCTGTCAAACCCACTATTTGTTCTGGTTTTCTTTCATCAATGGATTTTGTTGGTAACAACTTAGTGGAATTTGTGATCTAGGTGTCATTGTTTTGACCTAAATCTTGCAACTTTTTGATATGTGAATCGTCAATTTGAGCTACAGGAATCGATGGATTGAATTCATTGAGTTGTTTATCCTCTGTTGTGGTTTCGCGGATCAAACCCAACTCGGAAGAGATGGTTTCTTGAATGCTTTTGATGATCGAATCATCTGAGGAAGCATTTGATTCCAAAGTCGATGAAGCTTCCGCCATGTTATGAGCCTGTGGGGTTTGGCGGAGAGAGGGTTTTTCAAGTGTTTATAATAGGGTCTGAACCTGATTTTTCTCCAAGTTAGTATCTTTTAATTTTGAAAAGGGTAATTTTGTCATTTTAATAGAAAAGGGGAAATATGTAATTTTCATTTTGGCTCGGGTAAATATGCAATTGAGGGTGGTTTTTAAGGGGAAATATGCAAAAAAAAAAAAACCTTTTAAGATTGAACTAATTTGTTGGTACTATCGAATTCCAGCAAAAGGATTAACAAACCGAATAGAAATATGTATAAGTATTCTCTTTGGAAAGTAGTGTGTACCGGAATCAGATCAAAGACATGTTGGAAATTTAGATATTATGAATGGATATTAATTTAGTGAGATTATAATTTAATGAAATTATAATTATTTACTAGACTTTTCATATGGAACATAAACTCTTAAGTAGAGTTTTTATGTCAATTTATTAGTTTTTATTAGAGTTTATGTCTCTAATAAATCTCTAATTAAGTGAGACTTTTCTCTACCCCATGTCTTTTATATTAAAAGTAGGCTATGTGCCTAACTTGATGGGTTTTTATATATAAAACTATAAGAGTAAGAATTAAAAGGAGACATAAAGATATGCATGAAGAGTCCTTGAAAAAGAAGTATTTGATGACCCATATTTTGGGAGCATATAGAGATAAGTTTCTCTACATGATTCAACTACATTTCTATTCTTAATTTCCAAAAGGTCTAACACTATGTTTTTATCCGGTGTAACCTCGGGCGCGTGGCCTTCTCCGGCAGTTCAAATTGCTTCAGCTGTTGTACCCTGGGAGACAGACGCGTCGTCTTTAGTAGAGGCGCGAAATCTGTTTTAAGGGAAGCGTGTTAAACACGTGCCTCAGCCACAACCGTCAACATTTGTTTGTTCTTTTTGTAGGAAATTATTGTACAAGAAGACGTGGTTCAAGACCTCGTTGAAGCCTACACAACGGACTGAAAACACAACGAACCATACAAGTAGATGCGGTTAAAAATCAAGTTGAAAACTTTATCTTTTGAAGATATTGGTTTGAATCGATTGTTTTATTAAATATGTTGTAGTTCATATTTATTTTCATTTGAATTTGTACACGGTTCATGTACTAAAATTTCTCAAATGTTTAAAGAGAGTATCTTTATTTTTTTTTATTAGTTTTATTACTAAAATTGTGATCCATTTCTTACAAACTTAAAACAGATTTCGTGAGATTGTTGCTGCAATCTTAAAACCTTATTTATAAGGATTTTGGGTTCACGAAAAGATTTATAATAAAAAAATATTTTTTAGAGATTATGATCTTATAAATTTTTTTTTGGAAATATATGTATGTAGTACAACTTGTTGTGTTTGGATATATTGAGATTGAGATACAGTCTTAAATCCTATATCGTGGTACAAAACGAATAGTTTTTGTTCAAACTTTTGGTTTTGAAACGATTTTGGGAATCGTTAATTTTTCTAACTTTTGTGTTAGATCAGGTTTATTAGTGTAAACCATAGGTTTTTTTGTAAACGTTAAATTCTCTAGCATGTGTGTTAGACCGGAATTATTGGTGTAAACCATACGTTTTTTGTAAACGTTAAATTATCTTAAGTAGAGTTTTTTTTATGTCTTTAAATAAGAGTTTTATATTACTTGATTAGAGTTTTATGTCTCTAACTAAGCCTCTATCTAAATTAGACTCTTCATCCACCCATGGATTAATATGAATAAATAAGTCTTATAATGATTTTTGTAATCATTTGTCTTCTAACATGTGTGTTAGAAACGTTCGTGAAACGCGTTAGTTTGGAAGCAATTCTTTAATTGTTTATTTTCTAACGTGTCTATTAGAAATGACTTATTTATTTGAACCATATATGTGTTTTTAGCAAGTCGAATTAACATTTTGTGAAAATGTTAATATTTCTAACGTGTGCGTCAGAATTTCTTTCATTTTAACATGATTGTTAAAAAATGGTTAAAATACAAATGCTTTGAAATATTTTATGTAAACATTTTATATAAGTAATTTGTTGTAGCATTGATTTTAATGCTTTGTATGATTTAGAAATAAAAGGTCATACATTGAAGTTGATGTTTGATTGTCTTCAAGAATTAAATCACCATAAAGTGATAGTGTAGTTGTGTGGGATTTATCACCAACTTTAATTTGTGATTTCTAAATCCATTTGAGTGAAATTTTAATTACTAATTAAACTCTTCATATGGTGAAACTCTTGAGTGGAGTTTTAGTGATGACATTTGATGAGTTTTATCATAGTTTAAGTCTATAATTTTTGAGACTCGTAACTCTTCATATGGTGAAACTCTTGAGTATAGTTTTAATGATGACATTTGATGAGTTTTATTAGAGTTTTAGTCTATAATTATTGAAACTCTTAACTCTTCATATGGTGAAACTCTTGAGTAGAGTTTTAATGATGATATTTGATGAGTTTTATTAGAGTTTAAATCTATAATTATTGAGATTCTTAACTCTTCATATGGTGGTGAAACTCTTGAGTAGAGTTTTAATGATGGCATTTGATGAGTTTTATTAGAGTTTAAGTCTATAATTATTGAGACTCTTAACTCTTCATATGGTGAAACTCTTGAGTAGAGTTTTATTGATGACATTTGATGAGTTTTAATGATGACATTTAACGCTTTAATTTGGTCATGTTTTGTATATATAAAATGTCTTAAATTTTCTAACACGTGTGTTAGAAAATGTGTATCATGAATACGAGATTAGAGATTGTTTATAATGAACAAAACGTTTTATGTAAACATTTAATTGTCTATGTGCGCATTAAAAATGATGAGAAATGGTTTATTCTATAAACTATATCTTTGGAAAACGTTTTATGTAAACGTTCAATTCTATACATTGAATTTGATGTTTGATTGGCTTCAAGAATTAGATCACCATAAAGTGATGGTGTAGTTGTGTGGGATTGATCACCAACTTTAATTTGTGATTTCTAAATCCATTTGAGTGAAATTTTAATTACTAATTAAACTCTACATATGGTGAAACTCTTGAGTAGAGTTTTATTGATGACATTTGATGAGTTTTATTAAAGTTTAAGTCTATAATTATTGAGACTCTTAACTCTTCATATAGTGAAATTCTTGAGTATAGTTTTAATGATGACATTTGATGAGTTTTATTAGAGTTTAAATCTATAATTATTGAGACTCTTAACTCTTCATATGGTGGTGAAACTCTTGAGTAGAGTTTTAATGATGACATTTGATGAGTTTTATTAGAGTTTAAATCTATAATTATTGAGACTCTTAACTCTTCATATGGTGGTGAAACTCTTGAGTAGAGTTTTAATGATGACATTTGATGAGTTTTATTAGAGTTTAAGTCTATAATTATTGAGACTCTTAACTCTTCATATGGTGGTGAAACTATTGAGTAGAGTTTTATTGATGAGTTTTATTAGAGTTTAAGTATATAATTATTGAGACTATTAACTCTTCATATGGTGAAACTCTTGAGTAGAGTTTTATTGATGACATTTGATGAGTTTTAATGATGTCATTTAATGCTTTAATTTGGTCATGTTTTGTATATATAAAATGACTTAAATTTTCTAACACGTGTGTTAGAAAATGTGTATCATGAATACGAGATTAGAGATTGTTCATAATGAACAGAACGTTTTATGTAAACATTTAATTTCCTATGTGCGCATTAAAAATGATGAGAAATGGTTTATTTTATAAACTTTATCTTTGGAAAACGTTTTATGTACACGTTCGATTCTATAATCTGCTTGTTATAACATTTTTTTCTCTCATGCGTGTTAGAAAATGCTATTTGGTGAAAAACAACTTGGTGTTGTTGTGAACAAATTTAATTGTTCAAGTTTACTACTTAAATGTAGTATTTGTAACAACTTGGTGTTGTTTTGAGCATAATTTTCCAAGTTGAAAGTTTCAAGATGAAATGGGAAACTTGTACTTACAAGTGCATGAAGTCTTATTGAGGGAATACCTCAAGACATGACATGGGACGATATTGTTAAGAAGATTTCGGTCAGATTATAAAGTGTTGAAGATAAAAGCACTTTGCTATTTGATGTCTACATATTGTCTATGCTTCCGTTTAAATTTCAAAAGTGATTGGCACTCATGATTTAGTTTCCAAAGTATTTTATTGTTTTGTGTTCAACGTCTTCAGATAACACATGCAATCTTTTACAAAGAAATAAATCACTAATGGTTGTGACGTATAAATTATTTTTGTGGACAATAATTATAACATCGGTTATACATTGTTTAAAAGAATATGGTTTTAAACGGATAGTACATGAAAATACTTGGACATAAACAACTTGAGAGTTGTTACAATGACTAAAAGTCAAAGACGAAACATCAAATGTATAATCACATCATGAGTGAGTAATGAAAAAACGTAGTGAGTGTATTGAGATGAAATACACTAACGACATTCATGTCGACATACTTCATTAGAAGTCATTGGAAAATCCACAAGTGTGAATTCTAACATATGAAAGTAAAAGTACTATATGTTATTGTATACCTTTAATAAATCTTGCGAGATTTATAAGTAGATTCGTCTGCCACTTGATTAATTATTATTAGATCTATATGGAGATTTTACCTTCATTTGGGAAAGCATCCTAAATATACATATCTCCTAATGAATAACAATAGACATGTGCAATTCACTTATGGCAAAATTATGAGTGCCATGTTGTTGAGTGTCGATCTAGTTGACTCTGTCTCACACATAATAGTGATTGTAGACGAGAAACATTCATCTTGTTGGTGATGAATGTGTTCACCAAGTGACTTGGATTAAGATTTATGTTTAAGTACTTATGAGCCAATGATAGATTGTTAGAGATAAAAGGTAGACAAGTTATGTTCCTTAAATGAATGATGAAATTTAGCTATGTGCTATATACAATAATTTGTGAGACTTTCCTAAATATTGATGTTTTAGGATTATGAATAAGTCTCATTATTTTGTCTTAACAAGGGATGAATGTTGCAAAGTGATATTATGATATCTTTAGGGCTGTGAAGAATCAAAATGATGCATCTTTTGTTCACATGCTAAAGTATTGTAGTCTAAAGCTTGCTAGACTAGTTCTTGGTTAATTATGGGTCTTGACATAGACTAATTAACTCTAATCATTCAAATGTGTATGAACACAAAAAGAATTTGTGTATAGACAAAGTTGAGGGAAAATTTTCATTCATTATAAGGAAAAGACATGTAACTTTTTAAGAGTTTGTTCGAAAAGCTAATGAGGAGAACTCATTGTCTAAACTTATTCTAGATGTTAAATTAGAATTATTCTAAGTTGGTGAAAAACTTATGACAATGGCATGTGTTGCTTTGGTCAACTCGGAAGCTTACGTAAGCTATTGTAATATGAGTTGAATTCACTGATACAATGAGGTTGATCTTTTTCAATCATATGTGTATAAATGTCGCCATAAGTGGTATGGAAATGTTGATCAAAAGGTAAGAAATGTGGGGGGTGATCCATTTAAGAAACATCCCTATAAGGGTATGTAGAAATGGTTCTCATTAACCCATCTAGATGTTATCCAATGATACTTAAATGTGGGGGTGTCTTGCATTTGTTTTTGGCAATAAGGATTTTGAAATCCAATCTAACATTGCAAATAGACGACTAAGTGGAGGACACAAATGTCGTAGTGCATAATGGAGATGTGTTTGCCTTAAATGATAAATATATCATTCAAAGACAAATATTACAACTAGATTCAGGTGGCCACTAAGGTTATAGTCTTAGAAGTTGACAATAGGCAATGTTAACTTTCGAGTTACGAACACGTCATGACAATTGATCTCAAGTGCAAAGTTATCTTTACTGACTTGTCAAAGACAAAGATAATGTTATGGATCCAACAACCTGAGGGTTTATTAGAGATCAAGTTGTGGAATGAGACTAAAGCCCATGGAAAAAGGATGTGTGAAGGAAACCTACCTTAGTTGACTGGAGATCCCAAGATCTAAGTTCAATAGGATAATGAATTCATATGCCTAAGGGTGGTCACTGTGGGGGCATAGCTGATATGCATAAGCTAGTATATATGGTCATATATACCCCCTAAACGATAAAAGGGTGTTTAAATACGTCGTAGTTCATTTCTATGAAATTCAGTGACAAATTGTGAGGCTAAGCATATTATGTGGTAAATGATTTTGCGTAATCATGGTAACCACGATGCTTTTAATGATTTAAGGAGAACCACCTATGTTAGAGAGAATTGGGGTCGCTTCGAATGGAATTGGGGGCACAATTCCTAGAGCTCTCGTAGAACCAGGAAAGTGTTCCACGACCATTATTGGACACGACTATGAGGGGATGACCTGGCTAAGGAGAGTATTGTGTGAAGTGTATTGTCGTCTACACAAATGGGGGTTTGTTTAAAGACATCGTGTCTACAAACCGCTAGGAGGCTAAGTATGTTTCACAACGGAAAGTTCAAATGGACACCTACTTATCCGGCAATACTCAACTGTCGAGGTTCCATTGGAAACTTTGTTATGATCAATCTCCATTCATGTGGGGAATTGTTGGAAATTTAGATATTATGAATGGATATTAATTTAGTGAGATTATAATTAATGAAATTCTAATTATTTACTAGACTCTTCATATGGAACATAAACTCTTAAGTAGAGTTTTTATGTCAATTTATTAGTTTTTATTAGAGTTTATGTCTCTAATAAATCTCTAATTAAGTGAGACGTTTCTCTACCCCATGTCTTTTGTATTAAAAGTAGGCTATGTGCCTAACTTGATGAGTTTTTATATATAAAACTACAAGAGTAAGAATAAAAAGGAGACATAAAGATATGCATGAAGAGTCCTTGAAGAAGAAGTACTTGATGACCCATATGTTGGGAACATATAGAGATAAGTTTCTCTACATGATTCAACTACATTTCTATTCTTAATTTCCAAAAGGTCTAGCACTATGTTTTATCCGGTGTAACCCTGGGCGCGTGGCCTTCTCCGGCAGTACAAACTGCTTCAGCTGTTGTACCCTGGGAGACAGACGCGTCGCCTTTAGTAGAGGCGTGAAATCTGTTTTAAGGGAAGCGTGTTAAACACGTGTCTCAGCCACAACCGTCACATTTGTTTGTTCTTTTTGTACGAAATTATTGTACAAGAAGACGTGGTTCAAGACCTTGTTGAAGCCTATACAACGGACTGAAAACACAACGAACCATACAAGTAGACGCGGTTAAAGATCAAGTTAAAGACTTTATCTTTTGAAGATATTCATTTGAATCAATTGTTTTATTAAATACGTTGTATTTCATATTTATTTTCGTTTGAATTTGTACACGGTTCATGTACTGCAATTTCTCAAATGTTTAAAGATAGTATCTTTATTTTTTTATTAGTTTTATTAATAAAATTGTGATCCATTTCTTACAAAACACCCCTTTTATACTTGAAGAACCATCACAACAATGCTCAAACGTAGAAACGCTTCATAAAAGACTATGACAAGCAGACTTCAAAACTATTGGCAGTTATTCAGTTACATTAGTAGCAAAAACCCTCAACATAAACTTCATTAAGATACCACTAACAACCAATTATCATTGACGACCAGCTACCACTTACTACTTGCAACTATTCATCACATTAAATCAAGTTGCTACTTATCATTATAAAAAGTTTCCAAGAAACTTTCTATATACCAAGGGACTCATGGTCCCCACTTCCCTTCCAACGGAATGCAGCCACCTTGGAACCCTCGCCAAGAGGTTGCCCCTTTAACCTCCGAGTTCATTGGTTTCTAAAACTACAATAGTTTCAAATATGTGTACTTTGTCGGAGCCTTCTAATTTGTATTGATATGTATTAATTGTAGCTTTCCTTCGGTGTTAATTAACTAGTAGAATAAACTTCCGTTTTGCTCCCTGTGGTTTGGTCGTTTTAACAGTTTTGCGACAATCCTTTAAAAATAGTCATTTTACTCCTCGATGTTTTGCTTTTGTCGCTAGTTTGCTCCATGGCTCTAACTCAATTAAAAATTTTAGTTAAAAGTAGGGGTATTTCGGTCATTTTATATATATGTATTCAATTTTGTTAATTCTTTAAATCCGTTTTGTCTTTTATTGATATTAAAAATAAAAATATAAAATTTTTATTATAATGTATATTACTTTTATTAATATATAAAGCCTACCATCACCATCCCTCACTTTCTCTGTTAGGCCCTTGAAGGTTTATGGATAAGTAGCCTAAGTGGATTAGTAGGAATGTCGGGGTTAATGATTGTAATTGGGCTTTATGGATAGATTAGGCCTAGGGTTTAAGGAGCATCCTCCCTAGTCCCTTGCTATAAATAGTATCATATGTCTTAGGTGCATGGTTGGTGGTTTTGGACAAAATCTTGTATTAGACAACTAATCATTGTATGCAAGATTCAAGATTTTGAATACACAATCATCCTTCTTCATCTCTTTATTTCTTCTACAACTTGTTTGTGTGATTCTACCACCTTACGAGTTGTGCGATATCATTATGATCTCGGTTTCGGGACTTACAATTGGTATCAGAGCATGTCGAACCTGATTTCAAGGCTCGGATCTGATATCGCATTTCTGTTCGCTGTTACTGTTCTGTTTCCGTCACTGTTCCGGCTTTCTAGAGTGTTTCTGTGCATCTTGGATTGCATTCATCAGATCTCGGGCTGTTTATAAAGCATTCCGGATCATTTCAGACCATCATTAACCATCTCAGACTTGAAGATTGCCAGATCTCGGATCATCTTCAAGTCATTTCGGACCATCATTAAAGCATCTCGGATCATCATCAAGCCATCTCGGACCATCATCATCAAATCTCGGACCGTCATCATCAGATTTCAGACAAACATCATCAGATTTCGGATAAATTTCATCAGATCTCGGATAGAATTATCAGATTTCGGATTGTGTTTAGTCATCTTGGACCACTTGTGTTGAATATTGCTTTGTCTCGGATAAGACCCATCTCGGATAAAACTCATCTCGGACCACTGTTCATTTCGGACTAAATCATCTCGGATCAGCATCCATCTCGGATAAACCATTTTGAATTCATCATCTCGAACAACAGTTCTGTCTTAACAACATCATGTTGAACCCAACCGGTATCATGAACGGCATTGTGACTGCAGCTGATCTCACTAATGCAACCCTTGCTGCCATTCAGACTCAGTCTTTGGCTTTCCATCAAGAACTTGACCAAGTTATCGTCACGTCTACCAAGGTTCCACGGTTTTTGTACGGAGACAACTACTATGAGTGGAAGTTTAGGTTTGAGCAGTACTGCAAGGCAAAAGAACCCCATGTTTGGAGAAGCATCAAGAATGGACCACGCATTATCATGTACGCTACTGAAGATGATCCGCAGACCCAGATTCTAAAACCTGAAGGCATTTACACGGAGGAAGACAAAACGGTCATTGCTGAGGATGAAGCTTCCTATGGAACTCTTTCAATGGCTCTTGGTCCAGACATTTCAATTGGAGTTCGAAACTGCAAAAGCGCTAAGGAAATTTGGGATCAACTGACACACTTATTTGAAGGAAATGCTGACATGAAAGCTAGCAGAGTTAACATGATGAATCAACCGTTCAGTTCATTTAATCATATCTATGGGGAAACTATCAAGAATCAGATTAGGAGGTTTGTCAAACTCGTGTCGCAGATGGTCAGTGATGGAATCAACATCTCAAAGGTGGAATGAATCGTCAACTGCTTAACTCTCTGCCTAAAGGATGGGATGCCGAGGTTTCTATGATCAAGCGTACCAAGGATCTGAATGAAATGACACTGACGGAACTGATTGCTACTATTAAGTCTTGTGAGATCGACAATCAGCAAAGAGAAATTAATCACAAGAACTCACTGATGGCTGCTGGAGTAACTAGCCCCAACAATGCAGCATTGATGTCTCAAGCTCATCCAAATTTGGTTTTCAGTCCTGTTCATGGAGTTATGAATCACAACCCAAACATTATTTTCAGTCCTGTTCCTGCACCAAAGGCCAACTATGTGTATGGAATGTCTCTTCCTACCTCTCAAGCACCTACTGTCAATGCCACAAATGTGCAACCGCAATCTCAGCCTCAACTACAACATGCTAATGCTGCTTTTAGTTCAACCACCCAGTCTACACCTCAGAATAACCCATCATCACCTTCAGTGGACCACATGGCTTTCTTAACCAACCAAAATGAAGAAAAACTTGCTCTCGCAACTTCTATGATATCCAGTTTCAATGCCTTTCTGGCAGGAGATCTCATGCCCTCAGGATAAATAACACCAGATGTGAATCAAGTTGTGGAGGAAGACTTGGATGAACTGGATGTGGCTTGGAATATGGCTATGTCAGCATTTAAGGCATACAAGTTTGCTAAGAGATATGGATGTCGTCCTATGAATGCTCGTCCTGGAGTGCTGAAAGACAGACTAAGGTGCTATAAACCGGGACATTTTGCTAGGTATTGTAAGAAGGTTGTTGCAGGATATGAAGCTACTCAGGCGGCTGCAGCAAGGAACAAGGAAAGGTTTATGGTTCCCGTTACGCTTGCTGAGACTTCGACTTCAACTAGACAGGGAAACACTGGAGCTGGAAGGGCTTTGATCGCACAGGAGTAGAATGGATTCAATTGGGCTGATGCAGTTGCTCAAGTGGAATCAATGAAGTTGTCTGAAACTGCTGCTGTGGAAAGGGTTCATCAGTGCTTGTTGGCGATGACCGAGGAACCAAAATCACTCTCCGAGACGATAAATTCCCTCTTATGTACTGAACATTGTAGAAAGAAAGTTGTTTTGCTAAGATCTCAAAACTCAGCATTAATCGCAGATTACAACACTGTGATGTGTAAGTACATCAGTCTTTGAGAGAATAATAAAATTCTCTCTGAAAAGATTGAAGCGCTTAAAAAGGACATAGCTCAACTTCACAGAGATATGAATCAACAGCAGTGTTGGGTTCACGATTACAAACATAGACTCACAGTTAAAACTCTTGAATGTAACTCTGCAAAGGCTGAGCTAGAGCTCCTCACTAGAAAGTACAAACAAAATGAGTTAAACATCAAAAAGTTTGATACTTCCAGTGATACGGTTCGTAATCTGTGCAATGTGCAACTGAATTATAAAGAAAACAAGGGAAAGGGATTGGGATACACACAGGTTCCGCCACCATATAATCATAATTATTCCAGACTGCCTATCACTAAGCAGGAAATGGAAAATTATGACAAAATGATGTATGGCAAGCCCAGTGATTATGTTCCATATGAACCATCAAAGTTTAAAAATGATCAATAAGCTATTTTCAGTAAACCAATGAACTTTGTCAAAAATGAAAATGTTCAACATGAACCAGCAAATAAGTCCGATCACGTAAATGAAACAGTAACTAATACAGAGGCTAAAACTGAAACAAAAACGGAACCAGTTAACACACCCGCAGAGGAGATGAAGGAAAATCCACGAAACTCTGTTTCTGTTGAAAATACTAACTTTTCTAGTTCGTGTGCAGAGTCAGTAAGAACAGAAGAGAAGTCTAAAGAGGATGATGAATCGCATCAACGTTCTGCTGATAATGTTATTTCTGATAAAAATGACCTTTATGCTTGGAATTGTGTTTTTCTTGTTATGCTGAGACTTGGGGTGTTCCCACTAAGACTGATGAATCTGGTGCTATTATTCTGGATTATGCATGTGATAAAAATGACAATGTTGAAAATGTTGATGTTGTTTTGACAGGAGAGCCTAATGCGTCGACTGAGGAACTTGAGACAACTGTTTCAAGTAGCTCAGAAATCAATTCTGATGTTTTAGAAAATTGTGCGTGTATGCCTGAAACATCGAATGATACATCAGAAGCTCCCTACAATAATGAAAAATTTGATGATTTTGTTTGTGATAATGAAGAAATTATGGATGAACAGGGGCCATCTGATGATCTTGGCAGTCAAACAGAGGTTTCAGGAATCTTGGAAAATGAGCTCAAATCTTCCGTTGATTTCGATTGTAATGAATAATCAGAATCTAGCAGCATTGCAAAAGAAGAAAGTCAAACTGTCTTAGACACAGACTGCTCATCATCTGACCTACCAGAATCATCTGATGTCGGGAACTCAGAGGTTGATCAGGTTGAAGAAGAGACATCCATAGAATCCAATTCCGTAGAAACCCGTGGAAACATGAGGCCTACGGAGAAGGAATTCATGGAAATTAATTCCACAGTTGAGTCTGACAATGAAACTTTAGATGAAATTATTGTGGAAACCTTCTCTGTAGAAACTTCTGAGAACATGGTATCTTAGAAAAGGGAATCTGTGAAAGTAACTTCAACAGACAGCTCAACTATTGATCCCAAAAGTACAGATTCAAAAAGGGAAGATCTTAATGAAACTAAATTAACTGAATCAGTTCCCTCTAAAAGAAATATGTCACGTAGAAATAGAAGACCAAAGAAAAAGAATGTTCAATGGGAAAACCCTAATCTAAAGCAAACAGAACCCAAGCTTAAGGGTAAGGTAACGGATACTTACTCCTGTGCAGATAGCTATGAGCTGGGTTCATCCAAGATCAAGCATCCTCGAAAGCACTCAACGTCAAATGAAATGAAAAGACGTGATCAGTTCTCGAGAATAACACAAGTTGAACTCAATGTCTTTTTCTCAAAAAGGCAGACATGTTTTAATTGTGGAATTTCGGGACACATTGCAAGAAATTGTGTTCATCGTCCCTACTACTCTCGGAACTTGTACCATCAGAAGGCTATGCACTCGCATTTAGTCAACAATGGACCTTCCAAAGCAAGGCCTTTGGACAGAGACTGGAATCTTGCTAAACGGGAAAATAAAAAATTTTCAAAAATAAACAGGTTTGAAAGAAAAACAAAAGTTTTTCCATCAAATGAAAAAAAGGTCAGACACCAAAACGTGGAAACCTAAATCTCCTGTTGGATCCCAGTCTCCATGTTTGCAACCATCAACTTCTACCTCGTCACCAAAAACCACAAGCAATGATAACAATCACATGATCTTTCGCGAAGTTACTTACACAGACAGCGACGGTGAACTCAGGTCCACTATGGCCTGGGTTCCGGTTTCTAACTGATTCCGTTAAATGTGCAGGAACGACTATGGAGGGCTATCTTTAGACTTTGGTTTATTGATAGTGGTTGTTCTAGACACATGACGGGAGACATATCCCAGTTGAATGACATCAAGATATTCGACGGAGGGTGTGTCAACTTCGCAGGTGGAGAATCGGGAAGAATCACCACGAAAGGCACGGTCAAGAATGGCGTCCTCACCTTTTCAGACGTTAACTAAGTCCCTGAGCTTAAACATAGTCTTCTGAGTGTCTCTCAGATGTGCGACAAAGGAATGGAGGTTCTCTTCACCAAGAGTGGCTGTGTTATTTTAAAGCCAGGAATCATCATACTTGAAGACTAGTTTCTGATTGAAGCTGAACGAAGAGGGAATGCTTATGTGATTGATATGAACAAAGCACCTACTGATCAAGTTACTTGTTTGTTTTCAGAAATTGCTGAACATGATGCTATGCTATGGCACCGTCGGTTGGGTCACCTGAACATAAAAAATTGAATCGATTAGCAAAAGGGGGTTTCGTCAGGAACTTGCCAATCAAGGATTTCATGCAAATAGAGAAATGTGAAGCATGTGCTAGAGGAAAGCAGCATCTAAGGCCTCACAAGTCAAAACCTGTTCACACCACTTCAAAGGTGTTGGAACTGCTGCATGTGGATTTATTTGGCCCGGTCAATGTATTCAGTATAGGAAGAAAGGCTTACTGTTTGGTTATCACAGATGATTTTTCTCATTTCACTTGGGTATTCTTCTTGGAGCAGAAAAGCGAAACAACTGGTTTAATCAAGAAATTTGTAATACTCATGGAGAATCAGTCAAATGAGCGTGTAAAGATTATTCGATTTGACAATGGGACAGAATTCAAGAATGTCGAGCTGAATGAGTTTTGTGCCCTGAAAGGAATCGACCGACAATACAGTACATCAAGATCTCCTCAATAAAATGGAGTTGCAGAAAGACGCAATTGCACTCTTATCGAAGCTGCCCGCACAATGCTGATAGATTCAGGACTTCCACTTATATTCTAGGCAGAAGCAGTGAACACGGCCTACTACGTTCAGAATCATGCCTTGATCAACAAACGTCACATGAAAACTCCTTATGAGATAGTGGAAGGTAAAAAACCATCAGTGCATCATTTCCGTACCTTTGGTTGTCCCTGTGTGCTTCTTCTCATGGACTCTAAAGGAAAGTTTGAAGCTAGAGGAGATCCCTGCTACTTCATTGGGTATGCCAAAAATACCTCATATCGGGTATACAACAAGGTCAAGAAGCAGATCGTGGAAGCATATCACGTGGATTGGTTGGAAGAAAATCCTAAAGATGCTTGCATTGGACCTGATTGGCTATATGATTATTCCTCCTTGTTTAAATCGTTTCCTATTTTGTTTGATGAAATTGTTGATGTAGGAGTTTCAGCTGCAGAGATGCCAATTCCTTTTGAAGAAGAAGATAAGGATGTGCCCTGCAAAATTTAATGAACAAACTCAACGTGAATCCATCAGGATTTCACAATGATACTACAGCACAACGTCACTCCTCCACTACTCAGGAGCCAACTCTTGAAGCTTTGGCAGCTACCCCTGATGATGAAGCTAACAACACGGAAGCCTCCACTAGACCATCAAACGTTCAAGGAGCTTCATGGTTTCAAGATGCAATTCCAACATATTGCACTGTAGATCCTCGAACAATCAACATCGTTGCATCAAATGAGGGGGAGTCATCTGGAATAGCATCAGGAAGCTTATCAAATTTTACAGACAAATCTGCAAGTTCCTGCAACAGCAATTCCACAGCGTGTTCAGAAAAGTCACCCAATCACAAATGTCATTGGCCTAGTATCTGCTGGTGTTCAGACCCGCAGCAAATCTGGAGACATCAACTCGTGCTTGTACTCTTGCTTCATATCATAGATTGAGCCTAAAAACATTAACGTTTCTTCGCAGGAACCTGGATGGGTTGATGCGATGCATGAAGAGCTCAATCAGTTCGAAAGACTTGGAGTATGGAAGCTTGAAAAGCTACCTCAAGGAAACCGAGCTCTTGGCACACGATGGGTGTTTCGCAACAAGCAGGATGATTCTGGAATAATTGTAAGGAACAAGGCTCGATAAGTAGTTCAAGGTTTCAGGCAAGTCAAGGGTTTGGATTATGATGAAGTGTATGCTCCAGTAGCGCGTCTTGAAGCCATCCATATTTTCTTGGCATATGCATCCTTTATAGGTTTCATTGTCTATCAAATGGATGTAAAGATGGCATTTCTTTACGGGAAGGTCAAGGAGGAGATTTATTTTGCTCAACCACCTGGTTTTGTTGATCAAGAAAAGGAAGGTTATGCCTACAAGCTGGACAAGGCTCTGTATGGATTGCACCAAACATCCCGTGCATGGTATGCTACTCTGACAGAACATTTGCTAGCTCATGGGTACACTCGAGGGACAATCGATCAGACGTTGTTCATTAATTGTTTTGACAAGGATATGATTCTAGTTCAGATATACATTGATGATATCTTTTTTGGGTCCACAAATGATGCGCTATGCAAAGAATTTGAAGAGGTCATGAAGAGGAAGTTTGAGATAAGTTCTTTAGAAGAGATGACAATGTTTTTGCGTCTTAAAGTTCGTCAGAATAGTCAAGGAATCTTGATTCATCATGGTAAATATGTACATGACGTTCTTGCAAAGTTCAGCATGACAGATTCAAAGCCAATAGACTCCCCAATTGTAGAACGGCCGTTGTTGACCGAGGATCCAGAGGGAAGTCCTGTTAATCAGACAGTGTATCGATCTATGATCGGCTCACTGATGTACTTGACTGCTAGTCGGCCAGACATTATGTACGCCGTCTGTCAGTGTGCTCGTTATCAGGCTAACCCTAAACTCTCTCATCTAACTGTTGTTAAAAGAATCTTTTGATATTTGAAGGGAGCTCCTAAACTTGGACTCTGGTATCCCAGAGATTCGAACTTTGATTTGTTTGCCTTTTCAGATAGCAATTTTGGAGGGACAGAAAGGGATAGAAAATCCACATCAGCTGGATGTCAATTCTTGGGAGATAGACTTATCTCTTGGCAGTGAAAGAAGCAGCAGACTGTATCTCTTTCTACCGCGAAGCGGAGTATGTTGCAGCATCTGCCTGCTGCTCCCAGGTTCTTTGGATGCAACATCAACTGGAGGATTACGGTTTGACTTATCTAGACACAACCATTTATTGCGATAATGATGCCGCTATCCAGATCACAAAAAACCCTGTCTTTCACTCCAAAACCAAGCACATTGACATCAAAATTCATTTTATACAAGGCTACTTTGACAGAGGTGTAATTAAACTAGAGCAAATCCATACTGATGCTAACACAGCGGATCTTTTTACAAAACCTCTCAGCATCTCAAGGTTCAATGTGCTTGTAGACCTCTTGAAAATGATACGTTTCACCGACTGAGCTTTAAAAAAAATGGGAAATGAATAAAGGGGTTTTATGAATAAAGGGGTTTTATGAATAAAGGTATCATCCGGTAAATTTGGGCATAAAGTATTCTACTTTTACACAAGTTTAGGGGGAGAAAAGTTGCTGGGAAATGAAATAAATTTTCGTGCTAAAGAATTTGATTAACACACGTAAGGTTTCAATGTTGAATAGGCTAGGATCCACTGCGTTGTGTTGATAGGTCTACCTCTCGAAAAGCAAAAAGAGGCAAAGTGATATAAACATAATGGACTGGACATCTCGTGGGTAACAGATCAATGATGTATGATTTCATGGTCTAAAATCTTGCGTTGATAGATAGCCAACATCTGAGGTTTCGGGTCTTTATGCTGATAAATCATTCGGGATATCAGGGCTATCCCTCTGTTGCATCCAGACTATATGCAGACCTGGGCACAGTCAGGATATCCTTAAAAAGAGCCGCAAAAAGGCCAAAACCTTAAACGGAAGAAAATCTCATAAAGAGAATTCCGTGCGCTTATAAAAGCAAAATTTGTACCGTTAAAGGTATTTGTCTCTCCCTCGTCAGAACTTCCCTAGTCTCTCTGCTGTACGGAAGTACTGACCTGTTAACCAGGAAGTCTGGCGTTGAAAACTTAAGGATGATCTCAGTATACTCACCTGCTACGATAAACTGTTGTGCTTACCTTGATCGCGGGGGTATGCCTTGAAATGGGAAACACAGATGCTTCAGTATAATTCTACCTAAAACATATCACAAAGCTAAAAGTTGAAGTTTGAGCGGTGGATTTAAGAGGACAAGCATATTAACAATCGCATAGACCAGTCTAAGTAAACGAAGAGCTGAAAAGTGTTCCTTAATCAGTTCGAAAACGATTTGATCCCATGGCAGTCATCCCAAAATAACCCCAGTGTTGGTACTTCATACATATTATAATTTTATTATTTAATTATTGCTCGGTGGGTAGATTCGTTGATTTTAAAGGGGGTATTTTGCTATTGTTGAAAAGCTTTGCTGAAAAATAATAAAATATTGAGTTGGATGGCCCACGATCTTGAATGGGACCCATCAGGGTTTGAGTTATAAAAACGTGAACAGGCCCACCATCTCGGACCAATCATCCGAGATGGGCCTGGCCCAACAACCAATTCGAGATCAATAAATAGTAAAAAACAAAGAGTTCGAGACACAATCTCGAACGGTCTCGGACTTCCTGCTAAGAATTCTCTCTCGAATCACTCATTTCGGACTCATTTCGGATTAAAGGTGTGTGATTCCAGACTACTCAATAGCATCACGGATGATCTCGGACTTGAGGTCATCATCACGGATGATCTCGGATGGAATGACTATGTCATTCCGGATGAAGAGGTCCATCCAAGATGAACCACCATCATTCCGGACCTTGACCAAGTTTTGACCTGACCGTTGACCTGAACCTTTGACCTGGATCTTTGAACTGCCTGTTTGGACTGTTTTTGAACCCTTTTTGGCACATTTGCTTATGTTTGAACCTTTTGACGTAACTGACTTTGTCGATTCGTCATTAATTTCAAATATAAGTTAACATTTTGTTTTGGATCTAACGTCAAAAACTTTAGTGTAGAAAATGGCTGGTGCTATGATGCAGGAAAAGAACCAACGGCAATTGGAAGTAAATGAATTTCATAATCAAGCAGGCTACTTGTCAGATCCTCCAGCAGATCAAATAGAGTTATTTAGATCGTTCATTCGGGGTCTGACCAACTGTCCTCTCACTCACGCATTGCGTGCAGAACCAGTTATGTGCAACAGCTTTATCAACACTTTTTGAAACACCGCAAAAATCAACAGACAAGGTGCAGGTTCAATTGAAGCGACAGTTCAAAAGACAAAATGTAAGTCCCGAAAACCGAGATCACAATGATATCGCATAACTCGTAAGGTGGCGGAATCACACAAACAAGTTGTAAAGAAACAAAGAGATGAAAGAAGGATGATTATGTAATCAAAAGATTCAATCTTGCATACAAAAGCTTGTCAAATACAAGATTTACTCTAGAACCACCAACCATGCACCTATGACATAAGCTACTATTTATAGAAAGGGATTTAGGGAGGATGCTCCCTAAACCCTAGGCCCAATCTACCCAAAAGCCCATTTACAACCATTAACCCCAAACTCCTAATAATACACTAAACTACTTATCCATAAACCTTTAAGGGCCTAACAATCTCCCCCTAGGTTTATTGGATCAATAGCTGCATCATGCTTTAGGTACACCTTGATCTTCATCCGGAGTGAACAGATGATGATTTAGAATATTCACAGCAGCACTCGTCCAGGCTTTAGCACATTCTTCATATTTTTCGTTTGTTCGGATTTGATGTGTGCTGAGAACCATGATATCTTCTTCATGAAAGCTCATCAAATCATATGAGTTAGGAATCCTGATGGATTGTTCTTCAGTAACTATAACAGCTTCTGCCATCTTTGGATCATACGCCCAGAATTTAAATTTCTTAGGATTCTCTTTTCAAACTTATTGGTGAGTGGAATGATCTTTTCTTTATCAGTGGCTGGCCAGATAAATGATCTGATAATGCGTTTAGTGTGAGGATCACGCACTCCGGGGTTTCTCTTGATTGTGGGCTCAGAGGTTTTCATTGTTGCGAAGTTACTCTTCACTTCTCGTTCTAACCTCGAATGAAATGCCCAACCCCTCCCTCTCTTTCTCAGATCTGGATCATAGTAAGGAGTGCGTAACAAACTTTTCAAGTCAATCTTGGTCCATGACTCAGATTGACTCTCTTTGCCATAATATTCTCTGTGCCCACTCTTTCGCATAATTAGCCACATCTGTTTATCTGGTTCATACCTCCAACATGCCACCTCTGATTTGTTTCCGACTTCATCATAGTGGGAAGATCCTAATTCCATCACCAATCTGTCTGGCCTTTTAGTGGGATCCTTCAGTTGAAAGTTCTCATCTAAAGGATTCAAATCCTGATTCTTCATAACCAATAATTGCTTTTTGCTTTGCTTATTTTTCTCTTTCTGCTCTCGTCTTTTCTTGGACTTGCTGCTTTGCTTCTTTGGTTTAGCAGCCAAATAAGCTTCTAAATCTGTGGCACGTTCTGCTTCAGCTGCTGCTCTTTGTTCTGCCGTTTGTTCTGATCTTCCAACATAAAACTGCTCGTCTTCTTTATCTACAAACTCACTTCCAAATTTCTTTTCCAGCTTTGCCTTCAGATCGTAAACAGTGGACATCAAAATCCCTACATCACCTTGCAGCTGATCTATGGTGAGATCTCTGTTGGTGAGCTGTGATTGTAGTGATGAGATCTGGGCTTCGTTCAATGCAGTGTCTTGTTGAAGAGAAATGATCTGAGCATTCTTCAGCTCCGCATCTTGTTCCAATACGACCACACGCCTTTTCAATCTTTTAAAATATTCATCTTCATCACTGTCACTTTCGCTTGCAAAGATCTGACGTTTCTCAGCCGCATAACGAAAAGCTGCTTCATCATGTTCAGTATTGCCTCCCCCACTTGAGTTTCCTACTTCAAATCGAACGCCACCACTAGAACTGCCTGGCTGTGAGGGGGTGGCTTCAAAATCAAAGTTGAAATCATATAAATCTGGGTCCTCTAAGTTTGTTGTCTTTGATGCATATTTTGTTTGTGGATCAGGTTGAGGATCAATGATAGGAATGGACTCAGGGGCAGTTGAAGGCTCGAAATAAATGTCATCAGGTGCGGTGTCGGTTCTTTGTTTCTTTAGAGCTGATTCTTCAGTAACATCCGCAGTCGCTTCCACTTCCATCCAACTTGTGATGTAATATCAGTTTCTTGAATGTCAGCAGTGGAGACAGATGGAGGGTTTCCATCACCGCCCTGTAAACTTAAAAGTAAAGTTGCTAGATTCTCAGAAGTCATAGGCATAGGCTTGCGAACGGCATCCTCTACCTTATCAGACATTACTATATCAATTTCGCTCTCAAAATCTGTTTCTTCACTAGAGCCTGTCTCTGATTCTGAATCAACAAATTGAATTTCATCTTCATCATCAGCCGCCTGTTGTACTTGCTGCATGAGCTGTACATCATGCTCTTCCGCAATTTGTGCATTGATTGGAGGCAGAACTGTAGCAACAGGGGCAACTAGAGGAGCTGGGGCAACAGGAGCTCCTTGTACATTATCTGCAAATCTACCATTTGCTTTTCAAGAGCTATTCTTCCTTCAAAGTTGTGATGCTTTGCTCTTTTGTTTCTACAAGCATTTTCAAAGCAACTCGGCCCCATTGGCTTTAGCTTAATGAAGTTTGGGCCCTTGACCAACGTTGGATATCGATCGTCGAGAATCATTTGAATGAACCTTGGATATAGCATGAAAATCTTCTTTTTCGGATCATCGCGCATTTTCTTCATATTATCGAAGATGAAAGCAGAAAAATTGTAATCCCATCCATTCACTAACGCCACAATTGCTGATGTTTATGTTTTGTTGAGCTGATCAAATCCACCTTTGTTCTCAGCGATGCATTGGAGAAAGAAGTGTACTAATAGCCTCCAGTATGGCGGAAATAGTTTCTTCAGGACTGTTGGATATCCACCTTCATAGCTCATCCTTTACAGTGCAGCAAGAACTCTAGCTTGATCATAAGATGTAGGATGATGCGGCTGATCTCCCAATCTTAAGACTTCTCATATTACAGCCTCGGTCATAATGATTTTTGTCTTTTGCACTGTCGCTTCAATTGAACCTGCACCTTGTCTTTTGATTTTTGCGGTGTTCCAAAAAGTGTTGATGCAACTGTTGCATATAACTGGTTCTACTCTTAAAGCGTGAGTGAGAGGACAATTGTTCAGACCCCTAATAAGAGATCCAAATAGCTCTATTTGATCTGCTAAAGGATCCAACAAGTATCCTGCTTGATTATGAAATTCATTAACTTCCAACAGCCGTTGGTTCTTTTCTTGCATCATATCACCAGACATTTTCTGCACTAAAATTGTCGACGTTAGATCACTTCTTAAAACAAATGTTAACTTGTATTTTAAGTTGATGACGAGTTAATAAAATCAACACGTCAAAAATTCAAACACAAGTAAACATGTCATTAAAGCAGAATCTAGAAAAGCAGTTCAATGGTCCAGGTCAGAAAAGGTTCAAGTCAAAGGTTCAGGTCAAAACTGGTTAAGGTCCAGAATGATGAGGGTTCATCTCGGATGAACCTCTTCATCCAGGATGACATATTCATTCCATCCGAGATCATCCGAGATGGGAATCTCCCAGTCCGAGATCATCCGTGATGCTGCTTTGTGATCCGGAATCATATACCTTCAGTCCGAAATGTATCCGAGATCGTCCGAGATAGTCCGAAATGAGAAAAGTTGAGAGAGAATCTTAAAAGTTTAGTCCGAGATGGTTCGAGATGTGTCTCGGACCTTTTTCCTTTTCACATTAAATAATCCAGAATGGGCTCATGGGTCAGGCCCATCTCGGATGTTTGGTCCGAGATGATGGGCCTGTTCAGGCTTTGACTAGGTCAATTCTTGATGGGTCCCATTCGAGATGGTGGGCCATCCAGATCCAATTTTTATTATTATTTTATCATCTTTTCAAAATAGCAAAATACCCCCTTCATAGTCAACGAAACTACCCACCGAGCAACTAAAATAATAATAAAATAATAATAATAATATGTATGAAATACCAACACAGGGGTGTTTTTGGGAAGACTACCACGAGATCAAATCATTTTCGAACTGATTAAGGAACACTTTTCAGCTCTTTGTTTACTTGGACTGGTCCATGCGATTGTTAATATGTTTGTCCTCTTAAATCCACCGCTCAAACTTCAACTTTTAGCTTTGTGATACGCCTTAGGTAGAATTATACTAAAACATCTGTGTGTCCCATTTCAAGACATACCCCAGCGATCAAGGTAAGCACAACAGTTCATCGTAGCAGGTGAGTATACTGAGACCGTCCTTAAATTTTCAGCGCCAAACTTCCTAGTGAACAGGTCAGTACTTCCGTACAGCAGAGAGACCAGGGAAGTTCTGACGAGGGCGAGACAGATACCTTTGACGGTACGAATTTGGCTTTAATAGCACACGGAATTCTCCTTTTAGTGAGATTTCTTCCGTTTTCAGGTTTTGGCCCTTTTTGTGGCTCTTTTGCAAGATATCCTGACTGTGCACAGGTCTGCATATAGTCTGGATACAACAGAGGGACAGCCCTGATATCCCGGATGATTAATCAGCATAAAGACCCGAAACTTCAGATGTTGGCTATCTATCAACGCAGGATTTAAGACCATGAAATTATACACCATTGATCTGTTACCCATGAGATGTCCAGTCCATTATGTTTGTATCACTTTGCTTCTTTTTGCTTTTTGAGCGGAAGACCTATCAACACATCGCAGTGGATCCTGGCCTGTTCAGCATTGAAACCTTACGTGTGTTAATCAAGTTCTTTATCACGAGAATTTATCACTTCCCAGTAACTTTTCTCCCCCTAAATTTGTGCAAAAGTAGAATACTTTATTCCCAAATTTACCGGATGAGATACCGTAATTTATAAAACCCCTTTATTTATTATATACATTAAGTTTTTTTTAAATGCTCAGTCGGTGAAGCGTATCATTTTCAAGAGGTCTACAAGCACATTGAACCTTGAGATGCTGACAGGTTTTGTAAAAAGATCCGCTGTGTTAGCATCAGTATGGATCTGCTCCAGTTTAATTAAACCCCTGTCAAAGCAGTCTCGTATAAAATGAATTTTCATGTCAATGTGCTTGGTTTTGGAGTGAAAGACAGGGTTTTTTGTGATCTGGATAGCGACATCATTATCGTAATAAATGGCCGTATCTAGATAAATCAAACCGTAATCCTCCAGCTGATGTTGCATCCAAAGAACCTAGGAGCAGCAGGCAGATGCTGCAACGTACTCGGCTTCCGCTGTGGAGAGAGAAACAGTCTGCTGCTTCTTGCACTACCAAGAGATGAGTCTATCTCCCAAGAACTGGCATCCAGCTAATGTTGATTTTCTATCCCTTTCTGTCCCTCCAAAATTGCTATCTGAAAAAGCAAACAGATCAAAGTTTGAATCTCTGGGATACAAGAGTCCGAGTTTAGGAGCTCCCTTCAAATATCGAAAAATTCTCTTAACAGCAGTCAGATGAGAGAGTTTAGGGTTAGCCTGATAACGAGCACACTGATAGACAGCGTACATAATGTCCGGCGGACTAGCAGTCAAGTACATCAGTGAACCGATCATAGATCGATACAATGTCTGATTAACAGGACTTCCCTCTGGATCCTCTATCAACAACGGCTGTTCTTGAATTCTGTCCCGTTGTCACGGCTAATAATCTTTACATGCTCATTGGACTGATTCTCCATGAGTATTACAAATTTCTTGATTAAACCAGTTGTTTCGCTTTTCCGCTCCAAAAAGAATATCCAGGTGAAACGAGAAAAATCATCTGTGATTACCAAACAGTAAGCCTTTCCTCCTATACTGAGTACATTGACTAGGCCAAATAAATCCATATGCAGCAGTTCCAACACCTTTGAAGTGGTGTGAATAGGTTTTGACTTGTGAGGCCTTCGATGCTGCTTTCCTCTAGCGCATGCTTCACATTTCTCAACTTTCATGAAGTCCTTGATTGGCAAGTTCCTGACGAGACCTCCTTTTGCTAATCGATTCAAATTTTTCATGTTCAGATGACCCAACCGACGGTGCCACAGCATAGCATCATGTTCATCAATTTCTGAAAACAAACAAGTAACTTGATCAGTAGGTGCTTTGTTCATATCAATCACATAAGCATTTCCTCTTCGTTCAGCTTCAATCAAAAACTAGTCTTCAGGTATGATGATTCCGGCCTTTAAAATAACACAGCCACTCTTGGTGAAGAGAACCTCCATTCCTTTGCCGCACATCCGAGAGACACTTAGAAGACTATGTTTAAGCTCAGGGACATAGTTAACATCTGAAAAGGTGAGGACGCCATTCTTGACCGTGCCTTTCATGGTGATTCTTCCCGATTCTCCTCCTGCGAAGTTGACACACCCTCCGTTGAATATCTTGATGTCATTCAACTAGGATATGTCTCCCATCAAGTGTCTAGAACAACCACTATCAATAAACCAAAGCCTAAAGATAGCCCTCCATAGTCATTCCTGCACATTTAACGAAATCAGTTAGAAACCGGAACCCAGGCCATAGTGGACCTAAGTTCACCATTGTTATCTGTGTAAGTAACTTCGCGAAAGATCATGTGATTTTTATCATTGCTTGTGGTATTTGGTGACGAGGTAGAAGTTGATGGTTGTGAACATGGAGACTAGGATCCAATAGGAGATTTAGGTTTCCATGTTTTGATGTCTGACCTTTTTTCATTTGATGGAAAGACTTTTGTTTTTCTTTGAAACCAGTTTATATTTGAAAATTTTTTATTTTCCCGTTTAGCAAGATTCCAGTCTCTGTCAGAAGGCCTTGCTTTGGAAGGTCCATTGTTGGCTAAATGTGAGTGCTAAGCCTTCTGATGATACAGGTTCCGAGAGCAGTAGGGACGATGAACACAATTTCTAGCAATGTGTCCCGGAATTCCACAATTGAAACACGTCTGCCTTTTTGAGAAAAAGACGTTGAGTTCAGCTTGCGTTATTCTCGAGAACTGATCACGTCTTTTCTTTTCATTTGACGTTGAGTGCTTTCGAGGATGCTTGATCTTGGATGAACCCGGCTCACAGCTGTCTGCACAGGAGTAAGTATCCGTTACCTTACCCTTGAGCTTGGGTTATATTTGCTTTAGATTAGGGTTTTCCCTTTGAACATTCCTTTTCTTTGGCCTTCTATTTCTACATGACCTTTTTCTTTTAGAGGGAACTGATTCAGTTGATTTAGTTTCATTAAGATCTTCCCTTCTTGAATCTGTACTTTTGGGTTCAATAGTTGAGCTGTCTGTTGAAGTAACTTTCACAGATTCTCTTTCCTCAGATTCCATGTTCTCAGGAGTTTCTACAGAGAAGGTTTCCACAATAATTTCATCTACAGTTTCATCGTCAGACTCAACTGTGGAATTAATTTCCGTGAGTTCATTCTCCATAGGCCCCATGTTTCCACGGGTTTCTGCAGAATTGGATTCTATGGATGTCTCTTCTTCAGCCCGATCAACCTCTGAGTTCTCGACATTAGATGATTCTGGTATGTCAGATGATGAGCAGTCTGTGTCTAAGACAATTTGACTTTCTTCTTTTGCAATGCTGCTAGATTCTGATTGTTCATCACAATCGGAATCTACGGAAGATCTGAGCTCATTGTCTGAGATTCCTGAAACCTCTGTTTCACTGCCAAGATCATCAGATGACCCCTGTTCATCCACAATTTCTTCATTATCACAAACAAAATCATCAACTTTTTCATTATTGCAGGGAGCTTCTGATGTATCATTCGATGTTTCAGGCATACACGCACAATTTTCTGAAACATCAGAATTGATTTTTGAGCTACTTGAAACAGATGTCTCAAGTTCCTCAGTCGACGCATCAGGCTCTCCTGTCAAAACAACATCAACATTTTCAACATTGTCATTTTTATCACATGCATAATCTAGAATAATAGCACCAGATTCATCAGTCTTAGTGGGAACACCCCAAGTATCAGCAAACCAAGAAAAAACATAATTCCAAGTATAAAGGTCATTTTTATCAGAAATAACATTATCAGCAGCACGTTGATGTGATTCATCATCCTCTTTAGACTTCTCTTCTGTTCTTACTGACTCTGCACACGAACTAGAAAAGTTAGTATTTTCAACAGAAACAGAGTTTGGTGGATTTTCCTTCATCTCCTCTGTGGGTGTGTTAACTGGTTCCGTTTTTGTTTCAGTTTCAGCCTCGATATTAGTTATTGTTTCATTTACGTGATCGGGCTTATTTGCTGGTTCATTTTGAACATTTTCATTTTTGACAAAGTTCAATGGTTTATTGAAAACAACTTGTTGATCAGTTTTAAACTTTGATTGTTCATATGGAACATAATAACTGCGCTTTCCATACATCATTTTGTCATAATTTTCCATTTCCTGCTCAGTGATAGGCAGTCTGGAATAATTATGATTATATGGTGGTAGAACCTGTGTGTATCCCAATCCCTTTCCCTTGTTTTCTTTATAATTCAGTTGCACATTACACAGATTGCGAACCGTGACACTGGAAGTATCAAACCTTTTTATGTTTAACTCATTTTGTTTGTACTTTCCAGTGAGGAGCTCCAGCTCAGCTTTTACAGAGTCACATTCAAGAGTTTTAACTGTGAGTCTATGTGTTGTAATCGTGAACCCAACATTGCTGTTGATTCACCTCTTTGTGAAGCTGAGATATGTCCTTTTTAAGCGCTTCAATCTTTTCATAGAGAATTTTATTATTCTCTCAAAGACTGATGTACTTACCAGTGTTGTAAAACTCGCTAGGCGGTCCCTAGTCGGCCGACTGGGGAGTTGGGAGTAATCGGAGTACTCGGAGAGTACACGGGGAGTACACGGACATGGTAAATATAAAGAAAATTAATTGTTATATATTATTTATGTGTTAAAATAAGCATAATTCATGTCAACTGAGTATAATTTAAAATGAAACATGTTTAAAGTTCAAATATTCTGAATACAAGTCCGACTTGTCTGAGTACAAGGCCGAGTAGTCCGAGTACAAGGCCGAGTAGGCCGATTTTGACCGAGTTTGACCAATTAAAAGTCAACAAACCACGTTGACCGTCTAGATCGACTAGGCCGACTACGTTCGACTACGTCCGACTAGGCGCCGACTAGGCGCCGACTAGGCCGACTAGGCCGACTAGGCACCGAGTACTCCCGAGTAATCCCGAGGCCGACTAATTGAGACCGCCTAGGAGGAAGTCGCCTCGGAGGGGGTCCGAGGACCGAGTACTCGGCCGAGTAATCCGACTTTTACAACACTGGTACTTACCCATCACAGTGTTGTAATCTGTGATTATTGCTGAGTTTTGAGATCTCAGCAAAGCAACTTTCTTTCTACAATGTCCAGTACATAATAGGGAATTTACCGTCTCAGAGAGAGATTTTGGTTCCTCGGTCATCGCCATTAAGCACTGATGAACCCTATCCACAGAAGCAGTTTCAGACAGCTTCATTGATTCCACTTGAGCAACTGCATCAGCCCAATTGAAACCATTCTTCTCCTGTGCGATCAAAGCCCTTCCAGCTCCATTGTTTCCCTGTCCAGTTGAAGTCGAAGTCTCAGCAGTCGTAAGGGGAACCATAGACCTTTCCTTATTCCTTGTTGCAGCCGCCTGAGTAGGTTCATATCCTGCAACAACCTTCTTGCAGTTCCTAGCAAAATGTCCCGGCTCGTAGCACCTGTAATACCTTAGCCTGTCTTTCAGCACTCCAGGACGAGCATTCATAGGACGACGCCCATATCTCTTAGCAAACTTGTCTGCCTTAAATGCTGACATAGCCATATTCCAAGCCACATCCAGTTCATCCAAGTCTTCCTCCACAACTTGATTCACATCTAGTGTTATTTCTCCTGAGGGCATGAGATCTCCTGCCAGAAAGGCATTAAAACTGGATATCATAGAAGCTGCGAAAGCAAGTTTTTCTTCATTTTGTTTGGTCAAGAAAGCCATGTGATCCACTAAAGGTGATGATGGGTTATTCTGAGGTGTAGACTGGGTAGTTGAACCAAACGCAGCATTAGCATGTTGTGGTTGAGGCTGAGATTGTGGTTGCACATTTGTGGCATTGACAGCGGGTGCTTGAGAGGTAGGAAGAGACACTCCATACACATAGTTGGCCTTTGGTGCAGCAACAAGACTGATAACAATGTTTGGGTTGTGATTCATAACTCCATGAACAGGACTGAAAACCAGATTTGGATGAGCTTGAGACATCAAAGCTACATTGTTGGGGCTAGTTACTCCAGTAGCCATCAGTGAATTCTTGTGATTAATTTCTCTTTGCTGATTGTCGATCTCATAAGACTTGATAGTAGCAATCAGTTCCGTCAGTTTCATTTCATTCAGATCCTTGGTACGCTTGATCATAGAAACCTCGGCATCCCATCCTTTAGGCAGAGAGTTAAGCAGTTGACGATTCATTCCACCTTTGAGATGTTGATTCCATCACTGACCATCTGCGACACGAGTTTGACAAACCTCCTAATCTGATTCTTGATAGTTTCCCCATAGATATGATTAAATGAACTGAATGGTTGATTCATCATGTTAACTCTGCTAGCTTTCATGTCAGCATTTCCTTCAAATAAGTGTGTCAGTTGATCCCAAATTTCCTTTGCGCTTTTGCAGTTTCGAATTCCAATTGAAATGTCTGGACCAAGAGCCATTGAAAGAGTTCCATAGGTAGCTTCATCCTCAGCAACGACCTTTTTGTCTTCCTCAGTGTAAATGCCTTCAGGTTTTAGAATCTGGGTCTGCGGATCATATTCAGTAGCGTACATGATAATGCGTGGTCCATTCTTGATACTTCTCCAAACATGGGGTTCTTTTGCCTTGCAGTACTGCTGAAACCTAAACTTCCACTCATAGTAGTCGTCTCCGTACAAGAACCGTGGAACCTTGGTAGACGTGCCGATAACTTGGTCAAGTTCTTGATGGAAAGCCAAAGACTGAGTCTAAATGGCAGCAAGGGTAGCATTAGCGAGATCAGCTGCGGTCAGGTCACAATGCCGTTCATAATACCGGTTTGGTTCAACATGATGTTTGAGAAGTCTGAAAAGTGGTCCGAAATGAAGAGTCCGAAATGGTTACTGATCTGAAATGATTAAGTCCGAAATGAACAGTGGTCCGAGATGGGTTTAATCCGAAATGGATTCTATCCGAGATGGGTTCTATCTGAGATGATAGGTCCGAAATGAAACACAAGACAATCTTCAAACATAAATGATCCGAAATGACTAAACACAATCCGAAATCTGATGATTTTATCCGTAATCTGATGATGGTGGTCCGTGATCTGATGATGACAGTACTTGATCTGATGATGACAGTCCGAGATGACTTGATGATGGTCCAAAAAGCTTGATGATGATCCGAGATGCTTTGATGATGGTCCGAAATGACTTGAAGATGATCCGAGATCAAGCAATCTTCAAGTCCGAGATAGCTAATGATGATTCGAAATGATCCGGAATGCAATGAAGGCAGTCCGAGATCTAATGAAGACAGTCCAAAATGCACTGAAACAGTCCAGAAACCTTCAGAAGTCGGAACAGTAACACAGAAACGAAACAATAGCAGTATTCAGCAACGCGATATCAGATCCGAGCCTGGAAATCAGGTTCGCAAGGCTCTAATACCAATTGTAAGTCCCAAAAACCGAGATCACAATGATATCGCACAACTCGTAAGGTGGCGGAATCACACAAATAAGTTGTAAAGAAACAAAGAGATGAAAGAAGGATGATTATGTAATCAAAATATTCAATCTTGCATACAAAATCTTGTCAAATACAAGATTTACTCTAGAACCACCAACCATGCACCTATGACATAAGCTACTATTTATAGAAGGGGATTTAGGGAGGATGCTCCCAAAACCCTAGGCCCAATCTACCCAAAAGCCCATTTATAACCATTAACCCCAAACTCCTACTAATCCACTAAACTACTTATCCATAAACATTTAAGGGCCTAACACAAAATCATTATAACCGAGGCAATCATTAAAGAAGTCTTAAGACTGGGAAATCAGCCACATCATCCTACGTCTTATGATCAAACTAGAGTTCTTGCTGCACTGCAAAGGATGAGCTATGGAGGAGGTTATCCAACTGTCCTAAAAAGTTATTTCCACCATACTGGAGGTTGTTAGTACACTTCTTCCTATATTGCATAGCAGAAAACAAAGGCGGGTTCGATCAGCTCAACAAGACACAAACTTCGGCGATAGTTGCATTGGTAAATGGATGGGATTACAATTTTTCCGCGTTTACCTTTGATAATATGAAGAAGATGTTGGATGATCCAAAGAAGAAAATATTCATGTTGTATCCGAGGTTTATTCATGTTAGGCCCTATAGGTTTATGGACTAGTAGGATTTTAGTTATTGGATCAAGCTTCTAGAAGATGGGTATTAGAGTGGGCTTTGGGGGAATTATGGGTCTAGGGTTTTGGGGGAAACCCCTCCCTATAAATAGAAAATGGAAATAGGAGCTTAGAGTTGGTTGGTTGGTTGGTTGATTTGTTTTTGAAACTTGTATTAGACAAAAGGCTTTGTATGCAAGTTTAAGCATTCAATTCAACAAATCTTCAAATCTTCGTCTTTATTGTTCTTGATTTCTTGAAGATCATCAAGTTTGGATTCCGCCCATCCTTGTTGATCGTTTGATATCGTTGTTTGATCCGGATTTTTGGGACTTACAATTGGTATCAGAGCCAATTTGATATCAAACACTCAAGAAATATTTGATTTTTTGTTGAAGATCTTCATCGTGTTCTTCAAGTTCTTCATCGCATTCTTCGGGTTCTTCATCGTGTTCATTGCATTCTTCAAAAAACCATCATATTTTGCTCTTTAATCTGGTTAAAAGGTGTTAAAAATCTTCAAATATTCAAAAAAAAAAAAAATCTTCCATCATCATCTGTCATCTTCACTTTCACTGAGTTATAATTTTTCATTATCTCATCTCATTAATATCATCATCTTTTTATATTCATCCACTGCATATCGTCATCTGACATCATATTCATTCGTATCATCGTACAACATATCATCATCTGACATCATATTCACCCGAGATACACCATCATATTACACATCATCTGAGAACAACATTCAAACTCGATCCGAGATACATAACTTCATCTATTCGTGATACCCGTGCTCCATCATCTTCATTCGAGACTCTATCAGAGATACACCTATATCCGAGATATCTTCCCTTCCCTTCATCCGAGATAACATCATACAATCTGAGATACAATGCCTTTGCTACCCCGATCACTGTTACTCAGAATACGATGCTAGAAAATGAAACGGGCACCATGCAAAAACCGCCTAAGCTCATGAGTATTGAGGAGTATAGTGGATGGGCTGAACGTTTTGAAAATTGGGTTCAAGCAAATTACTTAGATGCAAGGGAATGTATTGAATATCGATATGTTAGACCGGTTAAAGACAACGGACAGAAAGTTGATATTAAAGATCTAAGTGTTGATGAGAAAAAGAATTACAAAAGTGAAAAGATGATGGTTAGTCTCTTGCAGCAAGCGATTAAGGAAGAAATTTTGATTTTACTACAACACAACGGAAGTGCACACTCAATATGGAAAGAACTAAAATCAAAGTTTGTTGGAAGTAAAGAGATGATCAAGAACAAAATGTCACTTTTGAAGAAAGAATTTGATCTATTTCGTGGATTAAAAACTGAAAACACCAAGCAGATTATAGAAAGATATTGCAATTTGGTGATGAACATGAAGAGATTGAACATCCAGAAAGATAACGATGAATGGATTGAAAAGTTGGCCGATGCGTTGCCACAAGATGTTTGGGGCACGTATCTTATGATGTTGAAAAATAAACCCGAATTTGACAATCTAACGCTGAGCTCGTTTATTGAACAACTCGAAGCTCAAGAGATGGAATAACGAAAGATAGCGAGAATGAAGGACTTTAATGGTGAACAAGACATTGGTCTATATTACAAAAGTGGTACTAGTGATAGGACCAACATTGCACCGAAGATCGAAACAGCTTTTAATGCAAAAAATTCTTTTGGAGGTTCATCTCAAGGATCGAGTAGCAAAACTGGATTTTCTTCATATCCATCATTCGATCCAAAATTTTCAGCAACCAAGAATGGCAAAGTACTACAATGCAACATTCCGCTAAATCTTGAGAATGGTCAAAATTTTTCTGAAGAAGTAGCCAAAAGTCATATGTCTTTGTTGGTGACTGTGTTAGAGTCTTATGGGAGTTTAGTTGCAGGAAGGATCGGAAATCCAATGTTGACAAAAGAGGATTACGATCAAATTGATGCCGAGGAGATGGAGTTAATGGATATAAAGTGGTGTTTGGCTAGTGTGTTAAGAAGAGCTGAGAAGTTTAAACAAATTACGGGAAGAGATGATTTTCGTGATGCAAATGTTTCTACTTTAGGATTTGATAAATCTAAAGTTACTTGTTTTCATTGCAGGGAAAAAGGGCATTTCAAGAGAGAATGCACAAACCGCGAAGCAAGTGGAGCTCAAAATCCATTCAGTAACAATGATTACTATCGAAAAGCGATTTATCATCAAGTTGCTCAACAGCCGTATCAACAACAACAACCACAAACTGCTCATGCTAAGAAGGTGATCGAAGAGTCATCAAGAAAAGCTTGTTATGGTATAATAGATCAAGAGGATGAAAGATTGCCAGAAGGTTTTAGTTGGGACAAATATTGTCCGGATGAAGAGATCTTAAAGGCTAAAGCTTTTGTTGCTCAAATCATTGAAGACAGTGCTGATGATAATTCGTATTGGGTAGATAGTATGAAAGAGCACTTAAAATATCTAGCCGAGAGAGATGTTGAAAATGCTCGAGTGGCAAAGAAGAAGGTTGAAAAACAAGATGATCGTGATGATGATGATTCGTATTATGCAGAAAGAATGAAAGAGCATTTAAAATTTCTAGCTGAAAGAGATGATGTCCAAGTGATAAAGAAGCAGGTCAAAGAAATTCCAGCTTTCAAGATTGAAGTGGAAGCTGATGTAGAAAAGGTGTCTGAGAAATGTGAAAACTGTGAGACTATGAAAAAGCAAAACAACGAGCTGATTCATAACATGAACAGATTGAAAGAATCGTATGATGTTTTAAACAAAGCCATGAATCAATATAACGAGTCAAGCAGTGAACAAGCTATAGCTATGAAGACACTCAATGGAGCATACATGACAAAGCAGAAAATGGTCAATTATTACATTGATATGTGTGCTGAGCTTGAACAGAAATTAGAAACTCAGAGGATAGAAACTGAAAGAGTAAACAAGTTGTTGAAAAGTTACTCATGTTCTTCTTATGTGATTGACATGATTTATCCTACTGTGGAAGGCATGAGGATACGGAAGTGAAGAAACATCTGAAGAGAAGAAGTTCGAAACAAAAGAGGATACGGAAGTGAAGAATTCTGGTAAGAAACAAAGTGTCAGTTATAACAAGTGTCCACCTCCGATTGAAAATGGATATTCTCCACGAAATCCTAATTCAGAAAGAGTCAAAAAGGCAACCAACTTACAGTGGGAATCTGAGTCTTCAGATAACTTGCCAGACAATATTGATGTCACTTTCACATCATCCGACACTGATCATGAGTCCGAGATAATTAAGAAAGTGGTCGATCAGGTGTTGGATAAAGATGACACGGATGAGTCAAAATCAGAGTCAAAGTCTGAGTCCGGCACTTCAAGTCCAACAGTCAAAAAGGAAAAACGGGTTTACAATAAAGATTTTCTGTTATCACAAAATAATTTGAATGATGAAACATTCAAAGTAGCATATACTTTGAATGATTCTGACAAATTATATTCTGATGAAGAATTTCCAATAAGAGGTGTTAAAACTGAACTGATCAAAAAGGTTTTCAAACTAACAGAAATTAACATTTCTAAAATAAAAGATGTAAATCTTTCTGAAAAACCTAAGAAGCATACCTCAAGAGTTCAATAAAGGTTAAACAAGAAAAAAGGTTACAGTTCTGGTTCGGATTATCGAAAGAAACCAAACCATAACGGTAATTTCTAAAAGAAGGGATTGGGTTTTATTCCACCAGAAAATCATAAAAATGAGAAAACTTATAAACCAAAAACTCTATTTGTTTCAGGATCAAGTTCAGAACAAGAAGAAAAGAGCTCATTCTGGAAGCAATCAAACAAAGAATTCCTTGCTAAGAAGCAAGAAGGAATGAAGAATGAAGCTGCTCAAAGGAAGGAGACGAGAACCTGTTTTCAATGCAAAACAGTTGGTCACATTGCCAGGAATTATCCAAAGGCAATCCAAACAAAACAGGGAGTCTCTGAAAAACTGAAAGAAAAGATGGTTTAGAATGAACTACCAACCAAACAATTTAAAGTTTTCAAAAATTCAAAATTTGAGGTTAGTGAAAGTTCAAAAAGTTTTTAGAAAAGAAAGGTGAATCTTGACAACCACAAGTGGGTTGTTAAGAAATCAAATGATAGTTCTAGCAATGATTCTGATTCGTCAAAATCAGAGGAGCTATTATCTAGCTATGAATCTGACTTGTCAAAATCAGAGGAGTCACGTGTTGAGTTAAAATTAGAAATGTCAGTACTGCCAATGGATGATGTCAACTTTCCACCATTGCGGGCTGAAAATTTTAAACAAAAAGTTGGAAAAGTTGAGATTTCAAATCAATTCTTTTCTGAGAAGAAAGAATTTGATGTTGAAAAAGCTTTTAACCCCAATGTGAAACATTTTTTTGGTAAAATGATTGATGGGAAGGTCAAAGGGGTAAAGGAATTTTATAAAAAGAAAACGAGTAAACCGGATGTAGATGGTTCACCCCAGGTTAGTAACTAGGATAGAACCTATCATGACTAAAAATCTGGACTTGCCGGAGCTCCCAAGTTGGTAATCGTGAAGCAGGAATCGGCATCTTTCTTGAAATATTCATGAAAGTGATATTTCGACCTACAAGTGGTTGAGAAAGCAATGTGATGAAACCCCAACAAAGCTAATTTTCCGGAAAAACAATTTGATTAAAACAAACTTAAGTGTTTTGAAATCATAATGGGAAAATAGTTTGTTGTCAGGGGGAGTTCTGATTGTTTATGCCTAGTGGATGGCGATTTAAAGCAATTCACATCGGTTTGTCAAATTTTCTTTAAATGGTTTTGAATTTTAGGGGGAGTAAGAAATTTCAGAAAATCCAAAAACATTAGAAAATTTGAAAATGTCAAAAATATGATAAAATCAAAAATGAGTTTTGTTGTGAAAAAGAGGAAATGATAGTACATCAGTAGACAATCACAGTACGCTAAAGAATTGGAAAGTCAAATGTGATAAACGGTCTCACTGATGATGTGCCAGTAGGTTTTTACATGCTTAGTTGATTATATTCGAGATATAAACCTAATATCATTACTTACTTATTTCGTGGGGAACATCTCTCGGATATATAGGTAACCCCTAAAATCTTGTTTGAAGGGCTTTCTATTTCTGACACACTAGGTCTTTGTGCGTGGTGATATTTGGGGTATTATACCTGGACTTCTGATTTTGCGGGAGCAATAGCCTAGTCATCGTATAATACTTTGCACTGCTTTAATCTTAAAGCTCGCCCTCAGCATAAAAAATGATGAAACATTGAAAAATGCTAATCATGTGCTGTTGAAAAGAAGATCCCCAAGGGGGACACACCTAAAGTCGAACCATCATCTCTCTGATTTTGCGAAAGCAATAGCCTGAGCTCTCATGGTCTCGCACTTAACCCCTCACAGATATCATTAGTGTACATTCACCTGTAAGACTGAATATAGGAGTCTGGATACGGGAGTATATTCTGAGGTGGGACACGCGAATAAGTTTAAGTCTCTTAAAACACTTAATCCGTATCTCGAAACAGTTGAACTTTGTGTGAAAATTTAAGTGGATCAGTATACTGACAATCTAAGTGAATCGTTTAGAACTTAAAATATTTAAAGCCTAACGGTGCTAGTGATTGGTCTCAAAAACTGATATGATCCTCTTACACAAACTCACAAAAATATTGTCTGTAAATATTTCTTTGCTGCTTTTCGTTAAAAACAAAATTCCAAAAAGAATGTGTTTTAGCATAAATTTTGAAAATTCAAAAAGATTTTAGTTCATCTTATTTTCGACAACTGATGTTGGAAAGCTGATTTTCAAAATTCCGAGTGCTAAACATGATGAACAAAAGATTTGGGAGAGTTTGTTGAAAAATAAGAAAAGTTATATTCTTACAAGTGGTCATCAAAATTTTTAAATGTTAAATCATTTTGGATGATATTTGCAAGTGTTGGTTTGAGATTGATTTTACAAGTAGATAAGCAGAGACAATAAAATTGTTATATCTTACTTTTGGGTAGAGGATGTGCAGGTTAGCCAGGTTCCGATACCTGAGGATTTTCCGCATGAGTGTATGCAGATTAAATCCAGATTTCTGATTCTGTTGCTACAGAAAGCCAGGTTACGATCTTAGAACCTGTGAAAGTTGTACAGCCAGGTTTCCGATCCAAAGCCTGTAGATAGAGAATTCCAGACTGCGATCCCAGCTTATCGAAAGGGGGAGTCTAAGGACGTAAGAGCCAGATTCAGATCCTGGAACAAAGCTCGAGAGAGAAGTTGCTGAAGCTGAAGAGCTTAAGGAATCAAGAGACCTGATCAAAAGGTGTATAGAGCCAGGTTGCGATTCTGAAAGAGAGAGAGAGAAAAAAGAGATTGAGGGCGCTTACAATGGAGAATACTTTGGAAGAGAGCATGAAGACTGATAAAGATTGAAGACTCGACATACAGAAGACTTGTACTGAAGACTCGTCGACATCCAAGGGGGAGTCTGTTAGTGCATAAGTCTCTCGACTTCGTCTTGTATCGAGTCAATTGTCTAGATAGGATAGAATGGAGCTCAGTTTATGAGAAAATAGGAATTGAGTGGTGAAAGTCCAGTTCGCACGAAATGGCTAGGCCATTTCGTACGAAATGAACCTTGACCATTTTGCACGAAATGGGTGATGTCCATTCCATGCGAAATGGCTCACCTATATATACCTGATCCTTCATTTCATTTGTAACGTTTGGTTTCCGGTAGCGAAGCTCTGCCGAAGTGTCTCCAGCATTGTAAAACGATCTGATATCAATACAAGAGACAGTTTAAGTGATTCTAAGTGCAAATCAGCTGAAATAACTCCGATACGTCTGTTTCCGCCTTTCGTATTGGACGAGATCTCTTCTGAACGACTTGTTTGGTCGTGCAAACGATCCTACATTAAGGGTGAAAGCGTAGAAGACGTAATCAGAAGGTTTACATTGCTGCTTTCTGAAATTGAGAAGAGCGGATTGTATGTGACACTTGGTAGGATTAACAGAGCCTTTTTGTACGGATTTCCTCGAAGCAAGACATAGGACTATCGTGTTTCTATTATTATCGGAAAATGCAATCACTGCAAAACGGAAATGAGAGATGTAATTTCCTTAGTCAATGAATACGTCTAGGAGGACAAGCAGAGGAGTCAGAATCTCACAAACACATCGTCTTCTATGTCAAACTTTGGGAAGGCTGTTGCTAATTCGCCACTTGTTACCGATCTCAGCACTACTCAGATTCCCTCATCTTCGACTGTGACTGCTATTATCAACTGTTGAGAAGACCTCACACTCAACAGCCTTTCATTCCGATAAAGTGGCCCAGACTGAAGAACCGAAATCACTCTCTGAAACACTAAACTCTCTTTTATGTTCCGAGAACTGTTGAAAGAAAGTTGCCTTTCTGGGATCACAAAACTTAGCATTGATCACTGATTACAACAGTGTTATGGGAAAGTACATCAGTCTTCGAGAGAACAATAAAGTTCTTTATGAAAAGATTGAAGCACTCAAGAAGGATATAGCTCAGCTGCACAGAGACATGAATCAACAGCAATGTTGGGTTCATGACTACAAACACAGGCTCACAGTTAAAACATTAGAATGCAACTCTGTGAGAGCTGAGCTGGATCTTCACACTGGAAAGTACAAACAAAATGAGTTAAACGTCAAAAAGTTTGATACTTCCAGTGATACTGTTCGTACTCTGTGCAATGTGAAACTTTCTTACAAAGAAAATATGGGAAAGGGTTTGGGATACACACAGGTTCCGCCACCGTATAATCACAATTACTCCAGACTGCCTATTACAGAGCAGGAGATGGAAAATTACGAATGTATGGCAAACCTAGTGATTATGTCCCATACGAACCATCAAAATTTAAAAATAGCCAAAACGCTGATTTCACGAAACCATTGAATTTTGTTAAAAATGAAAAATTTTCAAATGAATCAGCTGGCAAATCTGAGCAGGTAAAAGAAACTGAAACCGAAATGAGAAAAGAAGCAGAACATGTTAAAGAAACAGAACCAGTTGAAAGATCCACATAGGAGATTGAAGAAAATTTATTAGATTCTGATTCTGTTGATAACACTAATTGTTCTAATTCATGTGCAGAATCAGAAACAGTTGAAGAACAGTTCACAGTGGATGATGAACCACATTCGGATGTTGCTGAGAATTCGAATGTTGTCAATCATGATCTTGACGTTTGGAATTATGATATGTCTTCGTTTGCTAAGGCTCATGGTGTTCCGACTAGAACTGATGAATCTGGTGCTGTGATTTTAGATCGTAATGAAAATATTTTCACAAGGAAAACTGATATATCGACTGATAAACTTGAGACCTATGTCTCAAGTGACTTAGAAAGCTATTCTGATGGTTCAGACAACTATTCTAGTGTGCCTGAAACATCAGTTGATACATCAGAAACTCATGAAGAGGGATCATCTGATGATCCTGACAGTCAAGCTGCAGATTCTGGTACATCAGACAACGAGCGTAGTACTTCTGAGAATTTTGAATGTAGCAAATACTCAGAATCGAGCAGTGCAACGTCCGAAGAGAGCCAAACTATTTCAAACACAGACTTCTCTTCGCATAAGAAACCAGAATCAGCCGATGTCAAACATTCAGAGGTTGATGAAGCTGAAGAAAAGATTTCCGTAGAATCCATTTCTGAAGAAACTCATGGGATCTCGAAGATTGAGGAAAAGAGTTCCATGGAAATTAATTCTACAGTTGATTCAAATGATGAAACTGAAGAAGAGATATTTGTGGAAACCTTTTCTATCAAAACTCCTGAGAACATAGTTTCTAAGAAAAAGGAATCTGGGGAAGTAAATTCAATAGATAATTCAACTTGTGATCCAAAGGAATCATACTCTGAAGAAACTATTTCAAATGAAGCAAAATCTTCTGAACCTGTTCCTTCAAAGAAGAAACGCTCACGTAAGAACAGAAGGCAACGGAAAAAGAAAGCTCAAAAGGAAAACCCAAGTCTCAGGCAAACTGAGCCAAAACTGAAGGGTAAAGTTGCGGATATTTACTCTCATGCTGACAACCGTGAGCAAGGTCCATCCAAGATCAGACATGCACAAAAGCAATCAGCGCCAAATGAAAAGAAAAGACTTGCTCAGTTCTCGAGAATAACACAAGCATAACTAAATGTCTTTTACTCAAAAAGGCAAACGTGTTTTAATTGTGGAATTCCAGGACATATTGCAAGAAATTGTGTTCATCATCCCTACCACTCTGGGAACACGTATCATCAGAAGGCTATGCACTCTTATAAAAAATAGACCTCCCAAAGCAAGGCCTTCTGACAGAGACTGGAATCTAGCAAAACAGGAAAATCAAAAATTTTCAAATGTAAATAGGTTTCAAAGAAAAAAAAAAGTTTTTTCACCAAATGGAATTGTTTCAAACACCATAAATTGGAAACCTAAAACTCCTGTTGGATGCCAGTCTCCATGTTCGCAACCATTAACATCCACATCCTCACCTCAAACCTCAAATTTTACTAAAAGTTATATGATCTTTCGAGAGGTTTCATACATAGATAACGTTGGTCAACTGATGTATTGCAAAATACATCCTTTATTCGTGTACATTTTGTATAATTTTCCGTTATATTTAGTTTAGTTTTTGTTAGAATGTGCATATTATTGATCAGATTGATTTTTGCAGGTCTTGATACTTAATATTGCTGAAAATTGAGTGAAAACGAGCCAAAATGATGAAACACCAAGTCCTGGAACAATTTTAAAGAAGTTAGAATAATTTTTGAGAGTTTTGAGAAGTTAAAGCTGGGCAAATTTCGAAGATTTCTGTGAAAAAACAAGCTGTGGCGTCGCGCCACAGCCACATGCGTTCATCGTCGCGCCCCGCTACATAAAATAAACAATTTCTGGAATTTCACATGGTCGCGTCACGCGACCTCAACATCACTCACCCGTCGCGCGAAGGGGTACGTTTACGGAAATTCTTCGTTAATGATTAGGGTTAAGTATAAAAAGCCAAGGAAATCATCACAAAAACAGGAATTACGAATTAAGGAGTTATGGAGGCGATTTTGGAGCATTCATTGAGCAATTTCGGAGATTTTGAAGCACGAGAATCAGTGGTACGAGTTAAGGACGAAGAATTGAAGACTTTCTCGGGTTTTCCAATTCCTTGTTTGTTGATTTTCTTTCTCGAAACTTGTTACAATGAATTCTTGTTTAGACATCTTTGTTTTGTTTTCATTATTTAACATGCTCGGCTAAACTTTTTAGCCACCTAGACTTTGATGAATGGATTGATATGAAGTGTTTACCTTTTTCATTATTTGCATGAATATTATGGATTGATTGTGTTTAGTAAAAAGTTTGGTCTATTAATTTGATGTACATGTATGCTTTAATTTGGTTTATTATTATCACTTGCCTCGTATGATTCTTGGTGATGGTCTTTATCACATAATAGAGTCATGCTAGGGTTTTAGATTTTGGTGAGTGTCTATATCACGTAATAAATCTTAACTCTTTAGGGTGAAGTTGCGCAAATAACCTTAGAAGTAATTGTTAGTGATTTACTAGATTTTAGTGTTCTACTAGTTCCAATGGCTGGAAGGTGCGGGGCTATTGATACGTCTTACCCGGCGAATTGCTTTAGACAGTCCTTGGAAAAGGTCATGCCTTAGTTGCCCTGTCAGTTTATTAGTCTATCAAGTCAAGTTAAGAAACCTAAATTACCCTATATCTATAATTGGAAAAGAGTAGGTCAACATTAGGGTAGTTACACAATAATTAGACAACTGGAAAGACGTCTAATAACCGGTAGGATTAATGGCCTAGGTAGCGCCATAAGTTTCACCTCGAGAAGGGTTGAGGGGCTTAGTTGGTGTCTTAATAGGTTTAGTATCATAACATCCCGGTTCCATAAATCATGCAGTTAACTTAATCGGTAATTCTTTAAAATCAATCTAGGATTCTAGTATAGGTGGTTCTCGTTCATCATATAAGACAAGCCTTCGCCTTATTTCGTATTAGTCTAGTTTTAGTTTAATTAGTATTTTAAATATATTTCCTTAGATTTTCCGTAACCCCCCCCCCCCCCCCCCAAACAATTAAACAGTTTCAGTCGTTTCTGTCAATGTTTATTAGAGTCTAGTTCACGTGATAAATAGAGCCTCGTGGTTCGATATCCGGACTTCCTTAGGTTCTACTACAATGATCGGTACACTTGCCGATTGTGTGGTTTAGGTTAAGTCTGGATTAAAGCTTTTTAGTGTCTAGCTTAGAGAGTCTAATTTAGTTAATTTTTATAGTCTGTTTAGCACACATCATGTTTTTGGCGCCGTTGCCGGGGACTCTTGGCAATCGCGTTCATTAGCTTTGATAGACTTAATTGACATATACGTGCTACGTGTTTTGTTTGTTTTGAGTCCTTTATTTTTACTTTTATTATTTATTTTTAGTTTGAGTCGTAGTGACTAGTGTTTGCTTTTCTCATATTCAGGTTTTTACTTGTAGTGGATGCCACATCTGCGCTCGCACGGACCACCGAAGCCGCCAGTCACAGAGTCATCATCTCGATTGGGCAAAGGCCCACAGGTCAGCATTTCATCCTCTTCTCAATTTCCTAATTTCGATTCCACTCCGTTACCCACCCCACCTCCAACCCCACCACCTTCACCAAACCATTCACCTAAAACATCACCTAAGGTTTCCCCACCCGATAGTCCCACTTCTAGCACCTCTAGCAACCCAGAAAACATAGAACAAATGGCCAACGTAAGACAAACCGTCCATCAACAAGCCACCCAAAATTTCACCGGTCTTGCTTCACCCATCACCGTTCCACCCATAGTTAGCGAAAACTCATGGCAGATTCCATCTTATGCCATGCAAGCCATCACCAATAACATCCAATTCCATGGCCGCAAGGACGAGGACGCCCCTGCCCATATAAACCGTTTCTCTTGTATCCTTGCTACTTTTAGCCTTCACGGAGCCCCAAACGATGCTGCTTACCTACAGCTTTTCCCCTTTTCACTAGCCGGCCGTGCGGCTACTTGGTTGGATTCTCAACCAACCGGTACCTTCACCACATGGGCGGGCCTCCGTCAAGCCTTTTTGAACAAGTACTTCCCGCCCGCTAAAGCCTCACGTCTTCGTAACCAAATTCACTCATTCCGCATGGAGCCCGACGACCCTACTACCATGCTTGGGAGCGTTTCGAAAACCTTTGTGCTCATTGCTCCCAGCATGGTCTTTCTGATTGGGCCCTTTGCGAGAAATTCTATAACGGTCTCACCCAAGAGACTCGTGATCGTTTTGACACTAAGGCGGGGGGTCATATGATGGGTATTCTTACTGTTGCCGAGTGTTTAGAGCGTTTCGAGGCATTTTCCCAATCTCATTCTCAGTCGCGAGCTGATCAGCGGTATCAACGTGGTAATTCAAATACCACTACTAGTGCACCCGCCCGTGGGGTGAACCATGTCACTATGGACCCTAGTCTAGCCGCTGTATTAGAAAACGTGACTAGGGAGCTTAAGGAGATCAAGGAAAAGGTTGATAAGTGTGAGTTTTGCCGAGGGGGTCACGATACGAGTGCATGTCCATTACTAGTTGGTGAGGAGCAAGTCGATTTCGTAGGGGGAGGTCTAGGTAGAGGTCAACCTAGTGGGTTTGGTAATAATTTTGGGTCAGGTTGGCGTAATAATAATAATAATAACTTTCGGTCCAATGGTAACCCCCTGGTTTTCAATTAGCTCAAAATCCAAATAGGGGTCAAGGTTCATTCTTTGGTGGGGGTTCAAATGGGCAGTTCAATAAGGGGTTCAATGGACAGGTCAAAGAGGGGGGTTCGAACAATCAGGTTCAATCAGGTCAAGGTTCAAGTTATGATTTAGGGGGTAGTCTTGAGAGAATGGAGGCACTGATGAGCCAGTTAGTTGTTAGGGACCAAACCACCCAAAAGACACTTAGCGAACATGACCTTATGCTTAAGAACCACCAAGCCTCTTTCCAAGACCTTCAAAGGGTCGTAGGAGATATGTCTAGGAAACTAGAGGAGAGATTACCTGGCCAGTTTGAGGGTAACACCCTACCAAACCCTAATGCCCATGCTAAAGCCATTACCACTCGTAGTGGCAAAACCGTAGGGAACCCGAGAATTGAGGAGGGAGTAGAAGAGGAAGATGAGGAGATTGTAGACGAAGAGATCGAGATGGAGGCTCCCGGCAAAGTGCAACTGAGGCTAAGCCCAACAAGTACGGCACAGCCCGGCGAGCCTCAAAGTGAGGAGAAAGTTGAGAAACCACCCGTAGACGTTAGAACTTCCCCCCTAGTTGACCATTCACGAGTCTCGTTTCCTTCATGCCTTAGGAACCAAAAATACTCAAGGGAATACGGGAAATTCTTAGACATCTTCAAGCAATTGAAGATTAATCTACCGTTTATCGAGGCACTCCAATCTATGCCTAAATATGCGAAATTTTTAAAGGACCTTCTTAGGAATAAGGAGAAGTTAGGGGGGTTGTCTAATGTCCTGTTGAATAGAGGGTGTTCAGCCGTTGTTCTAAATAAGCTTCCCGAAAAGCTTACCGATCCCGGTATTTTTACTATTCCTTGTCAATTCGGTAGTAACACCAATACTAGAGCCTTAGCCGACTTAGGTGCTAGCATCAATTTGATGCCCTTTTCTCTCTACGAGAAGCTAGACCTAGGAGAGCTTTCACCTACCCGAATGACATTATCATTAGCCGATCGGTCCGTTAAATACCCGAGGGGTATAGTAGAGAATTTGCTTGTCAAGGTCGACAAATTTGTGTTTCCCGCCGATTACGTAATTCTTGATATGGAAGCGGATGAGAGAGTTCCCATCATACTTGGTCGGCCATTCTTACGTACCGCTAAAGCCCTCATAGATGTTTATGATGGTAAGATTACACTTAGGGTCGGTGAGGAGAGAGTCACCTTTGAGATAGATCGTTCCATGAACCACCCGAGTGGTTCCGATGACTATAGTGGTCCTTGCCATTCCGTCTACTTCTTGAATTCCTTCATCTCATGTGTTGACCAATGTTTAGAGTATATTAGTGGTGCGGACTTAGTGGTAGGAGAGAAGGTAGAGGAGGAGTTGAAGTTAGTAGATGAAGTTGAGGATGAGGGAGTTCCTTTGATTCCCGAAGTATTAGCCGTTAGTGAAGACACCACCCAACCCCCACCCTTAGAGCTTAAAGTACTTCCATCTCATCTAGAGTATGCCTTTCTAGGGGAGGGTTCCGAGCTACCCGTTATTATCTCATCATTATTGGAGGAAGAAGAGAAGTTGAGGTTGTTGGAGGTGTTGAAGGCCAACAAAGAGGCCATTGCTTAGAGGTTGTCCGATATTAAGGGAATAAGCCCTTCCTATTGCACCCACCGGATACTCATGGAAGATGATTTCAAACCGTTGGTGCAACCCCAAAGGCGGCTCAACCCCAACATGCAAGATGTTGTGAAGAAGGAGGTTCTTAAACTCCTAGATGGCGGGATGATATATCCCATCTCTGATTCACCTTGGGTTAGTCCCACTCAGGTTGTCCCGAAGAAGGGAGGGATGACCGTTGTCATGAATGCAAAGAATTAGCTTATCCCTTCTCGTACGGTCACGGGGTGGCGCGTGTGCATCGACTACCGGAAGTTGAATGATGCCACCCGTAAAGACCACTTCCCATTGCCCTTCATCGATCAAATGTTGGAGCGTCTCGCGGGTCAACAATTTTATTGTTTTCTCGACGGTTTTTCTGGGTACTTCCAGATCCCCATAGCACCGGAGGATCAGGATAAGACCACTTTCACATGCCCCTATGGCACCTATGCATACCGACGCATGCCATTTGGGTTGTGCAACGCTCCAGCTACTTTTCAGCGGTGCATGGTTGCCATATTTCAGGATATGATTGAGAGTTCCATGGAGGTTTTCATGGACGATTTTTCGGTATATGGTAACTCTTTTGACGATTGTTTGAAGAATCTAGAGAAGATGCTAAAGAGGTGCGTGGAGACGAAGCTTATGTTAAATTGGGAGAAGTGTCACTTCATGGTGACGGAAGGTATTGTGTTAGGGCATAAGATTTCTAGGGATGGTATAGAGGTAGATCGTGCGAAAATAGATACCATTAGTAGGTTACCTCCACCCACTAGTGTGAAGTCAATCCGGAGTTTTCTAGGGCATGCGGGCTTCTATAGACGCTTCATTAGGGATTTCTCAAAAATAACCCGCCCCATAACCCGTCTTTTGGAGAAAGATGTTCCATTCGTTTTTTATGAGGAGTGTCTTAAGGCCTTCAACTTTTTGAAGGAACAGCTTGTGAGTGCACCTATTCTTATCTTGCCCGATTGGAGCTTACCGTTTGAGCTCATGTGCGATGCGAGTGACTATGCCGTTGGAGCGGTATTAGGATAAAGAAAGGATAAGCACTTCCACCCCATATACTATGCGAGCAAAACGTTAAATGATGCTCAAGAGAACTATACCACCACGGAGAAAGAACTCTTAGCCGTAGTATTTGCCTTTGACAAATTCCGCTCATATCTCGTTCTCTCCAAGACAATAGTTTTTACCGACCACTCCGCGTTGCATTTTCTTTTCCAAAAGAAAGACGCCAAACCCCGACTTATACGGTGGATTCTATTGCTTAGTGAGTTTGATATTGAGATTAGAGACAAGAGAGGGGCCGAAAACGTAGCAGCCAATCATCTATCACGTCTAGAGGACCCCAAGAGAGAAGAGATTAGTGAGGAGGAGATTGGAGACACGTTCCCTCACGAGTCTATCGAGTTTGTAGAGGCCGAGAAGGAAGGGTTGCCTTGGTTTTGTGACTTAGCAAATTATCCTTCTAGTGGCAATATTGTGAGAGGAATGACCACACAACAAAGGAGAAAGTTCCTTAGTGAGTCAAGGAAATATGTGTGGGACGATCCTTTTCTCTTTAGAATTGGAGGGGATAGGATACTTAGATGTTGCGTGTCGAGAGAGGAGGGGTGGAACATCATTAAACATGTGCATGAAGGCCTCACGGGAGGACATCATGGTGCATATGCCACCGCTCAAAAGGTGTTTGATTGTGGCTTTTATTGGCCTAGCATACTTCGAGATGCCGTAGAGTTCGTGAAGACATGTGATGCATGTCAACGAACCGGCAATATTTCAGCCAAAGATGAGATGCCTCAAAACCCGATCCAAGTGTTGGAGGTTTTTGACATTTGGGCCATTGATTTCATGGGACCCTTTCCCGTTTCAAAAGGGAACCGCTATATACTCGTGCCAATTGACTATGTGGCTAAATGGGTTGAGGCTCAAGCCCTTCCTACAAATGAAGCCCGAGTAGTCTTTAAATTCCTTAAGAAGCTCTTTTCCCGATTCGGTACACCTAAAGCCTTAATTAGTGACCGTGGTACTCACTTTTGTAATGCATTGATGGAAAAATTGCTTGCACGCTATGGAGTCACTCATCGTTTGTCTACCGCATATCATCCACAGACGAGTGGTCAAGTGGAGAATGCGAATCATGGTATCAAACGTATCTTAGAGAAGACCATTGGTAAGAATAGGAAGGATTGGTCCGACAAGCTAGACGATGCATTGTGGGCATTTAGGACCGCCTACAAGACGCCTTTAGGAACCACACCATTTATGATCGTCTATGGAAAAGCTTGTCACCTTCCCGTAGAGTTAGAGAACCGAGCACTTTGGGCATTGAAAACCGTTAATCTTAACATGACCAAAGCCGCTAGGAAGCGTTTCTTTCAAATCCATGAGCTTGAGGAGCTTAGGGATGCGGCGTATGCTCGATCGTTGGGAATCAAGGAGAAAACGAAAGCTTCACATGACAAAAAGTTAAGAAAAGTGAAGGAGTTTAGCAAAGGGGATAAAGTGCTTCTTTACAACTCAAGATTGAAATTGTTTGCGGGTAAGTTGAAGTCGAAGTGGCCAGGACCGTATATGGTTCATCACGTGTTTCCTTATGGAGCGGTGGAGATTATGGATGAATTGGATGGCCGAAGTTGAAAGGTAAATGGCCACCAGTTGAAGCACTACATTGGAGGATCAATAGACAAGAACGAGATGTATCAAAAGCCGCCAATTAGTGTTTTGGGGTGAAATCCCAAGTGTAGAGTATGTACCGTCTGTAAATTTCGTTAATTTTCGTATTTCTCGTAGTTTTCGTGTTTGTGTTTTGTGTGTTTGAGTAATTTTGCAGGAATCATACCATCGAGGAGCTGAATTTGCGAAGAAAATGACATTCCAGGTAAGTCCCAACACTTAGAAAAAATTTGGGATGGATTTGGGAAGGATTAGTAAGACTTAGAATTTTTTCTAAGTCATAAAACTTGAAAAATTTCGCGACCTTCTGCCCAAATTAAGTCGTCGCGTCGCGCCACACCAAACACACTACACCGTGGCGTAGCGCGACAAAAGAGTCCAGAAAACACTGTGAAACCCTCTGTGGCGTCGCGCTACAACGCTTGGTCCTTTTAGTCGCGTGACGCGACCCCTCTATTGAACCGTCTTACTTGAACCAAGCTGTGGCGCTACGCCACCGCTGCCCTTTATCTCTGTGGCGGCACGTGACCGCACCCCAGGTCGTCTAAAAGTCCCTTTTTCCAGCTTTCTTCCCCAAATTCAAACCAAACCCTTACCCACCGCCCCCTACCGCCGAACACACCATAAACCACCCTCTCTCACTCGACAATCAACCATTTTTCATCATTCTTTCACCCACGTGACCGGATTTCGAAGCCGAATAAACCCCACCGAACAAAACTCGCTATTACCCGGTTGTTTGCTCCGATTGGGACACTACCTTTCACGAAAAATCTTACCTTTTTCTTGCAAAATCGACACCTCATGTATGTTTCTCACAGAAAATCTTTGTACTTTGAGTCTAATACTTTAGTTTAGCTTAGATTAGTTATAATTTTAGGGTTTATCTTTGTTGCGTCAAGTGTGTCGTCATGTTAGTGATAGATGTGGTTGCGGATGGATTTGGGTTGGGTATTTCAGCAGATAATCGGTTGCGGATGGTGCGGGTTGGGACTTGATGTTAATGTTTTACTTCATCATAGTCTAGCATTAGCCAACATTGAGTATGGGGATGCGGTTGGGTAATTTTTGAGCATAAATTCAGTTTTACTACATCCATTTTGACCCGTTTTATTAAGACGACACTAAAGTTTTCAACTTTACATCGGTTAGAACTCAATGTTGGTTTGGTTTGTGGTTTGGTTTTGAGTTTTGGATGATTATCGGGTTGGTTATGGAACTTGCTTTGCTGAATTTTGTTTGGGTTGTAACACATTGACGCATAAAGTTTCGACCTTGCACAATGAAACCGACTTTTTGCGACGATAGAAACCTCCTTTAACTAGGCGGAATTTTTCGAAGCTAAATTTGTTTTAGAACTAATAAATAGCTGATTTTTAAGCAAGGTTAGACGTCAATGACAGATTGTTAGGCACTTGATTTAATTGCGGACAATTAAAGTGCCGAGGGGGGTAGTGTACATTGAGTCCAGTTTAGTGTCTTTGTGTCGTTTAGTTGTTTTTAGTATAGATCGAGTCGTATTTACTTGTTTTTGGGTTTACTTGCATGTACAAGTGATTTAGGCTCGCCCGTACTCAATCTCCATTCGGGCGAGTTTAACTATCACTTAACAATTGTAAAAGGTAACCCGTTTTGTTTCAGAATTAGCCGCGAATGAAATGCTATACGGCAATTCTTAGTTTTAGAAAATTTTATAAAAATCTAAAAAAAATATAAAAATTTCAAAAATTCAAAAAAATAAAAAAATTAAAAATACCAAAAATAGTTTGTTATTACTGATTGTTTACTTGTTTTTGTCTTGTTAATATCTATTTTGCAGACATGGCTAGCAGTTCGCGAAGTGGCAGGGCCCGGAAAAGGGTTACGGGTCAAACAGCACCACAGCATGATCCGATTAATCCGATTCCTCAGGAGATCCAAATTCTTCAGATAGCTGCTGATGATCCAAAGCTGAGAAAGATCCCATATCAAATGTATAAGTTTATTCCGGATAGGAAATGTAGTAGAGCCGACCACCCGATACTGAAGTTCGAGCCGGGTACATCTAAGTGGAATAAGTATGACAAATTGAAGGATACTAATTTGCTTCAACACAGGGTTATAGATTGGACTTGGTTGGAGGAGATAGGTTCGAGGCAGGTAGTAGCGGACCTCTTGGGTCCAAAGTTGACTGATGTATTGGAGTGTACGCAGCCTCAGTACGAGGACTTGGTATTGGAGTTCCACAGCACGTGGAGACACAAGGAAGGAAAGTTCGATCAGGACACAACTGTGTCTTTCAGTCTGGGTAGGCAGGTTTTTGAGATGAATATGGCGAGGTTTGCCATTGTGTCGGGTTTTTATACTGAGGAGGAGGTGAGGCAGCCTGGGTTTGTGACTGGTTTGAGAGGTGCTTATTCGATTGCGAGGGATCATAGTGTTGGTTCAGTTGAGCTGCGAAACTTCTGGCAGACGATATCCGACCACCCATTCACGGTTACGAACCTGATCACTTCGGTTCGTAACCCAGTTTATAGGTATGTTTTGAAGATTTTGTCTACTACGTTGGTGGGGCGGAAATCGGGGGAAAACAAAGCGAACTGGATTAAGTTGTTTATTTTGATGTGTCCAGTGGAGAATAGGGAGATGAATCTGCCTACGGTGTTAGCGGATTCTTTTAGCAGGGGACGTCGAGGTGGTCATCGGGCTAGGTTGGCTATGGGCCCCTATATTACTCGGATTGCACAGAACTTGGGGGTGTTTGACAAGTATGTCCCCCAGTTTCTACATGAGGGGCCCAAGACGATGACGTTTGGTTTGAGAGAGTTGCAGCAGGCAGGTATTGGGTCGTGGACTGAGCCCTACGGCTAGGATCCGATTAGGCAGGGCCCGCAAGGCAGCCGCCAGAGGGATATCCAGCTGAGGATGTAATGATTCAGATTGACCCTACACACCGACAGCGGCCACCACAGCGACACGAGCGGCCGGCACCACAGTACCCCCGCAGGCAGCCACCACATGTGCCTCTTACTTTGGAGTCGTTCTCTGGCTATGTGGAGCAGAGATTCGACAGGTTAGAGCATCTGATTCTTACGGGTCAGGAGAGGCAGGAGGGTGCCCTCAGGTACATTATGAGCAGGCATAGCATAGGGATCCCAGACTTCTTCCAGCCGAGGCAGCAGGGTGGCTCGGCTGGTGCTGCTGAGAGGTTTGATCCGGTTCCCCCGTTACGCGTATTTGGAGAGGGCAGTTCGGGTGCAGGTGGTCAGGAGGGCAGTGAGGAGTCTGCCAGTGAGCACGAGGAGGACTAGTGTGGGGATGAGATGAGGATGCAGCAGCTGATTATATCTTTTGTTGATTTTCTTTTATGCTGTTTTTGATCCTCATTTGTTGGTCTGTACTTATACTGATATACTTTGAACAGGTTGGTTGGGAAGGATGGGTTGGTATGTGGTTGAAACTGATGATATTTTGATGATATATACTATGATATGTTAGTAGTTTGCTTATGATTGATAAGTTGGTTGTAGTAGCCGATTTCGTTCGCGTGTCCGAGAATAGGAGTTGTTTGCTTAGCGCATTTCGAATTGGAGGGCTTATGTGGAAACGACTGGCACTTTGACAGTCTCACATACTCAGCTAAGTCGTTTCCCTTGTATTTTTGTATTCTTTTATTTCTTTCTTTATTTATTTAGTTCGTTCGTAGTTTAGTAGTTACTTTTTTTAGGTAGGTAGTTTTGAGTCGTATTTCCGATCTTGCATTAGGGACAATGCAATCTCTAAGTGTGGGGATGGGATACATGTAAATAATCGAGTCATAAATATGAAAAACACAAAAAAATTAAAAAAATTTTGAAAAATCAAAAAAAATTGAAAAATCAGAAAAATGTCTCTTGAATAAAGAAGTTTGCAAATAAAAGGCGGAAAATGATAGAAAAGATGAATTTTTGCTCGGGTTCGAATAATAATAATAAGAGATTAATATAAATCGAGCTTGTGTCTAGTTAGGGATGTGTGAATAGGCCCGGGTTTGGTTTTAGGTCCCTTTGAGTTAATAATACCTTAATTGTCGGTCTGCTAGTGGGTTTTCATCTGGGAAATATGGGAAATTCAAACCGCCAATAAGAGTATAAGGAACACCGTTATAAGTTAAAACCGTTAGAATTTTTTATCATGAAAAAAAAAGAAAAAATTGAGCTAGAAACTGAATGAAAGTAGCACAGTTGTATGCAGTCTGGGTTGGGGATAGTGACTTTACAACCTGATTACCTCAAGAATGTGTGAAATCGAACTTGCAAAGAAAAGAAAAAGTACCGAAGCCTAAGTAATCCGAGTTGGGGATAGCGACTCTACAGCCGGAATGCCTCTTGGTTAGGGAAAGCAATGTCTAAGCTCATAGAAAAAGAAGAAAAGTGAGAAAAAAATGGAAAAAGACAAAATTTGATTTTAAATTCTCTTGGTTTTGATATAAGACAGTTAGGAATTGATCCAGTGATCGTTCTTTTAGTTCTATAAGCTTGAGGCGGGAGTAGGTGGACCGTAGATTCTAGCGTGAGGCCCTAGGTAGATTGACCGCACTTAAATTAAATTCACATGATAAGGGCTTAAGACTGGATTTGGGTTTAAAGGGACAAATATATTCGCAATCGCGGCTAACGCAGGCTATGGTTCTAATAAATTATAAATATGCTTTTGACCCGAGTGACTATTCGTCTATGATTCCGTTGCATAATTCTTTTTCGAGAACGAAAAAAGAGTAAGTGTGGGGATATTTGATGTATTGCAAAATACATCCTTTATTCGTGTACATTTTGTATAATATTCCGTTATATTTAGTTTAGTTTTCGTTAGAATGTGCATACTATTGATCAGGTTGAGTTTTGCAGGTCTTGGTACTTAATATTGCTGAAAATTGAGTGAAAACGAGCCAAAATGCTGAAACACCAAGTCCTGGAACAAGTTTAAAGAAGTTAGAATAACTTTTGAGAGTTTTGAGAAGTTAAAGCTGGGCAAATTTCGAAGATTTCTGTGAAAAACAAGCTGTGGCGTCGCGCCACAGCCACATGCCTTCATCGTCGCGCCCCGCTACAATAAAATAAATAATTTCTGGAATTTCACATGGTCGCGTCACGCTACCTCAACATCACTCACCCGTCGCGCGACGCGACGGGGTACGTTTACGGCGATTCTTCGTTAATGATTAGGGTTAAGTATAAAAAGACAAGGAAATCATCACAAAAACCGGAATTACGAATTAAGGAGTTCTGGAGGCGATTTTGGAGCATTCATTGAGCAATTTTGGAGATTTTGAAGCACGAGAATCAGTGGTACGAGTTCGGGACGAAGAATTGAAGACTTTCTCGGGTTTTCCAATTCCTTGTTTGTTGATTTTCTTTCTCGAAACTTGTTACAATGAATTCTTGTTTAGACATCTTTGTTTTGTTTTCATTATTTAACATGCTCGGCTAAACTTTTAAGCCACCTAGACTTTGATGAATGGATTGATATGAAGTGTTTACCCTTTTCGTTATTTGCATGAATATTATGGATTGATTGTGTTTAGTAAAAAGTTTGGTCTATTGATTTGATGTACATGCATGCTTTAATTTGGTTTATTATTATCACTTGCTTCGTATGATTCTTGGTGACGGTCTTTATCACATAATTGAGTCATGCTAGGGTTTTAGATTTTGGTGAGTGTCTATATCACGTAATAAATCTTAACTCTTTAGGGTGAAGTTGCACAAATAACCTTAGAAGTAATTGTTAGTGATTTACTATATTTTAGTGTTCTACTAGTTCCAATAGCTGGAAGGTGCGGGGCTATTGATAGGTCTTACCCGACGAATTGCTTTAGACAGTCCTTGGAAAAGGTCGTGCCTTAGTTGCCCTGTCGGTTTATTAGTCTATCAAGTCAAGTTAAGAAACCTAAACTACCCTAGATCTATAATTGGAAAAGAGTAGGTCAACATTAGGGTACTTACACAATAATTAGACAACTGGAAAGACATCTAATAACTGGTAGGATTAACGGCCTAGGTAGCGCCATAAGTTTCACCTCGAGAAGGGTTGAGGGGCTTAGTTGGTGTCTTAATAGGTTTAGTATCATAAGATCCCGGTTCCATAAATCATGCAGTTAACTTAATTGGTAATTCTTTAAAATCAATCCAGGATTCTAGTCTAGGTGGTTCTCGTTCATCATATAAGACAATCCTTCGCCTTATTTCGTATTAGTCTAGTTTTAGTTTAATTAATAGTTTAAATAGATTTCCTTAGATTTTCCGTAACCCCCCCCTAAAACAATTAAACAGTTTCAGTCGTGTCTATCAGTTTCTATTAGAGTCTAGTTTACGTGATAAATAGAGTCTCGTGGTTCGATATCCGGACTTCCTTAGGTTATACTACAGTGAACGGTACACTTGCCGATTGTGTGGTTTAGCTTGAGTCTAGAATTAAAGCTTTTTAGTGTCTAGCTTAGAGAGTCTAATTTAGTTAATTTTTATAGTCTGTTTAGCACACATCATCAACTTAGGTCAACAATGGCCTGGGTTCCAGTTTCTAATTAATCCCGCTAAGTGTGCAGGAACGGCTATGGAGGGCGATCGTTAGACCTTGGTTTATCGATAGTAGTTGTTCCAGACACGTGACAGAAGACATATCCTAGTTGAATAACAAAAAAAAGGTATTTGACGGTGGATTTGTCAACTTCGCGGGAAGGGAAACTGGAAGAATAACCATGAAGGGCACTGTCAAATACGGAGTTCTCATCTTCTCAGACGTCAATTATGTCCCTGATCTGAAGCACAACCTTTTGAGCGTATCTCTGATGTGAGACAAAAGAATGGAGGTTCTCTTCACCAAGAGTGGCTCGCAACTTCTTTCTTCGACTGTTCAGAAGCCGATTTATGAACCTGCTATAGCTATCCCTGATGGTGCAGTCCATAACACTGAAGTCTCCTCAGGACTCTGAAACGTTCAAGGAACTTCTCTGTTTCCGGGAGCAATTCCCTCATATTGCACTGTAGATCCACCGGTGATCAACAACGCTACTGTACCAAATGAGGGGGAGCAATCTGGAATAGCATCAAGAAGTTTCTAAATCACAAATATAATTGGCCCAATAGCTACTGGTGTACAAACTCGCAGCAAATCGGGGGACATCAACACATGCCTATTCAGAAACAAACAAGATGACATCAGCATGATAGTGAGGAACAAGCCACGACTGACAATTCAAGGTTTTGAGCAAGTTGAAGATCTGGATTATGATGAGGTACACGCACCGGTGACACGTCTGGAGGCCATTCGTATTTTCGTATGATGAGAAAGAAGTTCGAAATAAGCTCGTTGGGAGAAGTGAATATGTTTCTAGGCTTACAAGTTCATCAAAACAGGGATATCAAGTCTACATCGGCTGGATGCCAATTCTTGGGGGACAGTGTCACACCCCGACCACGTATAACATACAAAACGTGGCGGAAAACGTCGGGGAGTGTTGTAACAGAATTAATTGTTTCATAACCATGGCATACAAAGTTGTATTTTATTTATTAACATAAGAGTTACATTGTTTTAAACAGGAAATAAAGAGTTCAGAACATAATTAAACTAGTTCTATCTTCATTTTTAAGTCTCTAAGGCACAGGTCCGCCCTAGTGTCACGATCATCATCCTACGGAAAAGCTCCTGAAAACACATGTGAAAATAGGTACGTCAGCATAAAAATGCCTGTGAGATACATAGGTTTTGTGAAAAGAGGATTCATGACTTAAGTTTAAGAAAAAAAAATTGTTTAGCAAAAGTCAGTCATGAACCTTGTAAATTGTTTTGTTTTGTAAATCATTTAAAAGCGATAAGATCAAATGATATGTGTAAATAAAAGAATAATGGTTGGTTAAATGTATAACCAAGTAAAATGTGTTGTATAAAGTAAGTTGTTTGTAAACCAAAGTCTTGTGAAAGATATGTTATTTGTATAAAATGTATAAGTCCGAATTGAATGATTTAAATAACTCTATGATATGTAATATAATACAAACACTTATATATAGGAAGTACCAGCGGCGTATCCACCATGCTTGTATCATATTACTCACATCCCGTTACTTAAGTCACTTAAACAAACCACCAATGTATAAAGTCCATGTCTAAACCAATAGTCAAAAGTCCTTGTATAAGCCATGTCAAATGTTTATAGTCCAAAAGTAGTCAAGTAATGTGTAACAAATGTTATGTATTGTAAGTAAAGTATTGTCACATAATCCAAATGTAGAAATGTACAAAACAAAGTATTTTGAATATATCAAAAAGTTATGTTTTGCAAAGTAATGCATGTTACATTGATACAAACATTTATGTGGTAAGTTAACGCATACATTCAAGCCTTGAGACAGTCGGATAACCCTTTCAGTCAAGGTTATCAAAAGAAATGTTTTCGGATTCAGTCATTCCTTACATCCAAACAAACCCGGGATGTCAGGAATGGGATTTGTCAAGTCCTATGGTACCAGTACTTACTACCGAGCGGCGTAGCTAATGTTAATGAACGTATATAAGTCTCGTTTGTGCAAACCAAATGCTATAGCAGTTGTATACATGTCATATGAAAACAATGTACTAAGTATGCTAAGTTAACATACAAAGCAGAAAAGTCATGTAAATCAATGTGCTAGCATGCTATCAGTCAACATACATAGCAGAAATGTAATGTAAAACAATGTACTAAGTAATGCACACAATGGGCATACATAGCATGAAATGTAATGTAAAACGATGTACTAAGTACGCACACAATGGGCATACATAGCATGAAATGTAATGAAATCATGTACTATAATGTACTAACAAACATAGCAGGTGTATGATGTGAAAACAAGAAAGCATGAAAGTAACAAGTAGGCACATGTGTTTCACCCCAAAACAGTTTGGAAAATAGTAAAAGAGGGGTCTATGTACTCACTTGAGATTGCTCAGAAGTCCTAAGATAACCACCAAGCAATGCTAGAGATCACGGAATCAAACGGCACCTAATATAGGTAACTACGTTAATAAACCGGACCTAAATCGGAAGATCGGATAGAATGAGGGCTTGTAAACCAAATGAGTATGGAAACTCATGCAGTATGGTTTAACAAAGCCTACATACTAAATGAAACCTAGCCTAAGTGCTTACGACCCATTAAGACCCGTTTAGGTAGCTTATGCTACTTTAACGCGTCCTTCGCGTGAAACGCGTTCGGACCGCCTAACTAGTCCTATGACAAGTAACATATGCCTTAACATGTCTAATATTGTTGTCAAATTAGTTTAGATGTCAAAAGTTATGTTACATATGTTTAAAACGAATTTTGGCATCAAAGGGGTATTTTGGTAATTTACCTAAGGCATATAAACTACCTATCATACAACTACTTAAACGAAGCGACCATAAGGTATAACCTCAGAAGTTTATTCCCTATATACTATGGTCACCTAATGTGTTTGGTCGGATCCTAAAGATCGACCAAATGGGTCGGGTTTGAAAGTATAAGCGATTGTTTAGATCGCTTACCTTACGACCCTATATAAGCACTAAACTAAAAGTGACGAGCTAAGCATGCTAAAACATGCTTAACTAAATTTAGAAAACGGGTTTGGTATCAAAACAAATGGTTTTGATACCCAAAAGTAGTTTGGTTACAAAATACGCAAGAATACGTATTCTGACCGAAACTACGGCTCGTCACTGAGCCTAGATAACGTGGTAATCAGTAGGTATAGTCACTAGGGACTATAACCATCGTGATCACGCTCACGTTATGAAGTTCAAACGAACTTCGCATCGACCATAAACTGGTCAATGCAGAAAGTCAAACAAAGTTTGACTTTCGGACTCGAAAAGCAATAAAAGAATGAAGGAACACTTACGAAGGGTCCCCGAATGCTAATCTAGATCAAAATAGCTCAGGTATGAAACAAAGGTTTCAACTTAGAGCACAATTGATCAGATTCCAGTGAGAAATGAAGTTGGGGTATGTGGGTATTTATAGTTTTCGGTTCACCGTTAGGATCGTTTCTTGGAGAAGAGGGAATGATCTCGCCCGTACACTTGTCGGAATGTTGTGGTAACTGATTTTGGCCACCATAAGAGATTAACATGTGGCACTTGACCTTTGGAGAGTGTTTAAAAGCTGAAACAGGCTGTTAAACAAGTTTCTGCATATCTGACCCCTGCTTGCGCACCACAACAATGAGAGTGTTGGGGTGCGCAAGGACCTGCTTGCGCACCGCAACACTCAGAGTGTTGAGGTGCGCAAGGACCTATTTTGGCAGAATGGCAGATTTGGTCCCTGCTAGTGTTTTGAGCTATTTCCGACACGTTTAAGGCCCGTTAACCCCATTTCAAAGCTCTAAAATGAAGTTAAAGTATAGGGAACTTAAAATGTGCTAAAAAATATCTCGGATGTCGGTTCGTTTGGCCGTACGATCGCGATGTTCGGTTAATTACGACGGAATGCGCATAAGCGCGAAAAACGATCCAAATGATGCGACGAATGGATTTTTCTTATGCCAAACACTAAAATAAAATGTTTTAGTGCTTACATAAATTTTTGGATGTCCGGAAGTATTCAGAACGTAAGTTATGCGCGAAAATGCAAACTTGTGCACTTTTTGACGCTTTTAGTCCCTGAATGTCCCAAAAGTTTATTTTAGCATACCGAACACCTCAAAGCCTATTTCTAAGCTATGTAAAAGATATTTATGGTATGTTTAACTTATGGTCATGTTCCGGAATGTCTGTTACAGTTCAAATTGACATACTTTCGCAGTTTGTCAAGTTTAGTCCCTGTAAGCGAATTAACTTGTTTTTGCCATACCAAAGCCTTCAAAACTTATTTCTAAGTTATGTAAAGGTTATTTAGGGTATGTTAAGTATATGTTGATGTTCCGGAGTATTTTTCGCATTAAAATGAGTACGTTTACGCACCAGTTTGCGTATAACTCTCCAGAAAGCGATGTAGAGTTTGAAATTACATAAAAGTCAAAACATGAAAAATGTAAAACACAACCAAACAAACATTGGGATCAAATAACATTGTTTTATTGATAAGTGAACTGTTCACAATGATTACAAGCACAGATGTTGCAGTCTCCCCTACTTGTGGAAATTTCGTCCCGAAATTTATTTAGAGGAAACTCGTGGGAAAAGATGCGGATATTTCGCCTTCATTTGATCTTCGCGTTCCCAAGTAAACTCGGGTCCACGTTTAGCTTCCCAGCGAACTTTGACCAAAGGAATGCACTTGCGTTAAAGCCACTTGACTTCACGTTCCATGATTTCCACTGGCTTCTCAACAAATTTCAGTGTTTTGCCAACACGAATTTCGTCAAGCGGTATGTGGAGGTTCTCATCAGCTAAACACCTCTTGAGATTGGACACGTGAAAAGTTGGATGAACATTTCCAAGTTCAGGAGGTAACTCAAGTCTGTAGGCTACCTTACCGATTCTTTCGACGATCTTGAATGGTCCAACGTATCTAGGTGCAAGTTTTCCTTTCTTTCCAAATCTGATCACACCTTTCCAAGGTGAGACCTTAAGTAATACTCGATCACCGACTTGAAATTCCAAGGGTTTGCGTTTTGGGTCCGCGTAACTCTTTTGACGGCTTCTAGCTGTCTCAAGGTTATTATGAACTTTCTTGATCTTGTCAGTTGTTTCTAAAATGAGAGCAGGTCCAGTAAGTTGAGCCTCACCGATCTCATTCCAGCAGACTGGTGAACGACATTTTCGACCATAGAGAGCCTCGAAAGGAGCCATTTTGATGCTGGTGTGATAACTGTTGTTGTAGGAGAATTCAATCAATTTAAGATGTGAATCCCAACTACCACCAAAATCGATCACACAAGCTCTAAGCATATCCTCCAGAGTCTGGATTGTTCTTTCAGATTGACCATCCGTTTGCGGATGATAAGCTGTGCTCAGATTAAGTTGGGTCCCCATAGCAGATTGCATGGTTCTCCAAAAATGAGAAGTGAAACGAGCATCTCTGTCAGAAATGATGTTCAAAGGAACACCATGTCGAGCTACAATTTCATCCACATAGATTTGAGCAAGTCTGTCAGTAGGATAATCCTCACGGATTGGTAAGAAATGCGCTGACTTAGTAAGACGATCAACGACTACCCAGATGGCATCATGACCTTTCTTTGTGCGTGGAAGTTTGGTAACAAGATCCATAGTAATGTTTTCCCATTTCCAAACTGGGATCTCTGGTTGCACCAATAAACCCGAAGGACGTTGATGTTCAGCCTTAACCTTAAGACAAGTAAGGCATTTTGATACGTATAAGGCAATGTCTTTCTTCATACCAGGCCACCAATAGTGAATACGAAGATCCTTATACATCTTATCTGAGCCTGGATGAATAGAATAACGAGACTTATGGGCTTCATCCATAAGCAAGGTACGAAGATCATCCTGGCTTGGGACCCACAAACGGTCCATGAAGTAATACGATCCGTTGTCCTTCAGTTCCAGAGCAGGTGTTATGTGATAAGGAAATTCCTTATCCATCAAACCCTGTGAAACACAAGATTGTTGAGCCTGAGTAATGCGTGCTTGGATATCGGATCGAGCTTGAATAACAGATTGTACACGTACACAATGAAGCTTAGTACGTTCCTTACGACTCAATGCATCGGCTACGACATTCGCCTTACAAGGATGGTAGCGAATTTCGCAGTCATAGTCGTTTAGAAGCTCAACCCAGCGTCGTTGCCTCATGTTGAGTTCTTTCTGATTGTAGATATGCTGAAGACTTTTGTGGTCCATGAAAACCACACATTTTGTACCGTACAAATAGTGTCTCCAGATCTTGAGAGCGAAGAAAATTGCACCCAACTCAAGATCATGAGTGGTGTAGTTATTCTCATGTATCTTCAACTGCCTCGATGCATAAGCTATGACTTTGTTCCTTTGCATCAGGACGCAACCAAGGCCCAATTTCGATGCATCGCAATATACGACAAAATCATCATTGCCCTCAGGCAAAGTTAGAACAGGCGCGTCGCAAAGTTTTTGTTTCAAAGTCAGAAACGCTTCCTCTTGCTTGAATCCCCAATCAAAGGGCTTGTTCTTCTGAGTTAGAGCATTTAGAGGAACTGCAATCTTTGAGAAGTTCTCAATGAAGCGGCGGTAATAACCCGCAAGTCCAAGAAAAGAACAAACCTCCGTAGGAGTAGTAGGCGTATCCCAATCCTTGATCGCACTGATCTTGGAGGGATCTACATGAATTCCTTATTCGTTGATAATATGTCCTAAGAATTGAACCTCTTTAAGCCAGAATTCACACTTGGAGAATTTGGCAAAAAGTTGCTCTTTCTTTAGGAGTTCCAGAGTAAGACGAAGATGTTGCTCGTGATCAGCTCGCGTCTTAGAGTAAATCAAAATGTCATCTATAAAAACATTGACGAACTGATCCAAATAAGGCTTGCAGACCCTATTCATTAAGTCCATGAAAACAGCAGGAGCATTAGTCAAACCGAATGGCATGACTGTGAACTCATAATGCCCATAACGAGTACGAAATGCTGTCTTGGGAATATCTTCTTCATGCACCCGGAGTTGATGATATCCGGAACGTAGATCAATCTTCGAAAAATAAGAAGCGCCCTGTAACTGATCAAAGAGATCGTCTATGCGCGGTAGGGGATATCGATTCTTGATGGTAAGCTTGTTAAGCTCACGATAATCGATACACATCCTAAAAGATCCATCCTTCTTCTTGACAAAAAGAACGGGAGCACCCCATGGTGAAGAGCTAGGATGGATAAAACCTTTGTCAGAGAGCTCCTGAAGCTGCTTAGATAACTCTTGCATCTCAGACGGTGCAAGACAATATGGAGCTCTAGCAATGGGATTTGCACCAGGTACGAGATCAATGCGGAACTCGACTTGGCGTGCTGGGGGTAGACCAGGTAACTCTTCAGGGAAAACTTCAGAATAATCCCGAACGACAGGAATATCTGAAATAGACTTACCCTTGCCTTTATCTGCTGTAACATGTGCTAAGAAAGCCACATAGTTCTTTCGCAGATACTTCCGAGCTTTAAAACAAGACATGAGTTTGAGACCACCGGCAGGTTTCTCACCACAAACCTGTAGGATCTCGCCTGTCGAAAGCGGCACACGAACAATCTTCTCAAAACAGACTACCTCTGCGCGATGCTTGGATAACCAATCCATACCCACTATAACGTCGAAGCTTCCAAGTTGCATAGGCGTGAGGTCAATAGGAAAAAGATGGTCGTTAAGGTTCAACTGGCAGTTACGAAGAACAGAATCAAGAACAATGGGTTCACCACTAGCAACTTCTACTGTCAAAGGTTTACCTAGTTTCGTTCTAGACACGCGAAGTAATGGCTCAAAAGATAATGACACAAAACTCTTATCGGCACCCGAATCAAAAAGAACAGTTGCAGGCTGATTATTAATAAAGAACGTACCGTTCATCACATTATCGTCCGCCTGCGCCTCTTGGGCATTCAAGTTAAAAGCTCGTCCACGAGCCTGAGCCTGATTCTGATTCTGGTTGGCTAGCCTTGGGCACCGGTTCCTGTAGTGGGTCAGATCCCCACAGTTGTAGCACGAACCAGGAGGAAAATGAGGTCGTGCAGCTTGACCTTGTTGCTGAGCAAGAGGCTGAGCAACTTGTTGGGCTTGGTTCTGAACTGCCTGGTTCTGGTTAACAGGAATGCGACAAGTATCGGCAAGATGACCAGATCTTCCGCAGTTGGTGCACTGACGACACTGGAGGTGTGGTGGATGATGGCCGTTACATCTGTTGCACAAAGGTGCATTGCCAAGATAAGGCTTCTTGGCTAGTGGCTGCGTAGGCTGATTTGGTGCAGCTTGGGCCTGTGCAGTAACGGCATAGTTTTGGGAAGCCTTTCGCTTCCTAGACCCTCCAGAATTCTTTCCCTTCCTGTTTTGACCCTTCTTGCTATCTTCCTTGTCAGATGCCTGCTTCTTACCCTTGTCACCCTTTTTATGCAGCTTCCCCTTTCGAACCTGTGACTCAGTCAATGTCGCTGCTAACTCGATCGCCTGACGGAGTGTGGTAGGGTTACTACCAGTAATGATGTCTTGTACTGAGTCAGGTAGGCCGTCGATGTACCTTTCGATAGCCTTGTCGAGTGGGGTAACCATAGTCGGGCAAAGCAGACTCAACTCCTCAAACCTATCAGTATACTCCCGATGCTCACCACTATCTTGCTTCAAACCATCAAACTCTTTCTCCAACGCTCGTTGTTCATGACGAGGACAGAACTCCCTCATCATAAGGGCCCTAAGTTCAGCCCATGTTTGTGCTAGAGCAACTTCTGCACCTCGATCTCTCATAACCCCGTTCCACCATGTGAGAGCCCTCTTCTGAAACACACTCGAAGAAAACTCGACTTTGCGATTGTCAGGACATTGCACGTGGCGAAAAGTATTCTCAATGCTCTCGAACCATTGAAGAAGCCCAGTCGCTCCTTCAGAACCACTAAACTTGAGTGGTTTGGCCGAGTTAAAATCCTTGTATTTGCATGGCGCATTGTTATTGTTGTTGGCTTGGTGCCATTGAGCAAAGAGATTTGGGAATTGAGCAGCCATCTGCTGCGCAATAATTTCTGCCAGTTCGGCAGTCGCTATCTGGTTTTCGCGTCGAGGAGGCATTCTAAAAGAGGAAACATGAAAGGAAACGAGTGAGATGATTGGATGGAGAGAATGAGATGAAACAAAATTAACAAAAGAAAAGATGGTGGTCATTTGTCCGCATTACCAAGCAAACAAACGACACACAGTGACTAATCAAAGTAAATGGATCAAAAATAATGTATTGCGAAGACATGCTCGCCTATAAGTGAACACTCATCCCAAGAATTCCCAGGTAAGCACAACTGGTCTCGCGTCTGATGAGATATATACGAAGTGCTTGCCTAGACAGAAAACCCAGAATACAGGCATTCACTCTTCCAGTTTGCACGTGTTCACATTATTTAAAACCCAAAACCTTGACGAGATTTTGAAAATTTGAAGGCACAAGGCCAAAAATTTAGTCAAACTGGAAGGGTTCAAAACCATATAACAGAGGGTTCAAAACCTTACAATAGAGGGTTCAAAACCTTGTAATGAATCATCCAAAAACAGATGATTGTTTTTCAAAAATCGTTTCGAAAAATTTGGTTTCTTGTTCAGATAATCACCTAAGGATAGATGATGTACATGTTTTAAGATCTATACACAAGATAACTTGTGTTAGGGTCCTAGAAAGGTTATAGTCTAGGTCAAAGAATTACTAATAACCTAATTCCCTATAACCATTGGCTCTGATACCAACTCTTCTGTCACACCCCGACCACGTATAACATACAAAACGTGGCGGAAAACGTCGGGGAGTGTTGTAACAGAATTAATTGTTTCATAACCATCGCATACAAAGTTGTATTTTATTTATTAACATAAGAGTTACATTGTTTTAAACAGGAAATAAAGAGTTCAGAACATAATTAAACTAGTTCTATCTTCATTTTAAAGTCTCTAAGGCACAGGTCCGCCCTAGTGTCACGATCATCATCCTACGGAAAAGCTCCTGAAAACACATGTGAAAATAGGTACGTCAGCATAAAAATGCCTGTGAGATACATAGGTTTTGTGAAAAGAGGATTCATGACTTAAGTTTAAGAAAAAAAATTGTTTAGCAAAAGTCAGTCATGAACCTTGTAAATTGTTTTGTTTTGTAAATCATTTAAAAGCGATAAGATCAAATGATATGTGTAAATAAAAGAATAATGGGTGGTTAAATGTATAACCAAGTAAAATGTGTTGTATAAAGTAAGTTGTTTGTAAACCAAAGTCTTGTGAAAGATATGTTATTTGTATAAAATGTATAAGTCCAAATTGAATGATTTAAATAACGCTATGATATGTAATATAATACAAACACTTATATATAGGAAGTACCAGCGGCGTATCCACCATGCTTGTATCATATTACTCACATCCCGTTACTTAAGTCACTTAAACAAACCACCAATGTATAAAGTCCATGTCTAAACCAATAGTCAAAAGTCCTTGTATAAGCCATGTCAAATGTTTATAGTCCAAAAGTAGTCAAGTAATGTGTAACAAATGTTATGTATTGTAAGTAAAGTATTGTCACATAATCCAAATGTAGAAATGTACAAAACAAAGTATTTTGAATATATCAAAAAGTTATGTTTTGCAAAGTAATGCATGTTACATTGATACAAACATTTATGTGGTAAGTTAACGCATACATTCAAGCCTTGAGACAGTCGGATAACCCTTTCAGTCAAGGTTATCAAAAGAAATGTTTTCGGATTCAGTCATTCCTTACATCCAAACAAACCCGGGATGTCAGGAATGGGATTTGTCAAGTCCTATGGTACCAGTACTTACTACCGAGCGGCGTAGCTAATGTTAATGAACGTATATAAGTCTCGTTTGTGCAAACCAAATGCTATAGCATTTGTATACATGTCATATGAAAACAATGTACTAAGTATGCTAAGTTAACATACAAAGCAGAAAAGTCATGTAAATCAATGTGCTAGCATGCTATCAGTCAACATACATAGCAGAAATGTAATGTAAAACAATGTACTAAGTAATGCACACAATGGGCATACATAGCATGAAATGTAATGTAAAACGATGTACTAAGTATGCACACAATGGGCATACATAGCATGAAATGTAATGAAATCATGTACTATAATGTACTAACAAACATAGCAGGTATATGATGTGAAAACAGGAAAGCATGAAAGTAACAAGTAGGCACATGTGTTTCACCCCAAAACAGTTTGGAAAACAGTAAAAGAGGGGTCTATGTACTCACTTGATATTGCTCAGAAGTCCTAAGATAACCACCAAGCAATGCTAGAGATCACGGAATCAAACGGCACCTAATATAGGTAACTATGTTAATAAACCGGACCTAAATCGGAAGATCGGATAGAATGAGGGCTTGTAAACCAAATGAGTATGGAAACTCATGTAGTATGGTTTAACAAAGCCTACATACTAAATGAAACCTAGCCTAAGTGCTTACGACCCATTACGACCCGTTTAGGTAGCTTATGCTACTTTAACGGGTCGTTCGCGTGAAACGCGTTCGGACCGCCTAACTAGTCCTATGACAAGTAACATATGCCTTAACATGTCTAATATTGTTGTCAAATTAGTTTAGATGTCAAAAGTTATGTTACATATGTTTAAAACGAATTTTGGCATCAAAGGGGTATTTTGGTAATTTACCTAAGGCATATAAACTACCTATCATACAACTACTTAAACGAAGCGACCATAAGGTATAACATCGGAAGGTTATTCCCTATATACTATGGTCACGTAATGTGTTTGGTCGGATCCTAAAGATCGACCAAATGGGTCGGGTTTGAAAGTATAAGCGATTGTTTAGATCGCTTACCTTACGACCCTATATAAGCACTAAACTAAAAGTGACGAGCTAAGCATGCTAAAACATGCTTAACTAAATTTAGAAAACGGGTTTGGTATCAAAACAAATGGTTTTGATACCCAAAAGTAGTTTGGTTACAAAATACGCAAGAATACATATTCTGACCGAAACTACGGCTCGTCACTGAGCCTAGATAACGTGGTAATCAGTAGGTATAGTCACTAGGGACTATAACCATCATGATCACGCTCACGTTATGAAGTTCAAACGAACTTCGCATCGACCATAAACTGGTCAATGCAGAAAGTCAAACAAAGTTTGACTTTCGGACTCGAAAAGCAATAAAAGAACGAAGGAACACTTACGAAGGGTCCCCGAATGCTAATCTAGATCAAAATAGCTCAGGTATGAAACAAAGGTTTCAACTTAGAGCACAATTGATCAGATTCTAGTGAGAAATGAAGTTGGGGTATGTGGGTATTTATAGTTTTCGGTTCACCGTTAGGATCGTTTCTTGGAGAAGAGGGAATGATCTCGCCCGTACACTTGTCGGAATGTTGTGGTAACTGATTTTGGCCACCATAAGAGATTAACATGTAGCACTTGACCTTTGGAGAGTGTTTAAAGGCTGAAACAGGCTGTTAAACAAGTTTCTGCATATCTGACCCCTGTTTGCGCACCGTAACAATGAGAGTGTTGGGGTGCGCAAGGACCTGCTTGCGCACCGCAACACTCAGAGTGTTGAGGTGCGCAAGGACCTATTTTGGCAGAATGGCAGATTTGGTCCCTGCTAGTGTTTTGAGCTATTTCCGACACGTTTAAGGCCCGTTAACCCCATTTCAAAGCTCTAAAATGAAGTTAAAGTATAGGGAACTTAAAATGTGCTCAAAAATATCTCGGATGTCGGTTCGTTTGGCCGTACGATCGTGATGTTCGGTTAATTACGACGGAATGCGCATAAGCGCGAAAAACGATCCAAATGACGCGACGAATGGATTTTTCTTATGCCAAACACTAAAATAAAATGTTTTAGTGCTTACATAAATTTTTGGATGTCCGGAAGTATTCAGAACGTAAGTTATGCGCGAAAATGCAAACTTGTGCACTTTTTGACGCTTTTAGTCCCTGAATGTCCCAAAAGTTTATTTTAGCATACCGAACACCTCAAAGCCTATTTCTAAGCTATGTAAAAGATATTTATGGTATGTTTAACTTATGGTCATGTTTCGGAATGTCTGTTACAGTTCAAATTGACATACTTTCGCAGTTTGTCAAGTTTAGTCCCTGTAAGCGAATTAACTTGTTTTTGCCATACCAAAGCCTTCAAAACTTATTTCTAAGTTATGTAAAGGTTATTTAGGGTATGTTAAGTATATGTTGATGTTCCGGAGTATTTTTCGCATTAAACTGAGTACGTTTACGCACCAGTTTGCGTATAACTCTCAAGAAAGCGATGTAGAGTTTGAAATTACATAAAAGTCAAAACATGAAAAATGTAAAACACAACCAAACAAACATTGGGATCAAATAACATTGTTTTATTGATAAGTGAACTGTTCACAATGATTACAAGCACAGATGTTACAGACAGTCTCATCTCATGGCAGTGCAAGAAGCAACGGCTCACTTTTGAATCGGAAGCAAAGTGCGTTACAACATCTGCTGCCTACTGCTCTTAGGTTCTTTGGATGCAACACTAGCTCAAGGATTACGGTTTGACTTATCTAAACTCTACTACTTATTTTTATAATGATGCCGTTATCCAGATTATAAAAAACCCTGTCTTTCAGTATAAAACCAAGCACATTGACATCAAGGTGCACTCTATTCGAGATTGTTATGACAAAGGATTGTTTAAACTTGAACAGATCCACACTGATGCTATTACAGCGGATCTTTTTGCAAAACCTGTCAGCATCTCGAGATTCAATGTGCTTGTAGATCTTTTGAAAATGATGCGTATCACCGACTGAGCAACGACAAAAAAAAAAAAAAAACCAGGGTTTCTATACTAAGGTAAATAAATAAGTAAATTTGCGCATAAAGTGTGATGCACAAATTTAGGGGGGGAGTGAGACATATATGTATATATGCATTATTTGAGAGGGAGAAAAGCCAAAAAAAAACACGTACATACGCATTGTTTGAGGGGGAGAAAAGCAAACAAAAATCATGCTAAACAATTTGATTAACACATGTAAGGTATCGAAGCTGAAAAGGCTAGGATCTACTGCGATGTGTTGATAGGTCTAACGCTCAAAAAGCAAAGAGATACCAAGTGATATAAACCTAACAAACTGGACATCGCGTGGGTAACAGACCAACGACGTATGATTTCATGGTCTTAAATCCTGTGTTGATAGATAGCCAACATCTGAAGTTTCAGGTCTTTATACTGATGAGTCATCCGGGATATCAGGACTGCCCCTCTATTGCATCCAGATTATATGTAGACCTGGGCACAGTCAGGATATCTTGAAAAAGAGCCGCTTAATGGGCCAAAACCTGAAAACAGAAGAAAATCTCAAAAAGAGAATTCTGTGCGCTTATAAAAGCCAAATTCGTACCGTTAAAGGTATCTGCCTAGCCCTCGTCAGAACTTCTCTGGTCTCTCTGTTGTACGAAAGTACTGACCTGTTCACCAGAAAGTCTGGCGTTGTAAAAACAAAGGATGGACTCGGTATACTCACCTGCTACGATGAACCGTTGTGCTTACCTTGATCGTGGGGGTATGCCTTGGAATGGGACACACAGATGTCACAGTATAATTCTACCCTAAGAGTATCACAAGGTTGAAAGTTGAAGGTTGAGTGTTACATTTAAGAGGACAAGTATATCAACAATCGCGTGGACCAGTCCAAGTAAGCATGTGCCGAAAAATTTTCCTTAATCAGTTCGAAAGCTATTCGCTCCCGTGGTAGTTTCTCCCTATATTACCCCTCTATTATCATTATTCCATTATTATCCTATTTTATTATTATTATTTTATTTTATTTTCGGATCAAAAAAGGTTGCTCGGTTGGTTGGATCGTTGATTTTGAGAAAGATGTTTACTACCCTGAAAATGCAAGACATCAAAGTAATAATCTGGCCCACTGTTTCGGATTGGGGCCCACTGTCTCGGATAAAACGAATCAGATCCGGCCCATTATTCTCGAATGTAATTCGGACCACTGTTCCGAATTGGGGGTGGCCTGTTGATCTCAGGCCCAATTCGAAACACCATAAATTGTAAACATTTCTCATTCGAGTCGCATATTCGGACAAATCTCTTTACTTAGGTATTTGGGATCCTCTTATTGTCTTCCCGGACCACTTATCTGATTTACAAGGTTTGCAGGTTCTTATACTTGACAAACCAAAGCCTTTGAATGCCACAGTTGCCAAAGAACATAACATGAAACAGACACTTGCCGATGAGAAAGCTGAGATAGAAACAGAATTCCTAGATTCAGACGAAGAAGAATCTGACGACTACAGTAATGTGGAAGTGATTGTCTCTGAGAAAGCTGAAGAACCCATTAGAGAATCAATGTTATTGACTGCTGAAAACCTGCAGGCCCTGATTGAATCATTGAAGATTAGTGTCGAAAACCCTCCTTCTGTATCTATTCCTGAAACTGAAGATGATTCGACAGATGATGCTAAAAAAGGATCCAACAAGAAACGAAGAACCAAAACTGCTCCTTATTTTCATTCTTCTGGCCCAAGCTCAGAACCATAGCCTACTATGCCCACCGATCCACAAGTCACTGCTGCTACTCAAGAAACAAGCACGCAAGATCTCGATTTTGATTTAAAATTCGATTTCGATCTTGATCTGCCCGAAACAACTCTTTTGCAACCAGAAAGCTCAAGCTGCATCAGGTTCAATGTAGGAAGTTCTAGTGGTGCCGATTTCTCTAAGCATGATGAAGCAACCATGTGCTTTGCAGCCAACAAAATGAAATTTATTGAAGAAAGAGATAGTGATGATGATACAACTGTTGATGTAGCGAAGTTGCAGCGAAGAGTGACTGTGTTAGAACAAGATGCTGCCCTGAAAGAAGCTCAGATCTCATCTTTGCAAGCTCAAAAATCAAGCAAAGATCAGACGATCGAGCAACTACAAAGCGATGCGGGTATGCTGATGTCTGTTGAAAGTTAAGCTGGAAAAGAAGTTCAAGAACGTAATCAAGAATCGGTTGTTTGATGATCCGGCTCTGTTGCAAGGTGGTCCTCCAATCTGATTCAGCAACTAATCCAGTAACCTAGGGGGAGATTGTTAGGCCCTATAGGTTTATGGATTAGTAGGATTTTAGTTATTGGATCAAGCTTCTAGAAGATGGGTATTAGAGTGGGCTTTGGGGGAATTATGGGCCTAGGGTTTTGGGGGAAACCCCTCCCTATAAATAGAAAATGGAAATAGGAGCTTAGAGTTGGTTGGTTGGTTGATTTGTTTTTGAAACTTGTATTAGACAAAAGGCTTTGTATGCAAGTTTAAGCATTTAATTCAACAAATCTTCAAATCTTCATCTTTATTGTTCTTGATTTCTTGAAGATCATCAAGTTTGGATTCCGCCCATCCCTGTTGATCGTTTGATATCGTTGTTTGATCCGGATTTTCGGGACTTACAATTCAGATGATTCTTGATGACCGATATCCAGCATTGGTAAAGGGCCCAAACTTCATAAACCTAAAGCCAATGGGGCCTAGCTGTTTTGAGAATGCGTGCAGAAACCAAAGAGCAAAGCATCACAACTTTAAGGGAAGAATAGCTCTTGAAAAGCACTGGAGGTTTGCAGAGGTTGTGCAAGGAGCTTCCGTTGCCCCAACTCATCCAGTCGCTCCTGTTGCTCCAGTTCCACCGCCAATCAATGCACAAATTGCAGAAGAGCACGATGTACAGCTTATCCAGCAAATACAACAGGTGGCTGGTGTTGAACAAGAATTGAGGTTGTTGATTCAGAATCAGAAACAGGTTCCAGTGAAGAAGAAACAGATTCTGAGAGCGAGGTTGAGATAGTAATGTCTGATAAGGAAGAGGATGCCATTCACAAGCCTGTGCCTATAACTTCTGAGAATCAAGCAGCTTTACTTTTGAGTTTACAGGGTGGTGATGGAAACCCTCCATCTGTCTCCACTACTGATGTTACTGAAGAATCTGCAAAGAAGAAACAAAGAACCGACTCTGCACATGATGATATTCTTTCTGGCCCATCATCTGCCCCTGAGTCCACTCCCATTATTGTCCTCAGCCTGATCCACAAACAGAAGATGCATCGAAGAAAACAAACACAAAGGACCCAGATCTATATGATTTTAACTTTGATTTTGAAGCCACCCCCTCACAGCCAAGCAGCTCAAGTGGTGGTGTTCGATTCGAAGCTGGAAGCTCAAGTGGGGGAGGTAATACTGAACATGATGAAGCAGCGTTTCGCTATACGACTGACAAGCGACAAATATTTGAAAGTGAAAGTGACAGTTACGAAGATGAATATGTTAAAAAGTTGAAGAGGCGTGTGGTGGTACTAGAACAGGATGCAGAGCTGAAGAATGCTCAGATTGTTTCTCTTCAACAGGATGCTGTTTTGAAAGAAGCTCAGATCTCATCGACACAATCACAACTCACTAACAGATATCTCACTATAGATCAGTTGCAAGGTAATGTAGGGATACTGATGTCCACGGTATACGATCTGAAGGAAAAATTAGAAAAGAAGTTCGGGAACGAGTTTGTTGATAAAGAAGAAGAACAATTCTATGTTGGAAGAACAGAACAAACTCCAAAACAGAGAGCAGCAGCACATGCAGTAGCTGAAGCAGAGCGTGCAGCAGCCTTAGAAGCTTATATGGCTGCTAAGCCAAAGAAACGAAGCAGCAAATCAAAGAAAATGCAAGAAGAGAAAGAGAAAGAGAGGCAAAGCAAAAAGCAACTGTTGGTAATGAAGAATCAGGATTTAAATCCTCTAGATGAGAACTTTCAATTAAAGGATCCCACAAAGAGGCCAGACAGATTGGCGATGGAATTAGGATCTTCTCATTATGATGAAGTTGGAAACAAATCAGAAGTGGCATGTTGGAGATATGAACCAGATAAACAGATGTGGCTGATTACGCGAAAGACTGGGCATCGAGAATATTATGGCAAAGAGAGCCAATTTGAATCGTGGACCAAGATTGACTTGAAAAGTTTGTTATGTGCTCCTTACTATGATCCAGATCTGAACAAGAGAGGGAGGGGTTGGGCGTTTCATTCAAGATTAGAGCGAGAAGTGAAGAGCAACTTCGCAACAATGAAAACCTTTGAGCCCACAATCAAGAGAAACCCCGGAGTTCATGATCCTCACACTAAACGCACTATCAAATAAGTTATCTGGCCAACCACTGATAAAGAGAAGATCATTCCACTCTCCAAGAACTTTGAAAAGGGAATCCTAAGAAACTTTAAATTCTGGGCTTATGATCCAAAGATGGCAGAAGCTGTTATAGTTATTGAAGAACAATCCATCAGGATTCCCAACTCGTATGATTTAATGAGCTTTCATGAAGAAGATATCCTGGTTCTCAATGCTCATCAAATTCGCACAAATGAGAAGTATGAGGAATGTGCCAAGAGTTGGACAAGTGCTGCTGCTAACATCACAGTTCATCATCTTTTTGCTCCTGATCCAGAAAACGAGCAAGGTGGTCCTGCAGTCTGATGCAGCTACTGATCCAGTAAACCTAGGGGTAGATTGTTAGGTCCTTGAAGGTTTATGGATAAGTAGCCTAAGTGGATTTGTAGGAATGTGGGGGTTAATTGTGACAACTCGATATTTAGAACCCTTCGTTGTATCTTGATGAAACATGCTTGAACGAAATGTGACTAGTTGACTTGTTGGTTTAATGATATAAGTGAACATCCTATGTGATTATGTGTTATGTTTATATGTATGCTTGTATGTATACAACCCGAGACACAAGAACCCGACTCGAGACCATGCAGTCTCGAGTGAATAGTGCAACTGTTGGGCCGGTTGGGCCATGCACTCCCTTTAAGCCATCCGAAATCCACTTAGTGTGCACCCCCTTGTATAAAACCCTAAACCCACACTCACTCTCACACACACACTCTCCTCCACACTCTCTCTCTAGAAAACCTTAAACCCTAGAGGTCAAGCATCACCTCTCCTCTCCTTCTTCTCGGATTCAACCGTCGACCTCAAGGAACTCTCGGAGCGGCTCGCACACACCCATTTGGAAGCCTCATTTGTTACCACTTCACACCTTCGAACCCATATTTGAACCGGTTAGTATTTTATGTTCTAGATGTCACAATGCTTGGTTGATAAATGAGATCCATGATAAAAGTGTTGATGTATATGATATAGGTTAGTGATTCATGTTATGTATTGTATTTCGGTTAATGATGATGTATGATGAAGTGTTTGATAATATGTTTGCTCCTTGAATATATCCTCCTTGAATAATCGAATATGATGCACTAGCTAAGTGTGATATGTTTGAACAATTTGTTTTAGTATGTGTGTTTAAGATATGATAAATCTTATGTAAGCATGCTATTGTGTTGATTGAACATACTAGATGTGGAAACCAATGATAGCCCTTAATGTTGTCCGAATCATGCATTTGTTTAGAGGTTTAGGTTGCCTTGAATGAACGTACTTGTGAATGATCATGATGAATATGTGAAGAACTTGTTGAATATGATATGAACATGATATGAATATTTGAAAACTTGTTGTTTGATCCATTTTGGTTAATAGTTAGACAAGAAAACATGTTTGTATGGATAGTACAAGATGTTGCATGAAATCGGAATCTCATTGGCTAGTACAATGCTAGCAATCAGCAGATGTTCCAGTCGAGATCTCCAGTCTCGACTCGAGATCACCACATGACAACTCGAGACCACAGATTTGCGACACAGATTGCGAGTCGAGAACTCCCTAGTCTCAACTCGAGACCACACAATGCCAGCACAAACAGCACAACTCGAGACCATGGTTGCGGGTCCGGTTACGACTCGAGACCAGTACATGCATGACTCGAGACCTCCACAGTCTCGACTCGAGATCTCTAGTCTCGACTCGAGACCACGTACACATACTCGCTGAATTGGACTTGCATTATTTCGGGCTTAGTTGATTGGGCCGGACTTTGGGCTTTGTTTATTTACATACATGCTACTGTTCAACTCGTAGGTATTATTGTAAACCGCCATGTCTATACGTGTATGCCATGAATAATACCTGTATGCAACTTGCTAGTATACGTGTAGAAAACATACGTGCATTTCTTGGTTTAAACCTGACATGTATGATAGCCATGTTAGGACGTAGTTGACCACTCACAACTTGATTGACCTTTCTGTGTATCTGCCGAGCAAACCAAGGTGAGTTCACACCCTCTACAAAGCATGGGATTCCCAGGGGTTCGGAATGGGGTTAAGGAACATGGATTCCTCGTCCTCCTTGGGTAGGACAGTATTGGTTCAGGAATGTAATTCCTCGTCCTCATGGACAGATAACTGGTACTAGACCAAAACTCTATCACGAAGTCCCTCCTTTTATATCGACTTAATCGCCGGGCCAATGGCGAGCGGGTCATTAGTTAGATAGCGCTATTTAGGTCTGACAAACCTCACACCGTGCCGCAGAGGACGGGCGTGAACTAATGGATCTGGGGCACGTCAATGCTGATAGACATTGACAGTTTCAGGGCACATAAACATGACTACAGTCAACAGTCGATATGGTAACGAGTCTAGTAGAAACATGGGGTAGCCCCCACGGCCGAAATGCCAGATAACTAACACGGGGTAGCCCCCACGGCTGGATTGCCAGAGTAACCGGGAATAAACAAGTCACGTTTTCAACTATGGGGTAACCCCCACGGCAGGATGCCAGATAAAGGAAACTGTTTTCGAAACAACTTAAAACGAACACCCAACTGTGAACTCACTCAACTTGTTGTTGACTCGTTACTACATGCTTTGCAGGTCAATAGGTACTTAGCTGGAGCTTGCATGGAGGAGAGTCGTTGTGGGACATGGACAGCTGTGTGCCATGTTAAACTTGAAACATTTAAACTTATGTTATGGTTTTAAACATTATGCTTCCGCTTGCAACTTAACTATGTTTTGTTTGGACACCAATTGTATTGGTTGGACATTTATAATCACTTGCATGCTTGTTCAATATGATTGGTGGCTGGTTCCTGGTAGTCACGCCTCCAAGCGGTGGTACTCCGCAGGTGGATTTTGGGGGTGTGACAGATTGGTATCAGAGCCATTGGTTATAGTGAACTTGGTTTTAATAAGGGAAAATGTTTTATTAAAATCAGACTATAACCTGTACAGTGCTCTACGATCCACAACGACGCTTCACTCCACATGCAAGGCTCGACATTCTAGGTGATATGATCTATGTATATACTGCCTACTTGTTAGTTACATAGTACATTGCTCATGGTATGCTTGGTTAGTATAACTACTGTTGCTTGAACACGTGTGTGCTTACTCTCTTCTGTCATCGCATTTTCACGAACCCCTCTCTCACTCACATTCCTCTTGATATGAAGATCATGTCTGGACGCGTTAACATGACACAAGCCCAGTTGACGGCTCTGATTAACGAACGAGTTGCTGCGGCACTCGCAGCTGTACACGCAGGAGGTATATCCTGCAGTCCAAACTCATCCTAGGATTTTTAGATCCTACTCTCGTGAACCAACCTTTGTGTTAAACTCTATCCTTTCTTTCACCCGCAACAGGTCAACATGCTCAGCCACCTGTGTGCACCTTCAAAACTTTTATGGACTGCCGACCAACCACTTTTAGCGGAACTGAAGGAGCCGTAGGTCTCCTCCACTGGTTTAAAAAGCTCGAATTGGTTTTCGAGATGTGTGAATGCCCTGAGGAGCGCAGGGTGAAGTATGCTACCGGTACTCTGGAGGGTTTGGCGCTCACATGGTGGAACGCTCAGGTTCAAATGCTGGGGTTGGTTGCTGCTAACGCCACCCCATGGAACAACTTTAAGGAGATGATCAAGGAGGAGTACTGCAATCGTGATGAGATTCACAAACTGGAAGTAGAGTTTTTCAACCTCAAGATGACGGGGTCAGAGATTGAAGCTTATGTGAAAAGGTCGAACGAACTGGCAATTATGTGTCCTACTATGGTGGATCCTCCCATCAAACGCATCGAACTCTTTCTCAAGGGCTTAGAGCCAGAAATCCAAAGTCATGTGACTTCAGCAAACCTCGCCACCATCCAGCAAGTTGTTCAATTGGCTCACCGTCTCACGGATCAGGCGGTGGAGCAGAACAGGTTACCAAAGCGCATAGGCGCTGCAACTACCTCAGGTGCTCTTAGTGACAACAAACGGAAGTGGGATGGAGCTTCAAACAAGGGTTCAACTTCAGTGCAATCTCAGTCTCAGCAGAGAAAGACTGATGACTACAAGAGCCCTAATCAGCAACCATCTGGTGGTCAAAGTCATGGTGGGTACAAAGGGAATCACCCCAAATGCAATCGCTGCAGCCTACACCACAGCGGGCCGTGCACCAGGGGTAACTGTCATCGGTGCAACAAGCCAGGTCACGCTGCAAAGGATTGCAGGAGCTTATATCCCGTCAACCAGAATCGTCAGCAAGCTCAACAGAACCAACGCCAGCAGCAGCAGCAAGGTGATAACAAAGGGTGCTTTCAGTGTGGAGCTGAAGGCCATTTCAAGAGGGATTGCCCCCAACTGAACAGGAACCAGAACAACAACAACAACAACAATAACAACAATCAGGGGAATGGTAACAATGGGAACAAAAACAACAATGGTGCCAGGGGGCGGGCGTTCGTGATTGGTCAAGGTGAAGCCAGGAATGATCCCAATGTTGTGGCGGGTAAGTTCCTTCTCGACGACTTTTATGTTACAGTTTTATTTGATTCGGGTGCCGATACTAGCTACATGTCACTAGAAGTTAGTCGAATGCTTAAGCGTATTCCAACACCTTTGAACAACAAGCACACTATAGAGCTAGCAAATGGTAAGAGTTTAGAGGCCACACACGTAGTCAAGGGTTGTAAACTTGTTCTTGCTAACCAGACCTTCTCTATCGACCTTATTCCTATCGTCTTGGGTAGTTTCGACGTTGTCATTGGGATGGATTGGTTATCCCAACACCGAGCAAAGATTCTTTGCAACGAGAAGATTGTTCGTATTCCTGGTTCCGGTGATGAACCTCTCGTAATTCATGGCGACAAGAGGAGTGCTGTTGAGAACATCATCTCTCTCCTTAAGGCCCAGAAGTGCTTGCGAAAGGGCCACACTGCCATTTTGGCTCTCGTTACTGACACCTCGGAGAAAGAGAAGAAGATAGAAGATTTTCCGATTGTACGCGACTATCCTGAGGAATTACCTGGTCTTCCGCCTCATCGCCAAGTCGAGTTTCAGATTGAACTAGCTCCTGGAGCTGCGCCTATAGCTCGTGCACCTTATCGTTTAGCTCCATTAGAGTTGGAAGAACTCTCTACGCAACTACAAGAACTCTTGGATAAGGGTTTTATTCGTCCTAGCTCATCACCCTGGGGAGCTCCAGTGCTATTTGTGAAGAAGAAAGATGGTACCTTCAGAATGTGCATCGACTACCGGGAACTCAACAAGGTGACGGTGAAGAATCGTTATCCTCTTCCACGTATTGACGACTTGTTCGACCAGCTGCAGGGGTCGAGCTACTATTCAAAGATTGATCTGAGATCAGGGTATCACCAGCTGAGAGTTCGAGAAGAGGACGTCTCCAAGACAGCTTTTAGAACCCGTTATGGACATTATGAGTTTTTGGTCATGCCTTTTGGGCTGACAAACGCACCTGCGATTTTCATGGACTTGATGAATCGAGTGTGCAAGCCTTACCTGGACAAGTTCGTTATAGTCTTCATCGACGACATCCTGATCTACTCTAAGAGTCAGGAGGAACACGAGCAGCATCTACGACTTATGCTGGAACTCCTTCGAACGGAACAGCTTTACGCAAAATTCTCAAAATGCGACTTCTGGCTTCGTGAAGTCCATTTCCTAGGCCACGTGGTGAACAAGGATGGGATTCACGTTGATCCATCCAAGGTAGACTCGATCAAGAACTGGCCTGCACCTCGCACACCAACGGAAATTCGCCAATTCTTGGGTTTGGCAGGTTACTACAGGAGGTTCATTAAGGATTTTTCCAAGATTGCACAGCCTCTCACCTCACTAACATAGAAAGGCGTTGTTTATCGATGGGGAAATGCACAGGATTTAGCATTTCAGCATTTAAAGGATAGACTTTGCAGCGCACCTATCCTTTCATTGCCAGAGGGCACAGACGATTTTGTGGTTTACTGCGACGCATCAATTCAAGGTCTTGGTTGTGTATTGATGCAACGAGATAAAGTCATAGCCTACGCCTCACGCCAACTTAAAGTTCATGAGAAGAACTACACTACACACGATTTAGAGCTGGGAGCTGTTGTTTTTGCACTTAAGATATGGCGACATTACCTGTACGGTACAAAGTGTACCATTTACACCGACCACAGGAGTCTCGAGCACATCTTCAAACAGAAGGAACTTAACATGCGTCAACGACGATGGGTCGAGTTATTAAACGATTACGAATGTGTAATCAAGTACCATCCTGGCAAAGCCAATGTTGTGGCTGATGCCCTCAGTCGAAAGGACACCGCACCTAAGCGCGTGCGAGCTTTGCAACTCACTATACATTCTAGTCTTCCTTCCCAAATACGAGACGCTCAGATAGAAGCATTGAAACCAGAAAACGTCAGGGCTGAAGCCCTACGCGGCTCAAGGAAACGATTAGAACAAAAGGAAGACGGTGCTTACTACGTAACGGGACGCATTTGGGTCCCACTCTATGGCAACTTACGAGAACTTGTGATGGATGAAGCACACAAGTCTCGCTACTCGGTACACCCTGGTTCAGATAAGATGTACCACGATATCAAAACTACGTACTGGTGGCCTAGCATGAAGGCCCACATAGCAACTTACGTCAGCAAGTGTTTGACTTGTGCGAGAGTCAAGACTGAATACCAGAAACCCTCAGGCCTACTCCAACAGCCAGAAATACCACAATGGAAATGGGAGCAGATTTCCATGGATTTCGTTACTGGCTTGCCTAGATCTCAATGCGGGAACGATACTATTTGGGTGATCGTGGATCGACTCACAAAGTCTGCACACTTCTTGGCTATCAAGGAAACAGATAAGTTCTCCACACTAGCAGACGTATATCTTAAGGAAGTTGTCTCGAGGCACGGGGTGCCCACCTCTATTATCTCGGATCGAGATGCACGTTTTACTTCAGAATTATGGCAAACAATGCACAAATCCTTTGGCTCACGTTTAGACATGAGCACAACATATCACCCTCAGACGGACGGACAGTCTGAGCGCACTATTCAAACCTTAGAAGACATGCTTCGTGCATGTGTAATCGACTTTGGCAACAGCTGGGAAAAGCATCTGCCACTCGTGGAATTCTCATACAATAACAGCTACCACACCAGCATTAAAGCTGCTCCGTTTGAGGCATTGTACGGGCATAAATGCCGGTCACCTCTTTGTTGGGCAGAGGTGGGAGATGATCAGATCACTGGTCCAGAACTTGTGGTAGACACAACCGAGCGAATTGCTCAAATACGACAACGCATGGCGGCAGCTCGTGACCGTCAGAAAGTTTACGCCGATAAGGGCAGGAAACCACTTGAGCTCCAGGTTGGGGAGCGGGTATTACTCAAAGTTTCCCCTGGAAGTGTGTGGTTCGTTTTGGTAAACGAGGCAAACTTAACCCACGATACGTTGGACCTTTTGAAATCATCGAGAAAATAGGCAGGGTGGCCTACAAACTAAACTTACCAGCAGAACTCAGTGCAGTTCACAACGTTTACCATGTGTCGAATCTGAAGAAGTGTCTGTCAGATGAGACCCTCGTAGTTCCTTTGAAGGAGCTCACCATCGACGAGCAGTTACGATTCGTCGAGGAACTAGTTGAAATCACGGACCAGGATGTGAAGGTCCTCAAGAACACTAGAATACCTCTCGTTCGAGTTCGTTGGAACTCACGTCGCGGCCCAGAGTTCACCTGGGAGCGCGAAGATCAGATGAAACACAAGTATCCCCAACTGTTCGCAAACGGTACAACCACTACTGAGGCTGAAGCTACGGAATTTCGGGACGAAATTCCAGATCAACGGGGGGTGGATGTGACACCCCGGGAAAACCAGGAAAATCATACAACTTAACTAGCTTCCTCAGTGAGTACTTACCAATTTTCGGGACGAAATTTCTTTCAACTTGGGGATAATGTGACAACTCGATATTTAGAACCCTTCGTTGTATCTTGATGAAACATGCTTGAACGAAATGTGACTAGTTGACTTGTTGGTTTAATGATATAAGTGAACATCCTATGTGATTATGTGTTATGTTTATATGTATGCTTGTATGTATACGACCCGAGACACAAGAACCCGACTCGAGACCATGCGGTCTCGAGTGAATAGTGCAACTGTTGGGCCGGTTGGGCCATGCACTCCCTTTAAGCCATCCGAAATCCACTTAGTGTGCACCCCCCTTGTATAAAACCCTAAACCCACACTCACTCTCACACACACACTCTCCTCCACTCTCTCTCTCTAGAAAACCTTAAACCCTAGAGGTCAAGCATCACCTCTCCTCTCCTTCTTCTCGGATTCAACCGGCGACCTCAAGGAACTCTCGGAGGGGCTCGCACACACCCATTTGGAAGCCTCATTTGTTACCACTTCACACCTTCGAACCCATATTTGAACCGGTTAGTATTTTATGTTCTAGATGTCACAATTCTTGGTTGATAAATGAGATCCATGATAAAAGTGTTGATGTATATGATATAGGTTAGTGATTCATGTTATGTATTTTATTTCGGTTAATGATGATGTATGATGAAGTGTTTGATAATATGTTTGCTCCTTGAATATATCCTCCTTGAATAATCGAATATGATGCACTAGCTAAGTGTGATATGTTTGAACAATTTGTTTTAGTATGTGTGTTTAAGATATGATAAATCTTATGTAAGCATGCTATTGTGTTGATTGAACATACTAGATGTGGAAACCGATGATAGCCCTTAATGTTGTCCGAATCATGCATTTGTTTAGAGGTTTAGGTTGCCTTGAATGAACATACTTGTGAATGATCATGATGAATATGTGAAGAACTTGTTGAATATGATATGAACATGATATGAATATTTGAAAACTTGTTGTTTGATCCATTTTGGTTAATAGTTAGACAAGAAAACATGTTTGTATGGATAGTACAAGATGTTGCATGAAATCGGAATCTCATTGGCTAGTACAATGCTAGCAATCAGCAGATGTTCCAGTCGAGATCTCCAGTCTCGACTCGAGATCACCACATGACAACTCGAGACCGCAGATTTGCGACACAAATTGTGTGTCGAGAACTCCCTAGTCTCGACTCGAGACCACACAATGCCAGCACAAACAGCATAACTCAAGACCATGGTTGCGGGTCCGGTTACGACTCGAGACCAGTACATGCATGACTCGAGACCTCCACAGTCTCGACTCGAGATCTCTAGTCTCGACTCGAGACCACGTACACATACTCGCTGAATTGGACTTGCATTATTTCGGGCTTAGTTGATTGGGCCGGACTTTGGGCTTTGTTTATTTACATACATGCTACTGTTCAACTCGTAGGTATTATTGTAAACCGCCATGTCTATACGTGTATGCCATGAATAATACCTGTATGCAACTTGCTAGTATACGTGTAGAAAACATATGTGCATTTCTTGGTTTAAACCTGACATGTATGATAACCATGTTAGGACGTAGTTGACCACTCACACCTTGATTGACCTTTCTGTGTATCTGCCGAGCAAACCAAGGTGAGTTCACACCCTCTACAAAGCATGGGATTCCTAGGGGTTGGGAATGGGGTTAAGGAACATGGATTCCTCGTCCTCCTTGGGTAGGACAGTATTGGTTCAGGAAAGTAATTCCTCGTCCTCATGGACAGATAACTCGTACTAGACCAAAACTCTATCACGAAGTCCCTCCTTTTATATCGACTTAATCGCCGGGCCAATGGCGAGCGGGTCATTAGTTAGATAGCGCTATTTAGGTCTGACAAACCTCACACCGTGCCGCAGAGGACGGGCGCGAACTAATGGATCTGGGGCACGTCAATGCTGATAGACATTGACAGTTTCAGGGCACATAAACATGACTACAGTCAGCAGTCGATATGGTAACGAGTCTAGTAGAAACATGGGGTAGCCCCCACGGCCGAAATGCCAGATAACTAACACGGGGTAGCCCCCACGGCTGTATTGCCAGAGTAACCGGGAATAAACAAGTCATGTTTTCAACTATGGGGTAACCCCCACGGCAAGATGCCAGATAAAGGAAACTGTTTTCGAAACAACTTAAAACGAACACCCAACTGTGAACTCACTCAACTTGTTGTTGACTCGTTACTACATGCTTTGCAGGTCAATAGGTACTTAGCTGGAGCTTGCATGGAGGAGAGTCGTTGTGGGACATGGACAGCTGTGTGCCATGTTAAACTTGAAACATTTAAACTTATGTTATGGTTTTAAACATTATGCTTCCGCTTGCAACTTAACTATGTTTTGTTTGGACACCAATTGTATTGGTTGGACTTTTATAATCACTTGCATGCTTGTTCAATATGATTGGTGGCTGGATCCTGGTCAGTCACGCCTCCAAGCGGTGGTACTCCGCAGGTGGATTTTGGGGGTGTGACATTAATGATTGTAATTGGGCTTTATGGGTAGATTGGGCTATGGTTTAGGGAGCATCCTCCCTAATCCCTTGCTATAAATAGTATCATTTGTCTTAGGTGCATGCTTGGTGGTTTTGGACAAAATCTTGTATTAGACAACTAATCATTGTATGCAAGAATCAAGCTTTTGAATACACAATCATCCTTCTTCATCTCTTTATTTCTTCTACAACTTGTTTGTGTGATTCCGCCACCTTACGAGTTGTGCGATATCATTGTGATCTCGGTTTTGGGACTTACATTCTCCCTCTTCTAAATGGCCACCACCACCATCCGGCCACCGCCACCTGCCATCATCAACAGTCCACTACCACCATCCTCTACTATTAAACTTCCCAACCCATCTCTCTCTTTCTCCCTTCTCCAACACCACCATCACCACCCATCAACCACCTCTGTCACCATCACAACCTTCCGTCGCCATCACCACCCAACTACTAAACTTAATGTTAAACCCTTTTCATATATCAAAACTAACCCTAGAATCAAACCCCAACTTTTAACATCAAAATTCCCAAAACTAACCCTAGAACAGGTAGAGAGAGACGAATTAGATGACGTTAGGTTTCTGGCGGTCGACCACCATCCATGGCAGAGCCTCGGTGGTCAGCGGTAGCAGTCTTTGGCTGGTGCTGGATAACGGCAAAGGTTTCAGACCTCGATTAGATGACGTTAGGCTTCCGGCGAAGGCTTCAGACCTTGGTTAGATGGCGGCGGTGTTAGGGTTCCGGCGTTTAGGGTTCTACCATTATGATTCAGATCAATGTTGTAGTGGTGGGGGTTGGATGGTTTCGGTGGTCGTAGGAGTTGGTTGTGTTCGTAGCAGGTGGCTGTGGTGGTAAGGGAAATGGGATGGGTGGTAGTTGTAGGATGTGGGTTCCGGTGAGATAGTGTCGGAAGTGATGGTTATGGTTGTGGTAGTGGTTGGGTTCTAGCGATGTGGATTCCAGTGGGGTGGTTGGGTGGTGACCGGTGATAGGTGGTGGTGATGGAGAAGAGAGAGATAAATATGTAGAGAGAGAGAGAGGAGAAAGTGTGTGTATATGATAGTAATGTATGTATATATTATAGAAATATCTTTACAAGTAAACTACCAAAATGCCCTTACTGTTATCTTAAATTTACCAAAATGTTCTTTAAGTTAACAGACATTATGGATGGAGTTAAGGCTATGGAGCTAATTGGAAAAATATAGTAAACGGTTGGAGGAAAATGACTATTGTTAAAAGATTTGGACAAAACTATTAAAATGACCAAACCGAAGGGAGTAAAACAAAAGTTTGCTCTAGTAAATCGATAACATAAAAATTATTTTAATAACATTAAAATTACCGACAACCTAGAGTTCTAATTAATATATATGATTTTATTGAAGACCACCCACCATATTGTTACATCATTATATGAGTAAACTGCCATTTTGGTCCCTGTGGTTTGGTCACTTTTGCCATTTTAGTCTAAATCTCAAACTTTTTAAATCTGGGTCCCTGTGGTTTCGTTTTTGTTGCAATTTTGGTCCAAAACTCAAAAAACCCCTATTTGATTGTTGAAAGCTGCCTATTTTGTCTTCTTGTTGAGGGGCAAATTGGTCATTTTATGAGTTATTATAACAAATAAAAATAAAAATAAAACCTCAAAACACATCTCTCTCTCTTTAAACTCTCTGCACTCTCTCTCTCTCTAAACACACCTCACCTCTGACTCTCTCTCTTCTCTCTCTCTATAACACCACCCGATCTAGGAACTCCACCACCTATGAACAATCTGATGACGAAATCGATGAACAATAACAACAACAAAACATCGACGAAGAACGCAGTGTTTCTCTCTCTAGGTTTTGACATTTTTAAGAGGTTTCTCTCTCTAGATTGGGGGTTTTGAGGTGTTTCTCTCTCTAGGTTTTTGTGGTTGTGGGAGAATGACGGAAGGTGACAGGTGGTGGTTGCCGATGGTTTAAACACGGTGGATGTTGTTGTGGTTGTTGCAGGTGGTTTAACGGTGGCGGAGGTAGGTAGAGGTTGAAAGGAGGTGGTGTGGGTGTACGGTGGTGGAAGGGAGACGGTGGTTGTGGGTACGTAGAACGCGCAGAGGATTAGAACGAGGAGAAGGACGGTGATCCAGAGGCAGCAACGGCAGCGGTGGTGAGGGCGACTTCGGTTTCGCCTTCAACAATAGCAATTTCTCCGATCGTACTCTTCGAATCCAGATTGTTTGTGAATCCGTTGAGGCTAGTCTTGATGGAGAAGGTTGCACTAGTATTGTTGATTGGGCGAGGAATCGCAAGCGCCGGAGAGAAAACGGTATCGTTTTGGAACTGTTTTGTATCTATTTTCTATCTATTCGTTGTTGTTGATGTAATTATTCTGATGTTAATTAGTTAAAATATAATATTAGTTAATGGAGTTGCTGGTGGATTTTAAATTTTTAGTGTTAATTTTGGTTTGATTGTGAGTAATTTGGTTAAGTTCTTTTGGAGAAGATGATCGTTTGGAGGAGATTATCATAGAACAGAGCTGGGTAATTTTATCTGGGTCTCTGTGGAAGATGATCTGCTTTGAGTTCTTGATCTGGGTTTTTCTTAAATATCCATTTACCCTTTAAAAGCAGTTTATCACATTATATTTATGAAATGACCAATTTACCCCTGAACAAAAAAGACAAAATAGGCAGGTTGCAACAGTGAAAAAATGGGGCTTTTGAATTTCGGACCAAAATGGCAACAAAAACGATACCACAGGGACCCAGATTTAAAAAGTTTGAGATTTGGACTAAAATGTCAAAAGTGCCCAAACCACATGAACGAAAATGACACTTTACTCTCATTATATTATATCAGTTGTTTCTCTTTGTATGGCTGGTATTGAAAGGCTTGCATCTCAATTTCAAATATCATTTATATTTGGTTGATTTTCAACATATATGTCCTTTTATTTATTAAAAATATAACTGAATATAAAACACGATTTGTTTTCAATAGATTGTGATAAAAGAAGGCCAAGAAGAAAAGAAACAAGAGAAGTTTGAGTTAACATATTAGCAATTAATTTTTACATGCACAAAGTTTCCTCATGATGATAAAGAATTGAAGCAAGTGGCACTACTAAAAATGGTTGTATAAACTAAAGCAACCAAATTTATGATAGCAACATAATGGTTGTAAAAATGATCCGTTCGTAAGATCACAACTTTTATGAACTAGCTAAGGGCAGAGTTACATGTTCATGTTTATCTGTCTAGGTTTTGAACTAGCGGTACGGTGGACAGAAGATCCAACCAAGGTTATAAAATACATTAGAGTTAATTACGTTTTTCGTGTGGTTTGTCAAAAATCACTATTTTATTCCATTAATTCACTCACTTAATACTGTCAAATTATTATGTTAAGTTTTGGTGAAATGACCAAATTACTCCTATTGACCCAACAAATTTTAATAAAAAAAAAGCAATGGTTTTAGAAAGCAACTCCTAAACCATTTAGTCATGTATTAAATCATATTGTTTTCTTTTTCAACATAAAACCCACCATTAACTCCTCTTTCAATGAACCAATTGCTAAAACCAAAACATTATAGAAAAGTAAATCAACCACCATTCAAGCAAATCATCAGACACTTGAGACATCGTAATATCATAATCCAATTACTTCAATAATTCAATTCCAAAAAAAACCATCAAAAATCTTGACAACCCCTATGTAAGCAAGCAATCAAAATAAACATATGCATTGTTTATCAAACACCCTCACACAAAATCATCAAAAAAACAAATTAACCACCACTTAAGCAAAACGTTGAACACTTGGCAGGCACCCTAACATCATCAAAAATCTTAACAAGTCCTATGTAATCAAGCAATCAAAGTGAACATATACATTGTTTATCGAAAAAATCATAAAAAAATCAAATATCAATTGAGCAAACTGCTAAAAAAAGAAAAATAAACAAAAAAGGAAACCATCATTCATAACAAGCAGGAAGCTCCAGTTTAAACGCATCGATCTTCTTAACCTTTGATTCTAATCTTCTAACAAGATCCTGTGCTCTCAATATCTTCTCAGATTGACTCTCAATTCGACCCATTTCCCATAAAAACTGTGTAATCGATTTGGGTATTGGGTTTGAAACCAGAATCTAAATTCAGTTCAGGTGGTGAAATCAATTTACTCTTTAAAAATTCATCGGTTTTTTTATAGTTTTACTATTGATGACGTGGGTAGCTCAAACTTAAGAAACTAACTATAAGTGCAATAAAACCTAAAGGGTTAAAAGGTTAGAATGACGACCAGCTGTGGTGAACAGAAAAAAGCATGGGACAGGGTGACGTCCTATCAACCCTCCAAAAAGGGTAACCCCCTCAGTGCATACATGGATCGCTTAGTCGAAGGTTTCCCTTCTCGGCACAATCCTTCTCTATAAATGACCATACTCGGTCATTCAGCTGGACATTCCCGAAAATCTAACTCTCTCCCCCTTGAACTTATGCTTTGCATGTTCTATTCTTCACATATCAAAGCATCATCACATTGCTTGCATCAGTCCAGGATTGAATCCTCCTCAACCTTGAGCTCAAAGCAAGTGATAGATAAGTGATCCAACCCTACGTATTGCATACGTAGGGGGACCCGCGACCTGCGTTAGGCAAAACAAGATTCTTGAACCCTTTTGCGTAACCAGTCAAGTCATTATTCTTGGTCTCATATTTGTTGTAGCAACCAAGTTGGCGCCCACCATGGGGCCATGCCACTAAGTTTATCTTTGAAGACCAGTAGTGTAGCTCCAACTTTGTCGAAACCATCATGTTTGAAAGTGAATCTCCGGGTGAGGTGAACCAAGTAACACGTACTTCGACACCTAGTGCTAGCCAAACTCCATTGGCTGTACCCACCTCGTTCTCAACTCCAGGGAACACCCCAACAGGAGCACATATCCTAAATTCTCCTCCTTTCAGACACCGACCCCATCTCTTTCAGGGGTTCCATTCCCTTATGTCGGTGCAACAGGAACACCAACACGTATCGATCTAACACCTGATGGGGTAGCAAGCAATTTTCTACAGTTAAGGTCTCTCCTTAACCAGTACGTGAGAAGAGATAGGGACAAAGGAGTAAGAATCAGGCTGGATTACGATGAGCCTGAACCCTCATTGTCAGCCGGGCCACCACTACCTCCTTTTGTGAGCTCACAACCTACCCTGCCCAGAAATGAAGCTGGTCCCAGTCACCCTCCACCAAATCCAAGCCCGTATGCAGTTGCAAGACCAGATCCAACCATCTTCCCTTTATTCTCCTCTCAACCGGTAGCAACTGGTGCATCGTTGGGGCATGAGCTAACTTTGGATCAATTGTTACAGTCACCAGCTTCAAGCCTTCCCCCTCTTGTGTCCACTACATGGGAACAAGCCTTATCCGTTCTTCCTTTGGCTCGAAGTGCTGCCATGAGTACCCCCATGGGAATGAACTATATAGCTGCACCAGAAAGCCTTAAGGCTTCAACCTCATGCCACAGATGATGGCTCAAATGATGGCAAACTTCCCTTGGAAACACTTTATTAACCATGTGCTAGCCACTCAAGGGAATGCAAACAGCAACCCGACCTCAAGAGCAGAAGAAGATCTTGCCAAACCCTACAACCCAAGCAATTGCTGACTATTGTTATGGTTGGTTTTCTGAACCCATATCCTGAATTATATCCTGACTTTATTACTTTTGTTTGTGACCAGGATACCGGGTCGGGATATTGGTAACATCCTGATGCAGTATCTTGGTGGTTACTAATTGTTCACGTGCAGATTAGGGTGACAAGCTTATAACGTTCGAGTGGACTATTTCTCCTGAAGACTCGGGCCATTCAGTTGAAAATAAGACGTTGAAGCCGGAAGAAGGGGTCTTTAACGTCTAGGAAGGAATATTCGATGCATCCCGGTTTTATAGGATAGTTTGTTGTTTCTATTTCACTATAAAAAGGAATGTACGAATCGATAGACACACATAATTTTTTCACACACACTTTTGCTCTCTACAAGCTGCAACCACTCGCAATCACATTTCACTAACACTCACACTCGAAATTCATGGTAACACTTAGCTGATCCGTACGATATCCTGCACTGTATCCTGAATTTTGAAGTAATAAGAAGAACAATGTCACACCCCCAAAATACCACACGCGGAAAACCCCCGCGAGGCGTGTGACATACCAGGATCTTAGCCATCAATCACATTGAACTCATAGGTATATGTAAATAAAACTTTCATTGATTAACAGTAAGTGTTACAACATTACAATACTTCATAGTTTACAGCGGAAGCATAATTCATTCGTTAAGAATTTATAACCACATGTAAAAGCCATTTGTGTTGTGTTATGTTTCCATGTATCTCGACCCATGACCACTCCAGCCTCCCAGACAGCAAGTTCCAGTCAATATGCACCTAAAGACCTGCAAGGCATGTAACAACGAATCAACAACAAAGTTGAGCGAGTTCACAGTTGGGTGTTCGTTTTAAGTTGTTTACGAAAACATAGTTTGTCTTTAGTTGGCTTACTTGCCGTGGGGTTTACCCCATAGTCAAAAATATGATTAACCAGTTTACCCTATTTCCCAAACATATCCATAGTTGGTGGGGGCTTCCCATGTGAATTACCAGTTTACCCTGTTTCCCAAACATATCCATAGTTGGTGGGGGCTTCCCATGTGAATTACCAGTTTACCCTGTTTCCCAAAACTTTTTACGCTATTTAGTGGGGGCTTCCCATGTGCGTTACCAGACCGTACCATATCGACTACTACGAAAAATAAGTTGTGCCCTAAGTCAATGTCTATCAGCATTGACCCTTTGCCTTTTATCCATTAGTACACGCCCGTTCGAACGACACGGTGTGAGGTTTGTTAAACCTAATAGCGCTATTAACTAATGACCCGCTCGCCATCGGCCTCGGCGATTAAGTCGATATAAAATGAGGGACTTATGATAGAGTTTTGGTCCAGTATGTTTAATCTTGTTGTCCTACCCAAGGAGGACGAACGTACGTATCCTACCCAAGGAGAATACGTGAGGTTTAAATCTTGGCATCCTACCCATGGAGGATGGCTGTACATATCCTACCCAAGGAGAATATGTAGTTTCCGTTTTAGTTCTTTAACCCATTCCCAACCCTTGGGAATCCCATGCCTTGTAGAAAGTGTGAACTCACCTCGGTTTGCTTGGTATGGTCAATTTACTTTACCGGTTCCCAGTTGGTCAACCAAACCCTACTGTGGTTACCAAGAGAAATCAGTCTCTTTAACACTTATGCAAGTTATAACACGTATTTCACAACTAACCTACACATATCGTCGTACAAGTTGTAATAGTTGTTCATGAAATCCACAATTCATAACATGCATTGTATTAGTTCATGAAAGATGTCTAGCTTCATATCAGTTTATTACATGTCTACATTTAACATTTATAAATCATATCAGTGTGCAAACCACATGATTTAAGGCCTAGTCTAAGTATGTAATAGGTAGTGTGCAATATCAGTCATTCCCATCATTCGAAGCAGATTTGTGAATTATAAATCAACAAACAGTCATCATGCCGGTTAGGGTTGAGCCCCATGGTAACGTCACAATCATTACTCCAATTAAGTCTAGTATCACAATCATGTCAGACAATTCAAAGCCATGCAATCCAGCATTCACATTACAAAAGCAAACATTCTGACGAAACCCTAGATTTAGTCGACAACAAGCTATGACGAAAAGTTTAAGTTTCGTCGAAGGGGTGGTGACGAAACACTTCCATGTTTCGTCGTCCACACTCATGGCGAAACAGCCATTGCGTTTCGTCGACCTCATCCCTGGATCAGTTTCACGCATCAAACCCTAATTACTTTCAGGCAGTTGATCAACAACATCTATCCTAACCATAATTGTACTTTACCAGATCATCGGTCATAAACAGTATCGTATCACACAAATTTTAACTTTCATAACATGATCTGTCACTATCAAATCGAACTTAAACAGTAGCATAAGCAATTGGATTCAAAACATCAGGTTTAGCACAAATGATTCACGACAGACCTTCAACCCTATCTACTATTCAATTTTATCATCAAGCAAATCAAATTTCGACATACGAATCCGTTACCGACAATCTAACAACCTATTACAATCAACTCATAATCCACACATGAACGAAAACATTACCTAGCATCAATCAATATCGATTTCAATGCAACAGTATACGATGCCATCAATCCAACAATCACGTAAGAGTTAAATACTAACCGCGACAGACGGAAACAATACTTGATCGATCTAGAGGCTTCGAGAACACAAAATTGCCGCCATTCAGAGAGAGAGAGAACTCTAGGGTTTGCAAATTGATAACTGATGAGCTTTACGTAACCCTAAGTCGTTAAATTTTCGCGTACCTTAGTTGGGCCCTTACTGGGCTTCGCTTTAAACAGGGCCGACGAAACTCTCACGTTTCGTCGTGATGAGCATGACGAAACCTCTTGTTTCGTCCCTAGTGTTTCACCAAATGTGATCTTTAACTTTTAACTAATACATAAGTTTACAAAACTAATCACATTAACACATTAATCATATAAATACTAGCACAATATCACAGCATATAACAAACGTGCACAGTCATCGAGTAACAAGTTATGCAAACATATCTGTGAAACAAAATAACGTGTCGAGAAAAGACCTTGAAAACTCGAGTTGTCACAAACAAGGCAGCTGCGATTGTCAGCTCCTGAGGTTTTGTGCCGGTGATCTAGATTGATCAAGGGCTTTCCTCGTACAACTCATGTTAACTTTTACTTTTCTGCTCATTGTTTGATTGTTAATCTAGCTCGGTATCCTGAGCTATATCCTGAAACTATTTTTTTGCAAACCATTAAACCAGAACATTTTTGAACACACATTGTTAGCACATTACCTCACAAAACTAATTTGATCACTTAATTTCTTAGGTAATTTTTGACCAAAACAATTTGGCGCCCATCGTGGGGCAAGTGGTGCTATTCATATTAAAAACCTTGCTAAAATCTTTACTTGATTTTCTTTTTTCGAAACCTTTTGCACAAATATTTTCAATGGCCTCAAAATCAAACATGAGCTCTTCCACCATGTCTGCTACAACCTCTACAACAATTGGTTTGGTGCTTCCACCACCTCCAAGGACGCAAGCTTCTTCACAACTTTAAGCTCCTCCGATGAGGGTTGAAACTCACACATTTCAGGATATTGTTCCTACCAAGAATATCCATGGATCTGCTGCCTCAGGGGGAACTCCTATTATGGCTTCTAATGATGAAATTCTAACTTTGTTTGGTAGTATACAGGATCAGATGAAGCAACAGCAGGAGACCAACCAAATGCTGATAAGAGAGATACAACTCTTGAAATCTAGCTCAAACAGACCTGCTGAGGATACTATTACTCCCTTGCAGCCCAGAGCATTGAACTTCAGTTCGGCATTATATACTGTGGATAACCAGGGAAATATTGTACCAAGCCATTCTCAGAGTCATACTCCTGAGATACCTTCATCAGTCAGGGTATCAACTGTGAGGGGCTCAGGATATGCTGCAGGATATGGCCAGAACCACCAAACTGGTAACGTGACTAATAATATTAATACTCCTGCTACTAATAGTTTTGGATCTTTGCAGGATACAGGTGTGACATCAGCACTCTAAAAGAAGCTTCAGAAGTTGAAGGATATGATATCCAGTGTACCTGGGGTTGTTCAGCCCATTCCGGAAGTATCCCAGGATAGTCACAGGATATCCCGGTTTGCATAACCTATATGCGATGCTGAAATTCCGAAAACATTTCAAACTCCCAATATGAAGCTTTATGATTGAACTACGGATCCTGAAGAGCATATTGCTCAGTATAGAGAAAGGATGGAGATTAACCCTATCCCTCCGGATCTCAAGGAAGCATGCCTCTGCAAGGGTTTTAGCTCTACTCTAACAGGATATGCTTTAAAATGGCTCTTAAACGTTCCACCTCATTCAATTACTTCATTTGCTCACTTAGTTAATTTATTTAATAATCAATTTTCTTGCAGTAGAAGTTTTGAAGAACTAACCAGTGATCTCTACAGGATAACACAGGGACCTCAAGAATCCCTAAGGGATTATGTGAACAAATTTAGCAGGGAATCCTTGGACATCCCACACCTTGATGTTGCTACAGCAGTCCAAGCATTCAAGATGGGATTACAAAAGGATTACCAGTTTTATCAGGATCTTGTGATGAATCCCTGCAAGAACTTGGATGAAGCTCGGAACAGGGCTTTGAGATATATCAGACTTGAAGACGACAAGAAAATGCAAGAGAGGATGAATTCATCCTCGACATACGAATCAACTAACAGGAAATCAGAATCCTCATATAAGCCATATCGCTCTAAGCCATATGGAAGAAATGACAGCAAGAAAGTGAATGTTGTTGAAGATTAGGATCCTGAAGGTTATCCTGAATTATCAAAATATTGTTTCTCTGTTAGTGTACCCGAACTAATGTATGCCATGCAGGGTTTGGGAGATAAAGCAAGATGGCCACGAAAGAACCAGCAAAAGGCTGATTGGAAGGATAAATCCAAATGGTGTGCTTTCCATGAGGATTTCGGACATATGACAGAAGATTGCATAGCACTGAGGAAGGAAATAAGCTATCTGCTGAGCAAAGGATACCTAAAGGATCTTCTGGGAAGAAAGAAGAATAAGGATCAGGATACTGAGAAGAATCCTGAACGAGCAGCATCACCTCCCGCAGATGCCAAGATAATTAACTTTATTTCAGGAGGATCCGACATTTGTGGAACCTCTTACTCTGCAGCAAAAAGACATGCGAAGGAGGCTAAGGCAGAAAGGGGGTACAAGCCGACCAGAATGACAACCCTCACAACTGATAAAGTCATAACGTTTGATAATGATGATCGGGATAACATCCAAGATCCTCATCATGATGGTTTAGTAATCACTTTGTATGTTGCTAATGATTTTGTGCGCAGGATATTGGTGGACAACGGTAGCTCTGTCAACATTATTCAACTGGAAACACTGAAGAGGATGAACATTTCCCAAATGGAGATCACTTCAAAGTCCACTGTACTTGTAGGGTTCAGTGGAGAGGCTAAGAATACTATGGGAGAAATAAAGCTGCCAGTATATGTTAAAGGAGTGAATTTAATGCAACGTTTCTGTGTCATGGACTCATTATCCTGCTACAATATTATATTAGGCAGACCATGGATTCATGACATGAAGGCTGTTCCATCAACCTATCATCAGTGTATCAAGATTCCTACTCCTTGGGGGGGGGTTGTTAAGGTGGAAAGTGATTAACAAGAGGCAAAAGAATGTTATTATTCCTTAATGAAGTCTTCAACGAAGCCTAAATCAGGATAGCAATTAAAGATACGAGCCCAGGATATCATGGAAGCCTCGCAGCAGGATGTCAAGAAAGTTATTATGGACCAGAATAATCTGGATATCTCGGTGCTCGTAGGATCCAATATCCCTCAGGATATTGAAAGTCAGTTAACTAACTTTTTGAAATGCTGGATGTCCATGTTTGCATGGAGACATGAGGATATGACAGGTATCTCTAAGGATACTATAACTTATAAGCTGGGGATTGGCAAGTCTTTCAAGCCCATTCAACAAAAAAGAAGGAAGTTTGCCCCTGAAAGGAATACGATCATACAGGAAGAGGTTGAAAGATTATTGAAGTCCAAGATGATTAGAGAAGACAAATTCCCCAAGTGGCTAGCAAACGTGGTTGTAGTTCAAAAGAACAATGGGAAATGGAGAGTTTGTGTAGATTACACAGACTTGAACAACGCATGTCCTAAAGACCCATTTCCTTTGCCGCATATAGACTCAATGGTGGATGCAATAGCCGGTCATGAGATGTTAACTTTTATGGATGCATCCTCATGATTCCAGCAGATCCAGATGGAACCTTTAGACCAGGAGGATACTGCTTTCATGACACCAACAAGTATTTACTGTTATACTGCTATGCCTTTCGGTTTGAAAATGCAGGTGTAACGTACCAGAGATTGGTGAACATGGTGTTTAAAGATAAACTGGGCGACACCATGGATGTATACATTGATGATATGGTGGTAAAGTCCAAGAAGGCTGAGGATCATCTCCGGGATATTGAAGGAGCATTTGATATCCTGGACCAGTATAATATGAAACTAAATCCTGCCAAGTGCCATTTTGGAGTGGGGGCAGGAAAGTTTTTAGGATATATGGTGACTAAAAGGGGGATAGAAGCAAGCCCGGAACAAATCAAAACTATACTGGATATCAACTCACCGTCCAACATGAAAGATGTGCAAAGATTAACAGGACGAGTAGCGACATTAAACATATTTATATCAAGATCCTTAGAGAAATCCAAGGAATTTTAGGATATCTTGAAAAAGAATAAGAGATTCGAATGGGGAGAAAAGCATGAAGCAGCCTTACAGGAGTTAAAGCAATATCTTTCAACTGCACCTTTATTGATGAAGCCTGAGGATGGTGAACCATTATCCCTGTATCTTGCAGTATCAACGAATGCAGTAAGTGTTGTTTTGGTAAAGGATCATGAAGGTCAGCAATATCCTGTCTATTATGTTAGTAAAAGTTTATTAGATGCTGAAACTAGATATTCACACTTAGAGAAATTGATATTAGCCCTAGTTATGGCATCAACTAATCTTAGAAATTATTTTGAGACACATAGGATTCATGTTAAAACTAATTATCCTGTTAAAAATGTGCTTAGGAAACCTGAGATGTCGGGTAGAATGGCTATGTGGCCAGTAAAGTTAACTGCCTATGATCTAGTATATGAACCTAGAAATGCTATAAAGTCTCAGGCTCTAGCAGATTTTGTGGCTGATTTCCGTAGTGATATTCAAAATGAAGTAGACCTAGAAGTACAACAACTAGGAGAAACTTCAGAATCCTGGACATTATATACTGATGGTGCATCTAATGTGAGAGGTGTAGGATTAGGTATACTACTAAAATCACCACAGGGGGACATATTACCCCAGGCTATTAGGTGTGAATTTCATGCCACTAATAATGAAGCAGAATATGATGCCTTGATTGCAGGATTAGAATTAGCTAAGAATATGAACACTAAATGTTTGCAAGTGTATGTTGATTCCTTGTTAATTACTAACCATTTCAATGGGGCCTATGCAGTCAAAGGGGAAAGGTTAATCGAGTATCTTGAAATTCTAAAAAAATTAGCAGGATATTTTGATTTTTTTACACTTAAACAGGTACCAAGGGAGGATAATCCCGAGGCAGATGCTTTGGCAAATTTGGGATCATCAGTCAGGATACCGGAAGGAACCCAAATACCAATACTACATATCCTGTATCCTGCGATGGAACACTTCAAGTCTCAGGATAAGGAAGTAGCAAGTATCCAGGATCCTGATGATGGGTATCCCGAAAAGAATCCTGAATCGTGGACGGTTCCAATCATGAAATACCTTAAAGAAGGAGAAATCCCAAAGGATGAGAATCCTAAGGCTTTCAGGATGAAGGTATGTCGTTTTACTATTATAAAAAATGATATTTTGTATAAGAAGTCTCTTGCAGGTCCATACCTAAGATGCTTGGAGGATCCTGAAACCAAGGAAGTACTTCAGGATATTCACGAAGGAGACTGTAGTAACCATACTGGGGGCAGATCATTATTCTCGAAGGTGCTAAGAATAGGATCCTATTGGCCGACTATGAGGAAAGATGCTACAGAATATGCTCGAAGATGTGACGCATGTCAGAGGCAAAACAATATACTACATCAACCTGCTGAGCCATTATATCCCATTGCTTCCCCTTGGCCATTCATGAAGTGGGGTATGGATATAGTGGGAAAATTGCCAAAGCCTCCAGGAGGAAAAGTTTTTATGCTGGAAATGACGGATTATTTCTCCAAATGGGTTAAGGTTGAGGCCTTTGTTCAAGTCAGAGATCAAGAAGTAGTGTCTTTCATAAAGAGAAATATCCTGACCAGATTTGGGGTACCGGCCGAGATAATTTGTGATAATGGCTTTTAGTTCATCAGCAAGAGAACCAATGATTTTTGCAAAAGTTGGGGGATCAAGATGATCACATCAACTCCAATACATCATTAAGAAAATGGACAAGCAGAATCCTCAAACAAAATAATTGTAAACAACTTAAAGAAGAAATTAGGTGCTAAAAAGGGGAGATGGGCAGAAGAAATATCATTTGTTCTATGGGCTGATAGGACAACGGTAAAGAGTGCAACTGGGCAAACCCCATTTTCCTTAGTATTCGGAATAGAAGCAATGATCCCAACAGAGATGGTGATACCGACAGCAAGATCAAACCTGCGGGATCCTAAGAAGAATCCTGAAGCTTTATGCCAAGAATTAGATACTGTTGATGAAATAAGAGATGCAACAAAGCTAGGATGGCAGCATATCAACAGAGGATATCCAGAGCATATAACAAAAATCTAAGGACTAGAAGGTTTCAAGTTGGAGATTGGGTGTTAAGAAAGGCTTTTCAGAATACTACTAATCCTACTAATGGGAAGCTTGCCCCGAAGTGGGAAGGACCTTATGAAGTCGAGTCAGAATCTAGGAAAGGAGTATACCGAATCAAGAATATGCAGGGGGATATGTTACCAAGATCCTGGAATGCCATACATCTTAAGCTCTATTTCAAGTGAGTTTAGAATTTAATTTCTAACTCAGGATGGTATGAATTCTATCTCTTTTAAATATGTTTGAATTTATTCTTTTAAAACTCAATACTGACTTAAGCATCGGAGGGGTGTTAGCCAAGCTAACACCCACCTTAGTTTGAAGGTATTTTGTAGGATATGCTTCAGGATGTTACTCCAGGATATGTACTCAAGATGAACCGAAAGATTAGAGGATTGGCCCCCTCTCTCACGTTTAAGGGATTCTGATCCCTTCAAAGGTTTAAAGGTATTCACCTTTCTCCCGAATTGGGTTTAAACACCCCATCTGGAGCGCAAGTTATCTGGGAATAGTTCAAGATGGCGGGACCAGTTCATGTAAAAGTGGCTGACAATTTCGTTATTATTGGCTATATCCTGGATCCTTAAGGTATATGAGGATTGATCACCCTCTCTCACGAAAGGGTATTTTCATACTCTCTAAGGTTTAAAGGTTTTCACCTTTCTAAGTCTTGGAGTTTATACACTCCCGCCTGTAGCGCACAAAAACATGGGTTTATCCCCAGTATACTCAGGGTTTATCCCCAGATTATTAAGGATCTATCTCCAGGATATTTAGGGATTATCCCCTGTAATACTAAAGTCGCTCACAAGTGTGTTCACACATGATTGTTGTACGAATCAAAAAGTTCCTAAGTATTCAAATGTATTGTACACAGGGGACATTTGTCTTGATAGACTTGAAGGATGAAATTGAACTTGATTTCCTAAGTGTTCCAGACAGGGGACATCCATGGTGAAAATATTGAAAAAGGTTCAGAGGTTGGAAGTTGGAATTTATTTCCTAAGTGTTCTTGGTATGACCTTTCTTTTTCCATCTTTTGAAGCCTTATCTAGGTAACCTAAGTATTTGGAATTATGTTTCACAAAGTTTTAATAGAACGTTTTTGATTAAAATATTAAGAGTATCCTGACCAAGATATTTCCTTAGGATACTTGGTCGGAATATTTGAAATGTTGTATTGGAGTAAAAATTGGAACTACATACAAATTAAGCACATGTAACAAAATTTGCAAAGGAAATTTGAACAACAATGAATAAGGCTAAAAAGGTTAGTTTATTATTAACATAGCAAAAGGTTGCACTATTGGCTTCATCTCAAAATGAGACCCATCCACCAACAGTGCAACTAGGTCTTAACCATATTTACTTAAACAGTTGAAGGCTTCGTCTTGAAACCCAAGATCCCTCCACCTTCAACTGTTAAACTGTTCAAAATAAAGCATACTAAAGATTGATGACCAAGGGCTTCGTCCTGAACCTTAGGATCCCTCCACCTTTGGCCATCAAAATATTCTAAGTGCAGGAATCTAAATTGTTCAAAAGACAGAAAGTAAATTGTTTGTTAAACCACAACCATCAGGATTAAAAAAAGTGGGCTCCGGCCTTGGCATGAATATCCATCATCGCCCACTTCGCTGCTTTCAAGGGCCAGCACCCTCTTCAACCATGGCTTCATCAGCACCCCCACCAGCATCACCACCAGCATCCTTCCCGTCATCATCACCAGCATCAATCGCCTTTTCAGCCACCTTGGAAGGTTCCTCAGCCACAGGTTTAGTAGGATGCTCCACAGGATTACCACCAAGATCCTTCAACTTCGCCTCCCAAGCATCAACATTCCAGGAAGGGCATTCAAAGCCCATGGCCCTGGCTTCATAAGCCATCTTTAGCCTAGCCTGGATGAGGGAAATTACAACGGACCCTTTGAGACCCTCTCGATAGGTGTGCATGTCCTGCTCGTATTGAAGATGGGCGGCATCGAGCTTGGCTTAAGCATCCTGATTGGCCTTATTGATGGCAGCCTTGGCTTCCTGAGTCATAGCCTTGTATTTATCCTCATAATGTTGTGACTTGGCGGCGGCTATCACTCCCTGGTCAGCTATGGTGATCTCTGCCTTCTTCAGCTTCGCTTCCAGCATCTTGTTTAGCCCACAACTTTCTTTATAAAGGCTTGTCATGCGTTCGAGGCCCTGTAATCAAAAGATACAGGTATCAATATATATTGACTAGTTAACATACATGATCATCATATATGTGAAGGATATGGGATAAGGATATGTACCTGATTAAGAAAGCTGGTCATAAACCCACTGGATTCGAGGAACCCATGGTTCTCATAAGGAAAGGTTTCAGAGGAAGGTGGAGAGTCTGTTTCCTTCCTTTTGCGGGAACTTGAGGCACGGGGCTTCATGGCAGGAGAAAGCTTGGGCATAGCCGTGGCCTTGGAGCTGGATGCAGGTTTGGATGTAGTAGACGGCTTGACTGATTCCTTTCTCACTTGGACAGGGCCAGAGTATCTGTCCAATTCTTCAAGATCAAAAGTTTCTGGAATCTTGACTGGTGCTGCACATAAGGGAGAAATTCTAAACCTTTTCTTTTATATTTAACTGATTAAATATATGCAAAATTGTATAACTCTTACCAGACATGTCGGATGAGAAGTATTGACTGGAACTTGGAAGATGTGATGAAAAGCTTCTGTCACTTTCCGGCAGCCGGTAAATCGCCTTGATTCTTTTTTCAGATTCTTCAGTGGGAGGAGCCAACTCTTTGAGATTTGCTGCACAAAAAAATATATAAGGATATTAGCGCAAGATACAACATCAGGATGTGTTTGGGGATAATTTAAAACCCTAAACCCTACCGGAGGTCAACCATTTCACCGGAAGGCTGTCACCTTCGGCAATAGAGTCTCGCTTAACAAAGACAAATTTTCTTTGCCATCCATCCTCATTCCTTGTTACTTTGAGGATGAGGGGTTTGCTGGATGTTGAAAAAAGGAAGAAACGGCAGTTGCCGTGTGAACGGAGACGGTAGGCAATCGGAATATCCTCGATGCAGAGGTCAGGCATATGAAAGGTCTTGTTCAGGTTAAGCACGATTAGTACTCTCCAAACCATGGGCATTGTTTAGGCAAAACTAAGGCCGGTGGTACGAAAGAATTGCATGATAAATTCAGGGAAAGGATATCGGAGTCTGAGAGAAAAGGGGTATGCTGAAAAACAGATCCATTCTTTGGAAGAGACGTCTGACTGAAGGCTCCGGTCAAACGAACGAATCACCGCTTTATCGGGGAAGGCGCCGGAAGCTCTTAAGGCGGCGATGTCGGCGTTGTCAAAAGAACAAATCTCCTTCTCAGGGTGTTTGATCGGATTCTGGTTGTCAAACGGTGAAGCGGATTCACCGGAGTGAGACCGGGTTCTGGTAGCCATCAGAGAAATTAAGAAGAAAAAGCTTAGAGAAAAAAGAAGGAGAAGAGAAAATACCTTGAGATTCTGATGAAGATGGTTGATTTTCAAACAAAAAGAGAGAAGATATAGCGGCTTCATAGATAGGCATTGAGTATAAACCGCGTGGGATGTTGCACATAGTCACTTCAAGCGTCTAATCATCATAATTACCTCGATCTACGTGACAAGTTTAAAATATATCCGTTTGAATTTAGAATTCAAACAGATATATTTTGGGGACAATTGTTATGGGTGGTTTTCTAAACCCATATCTTGAATTATATCCTGACTTTATTACTTTTGTTTGTGACCAGGATACCGGGTCAGGATATTGGTAACATCCTGATGCAGTATCCTGGTGGTTACTAATTGCTCACATGCAGATTAGGGTGACAAGCTTATAACGTTCGAGTGGACTATTTCTCCTGAAGACTCGGGCCATTCAGTTGAAAAGAAGACGTTGAAGCCGGAAGAAGGGGTCTTCAACGTCTAGGAAGGAATATTCGAAGCATCCTGGTTTTATAGGATAGTTTGTTGTTCCTATTTCACTATAAAAAAGGAATGTACGGATCGATAGACACACACAATTTTTTCACACACACTTTTGCTCTCTACAAGCTGCAACCACTCGCAATCACATTTCACTAACACTCACAGTCAAAATTCATGGTAACACTTAGCTGATCCGTACGATATTCTGCACTGTATCCTGAATTTTGAAGTAATAAATTAAGAAGAACAAGGCAGCTGCGATTGTCAGCTCCTGAGGTTTTGTGCCGGCGATCTAGATTGATCAAGGGCTTTCCTCGTACATCTCGTGTCAAATTTTACTTTTCTGCTCATTGTTTGATTGTTAATCTAGCTCGGTATCCTGAGCTATATCCTGAAACTGTTTTTTGCAAACCATTAAACCAAAACGTTTTTGAACACACATTGTTAGCACACTACATCACAAAACTAATTTGATCACTTAATTGCTTAGGTAATTTTTGACCAAAACAACTATGATTTCCAAACCCGGATTAAGGTCATCCCACATAAGAACTTATGATGGAACCGAAGATCCCGAAGACCACCTCCAAATCTTTACCGGGGCTGCAAGGATTGAAAAGTGGTCCAACGCCGAGTGCTGCCTTGTGTTCATGCAAACCCTTGTAGGGTCTGCCTCGAATTTGGTTCAATAACTTACCTGACAGAAGCATTCGAACATTCGATGATCTAAGGAAAGGTTTCTTGGCCAACTTTTCACAGCAAAGGAGGTCGTCAAGGATGCAAGAGTGATCTTCCAAATCAAGCAAAAGGATGATGAAAGCCTTAGGGATTTCATTGAAAGGTACAAGAAGGAAGGGTTAACATACGTAGGTGCTGACGAAAAGATGAGGGTTGCAGGCTTCATGAATCAATCACCTCCAAGTACCTCACTAGGGACTTTAATAAGTGCCTACCTAAGACCCTTGAAGAAGCCCTTGAGAGGGCTGAAGTTCACATCTGGGGAGAGGAAGCAGTTGATATCAAGGAACAAAGAAAAAGGGGTCCTAGTTGGAGGAGTAACAACCCCAACAGAAAAAGAAGCAATTATGGTTCTTATGACAAACGTTCTAGGAACTCAGATCCATGAAGGTCTGAAGGCAGGAATCCTTCAAGCAAGGAAAAGACTGTAAAATTCACATCGTTAACCAAAACCCCAAAAGAGATCCTTGCCACTGAAGAGGTAAAACATAGCTTCCGACCACCCCGACCCTTGCCCAAGAACAAAAGGAACGACAACTCCACTCAATATTTTGAGTTTCATAAGGAAAAAGGCCATCACACCAATAACTGTTTCAGCTCAAGAAAAGAATTGAGAAAGCTGTTAACTCTGGAGAACTTGCCCATTTGGTCCAAGGGGTAAGAGACAAAATAGCTGAAGGAAAAGGTAAAAAGGTGAACATGGTAAACCTTGACGGAGAAACTTCCCACAAACGGCAAGGCTTGGAGGCTTGGGAGCTTCAATGTGTATGCTTTCCACCGCTAGAAAAGGGCCTTCTATCAAACCCTTTGGTGGTAGAAGCAACTGTGGGAACCATCAAAACAAGCAAAGCTTACATTGATACAGAGGCAGCAATTGAGATAATTTTTGAGAAGTGTTTCAATCGTCTCAACAACAATGAACGGTCAAGGCTTGAACCAGCTGAGTCCTCTATTAAAGGTATTGCTGACATCCCCATCAAACCTTTGGGCCAACTAACACTTGATGTTTGCTTCAGAGAAGGAAAAATGGAAAGGACCAAACCACTCACCTTTTTGGTGATCAACATGCCTTCCAACTATGATGTTATCATAGAAGGCCGGGGCAGAGTGAGTTCGGTATGGTTGTTTCAGTTTGTCAAGGTGTAGTCAAGTTCCCAATCGAAAGAGAGATTGCAACCCTTCAACGTACCCAGGAAGCCTTCCGGGTTGAAGGGGAAAGCTGTCGCAACCCCCGAGCCCTACCCCGGGAGCGGGAGCCGCGAACCAGTCAAGTGGTATCGGTGTTTATTAATTTGGCAGCGGAAATGAGACATCAGAATCGTAGTTAGGAAATAAATTTCAGAGTTTCAAAACACCAAACTTTTATATTAAACAAAATGGGATAAAACCCATGTTCCATTCAAATATTGTTATTGGGATAAACCCTAGTTTGCAGAAAACATAAACTTTTATTTAGGTAACTTTTATAGCCACTTTTTTAAGCCTTCGGTGCTCCATAGCTGGCTTCTAATAGCTTTCACATCAAGTTACCTGAAACGCATTTTAAAAACATTTTATCAGCAAGAAATACTGGCGAGTGCATCCTAGTTTAATCAAAATAAGCTTTTATAACTTTACAGTATTGAGAGCAATTACAATATTTATATCTACCCAATTAGTCATTCAGTATTTGCCACGTTGGCAGTTACATTGACCGTGGTTATATTACTATTGGCTAACTCTTTATTCAATAGTAATGCTTGATTAGTAGTGTATACAAAACGCCACATACCGGTAGTAATTGTAGAATACAAAGACTCAATCACTGTAAGTATAATTGAAAATATTTGAGATTTTTGTAACACAGTTTGGTAGAAAAACAGAATGACTCACATTGTAGACTTATGTATTTCTACAGCTTCCTGTTGAGTTTTCCTGATTATTTTCTATTAAAAACATATAATGCACACATGTTAGTAAAATAACCCAAGTCACTTTAGCCATACAACAAGAGACAGAACATCAACGAACTTAATTAGGCAGAGCCTCGACATGCGTCGGTGGGTCCTAAATCAATCGGGTAGGGTAACGAATTAGTGATCGGGGGTTAAAATACTTACAACAGGGCAGAGCTTCGGGTTTTAGGGGTATAATATGTCGCAGCCCATGACCCCTATCCCTGGGAGCGGGCGCCGCGAGGGCTCAGAGCTGGTGGTATCGGTGTTTATTAATTTGGCAGCGGAAATGAGACATCAGGACCGTAGTTAGGAAATATTTTTATCAGAGTAAAACACCAAACTTTTTATAATAATAAAACATTGAGATAAAACCCAAGTTCATTTGACAATACATTTGTAGGGGTAAAACCTAATTATTGAAAACAAAAACTCCTTTTTATTTAGGTAAATTTTATAGCCACTTTTCCAAGCCTTCAGTGCTCTCCAGCTGGCTTCTATTTGGCTTTCACATTGTGTTACCTGAAACGCGTTTTCAAACATTTTATCAGCAAGAAATACTGGTGAGTGCATCCCAGTTTAATCAAAAGAGTTTTACAACTTTACAGAATTGAGGGCATCCGCAATTACATTTGTTTATATCTATTCAATTACCACCCACGGTACTGCCAGTCCTGAATTGTGGTCATGCTACTACTCACAGTGTAGTAACAAGTAATGTATACAAAAACCCCAACATACCGACAGTAATTGTAGAATCACAAATACTCAATTAGTGTTAAGAGAAATTTAAAATATTTGAGGTTTTGGTAAAACAATTTGACTCAGAAAAAGATCTACAAAAAATAAGATGTACTCACAAACGGTGAGAAAAAGAGAATGAACTCACATTATTTATTTAGATAAAACTAAAGCTTGCTGGTGTATCTCCTGGTTATTATCTATAAAAATTAAACAATGCACACGTGTTAGTAAAATAACCAAAATCACATTAACCGTACAACTCGAGACAGAATTCCAATGGCTGAGTCGGGCAGAACCGACATGCATTATGGAATCCTATATCAATCGGGTGTACACACGAGACAAAACTCCAACGACTGAGTCGGGCAGAGCCCTGACATGCGTTACGGAGCCCTAAATCGATCGTGTAGGGTAACAGCAGGGTTATAGTACTTACAACGAGGTTGAGCTTCGCTTTATAGTGGGTATTATGCCTGAGTATAATTTCTACTATTAGAAAGTTTGAGAGAGAAATCAGAATTTGAACGAGTTGCAACTAGCTCTCGTTCTCAATTTATAGGCTGATCAGACAAGCCGTCGCGCCCCGTGACACCTTCCTCGAACATTCTCGGGGCCCGTGAGGGCCCTAAGGGCGGCGATAACCTGGTCGACTCATATGGTAGGCTTGACACGTGGCAGAGATACGTGGCACCAGGGGTGCACGTCAAGTAACTGGGCTCGCGCCCCGTGAGAGACAAAGGAAGTCCGGGTCACGGCCCACGACAACCCTATTTTTGGGTTTTTATTTGATTTTTATAAATATTAAGGTATTTTGTGTTCGTTTCTCGTATACGGGTATAATTAGGGTCACGTTAAGGGTTCTAGGAACTATTTAGGAGGGTTGTGATATAATAACTGATAATTTTTGAGCTATATGTGTTGAGAGAGAAAGAGATGTGAGCGGTGGTGAAAGGCAGCTGAACTGCTCTATTTATAGTGTTTTCCGGACCCTGTTGGGCCCCGCGACACACCCAGGCCCCGCCCGTCATGGGCCGCCACACCCTCCTATCTAGGGTTAGGCTTGGTAGATCATCGAGTAGACTTGACACGCTTCGGGACATGTGTCAAAAAGGGTGTCCAACAAGTAATGGTGCGTCACGCCCAGCGACACACATAGGTGGTGTTCGTCGCGGGCCGCCACCGGCACATAAATGTAATTTTATTAAATTTTTAAATAAAAATAATGCTACCGGTTCCGGTTTATCGATTACGGAGCGGTTTAGGGTGTTTTCGAGGGTTGTTATATCCTCCCCACCTTGTTTTAATCTCATCCTCGAGATTTACTGGAATAGGTATGGATATTTCCTTTGCATTTCTGACTCTAACTCGCATGTGTACTCTGGCCCTGTCTTCGAATCCCATTTTACTTTGTCCATAACTAATCTCTTATGCTTGAGATTCTTGATCTTTCTATCTTCGATCTGAATGGGTTTCTCTACAAACTTAAGCTTTTCGTTTACCTCTATGTCTTGAAGAGGTACTACCAATGATTCGTCTGCTAAGCATTTCTGGAGATTACATACATGAAATACATCATGTATTCCTGCCATCTCTTCTGGCAATTGCAGCTGATAAGCTACTGGTCCTATTCTTTTGATAATCTCAAAAGGTCCAACATACCTTAGGCTTAGCTTTCCTCTTTTAACGAATCTGACAACTCCTTTCCATAGAGAAACTTTTAACAATACCTTGTCTCCAACTTGAAAATTCCAATGGTTGTCGTCTGTTACCTGCATAATTCTTTTGATGATCTCGTGCTGCTTTCAATCTTTCCTTGACTTGATTAATTTTGTCAGTTGTTTCTTGTACAATCTCTGGTCCTGATAATTGTTTTCTCCAATCTCTGCCCAACAGACTGGAGTTCGGCATTTTCATCCATAAAGTGCTTCAAACGATGCAGCATTGATGCTGGTATGATAACTGTTGTTATAGGAAAATTCTATGAGAGGTAAGTGGTCATCCCAATTTCCCCCAAAATCAATTACATAGGTGCTAAGCATGTCATCCATTGTCTGAATTGCCCTTTCACTTTGTCCGTCCGTTTGAGGATGATAAGTTGCGCTTAGATTCAATTTGGTTCCCATTTCTTTTTGGAAACTTGTCCAAAAATGAGAAGTGAAATGACTGTCTTTGTCAGACACAATAGATAAAGGAATTCCATGTAATGAAACTATTTCATTTACATATAACTTAGCTAATTGCTCCATACTGAAAGTTTCCTTCATTGGTAAGAAATGAGTAGATTTGGTTAATCTGACTACAATAAACCCAGATTGTTTCATTACTTTTTTCGTGTATTGGGTAATTTAGTAACAAAATCCATTGTTATCAATTCCCATTTCCAAATTGGCATTTCTAATGGCTGCAATAACCCGAAAGGTTTCTGATGTTCAGCTTTAACCTGTGAACAGGTTAGACATTTAGCAACATAAATTGCTATATCCTTTTTCATTCCTATCCACCAGAAATTATTTCTTAAGTCTTGATACATCTTGTCACTACCGGGATGCATCGTATACTTAGACTTATGGGCTTCTTCTAAAATTCGGTTTCGTAGGTTCCCTTGAATAGGTATCCAGATCCTTTTCTTATGGAATCTCCAAATTCCATCTGCTCCTTTTTCTAATTCCTTAATCATTCCTTTTAGACCTCCAGCATCATCCTTGATTGCTGTTTCCTTTATCTTTATAATTTGTTCATTTAAATCTATCTACAGATTTAATCTGAGGGAGTGTACCCTTTTTAGCTTTTCATGATACTTTCGACTTAAAGCATCAGTTACTACATTAGCCTTCCCTGTATGATATTGGATATCACAATCATAATCACTAAGAATTTCCATCCATAGTCTTTGTCTCATGTTTAATTCCTTTTGTCCGAAGACATATCTTAAACTCTTATGATCTGTGAAAATAACAAACTTACTATCGTAAAGATAGTGTCTCGAAATATTAAGGGCAAAAATTATCGCCCCTAACTCTAAATCATGGGTTGTATAATTCTCTTCATGTTTCTTAAGCTGTCTAGAGGCGTAAGCAATAACCTTTTAACGTTGCATCAACATACATCCAAATCATAACTTAGACGCGCCACAATAGACTACAAAGTCTTCAGTTCCTTTAGGCAACGCGAGTATGGGTGCGTTAGTTAACCTTTGTTTCAAAATCTTAAATGCTTCCTCCTGTTTTGGTCCCCATTCAAACTTAACAGACTTGCAAGTCAGCTTGGTTAATGGAATGGCTATTCTAGAGAAATCTTGGATAAAACGTCTATAATATCCTGCCAGTCCAAGAGAACTTCTTACTTCTGTTGGTAACTCCAGGACTTTCCATTTGGTAATTGCCTCGATCTTTGTGGGATCCACATGAATTCCTTCATGATTAACCAGATGTCCAAGAAATTGCACTTCTTGTAACCAAAATTCACATTTTGAGATTTTAGCATAAAGCTTTTCCTTTCTCAATAATGTCAGGAGTAAATAAAAATGCTCCGCATGTTCCTCCTTACTCTTAGAGTAAATTAGAATATCATCTATAAAGACAATTATGAATTTATCCAGGTATGGTTTACATATCCTGTTCATCATGTCCATAAATGCGGCTAGGGCATTGGTTAAACCAAATGGCATGACTGTAAATTCATAATGACCGTACCTTGTTCTGAAAGCAGTTTTAGGAATATTCTCTTCTTGTACTTTAAATTGATGATATCCTGAGCATAAATCGATCTTAGAAAAGAATCGGGCTTCTTGAAGTTGATCGAACAGATCATCGATTCTCGGTAGTGGGTACCAATTTTTAATCGTAACCTTATTCAATTACCGGTAATCAATGCACATACGCATCGATCCTTCTTTCTTCTTAACAAATAACACTGGTGCTCCCAATGGTGATGAACTAGGTTGTATGAAATCTTTTCAAGTAGTTCGTCCAATTGTTTCTTCAGTTCCTGCATCTCCGTTGGCGCTAAACGATAAGGTGCTTTGGCAATTGGTGTTGTTCCTGGTATTAGGTGAATTCTAAATTCAACCTCTCGATCCGGTGGTAATCCAGGTAACTCTTCTGGAAAAATATCTGAGAATTTAGATACTATGGGAATATCTTTTAATTTTTTTCCTTTAGTGTTAATGATTACTGAAATCATATACACCATTCCTTCTATCCGTGTATAACTTGCAGCTTTCATCTCAGAGATGAATTTCGTTGACCTTCTAGCTTATCTCCTTTAATTGTGATCTTTTCACCAGTTGGTGTACTTACTTGTACAGACTTTTGATCACATAATATACTTGCATGATTGGCTACCAACTAATTCATTCCTAATACAACATCAAATCCGGCTAGATCTATTGGTAAAAGATTAGCAACAAATCTATGATTTAAAATTTCTATCCTTGCTTACTGCAGGATTTCACTTATCTTGATAGAACTTCCGTTTGCGGTTTCCACCAGACAGTCTTGGTGAAGTTTAGTTAATGATTGATTGAGAAGTTTACAGAGAGAAGTATTTATAAAACTTTGGTTCGCACCAGAGTCGAATAATACTTTAGCATAAACATCATTAACTAAAAACGTATCGGCAATCACATCCAGAATCATCTTGGCTTCTTCAGCTGTCAGAACGAATGCTCTAGCATTCTTCTTGGGTCCTTCGGTTGCCTTAGCTTTGTTGTTTGTCGCTAGAGCTAGTTTCGGACAGTCCAGTTTAATATGACCAGCTTCTCCACAATTCTAGCATATTCTATGGTTTGCTTTCTTCCTGTAGTCTTCCTCCTTATGTCCTGCTATTTTACAGAAGTTGCTGTATATCGAGCATTTCCCTGAGTTTTTTCATTTGCAATACTTGCAGTTGGGCGAAGAGGAAGAACATGGTCCATTTCCATGGTAGGAATTACCATAACGTAGTTCCTGGGTAATCTTTTGAGCTAGGTTCTTTTTCTGGTTTTCCTCTTGCGTACGTACCAATTCATTGGTTAGAGTGTTAGCAAGTTCTACTGCCTCTTTAATGGTTTGTGGTCTAGCTGTCTTGACTACATGTCTGATCTCACTTATTAATCCCCAGATGTAACGGGAGATTAATACTGGTTCTGGTGAGGCTAATGTTGGTACTATCCTAACATATTCAAAGAATATGGTAGTATATTCCCTGCAATCTACCCCACCCATTCAATGATTTAAGAACTTATTGGCAATATGTTCCTTTTTATGAGGAGGACATAACTTCCTTTCAACTATCTCCTTAAAGTTGTTCCATTCAATGTTATAAACCCTGTCACTTCCTCTAGACTGAAGAATGGTATTCCACCACTCTAATGTTGCATTCTTAAAAAGATTAGAAGCAAACATGATCTTATCTTCATTTGCACATTTACTTATTTTTAAGACTGCTTCTGTCTTTTCTATCTAGCGTAAGGCTGAGATGGCTCCTTCATTGCCCGAGAATTCTATTGGTTTACAGGCCAAGAATTCTTTTTAAGAATAACCATATGAGATCGTCCTTCTTTTTGGAATCGGAGCTTGGATAAGTGGTCCGTGATTTCCATTCACGTTGTGACTTGGTTCAGTGGGTGCACGTTTACTGCCTATTACGGAATTATTTTTGGCCTTTTAATAGTGTTGAAAATATATGGCATGGCATCTATGATTCATTGGGCTACTATGTGTTCAATAGCACTTTTATCCACTTGGTTTCCATTATTATTGTTATTCTGGATTTCCTGATTTACTTCGTTTGACATCTAATTGTAAACATTATCAGGTATTAATATCACAGAATAAAATTAATTTAAAGAAACACTTAAGCAGCTTGAATCAAAAACCTCGATCATTGCGACTTACTCTTTTCATATTCATATATGCATCTATTACAATTATAACTGGAATTTAAACACTAGTAACTACGCATCGATATATATATTTAGAGTATATATATATATATATATTAGTTTATCTATTTTAGTTGATATATTTTTTATCGAAGCAAAAAATACACACACACACACACATATATATATATATATATATATATATATACTAGCCGTTTACCCGCGCGATGCGGCGGGAAACATATCACTTAGGTTGGTGAGTTTAGGGCTATGTACGGGGCGGTTCGGTTTTGAGCCATAACTAAAACCAAATTCGCGATGCAATGGAAAACACAACACTTGTTAGTAATTCTAAGGGTGTGCATGAGAAAGTTCAGTCCAGTTGGGTCATAACTAAAATCTAAATTTTCGGTTAAGGTACTCTCAAAATCCAATATGTTACACTACAAAATAAAATTTTGAAAATTTCGGTAAAATTAAAACTACAAAGCGAAAAGGGGACGCCCCTTTCCCCAATGAAGTTTCGCCCATGATATTGTATAGCTCTTCTATATATAAAACAAACAAAATCTTGTACAAACATATCTATGATTTTATGATATAAAATAAATTCTATACAAACACATCTATGAGTAATTTTATTACTTCTCATGTATGCCAAAATTTCGGTATCCGTTTTTTCAAAATTTCAGTACTGATCGATACCAAGCTTATCCATAACGTCTTCAACCCAATTCACACAGTTCCATGAATCATTTCCTCTATGTATATGGTTTTCTTCTATCTCCAACTTATATTATTAGATTTAGAGTTTTGTATTTTTAATTAATTTATTATGAAAATTGTTATGTACATCTCCATATCAGCCTAAACCATTCCCCAAACACTCATCCAGTTATCACCAAAACCAAAAACAATTGTTCACCAAGCAGTTGCAGATCTAGAAGATCCGCATAGGGGTAACGTTTCAATAAAAGGGGGTAACGAAATAAAAAAACGTCAATTTTTTTAAAATTTACACTAACGTCGGAGCGTCACCAGAGCGTCAAGGGGCAACGAAGGTTACCCATTCTATCACTCTAGTTCCACCCCTACCAACATTCTAAATGTATAAGTAACAACATTCTTCCAACTACTTTGAGATAGGGAGACTACCTTTCATTTTCTTTTTTTCTTTTTTTTATTCTCATATAGTCTAATAAAAACTTATCAAGATTCCTTTGTTTTAATCTGAATTATATAACAGTCATATGAAAATTTGCTTATTATACAAATCAACAGTGGAAGCGACTTCAAATTTCTAAAAAGTCTTTACATCACTATTCGTAATATGAATGTGAATATTGTTACGTCAATTATGAACACGAATAGATTTTTAAAGCCTCGCAGCAACTCCCCATGCTCCTCTTGCATGGTTCATCTTTATTTCCACCAAGTATGGTTTATGTTTATTTCCATCAAGTATGATTTGTGCTTACTTCTTTTGAGTATGGTTAATGCTTCTCTCCGCGGAAATCTTTTCTTTAATAAATCCATACATATGATGATGTGGAAAAAGAAATTAAACTATTGGTGCTTATGCTCTTCAGATTAGACGGTACATCAAATCGATACAAGATGAAATTACAATGGTCGCCATGCTTTTGTTTCACCATTTTTGTCATGTTAAGATTTGTGGATGTAAACACGTAACTTAGGAAAAAGAACCCGAACACATCAAACTAATTGCTTCAAAATTACCAAGTTTCAATCAGTGGCATCCTAATCTTAAAAAGGAAATAATTTTATATTAAAACAGTGATGATTATTAATTTTATATATAGTTCCAACTTCTTAGAATTTTATATCCGTTTAACCAAATGTATTAGAATAAATTAGGGTGTTATGTTAAAAGAAACCATATGGTATCATATTTATCGTATTGAAGCTTAGTAACAGTACGTATTCCAATGAATCTATCCACAAACTACAAAACAATACAAGGTAACTTTAGCAGCCCGAGTTAGGGCCAAGGCAACATTAAAAAATGAAACCAAACTCTCATCCGAAGCTTGGAAAGTCCAAGGCCTTCCACCAACAACACATCACCCAAATTTTAGAAGGGAAAAAAGAACACCAACTTTGACTATTTTAGTCAAAAAAATCAAATTATTATCCAAATTGGTGTAAACTAATCGTAATTACTCAACAACGCACAATCTTCTAAATACCTTTGTCGACAACTTTTGTATATTTCCTGAATTGTAGTAGCAACATTGAATTCGCTAACGGGTCGAGGTGATACAAAGACAGTGGACCCAGGAGAAGTCAAACCACTTGTGATCAGATTCGACTTTCTGGTTCAGATTTTTTGCATTCTGCAATAATCAAATCAACGTGAAACATACATAGAAGTTTCTCAATAAATATAAAACATGATACTCACTCTATACCTGTAAGAGCTAATGTGGTTCTTGAGACAAAAAAACCAAGGCTAGCCTCACTCTCTTCCCACCAGCACTAAGTATCTGCTCAGCAGCAAACATTAAAACGAAATTTTCAGCACCACTGATCTAAACAAAATCGAGGCAAACAGTAGCAGAGACGAAAAAGGTTGTACGACAGGGTGAGGGAGACGATGGCAAACAGATCCAACAGATCCTTCAGCTTATCAACGGCCTCGATCCTTCTCCCTATTTGTCGAATTTGAATCTAACATATGGGTGAAAAAGAACATGTTTTAGGTTAAACATTAGTAAAAACGTTTGTCGAATTTGAATCTAAAAATTAACTGGTTTGACTCTTTGCTATAAACGATGAGAGTACTTACTTGCAATCTTCATCAATTTGCTGGCATGCTTCATGCATATTTGTATTCAAACGATCCATCAAGCTTTCTTCTGTCACACCATATAAGACCTCCCCTACACACACAAAAAAACAAGCATTTAGGGGGTGTTTGGATTTGCATTTTGAAACGAATCATCTAACGCTAAAATAAAAAATCATATTTACACTTTTTAACGTAATTTGAATAGATCTCCCGTTTCACAAGATGTCTCATGTTTTATCTCAAAAAAAAAACCCTTTTAAGTCATTTTATCTCTTAATTTTTTCAATAATCAAAACCTGCCAAACACTTAAACCTTTGATTATCTGATTATTACAATTTCAAACCGAAAAACCAATCAATAACTTCCAAAATACACGTCCCAAAACTCCTCAAAGCATAAGTATTTACATTTGAACTTCATTAGACGATAGCTATTGCACAAATGGTGCAAAAGTTTCAAGAATTCAGCAGAATGTATACCTGTTTTGGATTTAACATCAATAAAACCATTTTCTTTCCCTTTTTTTTTTGCAAAAACCCACACTTTTTATAAACAGTTAGTATGCAAACATAACCTCATGGCCCCATAGCTCCATTCAGACGCTAGTCTGTTAACAAAATAAAAAAAAACGACTTATAGGTCTTTAAATCCTCACCAAAGCTTTATTTGTCTTCTCAATGCCTCGCTTTATTTGTCTTCTCAATGCCTCTGGTTCTCTGCAAAATCATGATAAAACTCGCGTGCATTGAAGGTGGATATAGAACTTGAATCTTCTCAGTTTGATCTCAACAACAATTCAAATAGACAAATAAACAGAACACAACTACAAATGTCCGGTGTAAAAACTTACTTGTTCACGTCAGGATGATAACTCCTCGCGAGTTTCCTATACGCTGAACATATATTGCCACTCTTAATTTCTAATTTACTGGCAGTCTTTGACACCCCTAGTATCGAATAGAAACCCTGGGCACGAAGTAAAAAGAATATTAAAACTCTCAACGTGTTACAACAATATAGAAAAGCAAATTATTATTATTGGAATATAGATGAAATAGCTCAACAGCAAACTTACCGGTTTAGCTTGAACAATGAGGCTGCGGTGATGAAAATTACCACCTGCAGACCTCATATGATAATGATATGGTGTGTGCAAGGAATGTTGCACACCTCTAGAAGGTCTTCTATGTCACACCCCTTTCTGCGGCGGAAGCACGAGGTGTGATCATGAAAGGTTCTCCTTGCATACGAAGAGTAAACATACTACATGCTCAAGAAAATAACTTCAAATACCATAATTTGAAAACATACGTTAGCGTTTACATCGCTAAGTCGCGTAATGCATTGTCTTAAAAGTTTACAACTTTATTTATAGATAAACATAAACGACATCCACGAGCATGGGTAAGACCGCGCGCACATCCACTTCTAATTACCTGAAATACATGTGAGTTTTGGAAAAACGTCAACATAATGTTGGTGTGAATTCATGCAGTTTGTATTTCATGTTTGTATACTTTGTATGAAAACATAGTTTGTGAGTAAATCAAGTTTTCATATATAAATCCAGTTTCATGTGTACACCACGTACACATGTATAATTCAATTTCTTCTTGAGTACCCCACGTACTCAAGTTTAATTTCCATTTTCTTGAGTACCCCACGTACTTTAAGTATTCATTCAATCTCTTCTTGAGTACCCCACGTACTCAAGTATTCATTCAATCTCTTCTTGAGTACCCCACGTACTCAAGTATTCATCAATTTTTAGTATGGTATGAATTTCATGTAATTAAAATATTCCTGTAAATATCAGGATTGTTAATGGGTTGCAAAGCCATTAACATGTGGCACGACATAGGAAGTCACCAAACCTAAGGCATTTAATTGGTATATTCTGAGACACAAAAGCACTACTCGATTCTCGCCCCGATCGGTAGTGTGGCTGCCAGGCACCCGTTAGATCTAACCTTTTGTTCTGCGGTCTAGGTATATTGTTGATTAATGGTGCTTCTGTACCCTATTCGTGACACTATTTCTCATAACGCATCCTACTTGGTTCTCGTCCTCACCAAGCGCGTTTCTTTTTATCATTTCTCATAGCGCCTCATACTTGGTTCTCGTTCTCACCAAGTGCGCCTCTCATATTCTTATATTTCGTCACACTTGGTTCTCGTTCTCACCAAGCGTACTTCTTGTATTCTTTTATTTCGTCACACTTGGTTCTCGTTCTCACCAAGTGTACTTCTTGTATTTATATCATACCATTTATAAATATTGTACTTTTGTACATGTATTTCACCCCCGAAGTTATAAAAACTGAAAACAGTTAAAGAGAAAAGGGGGAGCATGAACTCACAACTTTGCGTTCCTAGCGTCGTAAACTCCACCGGATTTGCTTAATTAACGTCGTAACCTATACGCGTTTTCTTAACGTTAGTCACTAGACTTGCGTCGCACAAGTACAGTCACTCTCTTTTGTGTATATTTTCTTGTGTTAAAAATATTCTATATTTTTAACTTCGCATCTTACTTATATTATTTTCTCCAAAAATAAATATAAGTCTTTTATGTTTTTGCACCTTGCACCCGAATTATGTATCTTGTATTTTGTATGTGCATTTTTATGTTTATACTCCTCATGAGTATTTAGTGTATTTTTAAGCCTTAATACACTAGCACGTATAACACATACTATATACACTTAGCATAAAAATTGGTGATAAAATAATATATATTTTTCTCTCAAAAATATATATACATAATATCCATTTTTATTCTTGAAGAAATCCTCATTTCTTATCACCAAAAATTAGGGAAACCTTGGTAATACTTTTAAACACATTTTTAGGGAATAAGTTTCTCAAAAACTTATATTTTTCTAAGTGTCAAAATTTATAAAAATTTTGACAGAGTTTCCCCTAAAAATGGAGGTTTCCCATGTTTTCAAAACATGTGTTTATTTTCTTTTAAAATCGTCAACAATCATCAACAACAATTATCAACAATAATCATCAACAACAATTATCAACAATAATCGTCAACAATAATCACTAATTTCATGAACTTGAATATTTGCAAAAATGTGTAGTAACTTACTAGCACATTTAGTGAGTCTTGTTATCTTTAAAAATAAGTTTAATTTCTTAAAAACTTTATTTTTAAAGAATATGAAGTTTTACAACTTCTAGTCGGTTTTTACGAAAACTATTTCTTCGTTAAAACTTTTGTCACACAAGTATCCACACTCTTGTTTGTTCACAAAAACCACTTTTGTTTGTGTAAGATCCGGTTTAGAACATGTGATTTCTTTTGATGCTTGGTCTTTTGAAAATACCACTTGTAGATATATAGATCTACTAGTTTTAAACACTTTTATACAAGTTAAAACATTTTTACACAAGTTCATGGTTTATGTGTGGTAGGGTTCCACCTTTTAACCCTTGTTACTTCTAAAATAGCTTTATGTTAAGATCCATGATCTTACCAAACCGGGTTAAACGATGATCCGAGCTACCACATCATAGATCGGGTCTAGATAGCCATATAATTCAAATACTACAACTTTTACACAACTTATGTGCTATTAACCACCATTTTTCATGCTTTTAGTAGACTTTTGTGCATCTTTTCGCATTTTAACGAGATTTAACCAACACAAATCCTTTTAACCACATTAGATAAGTTCAAATATGAGTTTTAAGTATTATACCTCTAGCTCGAGGCTAGGGAAGATTCTATGCGCAAAAGAGGTGGATAAAAGCAAGAGAATGAGGTCCTTCGCCTTCCGTTTGCACCAAGCCTCCTAATACGTGACCCTTGATGTTTGTATGATGTTGGAATGTGAAGAACAAGATTGAAAATATGATGGATGGAATAGGGATGTTTGGCCGTGAGCTTCTAAGGAGAAAGAGAGGAGTTTGTGATGTTGGTGTTTTATGAAATGAAGGTTATAGCCTCTTGTGTTTACTTATAAACTAATTCCACTATTAACCACCATACAATATGTCATCTAGATATCAAGCATGAGTGATTAAAATAATCAATGTTGTAAGTGTTTGTCCCCTTTACTAACCAAGTTCGGTTATGGGGGTGGGGTAACCGGTTCGATTTCAACTAGATGCTTAAGATATAGTTATGTTAAGTTAGGAGCTTAAATAGTTTATTTGTGTGTTATAAGTTATAACGGGTGTTAGGGTATTCGGGGACCCTAACTAGCTTAGAAAAATAAAAACAATGCTTCTAGCATTATTTTGGTGTTCCGGGTAATGTCCGGTTGTTCGGCTAGACACTGATTCGTTAAAGTGCTAAATTACACTTTTTAGTGTCGTTTAAGTACCTTTCTTGTACTCTTTCAATTCCCAACACTTAGGGAAATATTCTGGATGATAAAACGACATTTCTGCATAATATTTATGTGTCTAAAGGCTGAATTATTGCTGAATTTTATAAATTCTGCACTTAAAGTGCGTTTCGGGTGCTTTTTAGTGCTTATTTTTGCTTTCGCAATGTCTATAAATTAAGCCCTTACATGTACTCTTGGGTTTTAATGTACTTTTGTCGTCGGACCTACACCTAGGCCTCAATTCTTATGTCTGACTGCTTTCTGCAGTTCAGTCGACACAGTGTGTCTTACCGGTGAGTTTACTATTATTTTTGACGCAACGCTCTCGTTTATGCATAAAGCAATATTTTGTAGTATACAACATGCATGAATTCACTTGTTTAATCATGTGTTCAGACATTGCTGACACTTAAACTCATAATTGCAGTCATTAAGCAATAATTAATGTGTACGGAAATTACCGGTTTGGGCCAGTTGTCACAGTCTCCCCCCGTTAAAAGAATTTCGTCCCGAAATTCAGACTGAACCCACTCTCGCTGGAGTCTTCTTGAATAGGTGGGGATACTTTTTCTTGAACTGGTCTTCACGTTCCCATGTGTACTCGGGTCCGTGCTTAGAGCTCCAACGTACTTTGACAAGTTTCACACTGCTCCTCCTGGTCTTGTTGACTTTCCAGTCGGTAACCTCAACGGGTTGTTCTGTAAATCGGAGGGCTTCATCAATATGCACTTCATCCATCGGGATGATCACGTTTTCTTGTGTTGGACTCTTCTTCAGGTTGGATACATGAAACGTATCATGTACTCCGTTAAGTTCTTCCGGTAACTCCAATTTGTACGCCACGGTACCAATTCTCCTCAATATTCTGAATGGTCCGATATATCGTGGATTTAGCTTTCCGCGTTTTCCGAATCTGACTACGCCCTTCCATGGTGAGACTTTTAACAACACTTTGTCTCCCACCTTGAATTCTACCGATTTTCTATTCGGATCAGCGTAGCTCTTTTGTCGCTCTCGAGCCGCCTTAATGCGCTCTCGGATCTGCGCAATCTTGTCGGTTGTCTCTTGTACAAGTTCAGGACCAACCATACGTTTATCTCCAGCGTCTGCCCAACATAAGGGCGATCGGCATTTGCGGCCATACAGAGCTTCGAACGGCGCGGCTTTTATGCTCGTATGATAACTGTTATTGTAGGAAAACTCAACTAAAGGTAGATGAGTATCCCAGCTGCCGCCTAGATCCATGACACATGCGCGAAGCATATCTTCTAACGTTTGTATAGTCCGTTCGCTCTGGCCGTCTGTTTGCGGATGGAATGCCGTGCTTAGATCTAGTTGAGATCCAAAGGCTTCCTGAAATGATTGCCAGATTCTTGAGACAAAGCGTCCATCTCTGTCTGAAATGATTGAGATTGGCACTCCATGTCGTGCCACAATTTCTCTTAAGTATATCTCTGCAAGTTTTCCAGTGCTATCCTTCTCTCGGATTGGTAGGAAATGCGCAGACTTCGTCAATCGATCAACTATTACCCATATCATATCGTGCCCTCTCGGGGTCCTGGGTAATTTCGTTATGAAGTCCATCGAGATTTGTTCCCACTTCCACACGGGAATCTCTGGTTGTTGTAGTAGGCCGGACGGTTTCTGATATTCTGCCTTAACCTTGGCACAGGTTAGGCATTTTCCAACATAAACAGCAACGTCGCTTTTGAGTCTCGGCCACCAATAGTACTCTTTCAAGTCTTGATACATCTTGTCCGATCCTGGATGGATCGAATATCTCGATTTGTGGGCTTCATTAAGGATGACTTCTCGTATGCCACCATAAAGCGGAACCCAAATGCGCTTTTTAAAATATAAGGCTCCTTCTTCATTTGGCGCCATGTACTTCAATGCACCCCGGAGGTATTCAGCTTTGCGATTTTCCACCTTAAGGGCTTCTTGTTGTGCGTCACGAATGCGTGCAGTGAGGTTCGTTCGAATCGTCATTTCCAATGCTCGAACCCTCAGGGTCTTAACCCTTTCTTTTCGGCTCAACGCGTCTGCTACAACGTTCGCCTTTCCAGGATGGTACTTAATCTCACAGTCATAGTCATTCAGCAGCTCAACCCAACGTCGCTGGCGCATATTCAATTCCTTCTGATCAAATATGTGTTGTAAGCTTTTGTGATCTGTGAAGATTGTACATCGAGTACCATATAAATAATGTCGCCAAATCTTCAAGGCGAATACCACTGCACCCAGCTCCAGGTCGTGAGTGGTATAATTTCTCTCGTGAACCTTCAGTTGTCTTGAAGCATAAGCGATGACTTTTTGGCGTTGCATGAGCACGCAACCCAAACCTTGTCGTGAAGCATCACAGTATACCACGAAGTCATCAGTGCCTTCGGGTAATGATAGTATCGGTGCATCGCATAGCTTGTTTTTAAGTAACTGGAAGGCTTCTTCTTGTTTGTGACCCCAGTCGTATTTCTTGTCTTTCTGAGTAAGGGTCGTTAGCGGTTGAGCTATCTTCGAGAAATTCTCAATGAATCGCCGATAGTAGCCCGCTAAGCCCAAAAATTGACGGACTTCGTTCGGGGTCTTGGGAGCTTCCCAATTCTTTATTGCTTCAATCTTGGACGGGTCTACATGAATGCCCTTCTCATTCACCACGTGACCAAGAAATTGTACTTCTCGAATCCAGAATTCGCACTTCGAGAACTTTGCATAAAGCTTCTCTTTCTTCAGTAATTCCAAGATGGTTCTGAGATGTTGCTCGTGCTCTTCTTTCGTTCGCGAATAAATCAGGATATCATCGATAAATACAATCACGAATTTATCGAGATATGGTTTGCATACGCGGTTCATTAGATCCATAAAGACCGCTGGTGCGTTCGTCAGCCCGAACGGCATCACAAGAAATTCGTAGTGCCCATATCGCGTTCTGAATGCAGTCTTTGGCACGCTTTCATCTTGGATTCTCAGCTGATGGTACCCAGATCGAAGGTCGATCTTGGAATAGTAGCTTGATCCTTGCAGTTGATCAAATAAGTCATCAATCCTCGGTAGTGGATACCGATTCTTGATAGTGAGCTTGTTCAGTTCCCTGTAATCGATACACATCCGCAGTGTTCCATCCTTCTTCTTCACGAATAATACTGGAGCTCCCCAGGGTGAGAAGCTTGGCCTTATGAATCCTTTATCCAACAACTCCTGAAGTTGGGTAGATAATTCTTGCATTTCGGATGGTGCACGTCGATATGGAGCCTTGGCTACAGGAGCGGCTCCTGGGACCAGGTCTATATGGAATTCGACTTGTCGTTGCGGAGGTAGTCCTGGCAGATCTTCAGGGAACACATCAGGAAATTCCTTCACCACAGGAATGTCTTCGAGTTTCGGCTCCTCAGCCTTCTTGTCTATAACGTGTGCTAGGAAAGCGACACATCCTTTCCTCAAGCACTTCTGTGCCTTCATGCAACTGATGATTCGAAGAGGCGCGTCTCGTTTTTCTCCATGCACGATGAGAGTTTCACCATTCGCTAACGGGATGCGAATGATTTTCTCATGACAAATAACTTCAGCTTTGTTCTTGGACAACCAGTCCATTCCGACCACTACATCGAAGCTACCCAATTGAATAGGTAAGAGGTCGATGCTAAAATTTCGTTCACCAAGTTCTAGTGTGCAGCCTCTGACAACTTCGCCCGATTCAACAAGTTTACCATTGGCTAGTTCTATGGAATAAGGAATTTCTAATCTACTAGATTCTACTCCGAGTATGCGTTTAAATTCCACAGACATGAAGCTATAATCGGCGCCAGTGTCGAATAATACGGATGCAAAGTGATTGTTAATGAGAAACGTACCGGTGACCACGTTAGGGTCCTCGCGTGCGTCTCTTGCTCCAATCACAAATGCTCGAGCCGGAGCGTTGTTTCTCTCTGGGCAGTTCTTCATGAAGTGATCATTGCTTCCACACTTGAAGTATCCTTGGTTCTGCCCTTTCCCGTTGCCATTCTTATTACCAGCACCGTTTCCATTTCGGTTCTTTCCTTTTCCCCAACAGTCTTCTGTTTGATGACCCAATTTACCACATTTGTCGCACCTTGGAATGCGACAAGCTCCATCATGATGATACTTACATTTTTGGCATCTAGGCATGGAGCCTTGGTATGCTTTGGTTGCATGGGTTTTCCTCTCCTGAGGCGGATTAGTGTCGCGCTTCTTGTTGAAACCCTTGTTGTTGTGAGTAGCTTGGTTCAAACTTGTATGCTTTCTCTTTTTGTCACCGGACGACTCAGCATGTGTCTCGGTCTTTTCTGTTGGGTTCAATGATAGCTTCTTCATACGAACACAATCTTCAGTCAGACTGACAGCCAGAGTTACAGCCTCGGTGATTGTTTGTGGTTTGGCCGACGTCACCATGCCACGAAACTCTGAGGCCAGTCCCCAAATGTAGCGTTCTACACGCTTAAATTCAGGAGTCACCATGTAGGGAAGTACTCTAGACAGATCGTGGAACCTTCTAGTGTAACCATTAATGTCAGCACCTTCCATGGTCAGGTGCCAGAACTCCGTCTCCAACCTTTGGAGTTCAGCACGAGAGCAGTACTTCTCTCTCATCCTTTCCTTCAGTTCCTCCCAAGTTAGGCCATAAGCGGCGTCGTCACCCAAGGTTTGGGCTTGCAGGTTCCACCAAGTCAGAGCTTCATCGACGAATAACCCAGTAGCAAAAGTGACTTGTTGATCCGCGGTACACTTGCTCATGCGAAAAGTAGCCTCAGTCTTCTCCGTCCAGCGCACAAATGCTACTGCACCTCCTGTGCCATCATAGTTCATCGGCTTGCAGTCGAGGAACTGCTTGAAAGTGCAGCCTTGGGCTGCATTGCCTCCAGACGAATCTCCATTCCCATTACGCCTAGCGTTGCTCGGTCCTCCACTGTCTTGAGTTCGGTTCGCCTCGTACTGGGCGATAGCAGCGGAGATCCTTTCTTCCAGTAGGGCATTCAGCTCCTCAGCAGTTCTTGGCAGTAGGGGAGGAGGAGGTTGATCGTCATTGCGAGCATTCACAGCTTTCCTGGGTGCCATGTTCTGACAGAACATAACACAGCAGGGTTAGGCATTTGTTTGATGTCGTCACACTAAACAGTAGTATCATATATTCACAGGTATATATACCACATAAGTGACATCAAACAATTATTACTCTAGCAGAGTACTTAGTAGGCTTGCACTGAGGGGATCTATACGTGACAAGACTTGCTGTGATTTTTGTGCACTGAATTCCATAATTATGTATGCATCCATAATTACGTAACTCCTTGCACAGTCCGCACAGTTCGTTTCATCCTCGTATTTCTTCCTTCAGATGGGCCGTCGCTTTCAGATAAAGTCACATATACTTGTGACATTCCACTTCTAGCACATGCTAATTATCACACATAATTGCAAGTAATTTCTAGTAAATGACAAGTGCTACTCAAGTGCACTCTAAGTCTCGTAGTGTCTTTTCTAGACTCATGTAGACAGTTTCAGGCAGTGGATGTCGCGGGACGTTTTATGCAATGAAAACTCTTTGAAAATTGTTTTCGTGAAAGGATCCTAGTGATTGTAGACTAGACTCGAGAAGGAATCCTGGTTCACTACAATCGCTGCTCTGATACCAATCTGTCACACCCCTTTCTGCGGCGGAAGCACGAGGTGTGATCATGAAAGGTTCTCCTTGCATACGAAGAGTAAACATACTACATGCTCAAGAAAATAACTTCAAATACCATAATTTGAAAACATACGTTAGCGTTTACATCGCTAAGTCGCGTAATGCATTGTCTTAAAAGTTTACAACTTTATTTATAGATAAACATAAGCGACATCCACGAGCATGGGTAAGACCGCGCGCACATCCACTTCTAATTACCTGAAATACATGTGAGTTTTGGAAAAACGTCAACATAATGTTGGTGTGAATTCATGCAGTTTGTATTTCATGTTTGTATACTTTGTGTGAAAACATAGTTTGTGAGTAAATCAAGTTTTCATATATAAATCCAGTTTCATGTGTACACCACGTACACATGTATAATTCAATTTCTTCTTGAGTACCCCACGTACTCAAGTTTAATTTCCATTTTCTTGAGTACCCCACGTACTTCAAGTATTCATTCAATCTCTTCTTGAGTACCCCACGTACTCAAGTATTCATTCAATCTCTTCTTGAGTACCCCACGTACTCAAGTATTCATCAATTTTTAGTATGGTATGAATTTCATGTAATTAAAATATTCCTGTAAATATCAGGATTGTTAATGGGTTGCAAAGCCATTAACATGTGGCACGACATAGGAAGTCACCAAACCTAAGGCATTTAATTGGTATATTCTGAGACACAAAAGCACTACTCGATTCTCGCCCCGATCGGTAGTGTGGCTGCCAGGCACCCGTTAGATCTAACCTTTTGTTCTGCGGTCTAGGTATATTGTTGATTAATGGTGCTTCTGTACCCTATTCGTGACACTATTTCTCATAACGCATCCTACTTGGTTCTCGTCCTCACCAAGCGCGTTTCTTTTTATCATTTCTCATAGCGCCTCATACTTGGTTCTCGTTCTCACCAAGTGCGCCTCTCATATTCTTATATTTCGTCACACTTGGTTCTCGTTCTCACCAAGCGTACTTCTTGTATTCTTTTATTTCGTCACACTTGGTTCTCGTTCTCACCAAGTGTACTTCTTGTATTTATATCATACCATTTATAAATATTGTACTTTTGTACATGTATTTCACCCCTGAAGTTATAAAAACTGAAAACAGTTAAAGAGAAAAGGGGGAGCATGAACTCACAACTTTGCGTTCCTAGCGTCGTAAACTCCACCGGATTTGCTTAATTAACGTCGTAACCTATACGCGTTTTCTTAACGTTAGTCACTAGACTTGCGTCGCACAAGTACAGTCACTCTCTTTTGTGTATATTTTCTTGTGTTAAAAATATTCTATATTTTTAACTTCGCATCTTACTTATATTATTTTCTCCAAAAATAAATATAAGTCTTTTATGTTTTTGCACCTTGCACCCGAATTATGTATCTTGTATTTTGTATGTGCATTTTTATGTTTATACTCCTCATGAGTATTTAGTGTATTTTTAAGCCTTAATACACTAGCACGTATAACACATACTATATACACTTAGCATAAAAATTGGTGATAAAATAATATATATTTTTCTCTCAAAAATATATATACATAATATCCATTTTTATTCTTGAAGAAATCCTCATTTCTTATCACCAAAAATTAGGGAAACCTTGGTAATACTTTTAAACACATTTTTAGGGAATAAGTTTCTCAAAAACTTATATTTTTCTAAGTGTCAAAATTTATAAAAATTTTGACAGAGTTTCCCCTAAAAATGGAGGTTTCCCATGTTTTCAAAACATGTGTTTATTTTCTTTTAAAATCGTCAACAATCATCAACAACAATTATCAACAATAATCATCAACAACAATTATCAACAATAATCGTCAACAATAATCACTAATTTCATGAACTTGAATATTTGCAAAAATGTGTAGTAACTTACTAGCACATTTAGTGAGTCTTGTTATCTTTAAAAATAAGTTTAATTTCTTAAAAACTTTATTTTTAAAGAATATGAAGTTTTACAACTTCTAGTCGGTTTTTACGAAAACTATTTCTTCGTTAAAACTTTTGTCACACAAGTATCCACACTCTTGTTTGTTCACAAAAACCACTTTTGTTTGTGTAAGATCCGGTTTAGAACATGTGATTTCTTTTGATGCTTGGTCTTTTGAAAATACCACTTGTAGATATATAGATCTACTAGTTTTAAACACTTTTATACAAGTTAAAACATTTTTACACAAGTTCATGGTTTATGTGTGGTAGGGTTCCACCTTTTAACCCTTGTTACTTCTAAAATAGCTTTATGTTAAGATCCATGATCTTACCAAACCGGGTTAAACGATGATCCGAGCTACCACATCATAGATCGGGTCTAGATAGCCATATAATTCAAATACTACAACTTTTACACAACTTATGTGCTATTAACCACCATTTTTCATGCTTTTAGTAGACTTTTGTGCATCTTTTCGCATTTTAACGAGATTTAACCAACACAAATCCTTTTAACCACATTAGATAAGTTCAAATATGAGTTTTAAGTATTATACCTCTAGCTCGAGGCTAGGGAAGATTCTATGCGCAAAAGAGGTGGATAAAAGCAAGAGAATGAGGTCCTTCGCCTTCCGTTTGCACCAAGCCTCCTAATACGTGACCCTTGATGTTTGTATGATGTTGGAATGTGAAGAACAAGATTGAAAATATGATGGATGGAATAGGGATGTTTGGCCGTGAGCTTCTAAGGAGAAAGAGAGGAGTTTGTGATGTTGGTGTTTTATGAAATGAAGGTTATAGCCTCTTGTGTTTACTTATAAACTAATTCCACTATTAACCACCATACAATATGTCATCTAGATATCAAGCATGAGTGATTAAAATAATCAATGTTGTAAGTGTTTGTCCCCTTTACTAACCAAGTTCGGTTATGGGGGTGGGGTAACCGGTTCGATTTCAACTAGATGCTTAAGATATAGTTATGTTAAGTTAGGAGCTTAAATAGTTTATTTGTGTGTTATAAGTTATAACGGGTGTTAGGGTATTCGGGGACCCTAACTAGCTTAGAAAAATAAAAACAATGCTTCTAGCATTATTTTGGTGTTCCGGGTAATGTCCGGTTGTTCGGCTAGACACTGATTCGTTAAAGTGCTAAATTACACTTTTTAGTGTCGTTTAAGTACCTTTCTTGTACTCTTTCAATTCCCAACACTTAGGGAAATATTCTGGATGATAAAACGACATTTCTGCATAATATTTATGTGTCTAAAGGCTGAATTATTGCTGAATTTTATAAATTCTGCACTTAAAGTGCGTTTCGGGTGCTTTTTAGTGCTTATTTTTGCTTTCGCAATGTCTATAAATTAAGCCCTTACATGTACTCTTGGGTTTTAATGTACTTTTGTCGTCGGACCTACACCTAGGCCTCAATTCTTATGTCTGACTGCTTTCTGCAGTTCAGTCGACACAGTGTGTCTTACCGGTGAGTTTACTATTATTTTTGACGCAACGCTCTCGTTTATGCATAAAGCAATATTTTGTAGTACACAACATGCATGAATTCACTTGTTTAATCATGTGTTCAGACATTGCTGACACTTAAACTCATAATTGCAGTCATTAAGCAATAATTAATGTGTACGGAAATTACCGGTTTGGGCCAGTTGTCACATTCTAGTAGCCTGCAAAAATATCACGAGGATATAAAAACGTTATTCCACCCATATCACATAACAATCTAAAATCGTTATTTAAGGATTAAAACTTGCCAGAAGTTTTCTGTAAGCTAGCTCCACCAGTCTGTCCATTGCAAGCTGCTCAAGATCTCTGTATAACAACCAGATGATTAAAACTTGCCAGAAGTTCTCTGCAGCCGTAACAGCCAGATTACTGTTGGCTCTTATAGCTTCTCCTCTGATGAGGCGTTGCAGCGGTTGTTGTTTACTCCGGCTGAAGAGTCTGGCCTTACTTCAAGTTTCTGTGTCTGCCCTTTTAATATAGCCAGCTTTCGCTCGAATGAGTTGCCTAGCATCTAACAAAACAAGTCTAAATGCTTATCAACCTTTAAAAGATTTACTGCAATTTACAAGAACGTAAAAAAATAATACAAAATTGAGTAGGAGAACATAACAAACTTTACTTACATTTGCCTTTGAAGCATCCCAGTCAAAAAAGCGAGTGAAAAACGGAGGTTCATGCCCTTCTGTAACAACGTGTATAGGAGTATCTACGGATAAACATTCTCCCAAAACATCTTTTTCAAGGAACGCCTGTCATAAATATACGTAAAAAAGATTTATAGAGAAAACAAATATAAACAAAAATAAATGAAGATGTTAAAGAAATTATACCAAGCTAATAGAAAGGGCCTGTTGCTTTGACTTGACAACTGAATTATGGCTTACCCACACGTAAATTTCAGTGTGACAGTCGAGTATTAACACGTCTTCGGTAGTTAACTCGTCCCGAGTGTAACTGTATATCTCTTCTACCTGAAAGTGTTCGAAAAAAGAATTTTAAGATTGATGAACAGTAATACGTATGTATACACTATGAACACCAGTTTTTTACTCAAAATGCTTTCAGTTGTAACACCCAATTTATAGATTCATATAAGCCAAAAATTCTTTCATATTAATAAAAAACAAATTTTTAACATTAATCAGTAAAAAAAGTATTACCTTGAGATCACTTGATTGAGAACCCACACCTGGTATCAAAACAAGTCACAAACCAGAATAATAATAAAAAATACAACAACATACAAAAAATGCTTTATGACATAATAAATATAATTTCTTTACCTTCTGTGAATGTACAAACAAACAAATTTGGATCTTCAATTAATACTCTTTCCTAGATGTGTGAGGGACAAAAGCTTTAAAATGAACCTGTGTGACGCACCAAAACCCTCTCAATCGACCATCTTGTTCATCCGTTAAACGAACAGCTGGGAGCTGATAAATGAACCTGTGTGACTCATCAATTGGAATCTCCACAACTCTATCACCACCTTTAAAAACTGATTTGCATCCACATCCACATCCTGCTCCTTAGATAAAACACAGATCTCATTTTTTCTACCCAAACATATATTATCATAGTGTTCAGAATCAAAAGAACGGTGTCACTTACCCTTGACGAATGTTGCAAAATGCCAATAAAAGCCGGAAAACGGAACCAGGAGGTCAGAATTTTCATCGATCTGTTGAAACTTCATAGATCTGGTGAAATCGTTCCTGAATTGCCAGAGAGAGAGGAGCAGATCTGGTGAAATCGTTCCTGAATCGCCAGAGAGAGAGAGGAGCAAGGAAGCGGGCGTTTTGAAATGTTTTGAAATCGTTTCTGAAACCCTAATTGATGTAATGTGTATCATGTGTTTTTTAGTAGAAGGGTATAAGTGGAAAGTGATGTTTTCTGATGCTTAAAAGACTTGTACATCATGCTTTAGGGGTGTTTTAAGGAAATTTATATGACCTTAAGAAGTCCTTTGGATATGCTTATTAATATAGTATAGATGTATATTAGGTGTTGGCTTTTCTAGTACTTCATTTCACGCTCGTCATATTTCCAGATGTGGTTTTCTCCGGTTTGGCGAATCTGGTTTCCTTCCTCCACTAACTCTTCACCATACTAGCGAAATTCTTCCACATTCTCTTGATTCATTGGTCGCATTGGAGCTGGTACAGGTTCAAGGTAACGTGGTATTAGTTCTCAGTAAGGATATAGGTTGTTTAACATTTCCTGAATTGACTGGTTGTCGTCCCACCACGGAACTAAAGGGTTCGGTGCTCGAATCCTAGGTATCTCATTTGGATCAAAGGCTGGGATTGGAAGTTGGTTTCCTGGTTCTGTTCTAGTTCCATGGGTTTGTTAGGGAATAATGTTAGAAGTTGTGGATCTGCTACTTGGTTGAGATCAATTTCACCTTCTATATTTCCAAACATATGAAAGTCAGCTAGTTGTCTATCCAATTATTCCTCCCATAAGGGTCTAGCCTCCTGATTTTGGGTATTCCTCTCTCTATTCACTATTCTTTGTTGTTGAAAATTTTTCATCCTTTTTTTCCTCTCTGATTTTGCTCTACTAAATCAACCTCTCTTTTTAGGGGAAAAGGTTCTTCGGATTTGGCTTTGAAAACAAAGATATCCTCGGAATCGACTGTGTATCCTGGGGTTCACTAGAATGTTCCCTCATTCATGGGAGAATGAGGTAGATGACGGTAAACGTCAGAAGTACCCTGATCACTCATACTGTAACTAGAAAATTGTCAAAATAACAATAAAATAATAATATACATATTTACACAGAATAATACATAAGTTATTTCCTAACACATTTGTTTAAAATTTAGGTACTAAAAGAACACCTAAATGGCTTAAAACAGTGGCTCTGATACCACCTTCTGTCGCAACCCACGACCCCTACCCCGGGAGCGGGAGCCACGAACCAGTCAAGTGGTATCGGTGTTTATTAATTTAGCAGTGGAAATGAGACATCAGAATCATAGTTAGGAAATAAATTTCAGAGTTTCAAAACACCAAACTTTTATATTAAACAAAATGGGATAAAACCTATGTTCCATTCACAATATTGTTATAGGGATAAACCCTAGTTTGCTGAAAACATAAACTTTTATTTAGGTAACTTTTATAGCCATTTTCTTTAAGCCTTCAGTGCTCCATAGCTGGCTTCTAATAGCTTTCACATCAAGTTACCTGAAACGCGTTTTAAAAAAAATTTATCAGCAAGAAATACTTGCGAGTGCATCCTAGTTTAATTAAAATAAGCTTTTATAACTTTACAGTATTGAGAGCAATTACAATGCTTATATCTACCCAATTACTCATTCAGTAGTTGTCACGTTGGCAGTTAAAATGACCGTGGTCATATTACTATTGGCTAACTCTTTGTCCAATAGTAATGCTAGATTAGTAGTGTATACAAAACCCCATATACCGGCAGTAATTGTAGAATACAAAGACTCAATCACTGTAAGTATAATTGAAAATATTTGAGATTTTTGTAACACAGTTTGGTAGAAAAAGAAAATGACTCACATTGTAGACTTAAGTATTTCTACATCTTCATGTTGAGTTTTCCTGATTATTTTCTATTAAAAACATATAATGCACACGTGTTAGTAAAATAACCCAAGTCACTTTAGCCATACAACACGAGACAGAACCCCAACGAACTTAGTCAGGCAGAGCCTCGAAATGCGTCGTTAGGTCCTAAATCAATCGGGTAGGGTAATGAATTAGTGATCGGGGGTTAAAATACTTACAACAGGGCAGAGCTTCGGGTTTTAGGGGTATAATAACTGATAATTTTCAAGCTATATGTGTTGAGAGAGAAAGAGATGTGAGCGGTGGTCAAAGGCAGCTGAATTGCTCTATTTATAGTGTTTTTCGGACCCTGTCGCGCCCCGCGACACACCCAGGCCCCGCCCGTAACGGGCCACCACACCCTCCTAGCTAGGGTTAGGCTTGGCAAATCATTGAGTAGACTTGACACGCTTTGGGATTCATGTCAAAACGGGTGTCCAGCAAGTAATAGTGCGTCACGCCCCGCGACACACATAGGTGGTGTCCGTCGCGCGCCACCACCGACACATAAATGTTATTTTATTAAAATTTTAAATAAAAATAATGTTACATGGTTCCGGTTTATCGATTATGGAGCCGTTTAGGGTGTTTTCGAGGGTTGTTATAAAAGCTCAACAAAAAACGAAGAGGAAGAGCAGGGTTGGATCATTAACCCTAAGTATCCCCAACAAAGGATAAGGGTGAATACCAACCTCACCGAAGACACTCTCTCGTATCTCAAGAAGCTGATGTTACACAATATGGACATCTTTGCATGGTGTCCCGAAGGCATGACCGGTATCCCTTGAGATATCACCGAACACGAGCTCAAAATCCCACCCAACGTGAAACCTGTTGTTCAGCAGAAAAGGAGTTTAGCCCCAGATAGGAGCCTGGTAGCCTGGAAAGAGGTTGAAGGGCTTGTACAAGCAGGAATTCTCCGAGAGGTTAAATATCATTCTTGGATAGCCAACCCCGTGATGGTCAAAAATCCTGATGGATCCTGACGAATGTGCATCGATTTCAAAGACTTGGACAAAGCTTGTCCAAAGGATTGTTATCGATTGCCCGAAATTGATCTAAAAGTCGATTCGCTCACAGGCTTCCCCTTCAAATGCTTTCTCGATGCTTATAAAGGCTATCATCAAATTTAGATGAAGAAATAAGATGAAGAGAAGACAACCTTCCACACCAACAAGGGTATTTTTTGTTACCGAAAAATGCCTTTTGGCTTAAAGAACGCGGGGGTAACCTACCAATGATTGGTGGATAAAGCATTTGTTGAGCAAATAGGCAAGAACATGGAAGCATATGTGGATGACTTGGTAATCAAAAGCAAAACTGAAGGTCAAATGCTCGATGATATACATGAAATGCTCATTTGGTTTTGAAGAAGGCAAGGTCTTGGGGCATATCGTAGGAAAACAGAGCATAAAGGCTAACCCCAACAAGGTTAAATCCATCCTTGATGCAAGGTCCCCACAGAGTAAGAAGGAGGTTGAAAGCTTAAATGGCAAGCTGGCAGCCTTGAAGCGTTTTACGTCCAAGCTGGCTGAGCAGTTCCTCCCTTTTTTCAAAACCCTTCAAGGGTGTACAAACAAGAAGGACTTTCAATGGACTGAGGAAGCTGAAGAAGCCTTTAACCAAATGAAGCAGTACCTAGCTTCATTACCAGACATTGCTGCTCCTAAGACTGGGGAACTAATCTCTGTCTACCTCTCAGTTGCTGAGGAAGCAATTAGTGCGGTCCTGACCATCGAATGAAACAAGGCTCAGGTACCCGTTTACTTTTTCAGTAAAACTTTAAAGTTGGCAGTGACCAAGTATCCCCCATTGAAAAAACTTGCTCTTGCTTTGGTAAAAACAGCCAGAAGGCTTCGAATGTATTTTCAAGCACACCCAATACAAGTGATCACCGACCAACCCATTAAAAGTGTGCTTGAAAAACCTGAAACCTCCGGATGTCTAGCCAAATGGGCAGTGGAACTAGGTGAGCCCTAACATCACCTACGTTCTAAGAAAAGCTGTGAAGGCCCAAATCTTGACTGATTTCATTTTAGAAATTCCAAAAGAAACAATAACGGAAGTTAACACAGCCTCCACTGAACCTTCTAACCCTGATACGTGGAAGCTTTTTACCGATAGAGCTTCCAGCCTTGAAGGGTCAGGGGCAGGGTTAGTCCTGATCAATCCCAATGAATTGGAATTCAGATATGCTCTCCAGTTTGAATTTCAGACAACCAACAATGAAGCCGAGTATGAAGCACTGATTGTAAGACTCAAGTATAACAACCTTCGAAAACACCCTAAACCACTCCATAATCGTAAACCGGACCGATGTCTCGTTATTTTTATCAAAAATTAAATAAAATAAAATTTATGTGCCGGTGGCAGCCTGCGACGGACACCACCTATGTGTGTCGTGGGGCGCGACGCACCATTACTTGCTGGACACCCGTTTTGACACGTGTCCCGAAGCGTGTCAAGTCTACTCGATGATCTGCCAATCCTAAACCTAGCTGTGAGGATGTGGCGGCCCGTGACGGGCGGGGCATGGGTGTGTCGCAGGGCGCGACAGGGTCCGAAAACCACTATAAATAGGGCAGTTCAGATGCCTTTCACCACCGCTCACATCTCTTTCTCTCTCAACACATATAGCTCAAAAATTATCACTTATTATACCCCTAAAACCCGAAGCTCTGCCCCGTTGTAGGTATTTTAACCCTCGATCACTAATTAATTACCCTACCCGATTGATTTAGGACCCACCGACGCATTTCGAGGCTCTGCCTGACTAAGTTCTTTTGGGTTCTGTCTCGTGTTGTATGGCTAAAGTGACTTGGGTTATTTTACTAACACGTGTGCATTGTACGTTTTAATTAGGAAATAATCAGGAAAACTCAACAGGAAGCTGTAGAAATACATAAGTCTACAATGTGAGTCATTCTCTTTTTCTACCAAACTGTGTTACAAAAATCTCAAATATTTTCACTTATACTTACAGTGATTGAGTCTTTGTATTCTACAATTACTGCCGGTATGTGGGGTTTTGTATACACTACTAATCAAGCGTTACTATTGGACAAAGAGTTAGCCAATAGTAATATGACCACGGTCATTGTAACTACCAACGTGACAAATACTGAATGAGAAATGTGTTAGATATAAACATTGTAATTGTTCTCAATACTGTAATGTTATATAAGCTTATTTTAATTAAACTAGGATGCACTCGCCAGCATTTCTTGCTGATAAGATGTTTTTAAAACGCGTTTCAGGTAACTTGATGTGAAAGCTATTAGAATCCAGCTATGGAGCACTGAAGGCTTAAAGAAAGTGGCTATAAAAGTTACCTAAATAAAAGTTTATGTTTTCAGCAAACTAGGGTTTATCCATATAACAATATTGTGAATGGAACATGGGTTTTATCCCATTTTGTTTAATATAAAAGTTTGGTGTTTTGAAACTCTGAAATTTATTTCCTAACTTTGATTCTGATGTCTCATTTCCGTTGCCAAATTAATAAACACTGATACCACTTGACTGGTTTGCGACTCCCGTTCCCGGGGTAGGGGTAGGGGGTTGCGATAGAAGGTGGTATCAGAGCCACTATTTTAAGCCATTTAAGTGTTCTTTTAATACCTAAATTTTAAACAAATGTGTTAGGAAATAACTTATGTGTTATTCTGTGTAAATATGTATATTATTATTTTTTTATTATTTTGACAATTTTCTAGTTACAGTATGAGTGATCCGGGTACTTCTGACGCTTACCGTCATCTACCTTATACTCCCATGAATGAAGGAACATCCCAGCCAACCCTAGGATACACAGCCGATTCCGAGGATATCTTTGTTTTCAAATCGAAATCCGAAGAACCCTTTCCCCCTAAAAAGAGAGGTTGGTTTAGTAGAGCAAAATCAGAGAGGAGAAAAACGATGAGAAATTTTTAACAATAGAGAATAGTGAATAGAGAGAGGAATACCCAAAATCAGGAGGCTAGACCCTTATGGGAGGAAGAATTCGATAGACAACTAGCTGACTTTCATGTGTTTGGAAATATAGAAGGATAAATTGATATCAACCAAGTAGCAGATCCACAACTTCTACCATTATTCCCTAACCAACCCATGGAACTAGAACAGAACCAGGAAAACCAACTTCCAATCCCAGCCTTTGATCCAAATGAGATACCTAGGATTCCAGCACCGAACCCTTTAGATCCATGGTGGGACGACAACCGGTCAATTCTAGAAATATTAAACAACCCATATCCTTACGGAGAACCAATACCACGTTACCTTGAACCTGTACCAGCCCCACTACCACCAATGAATCAAGAGAATGTGGAAGAACTTCGCCAGTATGGTGAAGAGTTAGTGGACGAAGGAAACCGGATTCGCCAAATCGGAGAAAAACTCGTCTGGAAATATGACGAGCGTGAAATGTAGTACTAGAAAAGCCAACACCTAATATATATATATATATATATATATATATATATATATATATAGGGTAAGGTTCATGCGAGAACCACCCTTATTGCGAGAATCGCGAGAACCAATGTGAACACAAAATAAAATCTAAAAAAATCAAAAAAGCACTCAAAATTATTTTTTTTAATATTTTTCTTGAAAAAATCTCTATATTTCGTTACCATAAAAAAAAACTTTTTTTTTTCGAGTAACAGTTATCCATGCACATGTGCATATGTATCATTACTTCGACAAATTCGGTAATACGTTATCAGGAATAGACAATTGCACTTTAATTTACAATACCATTCGTAATACACTACTTTTTACATTACCAATATTCAAAATGCACATGTGCATCATTAGGTATAACCATGATATAACGTGTTTTGGTACAAAAAGTTTGTGATTTTGAATGGAGAAGTAGGCCCATATACATGATTTTGGTTAGTTGTATCTAGTGGTTGATGGTTTGGTTATAGTTTTCAATTTATGATGTAATATGTTGATTGGATGGTATAAATGGTGTTTACATACATGTAATAAAGTGAAAATATTGGTAATGGCATTGTATTATCGATGGTAGGAGGTAATGGTATTGTATTATGGATGGTTGGAGGTAATGGTATTGTATTATGGATGGTATGATAGATGAAAGGGAAAATGTATTCAATGTAGTGTACCAAAACACCTTATTTCATGTTGATACATATAGATGCACATGTGCATTTCTAATATTGGTAATGTAAAAAGTATTGTATTACACATGGTAGTGTAAATGAAAGTGCAATTGTCTAATAGTTGTAATGAATTACGGAATTTGTCAAAGAAATGACAAAAATGCACATGTGCATGTTTGTGTATTATGGATAGAATGATAGATGAAAGAGAAAGTAGTGTACCAAAACACCTTATTTCATGTTGATACATATAGATGCACATGTGCATTTCTAATATTGTTAACGTAAAAAGTAGTGTATTACACGTGTTAGTGTAAATGAAAGTGCAATTGTCTAATATTTGCAATGAATTACGGAATTTGTCAAAGCAATGATACAAATGCACATGTGCATGGATAACTGTGACTCAATTTTTTATTTTTTTATTGTAAACAAAATATAACGATTTTAAAAAAAATGGTAAAAAAAATATATTTGGGTGTTTTTTAGATTTTTTTAGGTATTACTGTTTGTGTTCATACTCGTTCTCACGATTCTCGCAATAAAGGGTGGTTCCTAACGGATCTTTGTCCTATATATATATATATATATATATATATATATATCGATACATAGTTAGTAGTGTTTAAATTCCAGTTATAATTGTAATAGATGCATATATGAATATGAAAAGAGTAAGTCGCAATAATCGACGTTTTTGATTCAAGCTGCTTGAGTGTTTGTTTATATTAATTTTATTTTGTGATATTAATACCTGATAATGTTTACAATTCAGATGTCAAACAAAGTAAATCAGGAAATCCAGAATAACAAGAACAATGGAAACCAAGTGGATAAAAGTGCTATTGAACACATAGTAGCCAAAGGAATCATAGATGTCATGCCATATATTATCAACACTATTAAAAAGGCATAAAATAATTCTATAATCGGAAATAAACGTGCACCCACTGACAAGTCATAGCGTGAATGGAAATCACGGACCACTAATCCAAGCTCCGATTCTAAAAAGAAGAAGGGCCATCTCATATGGTTGTTCTTATAAAGAATTCTTGGCCTCTAAACCAATAGAATTCTCAGGCAATGAAGGAGCCATCTCAGCCTTATGCTGAATAGAAAAGACAGAAGCAGTCTTAAAAATAAGTAAATGTGCAGATGAAGATAAAATCATGTTTGCTTCTAATATTTTTAAAGAATGCAGCATTAGAGTGGTGGAATACCATAAAAATTAGTGAGATCAGACTTGTAGTCAAGGCAGCTAGACCACTGTAACGCCCGACTTAATAAATCAAAATTTTAATAATAAATTACACATTTTAATGCTAAAATGTGACTTTACAAAAACTTTTCATACTAACATTCCCACATGTTTACAACATTTCAAAAATATACAACTTAATGTAATTGAATTCGTCGTTTAAAAGATACGACGAAACGCCGCGCGGAAGCTTGTATTTTATCGTGTTCGGTTCCTCATCGAGCTTGATCTTCATCCGGGCACTCTTGGCAATCACCTATGATCAAAACCAACTTAAAAGTTAGTTTTGATAGTTAAATAATAAGTTTAAACAAGTTCCATGGGTCAAACAACAAAAAAATAAAGTTTTTCCGGAACTAGGGGGCGTCGCGTAACGCCTAGGGGCTACGCGTAACGCCTAGCCCTCTTTTTCACAGAATGTTGCTTAAACTGTTGCTGTACATACCCAGCATGACCCGATTTCACGGAAACGAGCATAACTCTCTCGTTTTTAATCCGTTTTACCCGATTCTTTTTCCTAAGCGTCCGTAATTTAATTCTCCATCATATGGAGTTAAAATCCAACATCCAACATAATAAATTTTGAGACTTCTAAGCCTTCGAATCGTTACCTTTTTATCGAATTTTAACCCGTTTATGCATTTTATCAAACAAACATATTTGTTTGATCTTTATATCACATACACTTCTTCAAATTAAGGTTATCTACCATATTAGGTTCGAATCACGCGTTTCTTACGCATTCTTAACCTGTTTTCGCTCATATGCTTATTTTGACCCGTTAAGGGTATTTAAGTATATTTTAAACACGATTCGCTTTCATTTGTATCTAGCTTTATATTTCCACATTTCTTACCAAGTAATCTTCCACCGCAACTATATTTGTGGTGGATTTAATGTGGAGATACATATATTCCGAGTTTTATCCCTCGGACTATCATTTTACGGCAAAGACCCATATTGAGTCATTTGACCCAAGATTTACCCTTTTCACTCTCTATACTTATTCAAAGTATTTGGTTGATCATATAACTTGTTTTTAAATAACTCTTAAGGTTCATTTGCTCGATTTTGCTTACGAGCGCGTTTTGGTCATCTTAAATCCTTTCTTTACAACAAAAGACTTTTCATGTCGTAATTGACCAAAATTCCACTTTTTAAACTAGGATCTTGTTTAAATCGCCATTATGTTTTCAAAACACAATGACTGTAACTTAAATCATTCGGTTTACTTAAAAGATAACCCAATGTCCATTTTAACTGGTTTAGCCCTCATTGAACTTCAAGTTCTAATGATGAATTGACCAATTATACATACCTGGCTCGAATCAATATATTGACCCGTTTTGATACCTTGCCTTAGTAGCCGCTAAGTAATAGCGATGTCAACATTCAATCGATATTTATTCCTGTAATCATGCAACTTGACAAAACATTAGCCGATATTGTCAAAGGGTGATATTTTCACCTTTTGACCCGTTTGGTCTAAATGACCGTTTACTTTTGCGAGATGGATTTATTATCATCTCGTCTACATGACTTGTACCGGTTTACACCATACGGTCAATTTACTTATAAATCTATTTCTTGATTATTTTGACCCCTTTATATCTTACGCCATAAAGTGTCCTTCAAAACTAACGGTTATCGTTAACGAGTGACCACATTACCGTTTTACCCTTATTAATTGTATTGATTTACCTTATAAGGTAACCTTTAAAAACTCATTACCATTTAGTCATTGCATGACCAATTAATCGTTTTAGCTCTTTTTAACCATTATACATGGTTTATTACCCTTGTCTTTTGTTCCGAACCGCACATGTCATGTCGGAACATCATAATTCAAACATGACTTTCTATGATTCATAACCTATAAAACAATTAGGTATTAAATAAAAGGTTTAAGTCTTGACTTACCTCGCATCCTAAATGCGCTTTCCTTCATACTTGACTCGTTTGACCCGCTTCCTTCCCAAGCTTCCATCTAGCTTGTCAAGCGTCAAACTATTATCATAATCCGTAAGACGATTAGATTAGTAATCATTACTTATGACTATTTCATTTTACGGATTTTTTGCCGAAACTACTATTCGACTTCATCATTGGTTAGTTTGACTTTTAGAAGTCAACTACCTTTAATCATACCGTAGGCATAATTAAGTTAAATCATCATTATGATTAAAATCCGTTTTAACCCATATTTCACGTAATTAGTCAAACTAGCCAATTACGCATGTCTCTCGTAAAATCTTCTTTTCAATATTCATTCGGGCATTTTAACAAACATCTTGTAGGCGTGATTTTGTACACATATTTTATCTAATTATGGTCATCATTTTAACCAAGTTTTAGTATCAAAATCATGCCTCTATGTCTAGTGTACATGAACTACACCTAGAACTAGCATCCCTACTTCAATGTTCATCCATTTAACACCTTAATTCAAGTGTTCATCATATTTCTACAAAACCCATTTAACACATAAATGGATGGTGATGAACTTCATATCTGTGAACACTAATTCAACAAATTATTGACTAGGGTTTGCTCCTAGACATGATTTCATCCTAATTTCATCCAAACTTCAATCATGCAAGCCAAATTTTCGATTTCATATGTTCACCAAGAATTCAAGATGGAACTAAATAATGAAATTTGGCATACCTTATGATCCCTTCATCGAGGTGATCACAAATTCGTGCTTGGATTTCGATTTGGGTTGGATTTACCCCTTCAATTTGTTGATTTTATGCTTGCTAGGGTTTGAGCTTGAGAGCCCTTCTTGGCTCCTGTGTTTTGTGCGACCAGAACACACACAAAGGTGTGTGTTTTGGTGTTTTTAGTTTTAATTAATAAAAACCCATTTTCTCATTTTAACCATTTTAGTCCCTCAACTTTACCCAGGTTTATAAAGGTTACTACATCAAGTTCCCTTATTATTTTTAAAACACTAGACTAACTAGGTTGATATTCCTAGTTATTTAGTGGGTTCCGGGAGTTATAACCCGTTTTATTTTAAGTCCCGTTAACTCAGGCTCTTATAAACTTAATTCCTTAAAACTTTGATTCATTTGTATTTAATATTAGGATTTCTTATTTAAATCCAAATATTTACCGGGTTATTTTTACTACTAACGGTACTTTACCCGTCTTTTAGTATTAACGGAGTTTTATTACCAAACCCGTTTTCGGGGTGCTACAAGTCTACCCCCCCTTAAAGAGGTTTCGTCCCCGAAACCTTTTCTTACATATTTCTTTGAGTTTAAACTCAATGTATTTGATCCAAGAAATCTTTTAAACATTACTTATACTTTTAACCAATTGTTAGTATTACCAGAAAAAATATGGTAACATCTTTTTGGTTACTAATTGTCTACGTATCTCCTACGACATAGTGCAACTTGAAATAACATAATCTCGTTATTTCCACTAGTTTAGTTAACTTAGCGATATTCGTCGCTCGGCTCTAATGTGATTGTACTTCACATTGCACTTTTGACCGTGATCATGTCACGTCATGCCAAATTTTATATCAACTTTTTATTTTCAAAAGTATCACTTTTCGAATACATCGTCTTGCACCTATTAGTGTCAAGACTTATATCTTTCATGCTTACTATTTATATGTTTATAGAATTCATATTTGTAAAAACGTTATTTCTTACCAAAACTGAAGTTTTTGTTTGGCATCTTCTCTTTAACTTTTGTCAATTATCCATACCGGGATATTGACAGTCCAAAATTTATTCTTTTACAGTCTTTGTTTTATGCGAGGATTCTCAACTGATTCTTCCGCTTTGTCTAATTAACCCGTAGGTTTTATCACTTAGCCTTATGGGCTATTTTGATTAGACTTTCACCCTTTTAAGGCAAAGTCCTTATAATTTATTTCTTTCTAATCATGACCCGTGGGTCGTTTTAGTCTCGTAGACCTTTCCATTATTTATAAACCCAAAGGTTATATTGATCCCGTAGATCATTCCTTGCTCAAGTCATTCTTAAAATACATGTTTGGTGTCAAGGCACCCTGTTTTGTTTGAAGAATCATTTGGTTTCAAGCTTAGGTTCCATTAACCTTGATTGTAGTTTCGTGGCTACAATTGTTTTCTTTCGGACAATTTTCCGACTTTATAACTTCTCACGTCATTTATGCGTCAGTTCTTCTTATGCTTACTATTATTTGGTTTGCATATATTCTTATTTGGTTATGTCCCATTACCGGGCTCATTACTCTTTTGCATTTGACGCTACCATTATCCTGCTTGCGTTTACTCATGCCGTCCGGTATGATATTATATTCGACCCGTTCAACTTCAAAATAGTTGAACATAATTTATTCAAAATTTATATTTACATTATCTTGTCATCTTTTAGTTATGACTCAAAACCCGAGTCTTTTAACTTTCCATCCGAGTTCTCGTTTCTCGGTCTACGCATGCGTTTAATTCCTTAACCATCAACCGGGTGTTTTACCAAAATCGTTATCATTGCACCCCTTCCGGTATGCATTAAGACTTCATTTCGATTTACTTGGTCATCTTAGCGAAATCCGTCGCTTTTATTCGACCATGTCTTTTATTCTTTACGTGACCACCATTGGCGGCCTTATTAATTATGAGTGACGATTATCATCGTTATCCTTGCTTTACTACGACTAAAGTTAACAACCTTGATTATCTTTTTCATGTGGGCAACACCTTTGTTTTTATGACCCGGCGGATGATCTATACTTTGGTTTTACTTGCCCATTTTGTTCACCATGGCCCTTTCGTCCAAGATGACTTATTTTCGTGAATTTTCTTTTGATCATTCATTTATATCATCATTTACATTAATCATTGTCCCTTCTTTCGGGCTCATTATCCTAATGTAATACGCTTCCGTCACCCGGCTGTGCGTTTACATTATTATCAACTATTTTGTTCATTTGTTTCATTTGGGTACTTTTTAATTTGTCTCATTCACCCCGTCCTTAGTACATCGGATGTAAATGTGTCCGCTATAAGAAGTTCATGGTATCATATGCCACTACTTACTTGGCCAGAGTAAGCGATTAACACATGACACGCATGAACTTTTTATAGTTTTCACATCACGCCCTATGTAAGTAATGCCTCTATTTGTTTCTCTTGGAAACAATATCCCGAATACATTTTCTCTTCGGGGTTTTCCAAGTTTTTAATCTACATATGCAACTTTCAATTTCTACATATTTGTTGCATATTACTATTTGTGCAATTAAATTTAAAATGTGCACCTGTAATGCTTGCCCTAACAGGCTTCTATTGCCATTAGCCTTGTTCGCGACTGTTACGGGATTTAGGTCCTTGATGAGCATACTCTTTGGACCGTTCCTCTGTCAAATCTGCGATTTATTAAACTCTCGCTATCTTCATATGCGAGTGTCCTTCAACTAAAACATATACAACATTTAGTAATTTCGACATTAAAGGATGCCTGTATTATAATACAAGGCTTTTCTACTATACGCATCAACGCGTGAAATTTCATTGACTATATCTATTCTATATCGTTTTTATTGGTGTAACGTGTATTACACGATAACCATATGTGTTGTTCTCAACACTTTAATCATACTAAACCATTGATATTCATGTACTTACCGGATTTGCGATCAAGCCTCGAACCGAACACACTTTACTCTTTAACCATGAGCTCTGATTACCAACTTGTAACGCCCGACTTAATAAATCAAGATTTTAATAATAAATTACACATTTTAATGCTAAAATGTGACTTTACAAAAACTTTTCATACTAACATCCCCACATGTTTACAACATTTAAAAAATATACAACTTAAGGTAATTGAATTCGTCGTTTAAAAGATACGACGAAACGCCGCGCGGAAGCTTGTATTTTATCGTGTTCGGTTCCTCATCGAGCTTGATCTTCATCCGGGCACTCTTGGCAATCACCTATGATCAAAACCAACTTAAAAGTTAGTTTTGATAGTTAAATAATAAGTTTAAACAAGTTCCATGGGTCAAACAACAAAAAAATAAAGTTTTTCCGGAACTAGGGGGCGTCGCGTAACGCCTAGCCCTTTTTTTCACAGAATGTTGCTTAAACTGTTGCTGTACATACCCAGCATGACCCGATTTCACGGAAACGAGCATAACTCTCTCGTTTTTAATCCGTTTTACCCGATTCTTTTTCCTACGCGTCCGTAATTTAATTCTTCATCATATGGAGGTAAAATCCAACATCCAACATAATAAATTTTGAGACTTCTAAGCCTTCGACTCGTTACCTTTTTATCGAATTTTAACCCGTTTATGCATTTTATCAAACAAACATATTTGTTTGATCTTTATATCACATACACTTCTTCAAATTAAGGTTATCTACCATATTAGGTTCGAATCACGCGTTTCTTACGCATTCTTAACCTGTTTTCGCTCATATGCTTATTTTGACTCGTTAAGGGTATTTAAGTATATTTTAAACACGATTCGCTTTCATTTGTATCTAGCTTTATATTTCCACATTTCTTACCAAGTAATCTTCCACCGCAACTATATTTGTGGTGGATTTAATGTGGAGATACATATATTCCGAGTTTTATCCCTCGGACTATCATTTTACGGCAAAGACCCATATTGAGTCATTTGACCCAAGATTTACCCTTTTCACTCTCTATACTTATTCAAAGTATTTGCTTGATCATATAACTTGTTTTTAAACAACTCTTAAGGTTCATTTGCTCGATTTTGCTTACGAGGGCGTTTTGGTCATCTTAAATCCTTTCTTTACAACAAAAGACTTTTCATGTCGTAATTGGCCAAAATTCCACTTTTTAAACTAGGATCTTGTTTAAATAGCCATTATGTTTTCAAAACACAATGACTATAACTTAAATCATTCGGTTTACTTAAAAGATAACCCAATGTCCATTTTAACTGGTTTAGCCCTCATTGAACTTCAAGTTCTAATGATGAATTGACCAATTATACATACCTGGCTCGAATCAATATATTGACCCGTTTTGATACCTTGCCTTAGTAGCCGCTAAGTAATAGCGATGTCAACATTCAATCGATATTTATTCCTGTAATCATGCAACTCGACAAAACATTAGCCGATATTGTCAAAGGGTGATATTTTCAGCTTTTGACCCGTTTGGTCTAAATGACCGTTTACTTTTGCGAGATGGATTTATTATCATCTCGTCTACATGACTTGTACCGGTTTACACCATACGGTCAATTTACTTATAAATCTATTTCTTGATTATTTTGACCCCTTTATATCTTACGCCATAAAGTGTCCTTCAAAACTAACGGTTATCGTCAACGAGTGACCACATTACCGTTTACCCTTATTAATTGTATTGATTTACCTTATAAGGTAACCATTAAAAACTCATTACCATTTTGTCATTGCATGACGAATTAATCGTTTTAGCTCTCTTTAACCATTATACATGGTTTATAACCCTTGTCTTTTGTTCCGAACCTCACATGTCGTGTCGGAACATCATAATTCAAACATGACTTTCTATGATTCATAACCTATAAAATAATTAGGTATTAAATAAAAGGTGTAAGTCTTGACTTACCTCGCATCCTAAATGCGCTTTCCTTCATACTTGACTCGTTTGACCCGCTTCCTTCCCAAGCTTCCATCTAGCTTGTCAAGCGTCAAACTATTATCATAATCCGTAAGACGATTAGATTAGTCATCATTACTTATGACTATTTCATTTTACGGATTTCTTGCCGAAACTACTATTCGACTTCATCATTGGTTAGTTTGACTTTTAGAAGTCAACTACCTTTAATCATACCGTAGGCATAATTAAGTTAAATCATCATTATGATTAGAATCCGTTTTAACCCATATTTCACGTAATTAGTCAAACTAGCCAATTACGCATGTCTCTCATAAAATCTTCTTTTCAATATTCATTCGGGCATTTTAACAAAGATCTTGTAGGCGCGATTTTGTACACATATTTTATCTAATTATGGTCATAATTTTAACCAAGTTTTAGTATCAAAATCATGCCTCTATGTCTAGTGTACATGAACTACACCTAGAACTAGCATCCCTACTTCAATGTTCATCCATTTAACACCTTAATTCAAGTGTTCATCATATTTCTACAAAACCCATTTAACACATAAATGGATGGTGATGAACTTCATATCTATGAACACTAATTCAACAAATTATTGACTAGGGTTTGCTCCTAGACATGATTTCATCCTAATTTCATCCAAACTTCAATCATGCAAGCCAAATTTTCGATTTCATATGTTCACCAAGAATTCAAGATGGAACTAAATAATGAAATTTGGCATACCTTATGATCCCTTCATCGATGTGATCACGAATTCGTGCTTGGATTTCGATTTGGGTTGGATTTACCCCTTCAATTTGTTGATTTTATGCTTGCTAGGGTTTGAGCTTGAGAGCCCTTCTTGGCTCATGTGTTTTGTGCGACCAGAACACACACAAAGGTGTGTGTTTTGGTGTTTTTAGTTTTAATTAATAAAAACCCATTTTCTCATTTTAACCATTTTAGTCGCTCAACTTTACCCAGGTTTATAAAGGTTACTACATCAAGTTCCCTCATTATTTTTAAAACACTAGATTAACTAGGTTGATATTCCTAGTTATTTAGTGGGTTCCGCGAGTTATAACCCGTTTTATTTTAAGTCCCGTTAACTCAGGCTCTTATAAACTTAATTTCTTAAAACTTTGATTCGTTTGTATTTAATATTAGCATTTCTTATTTAAATCCAAATATTTACCGGGTTATTTTTACTACTAACGGTACTTTACCCGTCTTTTAGTATTAACGGAGTTTGATTACCAAACCCGTTTTCGGGGTGTTACAACAACAAATCATTGAAGAGGCAGTAGAACTTGCCAACACTCTGACCGATGAATTGGTACGTACGCAAGAGGAAAACCAGAAAAAGAACCTAGCTCAAAAGATTACCCAAGAACTACGTTATGGTAATTCCTACCTTGGAAAAGGACCATGTTCTTCCTCTTCGCCCAACTGCAAGTATTGCAAAAGAAAACACTCAGGGAAATGCTCGATATACTGCAACTTCTACAAAATAGAAGGACATAAGGAGGAAGACTACAGGAAGAAAGCCAACAATAGAATATGCTACAGTTGTGGAGAAGCTGGTCATATTAAACTGAACTGTCCGAAACTAGCTCTAGCGACAAACAACGAAGCTAAGGCAACCGAAGGACCCAAGAAGAATGCCAGAGTATTCGTTCTGACAGCTGAAGAGGCCAAAATGATTTCGGATGTGATTGCCAGTACGTTTTAGTTAATGATGTTTTTGCAAAATTATTATTTGACTCTGGTGCGAACCAAAGTTTTATAAATACTTCTCTCTGTAAACTTCTCAATCAACCCTTAACTAAAATTCACCAAGACTGTCTGGCGGAAACCGCAAACGGAAGTTCTATCAAGATAAGTGAAATCCTGTAGGAAGCAAGGATATAAATTTTAAATCATAGATTTGTTGCTAATATTTTACCAATGGATCTAGCCGGATTTGATGTTGGATTAGGAATGGATTGGTTGATAGCTAATCATGCAAGTATATTATGTGATCAAAATTCTGTACAAGTAAGTACACCAACTAGTGAAAAGATCACAATTAAAGGAGATAAGCCAACAAGGTCAATGAAATTCATCTCTGAGATGAAAGATGCAAGTTATACACGGAAAGGAGGAATGGTGTATATGATTTCAGTAATCATTAGCACTAAAGGAAAAGAATTAAAAGATATTCCCATAGTATCTAAATTCTCAGATATTTTTCCAGAAGAGTTACCTGGATTACTACCAAATCGAGAGGTTGAATTTAGAATTCTCCTAATACCAGGAACAACACCAATTGCCAACGGAGATGCAGGAACTGAAGAAACAATTAGACGAACTACTTGAAAAAGGTTTCATACAACCTAGTTCATCTCCATGGGGAGCACCGGTGTTATTTGTTAAGAAGAAAGATGGATCGATGCGTATGTGCATTGATTACCGGGAATTGAATAAGGTTACTATTAAAAATCCGTACCCAATACCGAGAATCGATGATCTGTTCGATCAACTTCAAGGAGCCTGATTCTTTTCTAAGATCGGTTTACGCTCAGGATATCATCAATTAAAAGTACAGGAAGAGGACATTCCTAAAACTACTTTCAGAATAAGGAACTATCATTATGAATTTACAGTCATGCCATTTGGTTTAACCAATGACCCAGCCGCATTTATGGACATGATGAACAGGACATGTAAACCATACCTGGATAAATTCATAATTGTCTTTATAGATGATATTTTAATTTACTCTAAGAGTAAGGAGGAACATGCAGAGCATTTGTATTTACTCCTGACATTATTGAGAAAGGAAAAGCTTTATGCTAAAATCTCAAATGTGAATTCTGGTTACAAGAAGTGCAATTTCTTGGACATCTGGTTAATCATGAAGGAACTCATGTGGATCCCACAAAGATCGAGGTGATTACCAAATGGAAAGTCCCGGAGTCACCAACAGAAGTAAGAAGTTTTCTTGGACTGGCATGATATTATAGACGTTTTATCCAAGATTTCCCTAGAATTGCCATTCCATTAACCAAACTAACTTGCAAGTCTGTTATGTTTGAATGGGGACCAAAACAGAGGAAGCATTTAAGATTTTGAAACAAAGGTTAACCAACGCACCCATACTCGCATTGCCTAAAGGAACTGAAGACTTTGTAGTCTATTATGACGCGTCTAAGTTAGGATTTGGATGTGTGATTGATGCAACGTCAAAAGGTTATTGCTTACGCCTCTAGACATCTTAAGAAACATGAAGAGAATTATACAACCCATGATTTAGAGTTAGGAGCGATAATTTTTTCCCTTAAGATTTGGAGACACTATCTTTACGGTAGTAAGTTTGTTATTTTCACAGATCACAAGAGTTTAAGATATGTCTTCGGACAAAAGGAATTAAACATGAGGCAAAGACGATGGATGGAAATTCTTAGTGATTATGATTGTGATATCCAATATCATACAGGGAAAGCTAATGTAGTAGCTGATACTTTAAGTCGAAAGTATCATGAAAAGCTAAAAAGGGTACGCTCTGTCGCAACCCCCTGCCCCTATCTCTTAGGAAAGGGCGGCCGCAAACCAGTATCAGTGGTATCGGTATTTATCAGTTTGGCAGCGGAATTTACATCAGGACCGTAGTTAGGAAATATTTTATCAGAGTAAAATACCACATTTTTATAATAGTAAATACATGGGAAAATCCCAAGTTTTCATTACAAACATGTTTTTAGGGATAAACCCTAATTTATTGAAATAAAACATCTTCTTTATTTAGGTAACTTTTATAGCCACTTTTCCAAGCCTTCAGTGCTGTTCAGCTGGCTTCTATTTGGCTTTCACATTTTGTTACCTGAAACACGTTTAAAAACATTTGTCAGTCGAAAATACTGGTGAGTGAATCCCAGTTTAATCAAAACAGGTTTTATCATTTTACAGTATTGAGGGCGATCTCGCAATTACATTTGTTTACATCTACTTTAATTACCACCAACGGTACTGTCAACCCGACTTGTGGTCATGTTACTACTCACAGTGTAGTAACAAATTTTGTATACAAAACTCCAACATACCGACGATAATTGTAGAATTACAAATACTCAATCACTGTGAAATATAATTTAAAAGATTGAGGTTTTTGTAAAAACAGTTTGCAAAAAGGTTCACAAAAAGGAGATTACTCACATTGCTAATTTAGGTATTTTCCTTGTGACTTCCTAGTTATAATCTCTTAATTTAAACAATGCACACGCGTTAGTATAATAACCCAAATTTACATTAGTTATACCCTCCCTGATATAGAACTCCAACGACTATATCGGGCAGAGCCTCGACAGCCGTTACGGAGCACTAGATCAACCCGATATTTTTTCTATAATTCAGAAATTGAGAGAGAATCACGAGATTTGAACGATTTCAACTGAAGCCGATCGATCCTATTTATAGGGTTGATCCGCCACTCTCTCGCGGCCCGCGAGAGAGAAGGCTTTGGCCTTCGTGGCCCGTGAGGCTCTCTAGGGTAGGCCCTAGGGTTGCTGATTCGACCACTAGACCCAACACGTTAACGACACGTGGCGGCATCGGGTGCCTGCCTAGTGTTGAGCTGTCGCGGCCCGCGACAGACTCCGTTGTCTATGTCACGCCCCGCGAGGGACTATTAAACTTGATTTTATTTAATTTTTGTTAAATTAAAGTATTTCGGGATTGTTTTTCGTATACGGGGTGTATTTTAGGACGTATAGAGGTGTTATAAGTATTTTTAGGATATATTTAGGAGGGTTGTTATATCCTCCCCACCTTGTTTTAGAACTCGCCCTCGAGGTCTACTGGAACAGGTGTGGATATTTCTTTTTCATCTCTGATTCAAGTTCCCATGTGTATTCTGGTCCTCTCTTGGAATCCCATCTTACTTTGACTAGAACTAATCTCTTGTGTTTGAGATTCTTGACTTTTCTGTCTTCAATCTGTAGAGGTCTTTCTACGAACTTAAGTTTCTCGTTTACCTCTATGTCCTTAAGAGGTACCACTAATGATTCATCGGCTAAGCACTTTTTTGAGATTACATACATGAAATACGTCATGTATTCCTGCCATTTCCTCTGGTAGTCGTAGATGGTAAGCTACTGGTCCTATTCTTCTAATAATCTCAAAAGGTCCAACATACCTGGGACTTAGCTTTCCCTTTTTGATGAATCTTAACACTCCTTTCCAAGGAGAAACTTTTAATAATACCTTGTCTCCTACTTGAAAAACCAATGCTTTCGCCTGTTATCAGCATAACTCTTTTGTCGATCGCGTGCTGCTTTTAGTCTTTCCTTGACTTGAATAATCTTGTCCGTTGTTTCTTGTACTATCTCGGGTCCAGACCATTGTTTTTCTCCAATTTATGCCCAACAGACTGGAGTTCGGCACTTTCGTCCATAAAGTGCTTCGAATGGTGCAGCATTGATACTGGTATGATAGCTGTTATTATAGGAAAATTATACTATTGGTAAGTGATCATCCCAATTTCCTTCGAAATCAATTACACAAGCTCTAAGCATATCTTCCATTGTCTGAATTGTCCTCTCGCTTTGTCCATTCATTTGAGGATGATAAGCGGTGCTTAGATTTAACTTGGTTCCCATTGCTTTTTGGAAACTAGTCCAAAAATGAGAAGTAAAATGGCTATCTCTATCAGAGACAATAGATAAAGGAATTCCATGTAATGAAACTATTTCATTTACATATAACTTGGCTAATTGTTTCATACTGAAAGTTTCCTTCATTGGTAGGAAATGAGCAGATATAGTTAATCTATCTACAATCACCCAGATTGTATCATTACCTTTTCGTGTCTTGGGTAATTTGGTAACAAAGTCCATTGTTATCAATTCCCATTTCCATATTGGCATTTCCAATTGCTGCAATAAACCTGATGGTTTCTGATGTGCAGCTTTAACTTGTGAACAAGTTAGACACTTAGCAACATAAGCTGCTATATCCTTTTTCATTCCTATCCACCATAAATTCCTTCTTAAGTGATACATCTTATCACTTCCAGGATGTATTGTATACTTAGACTTATGAGCTTCTTCTAATATTCAGTGGCGTAGGTTTCCTTGTTTAGGTATCCAAATTCTTTTCTTATGGAATCTCCATATTCCATATATTCCTTGTTCTAATTCCTTAATCATTCCTTTTAATTTTTCAGTATCATTCTTGATTACTGATTCTTGTACTTCTCTAATTTGCTAATTTAAATGTATCTGCAGATTTAATTTAAGAGAACATACTTTTCTGGGTTTTTCACGATATTTTCGACTTAAAGCATCAGCTACTACGTTAGCTTTTCCTGCATGATACTGGATACTACAATCATAGTTGTTGGTGCACGGAATGTCTGTTGACTACATCTACAACAAGTCTTGAGTCAAGATAGTCAAGCTTGGAGTTTAAAAGTCAAAATTAGATCTTAATGTATAGGTTTCGTTTGAATGTACATACGATAGAAGTGATTTCGCTTGTATGTACATGTAGTTAGAGGTTTCGCTCCAAGGGACTTAGATGGTTTCGCTTATTAGTCATCATATGGTTTCGCTTATATGGTAAGTTGGAGGTTTCGCTTATTGTGACATGCCGAATAAGCGAAACCACATGGCCTATATATAGTCTTCATGAGCGGAACCATATCATAAATGTGTGTACATTGGAGCGAGACCTTGTCATTGCTTGTGTAACGGAACTCTGTCAAAATCAACTCAGAAAGCAATAAAAGAGAAGGAAGTGAATAGGAAAAGCTGTGTAACTTTGCGTGTACTGATTCCGCCTTTATACGTGAAGAAGAACGTTCTCAGCTGACTTTTCAGGGTCGCAAAACGGTCCAACAAGTGGTATCAGAGCTTCAGGATGAGGAGTTCATACTACTACAGCTGAATCGAACAAATTCTCTTACTTCTACTCACTTTCTTTCATACTTTTTCGATTTGAGATAGTTTCTACGGTTGAAATGGCCTGATTTTTTAGTATTACATGTAAAACATACTAATAACAAACCCTAGAAAGTTTCAGGTTGAAATTCGGACTAAAAATGGTAGAAATTGGGTAAAAACCAGGTTTCGCTGGCTCGGTAATCGAAGGTTCCGCTTTTTCGAACACTAAAGGTTTGGCTTTTTCGGACATTCAGACTTGTCACTTTTGCTTTTACGGACATAGTAGGTTCCGCTTATTCGGACAATTGACTTTCGCTTATACGGACATAAGTTTGATTTCGCTTATCTGGTCAAAAACTGATTTCGCTTATTTGGTCAAGACAGATTTCGCTTATCAGTCACATATATAGATTTCGCTTCTTTGTCACAAATAGCTGTTTTCGCTTATTTGTCATCATTTTCAAAAATTCTGAAAATTGTTCTAAGTGTTTTCTGATTTTGCAGGTACATTCAAGATGGATGATATTTTCTTGAACCCGTTTAGCGACATGTACGCATTCGCTGGAAATTCCGGAAACGATGATTCTTCATCTAGCAATACGAATGAGAATCCGCCTAAAGAGAAGAAAAAGGAAGCTTGGGAATCGGAAAGTGCTTTCGAAACATTCAATAAACCTCCAAAGCTAATGGCTATCGAGGAATACAGTCGGTGGTCAAGAAAGTTTGAAGATTGGTTGATGGCGTTTGCATTTCCCAGCTGGAAGAGTCTGAAAAACGGTTATGCAAATGGAAACAAAAATGGTGAAACTTTAAGAGCAGCTGAGGAGATTGATTCGTTTGTAGCTGAACAAAAGTGTGTGGCATTGTTATTTCAATCCGTCCGGGAAGACATTATTGCTTTGATTGATTATTCAAATGCAAAAGATCTTTGGGAAAAGCTAGAAAAGAAATGTTTAGGAAGTACTGAAATTGTGAAAAACAAAAGAAAACTTCTTAGGAAAGAGTTTGATATGTTTGGATGCTTAAAGAATGAATCAGTTTCAAAAATGATCGAGAGATTTGGGCACTTGAAGCTGGAATTGACTAGACATGGAATTAAGTATTCTGATGATGAGCAAGTAGACAAGTTGTTTGATTCGTTACCAGACGAGATGGATTGGAGATATTATGCTCTCATGCTAAAAAACACTATATTACCAGAAAATCTCACTCCAGATTTGCTGATTGAGAGACTTGAGAGTCATGAGTTGGAACTGAAGAAGACATTCAAAGTCAATCACTCATCTTATCAGCGGAATTTGGATTTGTATTATCCAAAGAGCATGATGCCAAAAGCAACTTCTCCCAAGACTGCGTTTTCTGCTGAAAATGTGTCCACAGCAAGCAAAGTAAGTCAAAGTGGTCAAAGCAGTGGAAATCACAGTGGAAATCACAGTGGTTATCACAGTGGATCTTCATCATCTGCAAGTCATTCTGATGCAAAGAATCGTTTTCAATGCAACATTGCAATAGAGTTGAAAAATGCTCAGAATTTTGATGAGGAGTCGGCCAAACAGCAGATGATCTTCCTAGCATCGGTGTTGGAATCGTATGAAGGGTTAGTAGCTGGGAAGATAGGCAACACCAATCTGATGAAAGAAGATTACGATCAGATTGATCCGGAGGAAATGGAGCTGATCGATATTCGTTGGGCTATGGCCAGTGCTGTTCGTCGAGCACAGCGTTTCATGGAAATTACTGGCAGGAAGACAATTGGTGGTCCATCTACCAAATTGGGGTTCGATAAGTCCAAGGTGACTTGCTTTAAGTGTAAGCAGAAAGGTCACTTCAAGCGAGAATGCAGAAACGCTTATGCTGATGAGTCGGAGAACCCTTTTAGAGATGATTATTACAAGAAGGCAATTTATCACCAGATCAAATCGGAGCCACCTAGATTGAAGCAGGTTGAAGACAACAAAGAAAAATCTAGAGCTCTTGCGGTGATTTATGATGATGAAGGGTATGATTGGAGTCAAGAGGTTCTACCGGAGGAAGATGCGGTTGGTTACGCATTCATGGCGAAAAACGACGAACCTATTCCGTGGAAAGATGATAGAACTGAAGAGCAGAAATATCAATACAGAAAAATGATTGCTGAAAACAAAATAATTAGAATATCTCGTATCTTTCTGGAAGCGAGGAGAGCAAATAGATGGGATCCAGACAAAGAGTGTTATCTTGATGAATATGGAAATATTGCGATTGATGACAAAACACTTGATATTGAAGCCATAATCCAGCAATACAAAGAAGAGGATGAGTACTGGCAGAATAAATGGTGGGGAACTGGAGACGAGAAAGAGAAAGAAGAGAAAGAAAGAAAGGAGAAAGAAGAGCAGGAAAAATTAAAGAAAGTTGATACTGGAGTTATTGACACAACGCAGGAGTTGACTGCTGAGAACCTTGGAAAAATGGCTGACAAAGTGCTGGCTGCTAAGGCACTTGAGGTAGACTCTAACTCCGTGTCTGAGTCATAAAGCCAGGTCAGTTCAAATGTGTCAACAAATGCGTCAGGTAAGAAAATCGATGGAAATGCTGATTGCAAAAATTGCAACAAAGAGTGCAAATTTTGTAGCACAGTCACATATCTCAACGGTAAGAAAGTTGATGATCTGACAACAAAGGTCAGAAGCGTTGAGAATCAGATTCTTGATCGTGACAAAACAGTTAAAGCTTCAACTGAACGGATAAGAGAATTAACTAGCCAAATTAAAAATGATAAAATTGATCATGACAAAATTAAACAAGAAAATGAAAAGTTAATTCTTGAAAACCGTCAGATTTCTGAAAAGTTTGAAAAACTAAAAAGCACAATGAAAGATAGTGATGATCGAAATGGTAAAACTTTTAAAGAAAATGAACATTTAAAAGCAGTGCTTAGAGTAAAAGAAGAATCAATCAACCAACAACTGGATGAAATCGCTAAACTGAAACTTAAATTTCAAGAGGCTGAAATTGAAAATGAGCGAATCCAGTTGAAGCTTAACAGTTACAGCTCCGCAAGTTTTGTTTTGCAACACATTGTTCCCAAACTCATCGGGAAAAACAAAGCTAGCGAAGATGTTTATTTTGATGGAACTGGGGTGGGTTTTCATCAAGTTCCACCACCTGTTCTTGATAACTACACGAAAAAGCAATCAGGGTTGGTTGAAATTCAAGAAGAAAGTGAAATGAATCTTCCGGATTCAATTGATGTCACGTTCACATCTTCCAATGATGATAGTCTCCAGAATTGTCACACCCCCAAAATCCACCTGCGGAGTACTACCGCTTGGAGGCGTGACTGACCAGGATCCAACCACCAATCATATTGAACAAGCACATGAATAGTTATAAAAATCCACCCAATACAATTGGTGTTCAAACAAAACATAGTTAAGTTGCAAGCGGAAGCATAAGTCTTAAGTCAAAACATAAGTTTAATTGTTTCATAGTTTAACATGGCACACAGTCGTCCATGTCCCACAACGATCCTCCTCCATGCAAGCTCCAGCTTAAGAACCTAAGGACCTGCAAAGCATGTAGTAACGAGTCAACAACTAGTTGAGTGAGTTCACGGTTGGGTGTTCGTTTTAAGTTGTTTCGAAAACAGTTTCCTTTAGCTGGCATCCTGCCGTGGGGGTTACCCCATAGTTAAAAACGTGACTTGGTTATTCCCGGTTACTCTGGCAATCCTGCCGTGGGGGCTACCCCGTGTTAGTTATCTGGCATTTCGGCCGTGGGGGCTACCCCATGTATATACTAGACTCGTTACCATATCGACTGCTGACTGTAGTCATGTTTATGTGCCCTGAACTGTCAATGTCTATCATCATTGACGTGCCAGTAGTCCATTAGTTCACGCCCGTCCTCTGCGGAACGGTGTGAGGTTTGTCAAACCTAAATAGCGCTATCTAACTAATGACCCGCTCGCCATTGGCCTCGGCGATTAAGTCGATACAAAGATGAGGGACTTCGTGATAGAGTTTTGGTCTAGTACGAGTTATCTGTCCGTGAGGACGAGGAATTACATTCCTGAACCTTTGCTGTCCTACCCAAGGAGGACGAGGAACCCAGTTCCTTAACCCCAATTCCCGACCCCTGGGAATCCCATGCTTTGTAGAGGGTGTGAACTCACCTTGGTTTGCTCGGCAGTTAATCACAGAAAGGTCAATCAAGTTGCAAGTGGTCAACTATGTCCTAACATAGATACCATTTATATCAGATTCAACCCAAGCAGTACACGTACAAGTAGTAATCTCAGCATACAAGTTTTAGCATGGCAGTTCATCAATATTCATGACATACTCAATTAACAGTAGCACGTATAGCCCATATGTTCAGCCCAATTACCTAAGCCCAAAACATGCATGGTTGCGGCCCAATAAGCGTGGTTTCGAGTCGCAACCGGACTCGCAAGCATGGTTTGCGGGTCATGCTGTTTATGTTGATCATAGATGGTTACGAGTCGCAACCTATGTCGCAACTATGGTTTCGGCTCGTCATGCTATGGTTTCGAGTCGCAACAGGACTCGCAACCTGTGGTCTCGGCTTGTAAGGCTGTGGTCTCGAGTCGTAACCGGACTCGCAACCTATGTCGTAACTATGGTCTCGGCTCATCATGCTGTGGTTGCGAGTCGCAACCAGAGGTTTCGGCTCCCCAGCAGCTGCTGATCCTTCGCAGATTGTACTATCCAATAGAATTCATGCAGAATTATGTACTATCCACTAAACATGTTTTGTTGTCTAACATTTACCCAAAATGGATCAAACAATTCAGATTTCAAATATTCAAAGCACCTTCAAAGCACATTCAAGTTGTTCTTCATATTTTCAAAACACATTCATCAAGTTCTTCACATATTCATAACATAAACAACCCTTATTCAACCAAATTCATGAACCACAACTCACTAGCATGCATCCTATTATGACAAGCATTTGACTTCCATTCATCAATCAATCCCACTTGTATGAACACCCAAACCCTTCGGATCCAAACCCAAGTAAAACCGATAATACCATTCATATTCAAGCATACTACACCTTTTATCATAACAATGCATCAACTTATCATGAACCCAAGTAAAAAAACGAAAACACTTATGAACCGATTTCTTTGAACATCAATTTCATCATGCATCACTCAACAACAACATATTGTCAAACACTTCAACATTCATCAATCCAAGCACAAAACACAACATGAATACATTAACACTAAGCATTAAGAAACACTAACCGGTTGATGGGTTTCGAGGATGTGTGTGAGCTTCCAACCGATTGTGCGTGTGAGCCGATCCAAGAATCCAATCCGAAAGTGAGGAGTGTGTTTGTGTCTCTAGGGTTTTAGTGAGTGTGTATGGTTGCCCAAAGAATGGCAAGGTTGGCAAGAAGTATGATATATATATTAGTTCCACAAGGTGCACCCTAATGGGTTTAGTTTACAAGTTGGCCAAGGGGTTTACGGCCCAAATGGCCCAACCGGTTACTGTTCACTCGAGACCACATGGTCTCGAGTCGGGTCCTCGTTGTTTCGGTTCATATACATACACGCATACACATAAATATAACATATAGTTCACATAAGATGTTTACATATATCACTACACCAATCATGTCAACTAATCCCATAACGTTCAAGCATGTTACATCAAGACACAACGAAAGGTTCTAAATTTCGAGTTGTCACATCATCCCCAAGTTGAAAGAAATTTCGTCCCGAAATTTGGTAAGCACTCACTGAGGAAGCTAGTTAAGTTGTATGGTTTTCCTGGTTTTCCCGGGGTGTCACATCCACCCCCCGTTGATCTGGAATTTCGTCCCGAAATTCCGTAGCTTCGGCCTCAGTAGTGGGTGTACTGTTTGCGAACAGTTGGGGATACTTTTGTTTCATCTGATCTTCGCGCTCCCAGGTGAACTCTGGGCCGCGACGTGAGTTCCAACGAACTCGAACGAGAGGTATTCTAGTGCTCTTGAGGACCTTAACATCCCGGTCCGTGATCTCGACTGGTTCCTCGACGAATCGTAACTGCTCGTCGATAGTGAGTTCCTTCAAAGGAACTACGTGGGTCTCATCTGCTGGACACTTCTTCAGATTCGACACATGAAAAACGTTGTGAACTGCACCGAGTTCCGCTGGTAAGTTCAGTCTGTAGGCCACCCTGCCTATTTTCTCAATGACCTCGAAAGGTCCAACGTATCGTGGGTTAAGTTTTACCGCGTTTACCAAAACGAACCACACCCTTCCAGGGTGAAACTTTGAGTAGTACCCGCTCCCCAACCTGGAGCTCAAGTGGTTTCCTGCCCATGTCGGCGTAAACTTTCTGACGTTCGCGAGCGGCCGTCATGCGTTTTCGTATCTGAGCGATTTGCTCGGTTGTATCTACCACATATTCTGGACCAGTGATTTGACTATCTCCCACCTCTGCCCAGCAAAGAGGTGACCGGCATTTACGTCCGTACAATGCCTCAAACGGAGCAGCTTTAATGCTGGTGTGGTAGCTGTTATTGTACGAGAATTCCACAAGTGGCAGATGCTTTTCCCAGCGGTTGCCAAAGTCGATTACACATGCACGAAGCATGTCTTCCAAGGTTTGAATAGTGCGCTCGGACTGTCCGTCCGTCTGAGGATGGTACGCTGTGCTCATGTCTAGTCGTGAGCCGAAGGATTTGTGCATTGTTTGCCACAGCTCTGAAGTAAATCGTGCATCTCGATCCGAGATGATAGAGGTGGGCACCCCGTGCCTCGAAACAATTTCCTTGGTGTATATTTCTGCAAGAGTGGAGAACTTATCCGTCTCCTTGATAGCCAAGAAGTGTGCGGATTTTGTGAGTCGATCCACGATCACCCAAATAGTATCGTTTCCGCGCTGGGATCTAGGTAGGCCAGTAACAAAATCCATGGAAATTTGCTCCCATTTCCATTGAGGTATCTCGGGTTGTTGGAGCAGGCCTGAGGGCTTCTGGTATTCGGACTTGACTCTCGCACAAGTCAAACACTTGCCGACGTAAGTTGCTATGTGGGCCTTCATGCTAGGCCACCAGTACGTAGTTTTGATATCATGATACATCTTGTCTGATCCAGGGTGTACTGAGTAGCGAGACTTGTGTGCTTCATCCATCACAAGCTCTCGTAGGTTGCCATAAAGTGGGACCCAAATGCGTCCCGTTACGTAGTAAGCACCGTCTTCCTTTCGTTCTAAGCGTTGCCTTGAGCCGCGTAGGGCTTCAGCCCTGACGTTTCCTGGTTTCAGTGCTTCTATCTGAGCAGCTCGTATTTGGGAAGGAAGACTAGAATGGATCGTGAGTTGTAAAGCTCGCACGCGCTTAGGCGCGGTGTCCTTTCGACTGAGGGCGTCAGCCACAACATTGGCTTTGCCCGGATGATATCTGATTGAGCACTCGTAGTCATTTAGTAATTCGACCCATCGTCGTTGCCGCATATTCAGTTCTTTCTGCTTGAAGATGTGCTCGAGGCTCCTGTGGTCGGTGTAGATTGCGCACTCGGTACCATACGGGTAGTGCCGCCACAATTTAAGTGCAAAAAATAACAGCTCCCAGCTCTAAATCGTGTGTAGTGTAGTTCTTTTCATGAACCTTGAGTTGGCGTGAAGCGTAGGCTATAACTTTGTCTCGTTGCATCAACACGCATCCAAGACCCTGAATTGATGCGTCGCAGTAAACCACAAAGTCGTCTGTGCCTTCTGGCAAGGAAAGGATAGGTGCGCTACAAAGTCTATCCTTTAAGTGCTGAAATGCTAACTCCTGTGCGTTTCCCCAGCGATAAACAACGCCCTTCTGCGTTAGTGAGGTGAGAGGCTGTGCAATCTTAGAAAAATCCTTTATGAACCTCCGGTAGTATCCCGCCAAACCCAAGAATTGGCGAATTTCCTTTGGTGTACGAGGTGCAGGCCAGTTCTTAATCGAGTCTACCTTGGATGGATCAACATGAATCCCATCCTCGTTTACCACGTGGCCTAGGAAATGGACTTCTCGAAGCCAGAAGTCGCATTTCGAGAACTTTGCATAAAGCTGTTCTGTTCGAAGGAGTTCCAGAATAAGTCGCAGATGCTGCTCGTGTTCTTCCCGACTCTTGGAATAGATCAGGATGTCGTCGATGAAGACTATAACGAACTTGTCCAGATAAGGCTTGCACACTCGGTTCATCAAGTCCATGAAAACCGCAGGTGCGTTTGTCATCCCAAAAGGCATGACCAAAAACTCATAGTGCCCGTATCGAGTTCTAAAAGCTGTCTTGGAGACGTCCTCTTCTCGGACTCTCAGTTGGTGATATCCCGATCTCAAATCGATCTTCGAATAGTAGCTCGACCCTTGTAGCTGGTCGAACAAGTCGTCAATACGTGGTAGAGGATAACGGTTCTTCACCGTCACCTTGTTGAGTTCTCGGTAGTCGATGCACATTCTGAAAGTACCGTCTTTCTTCTTCACAAATAGCACTGGAGCTCCCCAGGGCGATGAGCTAGGACGAATAAAACCCTTATCCAGGAGCTCTTGTAGTTGCGTGGAGAGTTCTTTCAACTCTGATGGAGCTAAACGATAAGGTGCACGAGCTATAGGCGCAGCTCCAGGAGCTTGTCACCATGAATTTCCAAAGGTTCTCAACCAGCACGAGGAATGCGGACGATCTTTTCCTTGCATAGAATTTCTGCTCGATGTTGAGGTAACCAATCCATACCAATAACGATGTCGAAACCATCACCATGTTGGGGTCATACCTAGCATCACCCCGACCAATCACGAACACTAGACCTCTGGCACCATTGCCGTCGTTATTACCCCCGTTGTTGCCTCCATTGTTGTTGTGGTTCTGATTCTGGTTCTGGTTCAACTGTGGGCAGTGTCTCATGAAGTGACCTTTAGCACCACACTGATAACATCCCTTGTTACCCTGTTGTTGCTGCTGATTCTGTGGTGCTTGTGGCTGCTGTTGTCGGTTCTAGTTTGCAGGACGTGAGCTCCTACAATCCTTGGCTCCATGACCAAGCTCGTTGCATCTCTGACAACGATCTTTGTTGTACGGTCCGTTGTGGCGTAAATCCACCCTGACTTCAGTTACCAACAGACTGCTGGCTGGGGCTCCTGTACTCGACTGAGGTTGAACCGAAGTGAAACCCTTGCTCAAATTTCCATCCCTCTTGCGTTTGTTGTCACTGGGAGTGGCAGAAGTAGTAGTAGTAGTAGTAGTAGTAGTAGTAGCACCAATGAGCAAACGAGTAACATCCTGGATAGTAGCAAGGTTAGCAGAAGTCACATGACCTTGAATCTCTGGTACTACGCCTTTGGGGTATAGCTCAATGCGCTTGATGGGAGGTTCCACCATAGTTGGACACAAAATTGCCAGTTCGTTAGATCGCTTCGTATACGCCTCTATCTCTGACCCCGTCATTTTCAAGTTAAAGAACTCCACCTCCAGTTTGTGGATGTCATCACGGTTACAGTATTCTCGCTTGATCAGTTCCTCAAAATCCTTCCATGGGGTGGCATTAGCAGCCGCCAGCCCCAGCATCTGAACGTGCGCGTTCCACCAAGTTAACGCAGTGCTTTCGAGGGTACCAGTGGCGTACTTCACCCTACGAGCCTCAGGGCATTCACCCATCTCTAAGACAGACTCGAGCTTTTCAAACCAATGGAGGAGTCCAACAGCTCCTTTAGTGCCACTGAAAGTACTAGGACGACAGTCCATGAACGTCTTGAATATGCATACAGGCGGCTGAGCGCGTTGACTTGTCGTGTGCGCAAGAAAGGACAAAGTTTAACACAAAGGTGGGTTCAAGAGAGTAGGATCTAAAGATCCTAGAGTGAGTTTAGACTGCAGGGTATACCTCCTGCGTGTGCGGCTGCAAGTGCTGCCCTAACGTGTTCGTTGGTAAGAGCCGTCAGCTGGCTTGAGTTAGGTTCACACGTTCCCTCATGATCTCACATCGAAGGAAAACACAAATAAGAAAGGTGTCGCAACTGGGTGTAAGTGTGGAGTGACAGTAGGGAGCAAGCACAAATGTGTTTTCAAACTATAGCTGCTACGCTTATCTAAGTATACCATGAGCAAAGTTCTATGCAATCTAGCAAGTAGGCAATATAAACATAAATCATGTCACCTAGAATGTCGAGCCTTGCATGTGGAGTGAAGCGTCGTTGTGGACCGTTGAGCACTGTACAGGTTATAGTCTGGTTTTAACAAAAAACATTTTCCCCTTTATTAAAACCAAGTTCTCTATAACCAATGGCTCTGATACCAATCTGTCACACCCCCAAAATCCACCTGCGGAGTACTACCGCTTGGAGGCGTGACTGACCAGGATCCAGCCACCAATCATATTGAACAAGCACATGAATAGTTATAAAAATCCACCCAATACAATTGGTGTTCAAACAAAACATAGTTAAGTTGCAAGCGGAAGCATAAGTCTTAAGTCAAAACATAAGTTTAATTGTTTCATAGTTTAACATGGCACACAGTCGTCCATGTCCCACAACGATCCTCCTCCATGCAAGCTCCAGCTTAAGAACCTAAGGACCTGCAAAGCATGTAGTAACGAGTCAACAACTAGTTGAGTGAGTTCACGGTTGGGTGTTCGTTTTAAGTTGTTTCGAAAACAGTTTCCTTTAGCTGGCATCCTGCCGTGGGGGTTACCCCATAGTTAAAAACGTGACTTGATTATTCCCGGTTACTCTGGCAATCCTGCCGTGGGGGCTACCCCGTGTTAGTTATCTGGCATTTCGGCCGTGGGGGCTACCCCATGTATATACTAGACTCGTTACCATATCGACTGCTGACTGTAGTCATGTTTATGTGCCCTGAACTGTCAATGTCTATCATCATTGACGTGCCAGTAGTCCATTAGTTCACGCCCGTCCTCTGCGGCACGGTGTGAGGTTTGTCAAACCTAAATAGCGCTATCTAACTAATGACCCGCTCGCCATTGGCCTCGGCGATTAAGTCGATACAAAGATGAGGGACTTCGTGATAGAGTTTTGGTCTAGTACGAGTTATCTGTCCGTGAGGACGAGGAATTACATTCCTGAACCTTTGCTGTCCTACCCAAGGAGGACGAGGAACCCAGTTCCTTAACCCCAATTCCTGACCCCTGGGAATCCCATGCTTTGTAGAGGGTGTGAACTCACCTTGGTTTGCTCGGCAGTTAATCACAGAAAGGTCAATCAAGTTGCAAGTGGTCAACTATGTCCTAACATAGATACCATTTATATCAGATTCAACCCAAGCAGTACACGTACAAGTAGTAATCTCAGCATACAAGTTTTAGCATGGCAGTTCATCAATATTCATGACATACTCAATTAACAGTAGCACGTATAGCCCATATGTTCAGCCCAATTACCTAAGCCCAAAACATGCATGGTTGCGGCCCAATAAGCGTGGTTTCGAGTCGCAACCGGACTCGCAAGCATGGTTTGCGGGTCATGCTGTTTATGTTGATCATAGATGGTTACGAGTCGCAACCTATGTCGCAACTATGGTTTCGGCTCGTCATGCTATGGTTTCGAGTCGCAACAGGACTCGCAACCTGTGGTCTCGGCTTGTAAGGCTGTGGTCTCGAGTCGTAACCGGACTCGCAACCTATGTCGTAACTATGGTCTCGGCTCATCATGCTGTGGTTGCGAGTCGCAACCAGAGGTTTCGGCTCCCCAGCAGCTGCTGATCCTTCGCAGATTGTACTATCCAATAGAATTCATGCAGAATTATGTACTATCCACTAAACATGTTTTGTTGTCTAACATTTACCCAAAATGGATCAAACAATTCAGATTTCAAATATTCAAAGCACCTTCAAAGCACATTCAAGTTGTTCTTCATATTTTCAAAACACATTCATCAAGTTCTTCACATATTCATAACATAAACAACCCTTATTCAACCAAATTCATGAACCACAACTCACTAGCATGCATCCTATTATGACAAGCATTTGACTTCCATTCATCAATCAATCCCACTTGTATGAACACCCAAACCCTTCGGATCCAAACCCAAGTAAAACCGATAATACCATTCATATTCAAGCATACTACACCTTTTATCATAACAATGCATCAACTTATCATGAACCCAAGTAAAAAAACGAAAACACTTATGAACCGATTTCTTTGAACATCAATTTCATCATGCATCACTCAACAACAACATATTGTCAAACACTTCAACATTCATCAATCCAAGCACAAAACACAACATGAATACATTAACACTAAGCATTAAGAAACACTAACCGGTTGATGGGTTTCGAGGATGTGTGTGAGCTTCCAACCGATTGTGCGTGTGAGCCGATCCAAGAATCCAATCCGAAAGTGAGGAGTGTGTTTGTGTCTCTAGGGTCTTAGTGAGTGTGTATGGTTGCCCAAAGAATGGCAAGGTTGGCAAGAAGTATGATATATATATTAGTTCCACAAGGTGCACCCTAATGGGTTTAGTTTACAAGTTGGCCAAGGGGTTTACGGCCCAAATGGCCCAACCGGTTACTGTTCACTCGAGACCACATGGTCTCGAGTCGGGTCCTCGTTGTTTCGGTTCATATACATACACGCATACACATAAATATAACATATAGTTCACATAAGATGTTTACATATATCACTACACCAATCATGTCAACTAATCCCATAACGTTCAAGCATGTTACATCAAGACACAACGAAAGGTTCTAAATTTCGAGTTGTCACAAGAATGATATTGTAAAAGGTGTTGTTGAAAATGTGCTAAAAACATATAGTGACACTACTGAGGAAGATGGATGTTTCTTGGACAAGTACATTCAGAAACCAAAATCCAAAAACAACTTAAGTGATGAACCGGGTCTTGTAATGTACAAGATGGCTGGATCTGATAAGTTGTATTCGGATTCTGTGTTTCCCATAGAGAATGTTAATGTGAAAAAGTTGACAAATGTTTTCAAATTGGTTGAAGTTGACTTGTCAGAAGTGAACAATTTGAGTCAAACAAAGAGACAAATGAATTTTGAGAAAGATAAAGCTTACTACAAGAAACCCGTTGTTCCACCGCGTTTTTATAACAACAACCGAAATAACTGGTCGGGTGGTTATCAGGGTGGTAAGAATTATCAGAGAAGAAATTTTCAAAACAAAAGGTTTACTGAAAAGAAGGTGTTTGTGAATAGTTCAAGTTCACTTTCTGATGAGGAAAATGAATTTTTTTCAAAATCGAATGAAGAGTTCTTTAAGAAAAGAGCTTCACAGTCTTAGTCTGAAGGCACAAGCCGAGTTGTTGATACTCGAACATGTTTTAGATGTAATCAAGTTGGTCACATTGCACGAAAGTGTACCAATGTGAAGCCTAAGACTGAAACTGTGAAGATTCAACAGAAGGAAGTTGAGGTGAAGGGTAAAGCACCAATCGTTGTTGAGAAAAAGAGTGTGAAAAATGACAACATCAAAGTGAAAGATGAACCCGTAAAGAAAGTGGTAACTAAAAATGACAAATTTTATAAGCGGATTGCATTATCTCAACAAGTTTGGAAACCAAAAACAGAAATGAAAATTTCAACTTCTGAAGTGAAAAAGGCTGAAGAATCAATTTCGGTTGATTATGATGCAAATTTTCCACCTCTTAAGGCTGAAAATTTCAAAATTCAAATTGCGAGAGTCAAGGTTACACCTAAGGCTGATGAGGCCTGGGTGGACTCCATGTTCGACTAAACAGTTTGAATTGCCGGAGCTTCCTGGTTCGCGAAGCATGAATCGGCATCTTTATTGAAGTTGGTTAAGTCAAAATTTGTTATGTGCAGGATCTTCCAAAACTTGTATCTAGATGGATCATGGATAGTGGAGCATCTCGACATATGACAGGGAAGACTGCGTTGCTGTATGATGTTAGAAATATCAATGGTGGTTATGTGGGTTTTGCTGGTCATGAAGGTGGTAGAATTATTGGTGAAGGAACGTTATCCAACGGGATTGTGACGTTTGAGAGAGTTAACTACATTACTGAGCTGGAGAACAATCTGCTGAGTATCTCCCAGATCTGTGACAATATGTATACTACTCACTTCACTGATAAAGAATGTTTGATCTTGAAACCAGGATTTGTTGTTCCTGAAGAATGGATTATCATGCGGGCACCTAGAGTGAATGATTTATATGTGTTAGATATGAGTGTAGCAACTACATCTACTGGTCAAGCACATTGTTTTGTTTCTAGAGCAACTGAGAAAGAATCGAGATTGTGGCACCGCAAGATGGGGCATATTCACCTAAGAAAGATGAATCACTTGGTGCACAATGATTTGGTTCTTGGAGTTCATGTCAAAGGTTTTCATCTGGAAGGGGAGTGCATTAGCTGTGTCAAAGGCAAGCAGAAGAAAAAGTCACACCCTACAAAGCAAGCCAATTCAGTTTCGAGACCTCTGGAAAGACTTCACATGGATTTATTTGGTCCTGTGAATGTCAAAAGTATTACAGGAGATTATTACTGTTTGGTCGTTACTGATGATTATTCCAGATTTTCGTGGGTTTCTTTCTTGAAGACGAAAGATGAAACGTTTGATAGTTTGATGGCGTTGTTCAGGAAAATTGAGAATTTGTACCAAAGGCGTATCAAAAGAATCGGAAGTGATAATGGTACTGAATTCAAGAATAGCAAGATGGAAGAATTTTGTGATGAAAGAGGTATATTGCATGAGTTTAGTGCTCCGTACACTCCGCAGCATAATGGAGTCGCAGAACGCAAAAATCGGACACTAATCGAGACGGCTAGAACTATGCTCGCAGATTCAAAGTTACCGATAAATTTTTGGGCTGAAGCTGTTTCTGCTGCATGCTATACGCTCAACAGGGTTCTCACTGTCAAGAAGTTCAACAAAACATTCTTTGAGCTAATCAATAACCGCAAACCGAATTTGAAGTATCTAGAACCGTTCGGGTCACCCTGTACTGTTATAGAGCCTCATGGAAAGTTTGGTCCGAAGAGCATTGAGGGAATTTTTGTTGGTTATGCAAATCCGATGCGACGTGTCTTCGTTCCAAGTGAGAAGCGGATTATTGAAGCTGCAAATGTTGAATGTCAAGGTTATACTATGCTGCCGCAGAATCCTGGAGATTCATGGCGTTATCATTATGACAAACTGTGGGATTCGTTTGACATGAGAGAAGAATCAGAGGATGATGAAGATTTATTTGATGAGTTGGATATTTTGCGTGAATACGAGTCACAGCTAAGGTTCCCAGCAGAGTATTCTAGAAGACCATGGGAAGCTTCAAATGACGATGAAGCAGGTCCGAGTAATGCTGGTGAACATGATGATGTCCAACAAAATGAAGTTGCTCAAGATAATCAGTCGGCACAGATGATAATCAAGAAGCTGAAAACATGCCAGTCTTTCATCATGGTGATTCAGATTCTGAGGGGGAGCAAATTCAGATTTCAAGTCAAACAAACCAAGTTGGTGAACAAGATGCAGAGCAGAATGTTACTAATCTGGAGGGAAATGTAGATGTTCCAAGCGAAGTGATGCCGCGAACTCTTTCATACCATCCAGAGGAGTTGATCATAGGAGAATTGCAAACAGGCGTTCGCACGAGACGTCAAATTGACCAGGGCTTTACATGTTTTTATTCTACAGTAGCACCTTTACAAACTGAATTTTCACTAAGTTGTTTTATTTCACAGATCGAACCGCGAACTTACAAAGAGGCGCTTACTGAAGACTCTTAGGTCATTGCGATGCAAGAAGAGTTAAGTCAGTTTGAGAAGTTAGGAGTGTGGAAGTTAGTGGATTTGCCAGATGGTCAGAGGAAGATTAACACCAAGTGGGTGTTTAAATGCAAGAGAGACGATAGAGGAGTTGTGGTTCGTAACAAAGCTCGACTCGTTGTTCAGGGTTTCAGTCAGCAGGAGGGTATAGATTTCACTGAAGTGTATGCTCCGGTTGCTCGACTAGAAGCAATCAGAATCTTCTTGGCATTTGCATCTTGGAAAAACTTCAAAGTTTATCAGTTAGATATTAAATCGGCTTTTCTCTATGGGAAGGTAAAAGAGGAGGTTTATGTCGGTCAGCCTCCGGGCTTCACCGATCCAATCCACAAAAACAAGGTCTACTTATTGGACAAAGCGCTGTATGGTTTACACCAAGCCCCGAGAGCTTGGTACGAGACTTTGTCTCAACACCTACTAGCCAACAAGTTCATTTGTGGAAAAGTGGATGCCACTCTCTTCACTAAAGAGGTCGACGGTCATCTTCTGATAGTTCAGATTTATGTGGACGATATAATTTTTGGGTCAACGAATGAAAGTCTGTGCAAAGACTTTGAATCAGTGATGAAGCAAAAGTTCGAAATGTCATCAATGGGGGAGATGAAATTCTTTCTGGGATTACAAGTTGAACAACTTCCTGAGGGAATTTTCATTCACCAGACGAAGTATGTTCATGATATCTTGGAGAAATTCGGGATGTCAGGTTCTACTCCAGCTGCTACCCCACTTGCAACAAATCATGGGATTCATCCAGATCTCACCGGAGACAGGGCTGATGAAACTTTTTACCGATCCATGATAGGTTCTTTGATGTACTTAACAACTTCACGTCCTGATATCATGTACCCAACGTGTCTCGCAGCAAGATATCAATCTAACCCGAGAGCTTCGCACATGATTATTGTGAAGAGGATATTGCGCTACCTGAAAGGAACTCCTTCATTGGGGTTGTGGTATCCTAGGAAAGGCGATTTTATGCTCGAAGGGTATTCCGATTCGGATTTCGGATGCTGCAAAGTCAATTCAAAATCAACAACTGCAGGATGCTAGTTCTTTGGACCTAGATTGGTTACCTGGCAGTGTAAGAAACAAACGTCTGTGGCGCTATCTACATGTGAAGCGGAGTATGTTTCTGCTAGCAGTTGCTACTCTCAGATCTTGTGGATACAGCAACAGATGCGCGACTACGGTTTGCAGTTTCTTAACACACCTCTTTTTGTTGATAATGAGGCCGCTATAAATATAACAAAGAATCCAGTACATCACGCTAAAACTAAACATATAGAAATTCGTCATCACTTTATTCGTGATTGTTTTGAGAAAATGTTGATACGAATTGAGAAAATCCACACTGACGAACCGAAAGCTGATTTGCATACCAAAGCTTTTGGTAAAAATCGGTTTCAATATTTGTTAAAACTGAACGGTATGAAGCTTCTTTCGGTGTTGGATGGAATTGTGGGCGTTGATGAAAGTACTGTTGCGGATGAAGACGAGAAATAATCTGCAATGGTTTGTCGATTTTTTACTTGTTTTGGTATTTAGGGGGAGTAGATATTTGTATATAGATATATTTTTCAGAAAATTCAAAAACAGTAAAAAATGTAAAAAATACAAAAACATGATAAAATCTGCAAAAGAGCTTGTGTATATAGGGAAAATGATAGTACATCGGCTAGACTATTACAGTATGCTAAAGATTTGGAAAGTTTAAATGAGTTAAACAGTCTCACTAATGATGTGTCGATAGGTTTTTGCACATTTAGTAGATTTATTCGGGATATAAACCTAAAATTTCAAACTTGTGAAATTCGTGGGGAACACTACTTGGATATATAGGTAACCCCTGAAATCTCGTTTGAAAGGTCTTATAATCTGATATACTAGGTCTTTATACTCAATGATGTCTGGGGTATTATTCCGGGACTTCTGCTGAACGGTAGTTCTGACCTAGTCCTTGGATAATACTTTCCGCAAATGCTTGAAACATAGCATAAACCCTCAGCATGCCGATGAAACAATAAAATTGATAGTCGCTGCTGTTGTAGCTAAAAGATCCTCTAAAGGGGACATACCGTAAAGTCGAAGCTGATATCTCTCTGCGTATACGGAAGTATCGACCTAAGATCCCTCAGCCCTCGCATTACCTAATTTATGTACAGATATCATTGTAGTATACTCACCTGTAAGACTGATAATTGGGATTCTGGATACAGGAGTATATTCAAGAGGTGGGACACATGAATGAGCTAGTTCATAAGACATCTAATTCGTATCCTGAGTAAATTGAAATTTGTGTGGGAATTTAAGATAGATCAGTATATCGACAATCGAGGTGAATTGTTTAATTCTGAGTATGTAATTAAAGCTTAACGGTACTTGTGATTTGTCTGATAGCTGATATGATTCCCTGACACGCTTGCCAAAAATATGTTTTTAAATAGTTTACTTTGTTTACTTTCTGCAATTTAAGTTTTCTATATTTCATTTCTTAGTTTAGAACACTTTATAAAATCCAAAAAGATTTTATTTCTGCTTTATTTTAGACAAACCAAAGTGGAGAGTTGATTGTTGGATTCTCAGATGATTGAAGCAGATGCAGGTGATTCTGGACTGAAGAATGAGGAGAGCTTATCTTTATGTAGTTTGATTTATTGAAAAGTCAAAAACAAGTTCATTAATTTGATACTTGTTGTTTTCAGAAAATGTGTAAATGTTTTCAAAATCAGTTTGTTTCGTCAAATGATCAACCAAGGTCATTAAATTGAACTTGGTAGATTAATCGAGTGATCAGAGTCATTAACTTGGACCTGAATACTTGAGTGGATTTCTAAAGATGATTGAGTTTGTGATTTATTATTGAAAAGATAGTTTGTAATGATTGATGTTTGAGAAACAGGTTTTGGACTTCATCATTCCCATGGAAGCTAATTGTCAAAGCTTGAACCAGATCAAGATTTCAGATTCTAGCATATTGAAAGGGGGAGTCTGTGATAGGGGGAGTCTGGATCAACAGTCAAAGGGAATGCTGAAGATAAAGCTAGGACAAGATTTTGAACCTGTGAAGATAGAGTGCTTATGATGAGAAGACAGAGAGTTGGAGAAAAGACCAAGACTAAAGACTCGGAGCTGAAGACTTCGTCAACATCCAAGGGGAAGTCTATTGGTGCACGGAATGTCTGTTGACTACGTCTACAACAAGTCTTGAGTCAAGATAGTCAAGCTTGGAATTTAAAAGTCAAAATTAGATCTTAATGTATAGGTTTCGTTTGAATGTACATAGGATAGAAGTGATTTCGCTTGTATGTACATGTAGTTAGAGGTTTCGCTCCAAGGGACTTAGATGGTTTCGCTTATTAGTCATCATATGATTTCGCTTATATGGTAAGTTGGAGGTTTCGCTTATTGTGACATGCCGAATAAGCGAAACCACATGGCCTATATATAGTCTTCATGAGCGGAACCATATCATAAATGTGTGTACATTGGAGCGAGACCTTGTCATTGCTTGTGTAACGGAACTCTGTCAAAATCAACTCAGAAAGCAATAAAAGAGAAGGAAGTGAATAGGAAAAGCTGTGTAACTTTGCGTGTACTGATTCCGCCTTTATACGTGAAGAAGAACGTTCTCAACTGACTTTTCAGGGTCGCAAAACGGTCCAACAATAGTCACTAAGAATTTCCATCCAGCGTCTCTGTTTCATATTTAACTCTTTTTTCCCAAAAATGTACCTTAAACTCTTATGATCAGTGAAGTCAATAAATTTATTTCCATATAAATAGTGTCTCTAAATCTTAAGGGCAAAAATTATGGCTCCTAACTATAAATCATGGGTTTAATAATTCTCTTCATGATTCTTAAGTTGTCTAGAAGCATAGGCTATAACCTTTTGACGTTGCATTAACACACAACCATAACCTAATTTAGAAGCGTCACAATAGACTACAAAGTCTTCAGTTCCTTCTGGTAACGCTAGTATGGGTGCGTTGGTTAATCTTTGCTTAAGAATTCTAAAGGCTTTTTCTTGTTTTGGTCCCCATTCAAACTTAACAGATTTACAGGTCAGCTTGGTTCAGGGAATGCCTATTCTAGAGAAATCTCGGATATACCGTCTATAATAACCTGCCAGTCCTAGAAAACTTCTCACCTCCGTTGGTGATTCAGGGACTTTCCATTTAGTAATTGCCTCAATCTTTGTGGAATCCACATGAATCCCTTCATGATTAACTAAATGTCCAAGGAATTGTACTTCTTCTAACCAAAATTCGCATTTCAAAAATTTAGCGTAAAGCTTTTCTTTTCTCAGCAAATTTAGGAGTGCATGCAGATGCGCTGCATGTCCCTCTTTACTCTTAGAGTAAATGAGAATATCATCTATAAAAACAATTATGAATTTATCCAGATATGGCTTACATATTCAGTTCATCATGTCCATAAATGCAGCTGGGGCATTGGTTAGACAAAATGGCATGACTGTAAATTCATAATGGCCATACTTTGTTCAAAAAGCGGTCTTAGAAATGTCCTCTTCCTGTACCTTTAATTGATGATATCCTGAGCGTAAGTCGATCTTAGAAAAGAATCGAGCTCCTTGAAGTTGATCAAACAGATCATCGATTCTTGGTAGTGGGTACTGATTTTTAATCGTGACTTTGTTGAACTCTCGGTAATCAATGCACAAAAGCATTGACCCATCTTTCTTCTTAACAAACAAGATCGGTGCTCCCCATGGCGATGAACTGGGATGTATGAATCCTTTCTCCAGAAGTTCTTCTAACTGTTTCTTCAGTTCTGGCATCTCTGCTGGTGCCAAACGGTAAGGTGCTTTGGCAATCGGTGCTGTTCCTGGTAGCAGGTGAATTCTGAATTCAACTTCTCTATCTGGCGGTAGTCCTGGTAATTCTTCTGGGAAAACATCTGAGAATTGAGATACTACGGGAATATCTTTCAATTCTTTTCCTTTAGTGTTAATGATTATGGAAATCATATACACTAATGATCCTTTCCTTGCATAACTGGTTGTTTTCATCACTGAGATGAATTTCGTGGATCGAGATGGCTTATCTCCTTTAATTGTGATCTTTTCACCCTTTGGTGAGTTTACTTGGATTGACTTTTGATCACATAGAATACTGGCTTTATTGGCTACTAATCAATCCATTCCTAATACAATATCAAATCCAGCCAGATTCATTGGGTAAAGATTAGCAATAAACTTATGGTTTAGAATTTCTATTCTTACTTCCTGCAAGATTTCAGTGATCTTGATGGATTCTCCATTTTCTGTCTCTACTATACATTCTTGTTGAAGTTTAGTTAATGGTTGATTGAGAAGCTTGCAAAATGAAGTATTAATAAAAATTTGGTTTGCACCAGAGTCAAATGATACTTTATCAAAAACATCATTAACTAACAACGTACCGGTAATCACGTCCGGAATCATCTTTGCTTCTTCGGCTGTCATAACAAATTTCCTAGCATTCTTAGTAGTCTTGTTGTTCATGGCTAGAGCTAGTTTCGGACAGTTCGGCTTGATATGTCCCTTTTCTCCATAATTGAAGCATTCTCCATTACTAGGTTTCTTCCTACGGTCTTCTTCCTTGTGTCCTGGTATCTTACAGAAATTGCAGTAGGTGGAGCATGTCACACCCCGACCGTGTAAAACAACAAATCGTGGCGGAAACGTCGGGGAGTGTTGTAACAGAATCATTGTTTCACAACACATGATAATTGAAGTTTTGTTTTATTGAATTAAAAGAGGTTACATTGTCTTAAAACAAAGAAACATAACATAATTAACTAGTCTTGCATCTCTTATTGTCACTAAGGCCCAAGTCCGCCTAAGTGTATCTTGATCAACCCTATGCATCAGCTCATGAAAACACATGTGAAAATAGGTACGTCAGCATAAAAATGCCTGTGAGATACATAGGTTTTATTGATGAAGGATTCATGACTTGTAGGTTAAAAGAATGTTTAACAAAAAGTAGTCATGAACCTTATAAAAATGTTTTCTTTTATGAATCATATGCAAATAGATAAGAAATCAGATGATATAAAAGAATAATGCATGGTTGAATAAATAACCAAGTAAAAATAATTTTGTATGAAATATGTCGTTTGTAAAACAATGTCTTGTGAAAATATGTTATTTGTATAAAATGTAACATGTCTTGTTGAAATGATTTAGATAACGTTACGATATGTAATATCATAAAAGAACTTATATATAGGAAGTACCAGCGGCGTATCCACCATGCTTTTATCATATTACACACGCCTCGCTATTTAAATCACTTACCCAAAATAACCACCAAATTGTATTGTTTAAACCAGCGTCAAAATGTTCATGTATAATCAAATGTTATGTATGACAAGCGAAAGTATCAACTTAAATCATAGGTAAAATGTACAAAACAAAGTATTTGCATAAATCATAGATTAGGTCAAAAATTATGTTTTGCTAATAAAACAATGCTTTACTGATACAGACATTTATGCGGTAATGTTTTACGTCTACATTCAAGCCTTGCGACTGAGGAGACAAACCCTTAACAAGTTAAAGGTTTATCAAAATTATGTATATCGGATTCAGTCATCCCCTTACGTCCAAACAAACCTAGGATTCCAGGGATGGGAGTTGTCAATTCCTATGGTACCACTACATACTACCGAGCGGCATGATCAATGTTAATGAACGTATTAGTTTCGTTAAACAAACCAAATGTTATACCAAATGTAAGCATGTTATGAGAAAATAATGTACGAAGTATGCTAAGTGAACATACAAAGTAGAAATGTTTAATGTAAATCAATGTGTCCATATGCTTAGTGAACATATGCAACACAATGTAATGTATGAAATCAATGTGCTAGCATGCTCAGTTATCATACATAGCAAAATATAAATGAAATCATGTACTATATGCATACTAATTAACATAACAAGTATATGTTGTGAAAGCACGAAAAACACGAAAGTAACAAGGAAGCACATGTGAATCACCCCAAAATATTTGAAAACAGTAAAGGAGGGGACTATGTACTCACTTGATAATGCTTTAGTAATCTTGAAATAACAACCAAGTAACACTGGAAGGATCACGGAATCAATCAGCACCTAATATAGGTAACTACGTTAATAAACCGGACCTAAATCGGAAGATCGGATAAAATGAGGTTTCCTAAACCAAATGAGTATAGGAACTCATGTAATATGGTTTAACAAATCCTACATTCTAAATCGAAACCTATCCTAAGTGCTTATGACCCGTTATGACCCGTTTAGGTAGCTTATGCTACTTTAACGCGTCATTTGCGCAAAAGCGCAAACGAGTAGCCTAACTAGTCCTATGACAAGTATTATATGCCATAACATGTTTAATAATCAGTTTATATGGCAAAAAACTAAGTTGCTTATGCTTAAAATGAAGTTATGCGCAAAAAAAAAGGTATTTTGGTCATTTTCCTAAGGCATATGAACTACCTATCATACAACTAAGTAAACTAAGTGACAACAAGGTATAACCTCGGAAGGTTATTCCCTATACAACTATGGTCACAAAATATGTTTGGTCAGATCCTAATGATCGACCAAACGGGTCAGGTTCGAAAGTCTAAGCGGTTGTTTAGATCGCTTATCTTACGACCCTATATAAGCATTGGACTAAAAGTGACGAGTTAAACATGTTGAGACATGTTTAACTAAGTTAGAAAACAAGTTTGATATCAAAACAAAGGGTTTTGATACCCAAAAATAGTTTCGTTGCAAAATACGCATAAACACGTATTTTGTCCGAAACTTTGACTCGTCATTTCGACTAATCAACGTGGTAATCAGTAGGTATAGTCACAAAGGACTATAGCCATCGTGATTACGTTCACGTTGCAATGTTCAAACGAACTTTGTGTTGACCAATTAATGGTCAAAGCAGAAAGTCAAACACTGTTTAACTTTCATGCTTGAAATGCATAATAAAGCATGAAGGAGACTTACAAAGGGTCCAAGCTTGATCAAGAACAAAGAAACTAGAAGATTTGAAGCATTCAACCAGAGGGATAGCTTGAAGATCAGATTTGAATGGAAATGAGCAATGAACTCTCAAAAACCCACTTCTATTTATAGGAAGTCAAGAACCGTTAGGATCGTTTCTCGGGTTTTAAGCTTCAATCTTGGCCCTCCATGTGTTACCCACGATTTAGTATACTAGGGGAGTCCAAAACCGGCTCAAGGTATTGAAAAAGTTGCATAAAAGACCCTGAAATTCAAGCTGGTTGCTGAAAATGGATTTTCTGCCAAAAGTAGGCATGGCATGCTGCCACGGCAAAGGGGGGTACCATGTGGCACGACGCCACCACTGCCCAGGTCCAGAAAGTTTCAAAAACTGGCAAAAATGGTCCCTGCAGCATGTTTAAGCCATTTTTGACGCGTTTAAACCCCGCTAACCCATTTTCAAGGCTTTACAAGGACGTTAAAGCATAGGGGACTTGAAACATGCTTGAAAATATCTCGGATGTCGGTTCGTTTGGTCGTACGGTTGCGTTGTTCGGTTAATTACGACGAAACTCGAACGTACGCGAAAAATGATCCAAATCACACGACGAATGGAGTTTTAGCATCCCAATCACTAAAATAAAATATTTTAATGATTACAAAAAATTTTTGGATGTCCGAATATGTTCAGAACGTAAGATATGCGCGTAAAAGCAAACTTATGCACTTTTTGACGCTTTTAGTCCCTGATTGATCAATAAGTTTATTTTTCGCACACCGAACTCCTCAAAGCCTATTTCTAAGCTATGTAAAGGTTATTTAGGGTATGTTTAGCTTATGATAAAATTCCGGAATGTCCATTACTATATGAATCGGCATACTTTCGCAGTTTGTCGAAAATAGTCCCTGAAAGCAAATAAGCTTGTTTTTTGCCATACCAAACCCTTCAAAACTTATTTCTAAGTTATGTAAAGGTTATTTAAGGTATGTTAAGCATATTTTGAAGTTCCAGAGTGTCTTTCGTGTTAAACTGATTACGTTTACGCATCAGTTCGCGTATAAATTTCAAGAAAGCGATTTAGAGCTCGAAATCGAACAAGAATTGAAATGAGAAATTGTCAAACATAGATAAGAAAATATAGGGATCAAAATACATTGTTTCATTGATAATTGGACTGTCCAGAGTTTGTATAATGATTACACAAGCACAGGTGTCACAGTCTCCCCTACTTTAGGAAATTTCGTCCCGAAATTTATTTAAAGGAAACTTGTGAGAGTAGATGTGGGTGTTTTGTTTTCAGATAAATCCTCTGTTCCCTAAGTAGAACCTCTGGGTCACGTTTGGATTTCCAGCAAGCTTTTTGTTATTTGTACCTGACTGGTGTGTATAGGGAAGGGTTTAGATCCGAAGATTTAAACTCCATTCTAATGAGTTGGGGTATTATTGTACCGAATCTCAAGGGTGCTATAAAATTGTCAAAATGATGTAAAGTGCGTGTGAATTCGGCAAGAAGCTGAAGCCTCAAACATGGATAGAGAGAATGTTTCTTGTGAAGGCTATTATAGGAAACTTGTATGAGCTTGAAACTTGAAGTCGAAAGGATAAAATAACATTGGTCAAGGTCTTGACCTTCTAGAAACTTGAATTACGTTACGCTTGCAATATAATAAGGGATACTTTTATATGTGTAGAAAGCACCATTGCTGTATCTACCGTGTTCTCTTTATTGTTCACGTTTCATTATTCTTATCACTATAGGTTCTTACACATGACAAAACTTGCTGTGGTTTCTGTGCACTGAATCCCATAATTATGTATGCATCCATAATTACGTGATTCCTTGCACAGTCCGCACAGTGCATTTTATAATGTGTAGGGGAAGAAAATCAAACGAATAAACCTGCGATGATTGTGGCTAGACTACCATAGGGTCCTTTTAATTAGATCAACAAATGATCTCTTTAAATAAACCACCAAAGAGTCTTTTCAGCTATATCATCACATGACATTTTTAACCAGATTAATGAATCAATCTTTTTAACTAGACCACCCAAGTGGGTCTCTTTTTGAATTATAGAATAGTACTCTATAATCCAAGGGTCTTAACTATTGCATATAAGCCCGTTAAGGATTTAAGGTAGTACCTCTGGATATCCTTCTATGAATCCCTCATATGAGGATATGGGAGATTCTACGAGGATTTGGATGACGAATGTTTGGATTACACAAAAACACATAACACATAAACACATAATTGTTCAACTTAGTCATTAATTTGTTATCATCTTGTTATTTATTTGTTCGTTAGTTTGTTGTTGATTTGTGCACGTGTATTTAAAGTACACCAGGAATCCAATTCATGGACTTCAATTGGTACTTTAAACATCTTTAAAAATCTAACTATGAAAATAGGAAGATCTTTAATAGGAATTCAGCTTTATCTTTATTGAATTGTAATGTACGTATTAAAGTATACAAAGAATCCAATTAAGGACTCCGATTTTGAGTTTTTAGACATCCACAAGGATCTAATGGAGATAGGAAGATCCTATATAGATTTCGGAATTTGTGTAGCGAGAGATGTTTGGAAACCTTGTACTAGACGTGCTTAAGTTAATACAGGAGGTAAAGTGTTCATGAAGTTAAGGTGCTAGATATGCCAAGGCGACATATGAAGCAGAATTTGGAGGTCGTGCACTACGTATGTTAAGTCAACATACGGCAGAGTGTTCTCGAAAACTATGCATGGGGTTTCTTGAAAGTGTGTTTAATGTTTCTGAAACCTTACGTAATATTTTTGAAATCATATGGTAGGTGTATTAGGTAAATATGTTTATAAAATTTTTAGGATCATGTGAGATGGTTTCGAAATTATGTATAAGGTTTTTGAAAACATGGATAATGTTTTTGAAATTATGCACTTGGTATATTTAGTAAATATACTATGTTAGAATGTTTTTAAATCATATGAAATATTTTTGAAATCATGAAGGACGTTTTAAAAACATATGTATGCATGTTGTTATGAAAACCAGAATATAATGATATGTACATAAATATATCATATATGATTATTGAAGGACTTATGAAAAGTACCCTTAGATATCTAAGGATTTAAAGTGGTACTTTGAGTGTTCGTCCAAAGTTGTAACTTGTACCTTGTACTTTGTTTCTTAAAGGGAAACGAGTACTTAGGATTTTCGTGGAAATCGTAAGCGATCATGAGTGGGAAAACTACAAGGGTAGTTTGTTTTGCAAAGAACACAGTTTCTTGGTGTCGGTATCGTAGGGGTATGCTATACACATATGTAACTACATTTGTTTTTGTACATCAAGTTTGTGAACAACGATTTATTTATAAACCAACCACATTGTTTCAGAGTTCAAGGAAAACAAAAGCAACAAAACATAAGATTTTAGTTATTTCAAAGCAGCATTATCTTCCAGTCAGCCAACTGCTCATTCATGGGTCTGATTTGCATTGACAAGCTTTGGGCATTTGTTCCTTAAATGACCCATCTCGCCACAGTTGTAGCAAGTACCAGGCGGAAAACGAGCTTGAGCAGGGTTGACTTGTGGTTGGTTTGGACCACCTTGGTTTGGGTTGAATCGACAAGCATTTTCCAGGTGACCGAGTCGCCCACATGATGCACACAGACGACACTGTAGGTGAGCATGGTGGTGTGCATTACATTTGTTGCATATCAGTGCAGTACCGGCATAAGGTTTCCTTGCATGAAGTTGAGCTGGTTGGTTGGGAGTGTTTTGGTTGGGTTGGGCAGGGCAGCAGTAGGATTTGTAACAGTTTCATTTTGGATAGCAAAACGGCATGCGCTAACCAAGTGTCCCCATCGTCCACAGTGGGTACATTTAAAAAATGGTGTTTGATTCGGATGATGACGATTGCATTGATTGCACAAAGGAGCAGTTCCCTTGTATGGCTTCTTAGCTGGTGGTGTTGCCACCTGGCTAGGTCCCGCTTGATTTGGTGCGACCGCTGTAAGATTCTTTGAAGCTTTACGCTTCCTTGATTTTCGTGAAGGCTTGGCTTTTGTTTCCTTTGGTGTCTCTTGGGTGGTTTCATCCTTGAGGCGAGCCATGGTAATAGCTAAGTCAACGGTCCTCTGGAGTACTATGCATATTTGTTGGGCAATTGTAGTACCCAGTTCGGACATTTGAGCGTTGTTGCGATGAAGAGGCATCCTAAAGATAATGGAAGACATGAGAGGAAACAAGTGAGATGCTATCGGATAATCAAAATAGAATGTTTAAATATATCGACAACGCATAAAGATTGTGATCATTTGTTTGTTACCTAAGGCAAACAAATGACATGGTGACTAATCAGAGTAAGCGGGTCATATTAATGTATCGCGAAGACATGCTTTAGCCTATAAGTGGACACTTAACCCAAGAGTTCCCAGGTAAGAGTGACTGGTCCGATTATGTGGATTTGTACGAACACTCTAGCCTTAGATAGAAAACTCGGGATGCAGGCATCCACTCTTCCAGATTGCACGTGTTCACACTATAAGACCCAAACTTTGACGAGATTTTGAAAACTTTGAAGGTTCAAAACCTTATAATAAATCATCCTAGAATAGATGATTGGTTTTCAAACGGATTTGTAATTTGTGTTCTTGTTGTGGTTGTCTCCTAAAGATAGGTGACGGTATTGTTTTAAGATCTAAACACAAGAATCTTGTGTTAGGGTCCTAGGAAGGTTATAGACTAGGTCAAAGAATTACTAATAACCTAATTCCCTATAACCATTAGCTCAAATACCAACTCTTCTGTCACACCCCGACCGCGTAAAACAACAAATCGTGGTGGAAACGTCGGGGAGTGTTGTAACAGAATCATTGTTTCACAACACATGGTAATTGAAGTTTTGTTTTATTGAATTAAAAGAGGTTACATTATCTTAAAACAAAGAAACATAACATAATTAACTAGTCTTGCATCTCTTATTGTCACTAAGGCCCAAGTCCGCCTAAGTGTATCTTGATCAACCCTATGCATCAGCTCCTGAAAACACATGTGAAAATAGGTATGTCAGCATAAAAATGCCTGTGAGATACATAGGTTTTATTGATGAAGGATTCATGACTTGTAGATTAAAAGAATGTTTAACAAAAAGTGGTCATGAACCTTATAAAAATGTTTTCTTTTATGAATCATACGCAAATCGATAAGAAATCAGATGATATAAAAGAATAATGCATGGTTGAATAAATAACCAAGAAAAAATAAATTTTTATGAAATATGTCGTTTGTAAAACAATGTCTCGTGAAAATATGTTATTTGTATAAAATGTAACATGTCTTGTTGAAATGATTTAGATAACGTTACGATATGTTATATCATAAAAGCACTTATATATAGGAAGTACCAGCGGCGTATCCACCAAGGTTTAATCATATTACACACGCCTCGCTATTTAAATCACTTACCCAAAATAACCACCGAATTGTATTGTTTAAACCAACGTCAAAATGTTCATGTATAATCAAATGTTATGTATGACAAGCGAAAGTATCAACTCAAATCATAGGTAAAATGTACAAAACAAAGTATTTGCATAAATCATAGATTAGGTCAAAAATTATGTTTTGCTAATAAAACAATGCTTTACTGATACAGACATTTATGCGGTAATGTTTTACGTCTACATTCAAGCCTTGCGACTGAGGAGACAAACCCTTAACAAGTTAAAGGTTTATCAAAATTATGTATATCGGATTCAGTCATCCCCTTACGTCCAAACAAACCTAGGATTCCAGGGATGGGAGTTGTCAATTCCTATGGTAACACTACATACTACCGAGCGGCATGATCAATGTTAATGAACGTATTAGTTTCGTTAAACAAACCAAATGTTATACCAAATGTAAGCATGTTATGAGAAAATAATGTACTAAGTATGCTAAGTGAACATACAAAGTAGAAATGTTTAATGTAAATCAATGTGTCCATATGCTGAGTGAACATATGCAACAAAATGTAATGTATGAAATCAATGTGCTAGCATGCTCAGTTATCATACACAACAAAATATAAATGAAATCATGTACTATATGCGTACTAATGAACATAGCAAGTATATGTTGTGAAAGCATGAAAAACACGAAAGTAACAAGTAGGCACATGTGAATCACCCCAAAGTATTTGAAAACAGTAAAGGAGGGGACTATGTACTCACTTGATAATGCTTTAGTAATCTTGAAATAACAACCAAGTAACGCTGGAAGGATCACGGAATCAATCGGCACCTAATATAGGTAACTACGTTAATAAACCGGACCTAAATCAGAAGATCGGATAAAATGAGGTTTCCTAAACCAAATGAGTATAGGAACTCATGTAATATGGTTTAACAAAGCCTACATTCTAAATCGGAACCTATCCTAAGTGCTTATGACCCGTTATGACCCGTTTAGGTAGCTTATGCTACTTTAACGCGTCATTTGCGCAAAAGCGCAAACGAGTAGCCTAACTAGTCCTATGACAAGTATTATATGCCCTAACATGTTTAATAATCAGTTTATATGGCAAAAAAAAACTAAGTTGCATATGCTTAAAATGAAGTTATGCGCACAAAAGGGTATTTTGGTCATTTTCCTAAGGCATATGAACTACCTATCATACAACTAAGTAAACTTAGTGACCGTAAGGTATAACCTCGGAGGTTATTCCCTATACAACTATGGTCACAAAATATGTTTGGTCGGATCCTAATGATCGACCAAACGGGTCGGGTTCGAAAGTCTAAGCGGTTGTTTAGACCGCTTATCTTACGACCCTATATAAGCACTGGACTAAAAGTGACGAGTTTAACATGTTGAGAAATGTTTAACTAATTTAGAAAACAAGTTTGATATCAAAACAAAGGGTTTTGATACCCAAAAATAGTTTCGTTGCAAAATACGCATAAACACGTATTTTGACCGAAACTTTGACTCGTCATTTCGACTAATCAACGTGGTAATCAGTAGGTATAGTCACAAAGGACTATAGCCACCGTGATTACGCTCACGTTGCGAAGTTCAAACGAACTTTGTGTTGACCAATTAATGGTCAAAGCAGAAAGTCAAACAATGTTTGGCTTTTAGGCTTGAAATGCATAATCAAGCATGAAGGAGACTTACAAAGGGTCCAAGCTTGATCAAGAACAAAGAAAACCAGAAGATTTGAAGCATTCAACCAGAGGCATAGCTTCAAGATAAGATTTGAATGGAAATGAGCAATGAACTCTCAAAAACCCACTTCTATTTATAGGAAGTCGAGAACCGTTAGGATCGTTTCTCAGGTTTGGAGCTTCAATCTTGGCCCTCCATGTGTTACCCACTGATTTAGTATACTATGGGAGTCCAAAACCAGCTCAAGGTATTGAAAAAGTTGCATAAAAGACCCTGAAATTCAAGCTGGTTGCTGAAAATGGATTTTTTGCCAAAAGTAGGCCATGGCGTGCCACCACGGCAAAGGGGAGTACCCTGTGGCGCGACGCCACCATTGCCCAGGTCCAGAAAGTTTCAAAAACTGGCAAAAATGGCCCCTACAGCATGTTTAAGCCATTTTCGACGCGTTTAAACACCGTTAACCCATTTTCAAGGCTCTACAAAGACGTTAAAGCATAGGGGACTTGAAACATGCTTGAAAATATCTCAGATGTTGGTTCGTTTGGTCGTACGGTTGCGTTGTTCGGTTAATTACGACGAAACTTAAACGGACGCGAAAAACGATTCAAATCACACGACGAATGGAGTTTTAGTATCCCAATCACTAAAATAAAATATTTTAATGATTACAAAAAATTTTTGGATGTCCGGATATGTTCAGAATGAAAGATATGCGTGTAAATGCAAACTTATACACTTTTTGACGCTTTTTGTCCCTGATTGATCAATAAGTTTATTTTTCGCATACCGAACCCCTCAAAGCCTATTTCTAAGCTATGTAAAGTTTATTTAGGGTATGTTTAGCTTATGATAAAGTTCCAGAATGTCCGTTACTATATGAATCGGCATACTTTCGCAGTTTGTCAAAAATAGTCCCTGAAAGCGAATAAGCTTGTTTTTGCCATACCAAACCCTTCAAAACTTATTTCTAAGTTATGTAAAGGTTATTTAAGGTATGTTAAGAATATGTTGAGGTTACAGAGTGTTTTTCGCGTGAAACTGATTACGTTTACGCATCAGTTCGCGTATAACTTTCCAGAAAGCGATTAGAGCCTGAAATCGAACAAGAATTGAAATGAGAAATTGTCAAACATAGATAAGCAAATATAGGGATCAAAATACATTGTTTTATTCATAATTGGATTGTCCAGAGTTTGTATAATGATTACACAAGCACATGTGTCATAGAGCATTTTCCTGAATGCTTCTTCTTGCAAGCCTTACAATAAGGTGCAGAAGTAGAACCTACATTTTTTCCACGGTTGGAATTTTCGTAGCGAAATTCTTGGGTAAGTTTCTGAGCTAGGTTTTTCCTCTGGTTTTCTTCTTGTGTACGTACTAGTTCATCAGTCAATGTATTTGCTAGTTCTACAGCTTTTTCTATGGTTGGTGGTCTAGCTGCCTTGACTACGTGTCTAATCTCACTGATTAATCCCCAAATGCAACAGGAGATTAACACTGGTTCTGGTGAAGCTAGGGTTGGCACTATTCTTGCATATTCGAAGAATACGGTAGTGTAACCCTTACAGTCTACTCCAGTCATTCTAAGGTTCAAGAACTTATTAGAAATATGTTCTTTTTCATTGGGAGGACAGAATTTCCTTTCAACCATGTTCTTAAACTCAGTCCATTCCATATTATAGACTCTGTCACTTCCCCTAGAGTGGAGAATAGTATTCCACCATTCTAGAGCAGCATTCTTAAAAAGATTGGAAGCAAACATGATTTTGTCTTCCTCTGCACACTTGCTTATTTTTAAGACTGCCTCGGTCTTTTCTATCTAGCGTAGAGCTGCAATGGCTCCTTCATTGCCCGAGAATTCTATTGGTTTACAAGACCAAAATTCTTTATAAGAACAACCATAAGACATGGTTCTTCTTCTTTTTGGAATTGGCAATTGAAGTAACGGTCCATTGTTTACGCTGTGACTGGGTTTAGTTGGTGGTCGCTTACTTCCATTATTACTTTTAATATTTTCTGCTTCCTTAACCGTTTTGATAATATATGGCATAGCATCTATAATCCCTTGTGCCACTATGTGTTGGATGGCATTATTATCTATCTGGTTGCCGTTATTATCATTATTCTGGTTTTCTTGATTCACTTCATTGTCCATCTGGATTATAAACATTTACCAAGTATTAATATCACAAAACAATATTTAATGCTATTAATCACACAACAACACATTGATCAAAATCGTCGTGCATTGCGATATTTACTCTATTTTATATATATATGCATCTATTACAAACCGCAACTGGAATTCAAACTATAATATTAGTATGCATCAGTAGGTATTGGGTTATCTATTTTTGTTGAATTTTTTTTCAACTTACACACACACACACACACACACACACATATATATATATATATGTAGAAGATCATGCGAGAACCACCTCTTATTGCGAGAACCGCGAGAACCAATGTGAACACAACCAAAAATGCCTAAAAATAGCTAAAAATCACACAAAAATTTTTTTTAATATTTCTATATAAAAATCGCTACTTTTCGAAGCCATAAAAAAATTAAAATTTTTTTTTAAAAAAATTTTTTTTTTGCCACTAAAAGTAGCGATTTGAGCGTAAAAAATATTAAAAAAAAAACATTTTTAGATTTTTTTTTAGATTTTTTTAGGTTTTTTGGGGGTTTAGTTTTTAGCATTTTAGCTTTGGGGGGGGTGGGGGTGGGGGAGGGGGGTTTAGGTTTTTTTTTTGGGGGGGGGGGGTTAGGTTTTTTTTAGGTTTTTTTGGGGTTTTAGTTTTTAGCATTTAGCTTGGGGGGTGGGGGTTAGGTTTTTTTTAGGTTTTTTTTAGATATTTTAAGTTGTGTTCCCATTGGTTCTCGCGGTTCTCACAATAAGGGTGGTTCTCGCATGAGCTCCTCCCTATATATATATATATATATATATTATTGTTATTATTATTGATAGGGGTTCATCCAGTATTGCATGTTACGCTCGTCGTACTTCCAAACGAGCCTCTCCCCTATTTGTCTTATCTTTTCACTTTCATCTAATAACTCCTCACCAAAAGTGCGGAGTTCCTACACGTTCTCGGTACTCATGGGTGGTGCGGGTGCTGGTATCGGATCAGGGTACTGGGTCATCGGTTCTTCGTATGGGTATGGGTTTTCTAAGATTCCCCTAATATATTGGTCATTATCCTAGTATGGATCTAGAGGGTTAGGGTAAGGTGCTACTAGGTTTGGCATGGGTTCCTCTTGTGGATGGAGTTCTGGGTAATCCCTATGGTCGTCAAACCATGTGTCATAATATGGAGGATGGGTGCTGGGATTCTAGGGATTTCGATTGGGTCAAAAGCAGGTAAGGGAATCTGGTCTCCTGGGTTAGGTTCGATTTCCATGGGTTGAGTTGGAAACAAGGGTAGTGGCTGTGGTGCAAGGATTTTTTCTAAGTTCGGGTCTGCAGCTGTGGTAGCTAATATATGGAAATTGGCCAATTGTCTATTAATTATATCCTGAGTTTGGGAATTTAACTCCCTATTTGCAGCTGCCAAAGCTCTCTGTTGCTGTAATTTCCTCATTCTTTTCCTATGCTCGTGAGCTCCCCGACTGAACCATCCTCTCTCTTTGGTAGGGAATGGCTCTTCAGATTGCGCTTTGAATATAAAGATCCCCTCTTCTGTGTCAGCTAAATACCCCGAGGGGGTAGGCTAGGAAGAAGTTCCTTCATCTCTAGGAGAACTAGACAATTGACGATAGGCGTCCGATGGTCCTTGATCACTCATACTGTAAGCTAACAAATTGGCAAATAACACAAAACAATAATATGCACGTAATCACGTAGATTATTTCCTAATAAAATGGATAAAATTTTGGTGTCAGTAGAACAGTTCTGTGGCTGAAATCAGTGGCTGTAGCTCTGATACCTCTCTTTGTAGCAACCCTCGGCCCCTATCTCTTGGGAACGGGCGGCCGCGAACCAGTATCAGTGGTATCGGTATTTATCAGTTTGGCAGCGGAATTTACATCAAGACCGTAGTTAGAAAATATTTTATAAGAGTAAAATACCACATTTTTATAATAGTAAATACATGGGAAAATCCCAAGTTTCCATTACAAACATGTTTATAGGGATAAACCCTAATTTATTAAAATAAAACATCTTCTTTATTTAGGTAACTTTTATAGCCACTTTTCCAAGCCTTCAATGCTGTCCAGCTGGCTTCTATTTGGCTTTCATATTTTGTTACCTGAAATGCGTTTAAAAACATTTGTCAGTGGAAAATACTGGTAAGTGAATCCCAATTTAATCAAAACAGGTTTTATCATTTTACAGTATTTAGGGTGATCTCGCAATTACATTTGTTTACATCTACTTTAATTACCACCCACGGTACTGTCAACCCGACTTGTGGTCAAGTTACTACTCACAGTGTAGTAACACATTTTGTATACAAAACCCCAACATACCGATGATAATTGTAGAATTACAAATACTCAATCACTGTGAAATATAATTTAAAAGATTGAGGTTTTTGTAAAAACAGTTTGCAAAAAGGTTTACAAAAAGGAGATTACTCACATTGCTAATTTAGGTATTTTCCTTGTGACTTCCTGGTTATAATCTATTAATTTAAACAATGCACACACGTTAGTATAATAACCCAAATTTACATTAGTTATACCCTCCCCGAGACAGAACTCCAACGACTACGTCGGGCAGAACCTCGACAGCCGTTACGGAGCCCTAGATCAATCGGGCAGCGTATATAATACATAACCGGGGGTTATAGTACTTACATCGAGGCAAAGCTTTGCTATTTTAGTGGGTATAATACCCGATATTATTTCTATAATTTAGAAATTGAGAGAGAATCACGAGATTTGAACAATTTCAACTGAAGCCGATCGATCCTATTTATAAGGCTGATCTGCCACTCTCTCGTGGCCCGCGAGAGAGAAGGCTTTGGCCTTCGCGGCCTGCGAGGCTCTCTAGGGTAGGCCCTAGGGTTGCTGATTCGACCACTAGACCCAACACATTAACGACACATGGCGGCACCGGGTGCCTGCCTAGTGTTGAGCTGTCGCGGCCCGCGACCGACTCCGTTGTCTTTGTCGCACCTCGCGAGGGACTATTAAACTTGATTTTATTTAATTTTTGTTAAATTAAAGTATTTCGGGATCGTTTTTCGTATACGGGGTGTATTTTAGGACGTATAGGGGTTTTATAAGTATTTTTAGGATATATTTAGGAGGGTTGTTATACGCTCCCTCAGACTAAATATGCAGACAGATTTAAATGAGCAAATTAGAAAGATACAGGACCCAGCAATCAAGGATGATGCTGAAGGTTTAAAAGGAATGATTAAGGAATTAGAAAAAGGCGCAGATGGAATTTGGAGATTCCATAAGAAAAGGATCTAGATACCTATTCAAGGGAACCTACGAAACCGAATTTTAGAAGAAGCCCATAAGTCTAAGTATACGATGCATCCCGGTAATGATAAGATATATCAAGACTTAAGAAAGAATTTCTGGTGGATAGGAATGAAAAAGGATATAGCAATTTATGTTGCTAAATGTCTAACATGTTCACATATTAAAGCTGAACATCAGAAACCTTCCAGGTTATTGCAGCCATTAGAAATGCCAATTTGGAAATGGGAATTGATAACTACGGATTTTGTTACAAAATTACCCAAGACACAAAAAAGTAATGATTTAATCTGGGTGATTGTAGATAGATTAGCCAAATCTGCTCATTTCTTACCAATGAAGGAAACTTTAAGTATGGAACAGTTAGCTAAGTTATATATAAATGAAATAGTTTCATTACATGGAATTCCCTTATCTATTGTGACTTACAGAGACAGACGTTTTACTTCTCATTTTTGGACAAGTTTCCAAAAGGCAATGGGAACCGATTGAATCTAAGCACAACTTATCATCATCAAACGGACGGACAAAGTGAAAGGACAATTCAGACAATGGAAGACATGCTTAGAGCCTGTGTAATTGATTTCGGAGGAAATTGGGATGACCACTTACCTCTCATAGAATTTTCCTACAATAACAGTTATCATACCAGCATCAATGCTGCACCGTTTGAAGCACTTTATGGACGAAAATGCCGAACTCTAGTCTGGTGAGCAGAGATTGGAGAAAAACAACTATGAGGACCAGAGATTGTACAAGAAACAACTGAAAAAATTATTCAAGTCAAGGAAAGACTGAAAGCAGCAAGAGATCGTCAAAAGAGTTATGCAGATAACAGACGAAAACCATTGGAATTTCAAGTTGGAGACAAGGTATTGTTAAAAGTTTCTCCATGGAAAGGAGTTGCCAGATTTGTTAAAAGAGGAAAGCTAAGCCCAAGGTATGTTGGACCTTTTGAGATTATCAAAAGAATAGGACTAGTAGCTTATCAGTTACAATTACCAGAGGAAATGGCAGGAATACATGATGTATTTCATATATGTAACCTCAAGAAATTCTTAGCGGACGAATCATTAGTAGTACCTCTTCAGGACATTGAGGTAAACGAAAAGCTTAAGTTTGTAGAGAAACCTATTCAGATCAAAGATAGAAAGATCAAGAATTTCAAGCACAAGAGATTAGTTCTGGTCAAAGTAAAATGGGATTCGAAGAGGGGGCCAGAATACACGTTGGAACTGGAGTCAGAAATGCAAAGAAAATATCCATACCTATTCCAGTGAATCTCGGGGACGAGATTTAAAACAAGGTGGGGAGGATATAATAACCCTCGAAAACATCCTAAACCACTCCATAATCGCAAACCGGACCCATGTATCGTTGTTTTTATTAAAACTTAAATAAAATAACATTTATGTGCCGGTGGCAGCCCCCGACGGACACCACCTATGTGTGTCGCGGGGCGCAACACACCATTACTTGCCAGACACCCATTTTGACATGTGTCCTTAAGCGTGTCAAGTCTACTCGATGATCTGCCAAGCCTAACCCTAGCTAGGAGGGTGTGGCGGCCCGCGACGGGAGGGGCCTGGGTGTGTCGCGGGGTGCGACATGGTCCGGAAAACACTATAAATAGAGCAGTTCAGCTGCCTTTCACCACCGCTCACATCTCTTTCTCTCTCAACACATATAGCTTGAAAATTATCAGTTATTATACCCCTAAAATCCAAAACTCTGGCCCGTTGTAAGTATTTTAACCCCCGGTCACTAATTCGTTACCCTACCAGATTGATTTAGGATCGCGCGTGTAAACGAGGTGCTCTACCAACTGAGCTACAGCCCTTAGTGCTTGTAATACATATTTTATTATGTAGATAATTTCTTGTCAAGATTAATATTCTCAAGATGACCTCACGAAAAGTATTTAGCACGCATTTCGGTCAACTCTCCATCATCTTCCTTTGGCTGAGTGGCATGTATTTCCACGGTGCTCGTTTTTCCAATTATGAAGCATGGCTAAGCGATCCGACTCACATTGGGCCTAGTGCCCAGGTGGTTTGGCCGATAGTGGGCCAAGAAATATTGAATGGTGATGTGGGCGGGGGCTTCCGAGGAATACAAATAACCGCTGGGTTTTTTCAGATTTGGCGAGCATCTGGAATAACTAGCGAATTACAACTCTATTGTACCGCAATTGGTGCATTGATCTTTGCAGCGTTAATGCTTTTTGCTGGTTGGTATAGAACGGATCAATATAAATGAAGGGAGCACGTATTTCTGGGAGGGGTTATTTGTCTTCCTAGTCTTCGACACAAGAAAAGGATTTTTCACACCCTTTTCTTGTGTCGAAATAATTATGATTCTTTATACTGTTCGTCAAACATTCCTAGTGTTAGTTTGGCTCTGCCTGACTAAGTTCGTTGGGGTCCTGTCTCGTGTTGTATGGCTAAAGTGACTTGGGTTATTTTACTAACACGTGTGCATTGTATGTTTTTAATAGAAAATAATTAGGAAAACTCAACAGGAAGCTGTAGAAATACATAAATCTACAAAGTGAGTCATTCTTTTTTTCTACCAAACCGTGTTACAAAAATCTCAAATATTTTCAATTATACTTACAGTGATTGAGTCTTTGTATTCTACAATTACTGCCGGTATGAGGGGTTTTGTATACACTACTAAGCAAGCGTTACTATTGGACAAAGAGTTAGCCAATAGTAATATGACCACGGTCATTGTAACTGCCAACGTGACAAATATTGAATGATGTTGGACCGTGTGCGTGACCCTAAATAGTCAGTTAAGGCAGTTCATCATCGTTTACAGAGGCGGAATCAAAGTAAACAACGTCAAAAAGCAGATTGTATCCTTTTAACTTCCTTTCTATTACTGATTGCGAGTCTTTACAATGAATTCTGATTGAATTTTGACAGCACCTCGACTCTTACACCATGACCTAGTTCCGCTCCGAATGTTACAAATGAAATCAGCTAACACCTATTTATAGCCGGTCTGATTCCGCTCCAAACTCCATGATCGATTCGAGCGGAACCCCTAAGATGACTGATCTCAAGCGGAATCACCTAGTTAACATGAATTCCTGATTTCGCTTCAAATGACATAAATGTCATTTGGACCGGAATTACAACATTAAATCCACTTTTCATGTTTTCCAACTCTAAACACCTATCTAGACCTAAGACTCAACTAAGACGTAGTCAGCAGACATTCAGTGCACCAACAGACTCCCCCTTGGATGTTGACGAAGTCTTTGGCGTCGAGTCTTCAGTCTTTGTCTCTTTCCAAATTTTATCTTCAAACTTTAATCTTCAATCTCCCCTTTGAATGTTGATCCAGAATTCTGACTCCCCCTTTCGCATACTCCCCCTCTCGATCAGCTAGAGAGTTAATTCTGGTTCAAACTTTGACTTTTTGTTGCCATGGGGATTCCTGTATGATCTCTACCCAAAAATAAGATATATGATCATAATAATTTCAATCCAAGACTTACCATTCAAACACAATTTATAGTCTAACCAGTGTTTAAAAATCCACTTAAGTATTCAGGTCCAAATTAATGACCCTGATTACTCAATTAATCTACCAAGTCCAACTTAATGACCTTGGTTGATCAGAGATAAATCACACTGACATTCAGTTCAATTTGATTTTCTGAAAATTTACAAGTTTCAAATTAATGAATTTGCTTTGATATTTCAACTTCTCAAACTTATCATGTTTAGCTCACGACTCATCATCTAGTCCAGAAACTTCCTGCATCTGCTTCAATTCGAATCTGAAGATCAACTCTCCACTTTGGTTTGTCAAAAAATAAAGCAGAAATGTAAAATCTTTTTGAATTTTCAATAAAGCTTCTAAACTAGAAATAAAATACAGAACTAAAATAATAAAAAAAAACTATTTACAAACATAATTTTGGTTGAGCGTGTTAGGGAATCATATCAGCTATTCGACAAATCACAAGTACCGTTAAGCTTTGATTACATACACAGAATTAAACAATTCGCTTAGATTGTCGATATACTGATCCACTTAAATTTTCACACAGTTTTCAATCTGTCCAGGATACGGATTTAGTGTTTTAGAGACTTAAACTTATACATGTGTCCCACCTCTTGAATATACTCCCGTATCCAGATCCCAATATTCAGTCTTACAGGTGAGTATAACATAAATGATATCTGTAAGGGGTTAATAAATTATGAAGAATCATGAGAGCTCAGGTCAGAACTACCGTTCAACAGAGAGATTATGACTCAACTTTTGGGTGTGTCCCCTTTAGAGGATCTTTTGATACAACAGCATTGATTAGCAATTTTGTTGTCTTATCATTTATGCTGAGGGTGATGCTATGTTTCAAGCATTGCGGAAAGTATTATTCGAGGACTAGGTCAGAACTTCCATTCAGCAGAAGTCCCGGAATAATACCCCAGATATCACTGAGTATAAAGACCTAGTATATCAGAAAAATGAATCTTTCAAACAAGATTTCAGGGGTTACCTATATATCCAAGTAGTGTTCCCCACGAAATAAGTAAGTAAGATTTAGATTTATATCCCGAACAAACCTACTAAATGTGTAAAAACCTATCGGCACATCATCAGCGAGACCGTTTAACGCATTTAAACATTCCATTTCTTTAGCATACCATGACTGTCAAGCCGATGTACTATCATTTTCCCTTTTTACAAAAGCTCTTTTCTGGTTTTCTAATGTTTTTGGATTTTGAAAATATCTCATGTTTTTTAATTTTTGACATTTTTTGAATGTTTTTGTATTTTCTGAAAATATTACCCTATACCTCCCCCTAAATACCAAAACAAGTAAAAAATCGACAAACCATTGCAGATTGCTTCTCAACATCATCTACAATGTCTCCTTCATCAACGCCAAGAATCTCTTCCAACACCGATAAAAGCTTCATACCGTTCAGTTTTAGCAAATATTGAAAACGTGTTTTATCAAATGCTTTGGTATGTAAATCAGCTTTTTGCTCGTCAGTGTGGATTTTCTCAATTCGTATCAACTTCTTCTCGAAACAATCGCGAATGAAGTGATGACGAATTTCAATGTGTTTCGTTTTAGCGTGATGTACTGGATTTTTAGTAATGTTAATCGCTGCCTCATTATCAACAAAGATAGAGGTGTTTAGAAATTGCAAACCGTAGTCGCGCATCTGTTGCTGGATCCACAAGATCTGAGAGCAGCAACTGCTAGCAGATACATACTCCGCTTCACATGTGGATAAAGCCACAGAGGTTTGCTTTTTGCATTGCCAGGTAACCAATCATGATCCAAAGAACTGGCACCCTGCTGTTGATGATTTAGCATTAACTTTGCAGCATCCGAAATCGGAATCAGAATACCCTTCGAGCGTGAAATCGCCTTCTCTTGGATACCACAACCCCAATGATGGAGTTCCTTTCAGGTAGCGTAATATCCTTTTCACAATCACCATATGCGAAGCTCTCGGGTTAGATTGAAATCTTGCTGCGAGGCAGGTTGGGTACATGATATCGGGTCTTGAAGCTGTCAAATACATCAGCGATCCGATCATGGAACGATACATCGTTTCATCTACCTTCTCTCCGGTGAGATCAGGGTTTATCCCATGATTCGTTGCTAATGGGGTGGAAGCTAGAGTAGAACCTGACATCCCGAATTTCTCCAAGATATCATGAACGTACTTCGTCTGATGTATGAAAATTCCCTTAGGCAGTTGATCAACCTGTAGTCCTAAAAAGAATTTCATCTCACCCATCGATGACATTTCGAATTTTTGCTTCATAACTTGTTCGAAATCTTTGCACAAATTTTCATTTGTTGACCCAAATATGATGTTGTCCACGTATATTTGAACTATCAGAAGATGTCCGTCGACCTCTTTGGTGAAGAGAGTGGCATCCACTTTTCCACGAATGAAGCTGTTGGCTAGTAGGTGTTGAGACAATGTCTCGTACCAAGCTCTCGGGGCCTGGTGTAAACCATACAGCGCTTTGTCTAGCAAGTAAACATTGTCTTTGTGGAGTGGATGGGTGAAGCCCGGTGGCTGTCCGACATAAACCTCCTCTTTTACCTTCCCATAGAGAAACGCCAATTTCACATCTAACTGATATACTTTGAAGTTTTTCCAAGACACAAATGCTAGGAAGATTCTGATTGCTTCTAGTCTAGCAACTGGAGCATATACTTCAGTGAAATCTATCCCCTTCTGCTGACTGAAACCCTGGACTACGAGTCGAGCTTTATTGCGAACCACAACTCCTCTATCGTCTCTCTTACATTTGAACACCCACTTGGTGTTAATCTTCCTCTGACCATCAGGCAAATCTACTAACTTCCACACTCCTAACTTCTCAAACTGACTCAACTCTTCTTGCATGGCATTGACCCAAGAATCTTCAGTTAGCGCCTCTTTGTATGTTCGCGGTTCGATCTGCGAAATAAAACAACTTAGTGAAAATTCAGTTTGTAAAGGTGCTACTGTAGAATAAAAACAAGTAAGCCCTTGGTCAATTTGTCGTCGTGTGCGAACGCCTGTTTGTAATTCTCCAATGATCAATTTCTCTGGATGGTATGGAAGAGTTCGTGGCATTACTTCGCCTGAAACATCTACATCGCCTTCCAGATTAGTAACATTCTGATTTGCACCTTGTTCACTGACTGGGTTTGTTTGACCTGAAATCTGAATTTGCTCCCCCTCAGAATCTGAATCACCACGATCAAATACTGGCATGTTCTCAGATTCTTGATTATCATTCTGTGCCGACTGATTATCTTGAGCAACTTCATTTTGTTGGACATCATCATGTTCACCAGCATTGCTTGGACCTGCTTCATCATCATTTGAAGCTCGTTGCGGTCTTCTTGAATACTCAGCTGGGAACCTTTCCTGTGATTCTTCATACTCTCTTAGAATATCCAACTCGTCAAAGAAATCTTCTTCTTCATCTTTTTCTTCTTCCATGTCAAACGAATCCCACAATTTATCATAATTAAAACGCCATGAATCTCCAGGATTCTGCAACGGCATTGTATAACCTTGACATTCAACATTAGGAGCTTCAATAACCCGCTTCAGACTTGGAACGAAGACTCGTCGTAATGGACTTGCATAACCTATGAATATCCCTTCAATACTCTTCGGACCAAACTTTCCAAAAGGTTCTAGAACAGTACAGGGTGACCCAAACGGTTCAAGATACTTCAGATTTGGTTTGCGGTTATTGATCAACTCAAAGCATGTTTTGTTGAATTTCTTGACAGTGAGAACTCTGTTGAGCGTATAGCATGCGGCGAAAACTGCTTCTGCCCAAAAATTTATCGGTAGCTTTGAATCAGCAAGCATTGTTCTGGCCGTTTCGATTAGCGTCCTGTTCTTTCTTTCAGCTACTCCATTCTGTTGCGGAGTGTAAGGTGCGCTAAATTCATGCAATATACCTATTTCATCATAATATTCTTCCATCTTGTTGTTCTTGAACTCAGTACCATTATCACTTCTGATTCTTCTGATACGCCTTTGGTACAGATTTTCAATCTTTCTGAACAACGCCATCAAACTTTCAAACGTCTCATCTTTAGATTTCAAGAATGATACCCACGAAAATCTGGAATAATCATCAGTAACCACAAGATAGTAAAGATCCCCTGTAATACTTTTGACGTTTACTGGACCAAACAGATCCATATGTAGTCTCGCTAAAGGTCTGGAAACTGAATTTACTTGCTTTTTAGGGTGTGACTTTTTCTTCTGCTTGCCTTTGATGCAACTAATGCACTCCCCTTCCAGATGAAAACCTTTGATAGTAACTCCAAGAACTAAATCATTGTGCACCAAGTGATTCATTTTTCTAAGATGTATATGCCCCATTTTCCGGTGCCACAACTTCGATTCTTTCTCTTTGCTCTGGATACAAAACAATGTGCTTGACCTGTTGTTGTAGTTGCTACACTCATGTCTAACACATATAAATCATTCACTCTTGGTGCCCGCATGATAATCCATTCTTCAGGGATAACAAAACCTGGTTTCAAGATCAAACATTCTTTATCTGTGAAGTGAGTGGTATACATCCTGTCACAAATCTGCGAGATACTCAGCAGATTATTCTCCAGCTCAGCAATGTAGTTAACTCTCTCAAACGTAACAATCCCATTGGATAACATTCCTTCACCGACAATTCTACCACCTTGATTTCCTGCGAATCCCACATAACCACCATTGAAATTTCTAACATCGTACAACAATGCAGTCTTCACTATCATATGTCGAGACGCTCCACTATCCATAATCCATCGTGAAATAGCTCTCGGAAGTTCCTGCACATATCACAAATTGATTTTAAAAACATTTCAATAAAGATGCCGATTCATGCTTCACGATAACCAACTAGGAAGCTCCGGCAAGTCCAAAATCTTTAGTGAGATTTTGATGCTACCCAAGCCTCTTTCGACTCGGGTAACTGGACTTTGAGTTTAGATTTTACAGTGTAAAGTGGCGGAAAATTTTTATCATTCATGTTTAAACTCTCAGCAGACCCAACCTCAACCTCTTTATACAAGAAAAATTCGTCTTTTTGAGGTTGACCAGATGGTTGGTCTTTCTTAGAAACAACCTTCTTCTCAGAAGTAACAAACTCTTGTTTGTCAAGTTTCTCATAGAAATCCACAGGAACATTCATCTTTACCGGAGCGGTAGAAGACGATTGTTTTTCTGACTCTGAAACATTTGGTTTTTGAACACTTGATTTCTTTTCAACCATTTTTGGCTTCCATGTTTGTTGAGATGATGCAACCCGTTTGTAAAATTTGTCATTTTTAGTTACCATATTTTTAACAGGTTCAGTTTTGATCTTGGCGTTGTTATTTTTCAAAATCTTTTTCTCAACAACCAATGGAGCTTTTCCTTTTGCATCAAACTTCTTCTTTCGATTCTCAACAACTTCAGTCTTAGGCTTGAAGTTGGTGCAATTTCTTGCAATGTGACCAACTTTGTTGCATCTAAAACATGTACGAGTATCAACTACCCGACTTGTGCCTTCAGACTGAGGTTGTGAGGCCCTCTTCTCAAAGAACTCTTCATTTGATTTCGAAAAGATTTCATTTTCCTCATCAGAAAGTGAACTTGAACCGTTCACAAACACTTTCTTTTCAGCAAACTTTTTGTTTTGAAAATTCTTTTTCTGATAATTCTTACCACCCTGATAACCACCCGACCAATTGTTTCGATTGTTGTTATAAAAACACGGTGGAACTACAGATTTCTTGTAGTAAGCTTTATCTTTCTCAAAATTCATTTGTCTTTTTGTTTGTTAATTTCAACCATTTTGAACACATTTGTCAATTTTGAAACATTTACATTCTCCAAAGGAAACTCAGAATCCGAATACAACTTATCCGACCCCGACATCTTGTACCTGACAAGATCAGGTTCTTCATTTAAGTTGTTTTTGGACTTTTGTTTCGGAATGTATTTATCCAGAAAACATTTTTCATCCTCAGCTGAATCACTATCCAAAACACTTTCAGCCATGCCTTTAACAATCTCAGTTTGAACACTATCATCAGATGATGATGAAGAAAATGTCACATCAATTGAATCAGGATGTTTCACTTCATTTTCATCTTCAAGATTAACCAACCCAGATTGCTTTTTCAAATAATTGTCTAGAACTGGTGGCGGAATTTGATGAAACCCGACCCCAGTTTCATCACAGTATACATCTTCGCCTGCTTTGTTTTTTCCCGATGGGTTTGGGAACAATGTGTTGCAAAACAAAGCTTGCAGAGCTGTAACTGTTCAATTTCAAATTTATTCGCTCATTCTCAATTTTAGCTTCTTCAAACTGAAGTTTCAATTTAGCAATCTCATCCAATTGTTTGTTGATTAATTCTTCTTTAATTCTCAAAACACATTGCAATTGGCAATTTTCTTTGTATGTTTTACCGTTTCTATCATCATTATCTTTAACCGTGCTTTTAAGCTCCTCAAATTTTTCAGTAATCTGACGATTTTCAAGAACTAACCTCTCATTTTCTTTCCTAATCTTTTCTTGATCAATTTTATCATTTTCAATTTTGTTAGTTAATTCTTTTAATCGTTCAGTTGAAGCTTTCACCATTTTATCACGATCAAGTATTTGATCCTCAACACTTCTGACTTTAGCAGTCAGATCACCAATCTTCTTACCTTTGAGATAAGTGTTTGTACTACAAACCTTGCATTCCTTGATGCAATTTTTGCAGTCAACATCACCACTGACTTTCTTACCTGACTCAGTTGTTAACGCGTTTGAACTGACCTGGCTTTTAGACTCAGAGACAGATTTAGAGTCTACCTCAAGTGCATTAGCAGTCAGCACTTTGTCAGCCATCTTTCCCATGTTTTCAGCATTCAACTCTTTAGTCGTGTCAATGATTCCATTGTCAATCTTCTTTGATTTCTCTTCCTTCTCTTTCTCTTTCTCTTCTTTCTCTTCTCCGCTTCCCCACCATTTCCTTTGCCAATAATCATCTTCTTCTTTAAACTCTTTGATTATGGTTTCCAAATCAAGAGTGTTATGATCAATAGCAATGTTTCCCTGGGGGTCAAGATAACATTCCCTGTCTGGATCCTATCTATTTGCTCTTTTTGCCTCAGAAAAGATACCAGCTATTCTGATCAATCTGTTTGTGGCCAACAGCTTTCTGTGACCATACTTCTGTTCTTCAGTTCTGTTGTCTTTCCAAGGAACAGGTTCAGATTTTGCCATGAATGCATATCCAACCGCATCCTCCTCAGGTAACAACTCACTCCAGTCGTAACCTTCATCGTCGTGAATTACAGCAAGAGCTCTTGACTTCTCTTTGTTCTCTTCAAGCTTCTTCAATCTTGGTGGCTCTGATTTATTCTGATGATAAATCGCTTTCTTGTAGTAATCTTCTCTGAACGGGTTCTCAGATTCATCAGCATACGCATTTCGGCATTCACGCTTAAAATGACCTTTCTGTTTGCACTTAAAGCACGTCACGTTAGACTTGTCAAAGCCTAACTTGGTAGAAGGTCCACCAATAGACTTCCTCCCTGTAATCTCCATAAAACGATGTGCCCGACGAACTGCACTGGCCATACACCACCTTATGTCAATCAGTTCCATCTCCTCAGGATCTATCTGATCGTAATCTTCTTTCGTCAGGTTGGTGTTGCCAATCTTCCCTGCTACAAGACTTTCATAAGATTCTAGCACAGATGCTAAGAAAACCATCTGTTTCTTTGCCGACTCCTCGCTGAAGTTTTGAGCATTCTTTAAGTCTACAGCGATGTTGCATTGAAATAGATTCTTTGCATCAGAATGATTTGCAGATGACGAAGATCCACTGTGAAATCCACTGCTTTGACTTTCTTTGTTTGATGTGTTAACATTTTCGGCAGAAAAAGCTGTCTTGGGAGATGTACTCTTTGGCATCATGCTCTTTGGATAATACAAATCCAAGTTCTGCTGATAAGACGAATGATTGACTTTGTGTGTCTTCTTTAATTCCAACTCGTGACTCTCTAGTCTCTCAATCAGCAAGTCTATTGTCAACACTTCTGGCGGCTTGATAGTATTCTTTAGCATCAACGCATAATATTGCCAATCCATCTCATCTGGCAACGAATCAAACAATTTGTCAACTAGCTCATCTTGAGTATAGGAAATTCCATGTCTCGCCAGTTCCAGCTTCAGGTGCCCAAACCTCTCAATCATTTTACAAACTGATTCATTCTTTAAACACCCAAACAAATCAAACTCTTTTCTAAGTAGTTTCTTTTTGTTCTTCACTATTTCTGTACTTCCTAAAAATTTGGTTTCTAACTTTTTCCAGAGATCTTTAGAACTGCCGTACTCGATCAAAGATATTATATCTTCTCGAACAGACTGAAATAGCAGTGCAACGCATTTTTGCTCAGCGACAAATGCCTCTATTTCTCAGGTGATGTTAAGGTTTCGCCACTTTTGCCTCCATCATTATAACCATTTTTAGACTCTTCCAGCTAGGAAAAGCAAAGGCTCTCAACCAATCTTCAAACTTTTTGGCCCACCGACTGTATTCTTCGATAGCCATCAACTTCGGGGGTTTGTTATAGGTTCCAAAAGCACTTTCAACCTCCAAGGCATCCGATAACTTTTTCTTTGTGTTTGGCGTGTTTTCATTGGTGTTGTTTGAAGAAGTATCGTCTCCAGAATTTCCAGCAAACGCATACATATCGCTAAACGGGTTCATGAATAGATCATCCATCTTGCACGTACCTGAAAAAAATCAGCAAACACTTAGAAAAATTTTAAATTTTTGAAAAACAGAAATTTCAAGCGAAATCACTTCAAGTGAAATCTTTTCAAGCGAAATCAATCTCTTGAGCGAAATAAGAAACAGTGTTTCAAGCGGAATAGTCCTGTTCTGATTTCGAGCGGAATCAGAAATTAACTTTTGAGCGGAATCTGAATTTTATATTTCGAGCTGAATCAGAATTTTATCTTTTCGAGCGGAATCAACTTAATCTGATTTCGCCTGAAAATACAAAAGTATTTCGAGCGGAATCAGACTTTTGAGCGAAATCAGATTAAATCTCAAGCTGAATCTGCGAATAACCTTTCGAGCGGAATCAAGTTTTTAGCTCATTTTTACCAATTTTAATCTGAGTTTTAATCTGATTCTTTGTAGGGTTTGTTAATACTATGTTTTACACAACATATGTGAAAATCAGGCCATTTCAACCACTGGAACTAGTTCAAATCAGAAAAGTATGAGAAGAATTGAGTAGAAATGAGAAAATCCGGTAGAATCAAGCTGTAATGGTATGAACTCCTCGTCCTGAGCTCTGATACCACTTGTTGGACCGTGTGCGTGACCCTAAATAGTCAGTTAAGGCAGTTCATCATCGTTTACAGAGGCGGAATCAAAGGAAACAGCGTCAAAAACAGCTTGTATCCTTTTAACTTCCTTTCTATTACTGATTGCGAGTCTTTACAATGAATTTTGACTGAATTTTGACAGCACCTCGACTCTTACACCATGACCTAGTTCCGCTCCGAATGTTACAAATGAAATCAGCTAACACCTATTTATAGCCGGTCTGATTCCGCTCCAAACTCCATGATCGATTCGAGCGGAACCCCTAAGATGACTGATCTCGAGCGGAATCACCTAGTTAACATGAATTCCTGATTTCGCTTCAAATGACATAAATGTCATTTGGAGCGGAATTACAACATTAAATCCACTTTTCATGTTTTCCAACTCTAAACACCTATCTAGACCTAAGACTCAACTAAGACGTAGTCAGCAGACATTCAGTGCACCAACAAATGAGTAATTGGGTAGATATAAACATTGTAATTGCTCTCAATACTGTAAAGTTATAAAAGCTTATTTTGATTAATCTGGGATGTACTCGCCAGTATTTCTTACTGATAAAATGTTTTTAAAACGTGTTTCGGGTAACTTGATGTGAAAGCTATTAGAAGCCAGCTATGGAGCACTAAAGGCTTAAAGAAAGTGGCTATAAAAGTGACCTAAATAAAAGTTTATGTTTTCATCAAACTACGGTTTATCTCTATAATAATATTGTGAATAGAACATGGGTTTTGTCCCATTTTGTTTAGTATAAAAGTTTGGTGTTTTGAAACTCTGAAATTTATTTCCTAACTATGATTCTGATGTCTCATTTCCACTGCCAAATTAATAAACACCGATACCACTTGACTGGTTTGCGGCTCCCGCTCCCGGGGTAGGGGTCGGGGGTTGCGACATCAAGCTAGCCAAAAAGATGGACGTCAAAAAGCTTCAAGTTTTCACAGACTCTTTACTTGTTTCAAGTCAAGTAAACAATAGCTACATAGCTAAAGAACCCAACATGAAGAAGTATCGAGAAAAGGCAAAGGAACTCATGGGCACATTTGAATCATGCACCATCAAACTAGTCCCAAGGTCACAAAACAAGAAAGCCGATGCACTAATCAATCTTGTATCACTTACCTTTGCCCATCTCACCAAGAAAGTGTTGGTTGAGGTGCTGAAGACATCGTCCATTCAAGAACTCGAGGTTCAAGATGTGATTACTAAAGAAGGGCCGAGTTGGATGACCCCTTTGGTCAAATTTCTTACAAGTGGTGAGCTGCCAAGTGACCAGATGGAAGCTGAAAGGGTTCAGATCAAATCAAGACAATACGTGTTGCAAGGAGATATCCTCTACAAAAAGGGATACCTTGCACCACTGCTTTGATGTGTTGGCCTAGAGGAAAGCCAATATCTGGTCAAGGAAATTCACGAAGGGATATGTGGGCCTCACTACGGCCCAAGATCAGTGGTTTCCAAGTTGATGAATCTGGGATATCTTTGGCCCACCATGCATCAAGATATAACCGAACAACTAAAAAAGTGTGAAGCCTGCCAAATACATGCTCCAGTGCCCAAAAGCCCAAAACATGACTTGGTTCCCATCTCATCGGCCTGGCCATTCCATAAGTGGGGAATGGACATCGTTGGCCCATTCCCGGCCAAAGCAGGAGTCATGTTCCTACTGGTAGCCGTGGACTACTTCACCAAGTGGCCAGAAGTGAAGCCATTGGCAAAGATATCAGGAAAACAAGTCACTGATTTCGTATGGGAAAACATTATCTGTCGATTTGGATTGCCAGGAGTGTTGGTCACGGATAACGGGAAGCAATTTGCTGAGAAGGCTTTTAGCTCCTGGTGCAAGGAGTTCAAAATAACATAAGTGTTTAGCTCGGTAGCTTACCCACAGTCCAATGGCCAAGTTGAAAGAACAAACTGCAGCATTGTCGAAGGCATTAAAGCTCATTTTGGAAAGCATGACAACAATTGGCTCGAAGAACTTCCTAATGTGTTTTGGGCAATTAGAACAACCGAGAAAACGAGTCACAAAAAACACCACACAGCCTAGTGTTTGGATCCGAAGCTGTGATCCCGACAGAGATAGGAGTTACAACAAAGAGGATGTTCAACATTGATCTAGAATCAAACAAGCAAGAGACGATGTTGAACTTGGAACTTCTTGAAGAAGCCCAAGACCAAGCAGCTATACAAGAAGCGAAATACAAGCAAAAAATGGAATCTTACTACAATGCACGAGTAAAATACGAACGGTTCAAGCCTGGTGATCTTGTCCTTCGAAACAACAAAGCCAGCAAAAAAGAAAGCCAAGGAAAGCTTGGCCCTAATTGGGAAGGGTCGTACACCATCCTTGAAGCACACAAAGGGGGGGTCCTACAAGCTGGCAGACCCACAAGGCAAAAAGCTTCCCCGGCATTGGAATGGTAAAAACCTCAAAAGGTTCCATATCTAGACGAATGTGTTAGATAAAATAGAAAAATATTGTTTTGTTCCCTTTGTAACCCACACACTTTGAGATGAATGAATGATGAAGTTCTTATCCAAACTTGTCTTTCTATCCTATAAATAGGTTGAGGACCTAGCAAAAAACTCCATGAAAAGGGTCATGTAAGGGGATGAGCTCCCAGGCCACATCGCTCAATAGGTTCAAGGGTTAAATGGACCTATATAAGGGGTGAATTCCTAAATCAATACAACTCCATGAGACTTAGAAAATTTTTCCAAAAATATGTCTCATAGACGGGTTTGAACAACCTACACCAAATGTTGCTTAAGCCTTAACACTGGCTTACGAACCAAAAAGGTGTTATACCTCTTGTTAAAAATATCCTAAGGATAAGTGACTGCAGCACAGAACCCTTTAAGGTATAAGTAGCATAAGGTGAACACACCATCAACAAAGACAAAAAAACGAATAAAAAACACAAGGGAGCATACGAAACAACAATGCAAAATAAAATAAAGCATAAAAAGTTAAGCATAGCATAGCATAATCTAAGGTAAAAGTAGCAAAGGCCATACAGGCCATCAAACGTAAAACATTGTTCAGGAAGCCTTCAAGGCTTTAACAAACCAGGGACCTAAACGGTTCCCATAACATAAAAATACACATCATATTGTCCTAAAGTGCTAAGATAGCTACGAATAGATTGTTCAAACATCGGAAACAGACTTAGAAGCCTCAGCATCCACAGTCTTAGCCTTCTTGCCTTTTTTGGCCTTCTTTTTCTTCCTGCCCCCATCATCACCCGCAACCTCGGAGCCTTCAATGCTTGCTTCCAATGAACCCTCAACAATATCCGAAAAGGTATCCTCACTACCTCCAGAGTGGGAACGCTTCTTAGATAAGGACTTCAATACTTCAGTACAAACGGCCTCATTAAGGTCAGAGGGTTTCAAGTCCTGCAACATAGAAATAGGCTTACCAAAGCAAGATGAAACCTCGCCAACGTAAGGATAGGTTAGGCGCTCCATGTTAAGAATAGCCTCTTTGAAAATGGCCGAGGCTTGAGGTTGATAAAGAGGAGATTTTATCCTGAGGGTGACCAGACTCATGGGCCTTATAACCAGCAACAAAACCCAAGTGCTTGCCATGATTGAGGAGCTTTTTGTAAACATCACCAAGAGCAAAATTGAATTTAGTTGAATGGAGAAGGTAGGTAACCACCTGCTTAAACCCATGCTCAATCAACCATTGGTTGTCGCTAGTAGCTTGGGACAAGGAAGCCTTCAAGCCTTCATTCTCATCCAGAAAGGCTTTTTGCTGAACATTGAGAGCATCCCTATCAGCCCTCAACTGAAGCCTAACTGCTTCCATCCTCTGTTGTTTAGCTAAATTTCATGCCTTGAACTCAATTCGTGAACCTTCACAACCCAGGCCTTTTCTTTTTCAGGAAATCCCCCGATCTCCTTCTTCATGGCTGCCATCGAAGCCTTTGTCTTCTCCCTTTTCTTCGAAAACTCCTCATACTCATGCATCCTTTTACGAAAATGGGAGACCCCTCCAGGAAGCATGGCAGTCAAATTACAAACACTTATCAATATCCAAGAAATTAACATATCATCCCGCATCGCCGAATTCAAACCACGAACCATAGGAGGAGAAAAGTGATTCAACACATCCTCACAAACAACAAAGGACTTGAAGTTGTCTCCAACCTTAACCTGCCAGTTGGGAACATAAATCTCCCCAACATTCCCCTCCAATGGCTCTTCACCACTCCTTTTCGAAAATCCTCCAACAGTCGACACAACAACCCTTTTACCACTTGACTTCCCTTTCTTCCCAGCCACAACTGCCAACTCCTTTTTCCCTTCAACCTCAACACCCTGATCTTCAGAAAGCTTAATCTCATCACTGAGATCAACATGCTCAACACCAGACGATTGACCCGGACCCTTCAAACGATGAGATGAACGATGAGTTAAAGATTTAGAAGAGCTAACTTTTGCAAAGCCTTTAACATTTGGCACATTCACATACTTTCCCCCTGGAACCAACCTACCCTCAGCAGTCCTAGTAGTGGCATCTTCCCCCTCAATGGCTTCAGTATCCCCAAGAACAACATCAGAAGTGTCATCAGACTTAATAAAATCTAGAGCAGACATAACTGCATACAACAAACAAATGTCAGACAACATAAACATAAAAAAGATAAGGAAGGGAAAAGCTAAAGAACATACCCTGATCACCCCTCAAGAACATAGGGTCTCGATTCAGCTTATCCCACAACACGCTAACACCGGTAAAAACCAAAAGATGTTCAGGGAATGGGCGAAGCCGAGAAGGACAAGCCTAAGGGCTTTCAACATCCCCTCATCCAGTTCAGAATTAGAGGGTTCAAGTTCGTTTAGAACAACGTCTGGATGCCTCCACACCATTTTAAAAGGGATGACTGACTCAGAAACCCAAAAGAATTGATCTTTCCAAGATCCGAGGGTAGTAACAAGTGAAGAAATCAAAGAAACATCAATATGGGACGTTTCAAAAGTAAACCAGTCGCCATTTTTGGCCAAACGGAAAAACCATCGAAACATTAACAAAGTAGGACATAACCTAAGGCACGACATAAAACTTTAAAATGAAGAACCCTAGAAACCCCTTGGGGATGCAATTGCCCAAAGACACACGATAATACTCCAGAACATTCAGAACAAAGACTTAAAAAGGTTATCGGAGATTGGAAAACTCGAAGTGACGGCAGTACAAAGCAATAAAGCCGGTGGGACACTCATCAGTGGGTTTATCACAACCTGAAGCAACCGGATTGACGGAAGGATCAATACCCCATTGTTCACAAAAGGAATCAACCTCCTCTTGTGTTAACCTAGAGAAGGTTTTACCCATATCCTTCCTCGCACCCATCGTTCTAAGGGATGATCAAGGAAAATCAAGAAAAAAGCAAAAGAACGAGAAACTAACCTGAGAATCGGAAAGAGAGAATGTAGGAGTTCTTGTTGTGAAACTGTTAAAGAAAGTGTTGATTAACTTAAATGATAAGATAAAGGGGACAATTAATTGGAAAACCCGCGGTTACAGGACATAGGGCAGAGAACCGCCGCCTAAATAACTGTCAAAATGTCAAATCAAACTATCCAATAAAATTCAAAATAATACCGCCTAAAAACCATAAATAAGGTAACCCTTGAAGCCCTGAAGCCTTTTAGCTAATAAAAAGTATTAAACAAAAGTCAGAAGCCTTTGAGCTTACACCCAAACACCTCTGACTTGGGGGGCTGATGACGTGGGTAGCTCAAGCTTAAGAAACTAACTATAAGTGCAATATAACCTAAAGGGTTAAAAGATTAAAAGGTTCGAATGACGACCAGCTGTGGTGAACGGAAAAAAGCACGGGACAGGGTCACGTCCTATCACACTTTATGTGTGACTTCCCCCACTCAGCCGCAAAAGAGCATGTGGGTGGAGACACTCTTTTATCCGCAGGTCCAAAGCCTTCAACCCTCCAAAAACGGTAACCCCCTCACTGCATACATGGATGTCTTAGTCAAAGGTTTCCCTTCTCGGCACAATCCTTCTCTATAAATGACCATACTTGGTCATTCAGCTGGACATGCCCGAAAATCTGACTCTCTCCCCTTGAACTTGTGCTTTGCATGTTCTATTCTTCACATATCAAAACATCATCACATTGCTTACATCAGTCCAGGGTTGAATCCTCCTCAACCTTGAGCTCAAAGCAAGTGATATATAAGTGATCCAACCTACGTATTGCATACGTAGGGGGATACGCGACCTGCATTAGGCAAAACAAGACTCTTGAACCCTTTTACCTAACCAGTCCACTCACTATTCTTGATCTCATATTTGTTTGTAGCAACAATTATTTTTTTTAATGATCGAAATTAGAACGTGTATGTGAACAGGGGAGTGATGATCTGCTTGCTGGGTTTTATATTAAAAAGAAAACAATATGCTTTAAATCACAATCTTAATACATGGCTCAATGGTTTAGGAGTTGCTTTCTAAAACAAAGATCACGTGTTTGAATCTTATGACCAGTGGTTTTTTAATTAAATTTGTTGGGTCAACAGGAGCAATTTGGTCATTTCACCAAAACTTAACAGAATAATTTAATGGTGTTAAGTGAGTGGAATGAAATAGTTACGAAAGTGAAACCAGAGGGATTGTTTTTTTAATTTTTAAACTAATGGACTGAAATAGTAATTTTTAACAAACCAAAGGAATGAAAAACATAATTAACTCAATACATTATTTAGTAGACCGTAAATTACTTATAGCAAACCCAATAAAAAGTTTTTGATGCCCCTACTGTATTGAAACCAAAATATCTTCAAGTACATGTACAGTTGTTCTTCGATGTCTTGTCTTTGAAACTAATGTTGAGTAGAGGTTATCAGCACAGATGGCCCAAATCTATGGGGATCCAAAGAAAATGAAAATCAAGGATTCTTTTTCATTTTTTTTTGGTTCGTGACTTAGGTTTGTGTTTGACATGAAAATTATTAAAAAGAAACTTATATACAACTTAATCAAATTAGAAAGAGTAAATTACAAAATTCGTCCTTTACGATGACACCAGATTGCAAACTATATCCTTTATCTTCAAAACGTACAAATAACGTACTCGATGTTTGCAAATCCTTGCACGTTACGTCCTTTGACCAAAACCCAGTTAGTTTTCATGATTAACTTTGACCAAGTGGATCAAACATAAGGGTATTTTGGTCATTTTACCATAAATAAACAAAAATCCATAAATAAAACAATTTAATCTCTTTCTCTCTTAACTCTCTCTCTCAGTCTCTCTTTGTAATTCCCCACCAGCCATTACCACTACCCCTACCCCTACCAGCCACCACCTGCTACCATCTAAACTGAAATCAAATCTCATGATCTTTCCCCTAGGTCTCACCTGCACTATCGACAACAATAATAAGGAGCAAATTAGGGCTAACAACAACAACAATTAGGAGCAAGAACAACAAGATTCGAGCCAGATTTGCTGGGTGGTTATTGGATTTAGCGTGGTGGTTGTCGGATTTGGTGTGGGGTTGTCGGATTTGGTGTGGGGTTGTCGGATTTGGTGGGTTGTTATCAGCTTTGGTGTGGTGGTTGGGACGGTGGTCACAGGTGGTTGCGGGTTGAACGTTTATGCTCCGACGGAGTGGTGGAGTTGTGGTGCTCCGGAGAAGAAACAAGTTTTTATTGGTTTTAAAGAACCTCGTTCAATGGATCCGACCGGCGGCCACCATAGACAATCTGACGACATCGGAAGAAGAAGCGATTGAGGCGACAGTCGGAGCTAGGGTTATGGTACCGTTGAATGTGTTTGGTTTTGGATGCTTCTGATTATGTATTTTAGTTACTTTGTTTTGTGTTGCCGTTGTAATGTGTTGCGGTATCGTGAATGTATATACTTGCACCAATTATACATGATTCAGGTTCAGATTGAGGGTTTTAGTTTAGGTGGTGGCTGGTGGCTGGTAAGGGCAGTGGTGGTGGCTTCTGGGTCTGTTAGAGAGAGAGACTTAGAGAGAGAGAGTTGAGAGGGAGAGAGAGAGTGGAGTTTATGTGTGTATATATATTTTAAACATAAATGTTTTATTTACTGTTTTTGTTTATTCACGGTAAAATGACCAAAATACCCTTATGTAGGGTCTACTTGGTCATAGTTAACCATGAAAACTAACTGAGTTATGGTCAAATGACGTAACGTGCAAGGATTTGCAAACATCGAGTACGTTCTTTGTACGTTTCGAAGATAAAGGATATAGTTTGCAATCTTGTGTCAACATAAAGGACGAGTTTTGTAATTTACTCAATTAGAAACTAGAGTTAATTACACAGATGGATCTTGTAGTTTATAGTCAGTTTCATCTTTGAGTACTAACTTTTTTTAACAGGTTTAGGTTTATGGTTTCAATTATGTAACACATTTTGGTACTAACACCAAAATTATCAATATAATGATTAAAATACCCTTCCATTTTTTTTAATTTTATCAATGTAACACCTTTGGGTACTAACACCTAATTTTATTTAAGCTTAAATCAATTTTACAAAATCAATTTTTCTTATTTTCATCTTTTTATTATATCTCTTAATTAACATAAAATCTATTTATTTATTTTTTATTTTTTATAAGTAAAGATTTATATATAATTTTTTAAGAAATGATAAATAATTTAGCACGATAGAAGTTGCTCAAAATTTTAAATAATTAAAAATTCAATAGGTATAATAATAGTTTGTAATGTGCAAATAAATTATTATTAAGATATTAGGTTAAAACTCCGTGTATTACACGTGTTTAATGTATAAAATTGTCACACCCCGACCACGTAAAACAACAAAACGTGGCGGAAACGTCGGGGAGTGTTGTAACAGAATCATTGTTTCATAACACATGGAAATTGAAATATTGTTTTATTAAATAAAAGAGTTACATTGTCTTGACAATCAAAGAAACATAACATAAATAACTAGTCTTGCATCTTTTATTGTCACTAAGGCCCAAGTCCGCCTAAGTATATCTTGATAAATCCTATGCATCATATCCTGAAACACATGTGAAAATAGGTACGTCAGCATAAAAATGCCTGTGAGATACATAGGTTTTGTGAAAATAGGATTCATGACTTGTAAGTTTAGAAAGAAAGTTGTCTAGCAAAAGTCAGTCATGAACCTTGTAAATTGATTTGTTTTGTAAATCGTTTGAAAAACAATAAGTTCAGATGATATGTATAATTAAGAGAATAATGTATGGTTAAATGAATAACCATGTAAAAATTAGTTTGTATAAGATGAGTTGTTTGTAAAACAATGTCTTGTGAAAAGTATGTTATTTGTATAAAATGTTATATGTCTCAAATTGAAATGATTCAAATAACGCTACGATATGTAATACTATACAAGCACTTATATATAGGAAGTACCAGCGGCGTATCCACCATACTTGTATCGTATTACACACGCCTCGTTACTTAAATCACTTACCCAAACCAAACCACCAAAGTAAAATGTTTATGTATAATCAAATGTCAAAATGTTTATGTGAAAACCATGTCCAACGTCTATGTCTAATGTTTATGTCTAATGTAAATCATGAATTGTGTATGTATATGTCAAAATGTTTATGTTTGGTAAGTGAAATATATCAACTAAACCATATGTAAAATGCACAAAAACAAGGTATTGAAGTAAAACATGGTTTAAATCAAAGTTATGTTTTGTGTAATAAATGCATGCTATACTGATATAAACATTTATGCGGTATTGTGAAAATTCATACATCCAAGCCTTGCGACAGTCGGATAACCCTTTTAGTAAAGGTTACCAAATAATGTATTCGGATTCGGTCATTCCTTCCATCCAAACAAACCCGAGATTACAGGAATGGGATTTGTCAAGTCCTATGGTACCACTACCTACTACCGAGCGGCATGATCGGTGTTAATGAATGTACATTGTCCCATTTAAACAAACCAAATGTCATAGCAAAATGTAAGCATGTGATGAGTAAAATAATGTACTAAGTACGCACACAATGGGCATACATAGCATAGAATGTAATGTAATGTAAAATAATGTACTAAGTACGCACACAATGGGCATACATAGCATAAAATGTAATGTAAAATAATGTACTAAGTACGCACACAATGGGCATACATAGCATAAAATGTAATGTAAAATAATGTACTAAGTACGCACACAATGGGCATACATAGCATAAAATGTAATGTAAAATAATGTACTAAGTACGCACACAATGGGCATACATAGCATAAAATGTAATGTAAAATAATGTACTAAGTATGCACACAATGGGCATATATTGCAAAAACACAATGAAATCATGTACTATAAATGTACTAATGAACATAGCAAGTATATGATGTGAAAGCAGGAAAGCATGAAAGTAACAAGTAGGCACATGTGTTTCACCCCAAAATGTTTGGAAAACAGTAAAAGAGGGGTCTATGTACTCACTTGAGATTGCTTAGTAGTCCTTGAGTAACAACCAAACAATGCTAGAGATCACGGATATCAAACGGCACCTAATATAGGTAACTACATTAATAAACCGGACCTATAATCGGAAGATCGGATAGAATGAGGCTCGTAAACCAAATGAGTAGGGGAACTCATGTAATATGGTTTAACAAGGCCTACATACTAAAATGAAACCTAACCTAAGTGCTTACGACCCATTACGACCCGTTTAGGTAGCTTATGCTACTTTAACGCGTCGTTCGCGTGAAACGCGTTCGCCTAACTAGTCCTATGACAAGTATTATATGCCTAACATGGTTTAATTATGTTACATAATCAGTTAAGTGACGAAAGTTTAGGTTACATATGCTTAATTACCAATTACACATGAAAAGGGTATTTTGGTAATTTACCTAAGGCATATAAACTACCTATCATACAACTACCTAACGAAGCGACCATAAGGTATAACCTCGGAAGGTTATTCCCTATATACTATGGTCACCTAATGTGCTTGGTCGGATCCTAATGATCGACCAAACGGGTCGGGTTCAAAAGTATAAGCGATTGTTTAGATCGCTTACCTTACGACCCTATATAAGCACTAAACTAAAAGTGACGAGCTAAGCGTGTTAAAACATGCTTAACTAAGTTTAGAAAACAGGTTTGGTATCAAAACAAACGGTTTTGATACCTAAGAGTAGTTTGGTTACAAAACACGCAAGAATGCGCATTTTGGCCGAAACTACGGCTCGTCACTGAGCCTAGATAACGTGGTAATCAGTAGGTATAGTCACTAGGGACTATAACCATCGTGATTACGCTCACGTTATGAAGTTCAAACGAACTTCGCATTGACCATAAACTGGTCAATGCAGAAAGTCAAACAAATTTTGACTTTCGGACTCGAAAAGCAATAAAAGAACGAAGGAACACTTACAAAGGGTCCCCGAAAGCTAATCTTGATCCAATTAGCTCAGGTATGAAACAATGGTTTCAACTTAGAGCTTCTAAGATCAGATTCTTGTGAGGAATGAGTGAAGTTGAGGTGGGTATTTATAGTAAATGGACCACCGTTAGGATCGTTTCTTGGATAACGTGCCTTGATCTCACCCGTACACTTGTCGGAATGTTATGGTAACTCATTTTGCCCCCACCACAAGAGTTTGACACATGGCATTGGCCTTTGGAGGGTTTAAAGGCTGCTAACAGCTGTTTAAACACAAGTTTCTGCATCGGACCCCTGCTTGCACACCGTAACACTCAGAGTGTTCAGGTGCGCTAGGACCTGCAGACCATAAGTTTGAAAAATGGCAGAACAGGCCCCTGAAGCTCCAAACTTGCTATTTGATGCATTTTTGACACGTTTAAGCCCCGTTAACCCCATTTCAAAGCTCTAAAATGAAGTTAAAGTATAGGGAACTTAAAATGTGCTCAAAAATATCTCGGATGTCGGTTCGTTTGGCCGTACGATTGCGTTGTTCGGTTAATTACGACGGAATGCGCATAAGCGCGAAAAACGATCCAAATTGCGCGACGAATGGATTTTTCTCATGCAAAACACTAAAATAAAATATTTTAGTGCTTACATAAATTTTTTTATGTCCGGATGTATTCAGAACGCAAGATATGCGCGAAAGTGCAAACTTGTGCACTTTTTGACGCTTTTAGTCCCTGAATGACCCAAAGTTTATTTTAGCACACCGAACCTCTCAAAGCCTATTTCTAAGCTATGTAAAGGATATTTATGGTATGTTTAACTCATGGTCATGTTCCGGAATGTCTGTTACAGTTCAAATCGGCATACTTTCGCAGTTTTCGAATTTAGTCCCTGTAAGCGATTTAACTTGATTTTGCCATACCAAAGCCTTCAAAACTTATTTCTAAGTTATGTAAAGGTTATTTAAGGTATGTGAAGCCTATTTCACTATCCCGGAGTGTTCGTTGCATTAAACTGGTTATATTTACGCATCAGTGCGCGTATAACCTTCCAGAAAGCGATTTAGAGCCCGAAATCGAACAAGAATTGATATGTGCAAATGATACACATATTTGTACAAATCCCAAGTATGAAATACAATATTTCATTGGTTTGGTATTTGTTTGATGGTCGCAGTGATCCAGGTGTCACAGTCTCCCCTACTTTAGGAAATTTCGTCCCGAAATTTATTCAGAGGAAACTTGTGAGAGTTTAAAACATGAAGTTGAAAAGATCGAACAACATTGGTTAGGGTTCTGAACTTCTAGTAACTTTAATAACATCATGCTTGCAATGTAAGAGGGATACTTATATACAAGTATATGAAGCGTCATTGGTGCGTCCACCGTACCTCCATTACATCGTTCTCATTTTGTTATTGTTGTCACTATCGGTTCTTACACATAATAAATCTTACTGGGTTTCTGTGCACTGAATTTCATAATTATGTACGCGTCCATAATTAGACAATTCCTTGCATAGTTCACACAGTCTATTTTATAATGTGTAGGGGAAAACCAAATGAGTGTGACTAGACCACCATAGGGTCCCTTTTATTAAATCAATAAATGATTTTAATAGACAACCAAGGAGTCTTTTCAGCTTATATCATCACATGTCATTCTTAACCAGATTTTTGAATCAATCTTTTTTACTAGACCCCTAAAAGGGTCTCTTATGAACCATGGAATAGTATTATATAATCCAAGGGTCTTAACTATTACATAGAAGCCCATTAAGGATTTAAGGTAGTACCTTTTTGAATATCCTACTACGAATCCCTCATATGAAGATATGAAAGATTCTACGAGGATTTGGATAACGAATATCCAAAGTATACAAAAACACAAAATGCATAAAAGAAAACACAAGATGCATAAACACATAGTCATATAACCACTAAGATTGTTTATCTAGATCTTTAATTTGTTAATTTGTTTTGCTAACAGAGCACATGTATTTAAAGCACACTAGGAATCCATCTTGTGGATTTCATTTGGTACTTTAAACATTATCAAGAATCTAACTATAAAGATAGAAAGATTTAAAAGAAAAATTCGATTTCGATTATAAGGAACCGAAATGTTTGAATTTAGGTACATAAGGAATCCTATTAAGGACTCTGATTTGAATGATAATCATCCACAAAGGACTAATTGTGGAGATAAAAAGATCCCATAAAGTTGAAGATGTTTTGAAACCTTGTACTTGATGTGCTTAGGTCAAAACATGAAGTAAAATGCTTATGAAGTTGAGATGCCAGATATGCCAAGGCGACATATGAAGCGAAATTTGAAAGTTAAGTCAATGTATGAAATTTTTTTTTTTTTTGAAAACTATGCATGGGGTTCTTAAAAAAAATGTGTTCAATGTTTTTTTTGAAACCTTATATATAATACATTTGAAATCATAAAGTAGGTGTATTAGGTAGGTATATATATATAAAAAAATTGTTTTAAAATCATGCGAGATGAATTTTGAAATTATGTATAAGGTTTTTGAAAACATGAATGATGCTTTTTGAAATCATGCACTTGATAAGAAAATGTACTGTGTTAATATTGTTTTCAGACTATATGAAACATTTTGAAATTATGAAGGTTGTTTTTGAAATACTTGTACTGTGTATGTTGAAAAATCAAAACGAAATGGGTATGAGATTTGAAAATACCCTTAGTTATCTAACCAAGGATTCAAAGGCATAGATGTGCAGAAGCATGATTACTCATAATGTCACTTTATTTTCTGTACTTTGTTTCTTAGAGTGAAACGAGTACTTAAAATTTTTCGAGGGAATCATGAGTAAACACAAAAATAGGAAATTCACAAAAGTAGTTTGTAAGGAACATAGTTCCTTAATGTAGGTATTATAGGGAAAAGTCATACACACATGTAACTACACTCGTATACCAGAATTGTGAACAACAATTTATTTATAAACAAAACAGATTGTTTCACATTACAAGAAATAGAAGAAACAAAAGCATAAGACAGCAACATCTTCTAGTCAGTCAACTGCTCATCCCTGCGCTGGATTAGCATTTGCAAGCTTTGGGGAATTTCTTCGGAAATGACCCATCTCGCCACAATTGTAGCAAGAACCTGGTGGAAAGCGAGCTTGAGCAGGATTGTTGTCAGCTTGATTTGGTGCAACTGCAGCTCGGCAAACTTTTGCTGTATGACCTTTACGTCCACAAATTTGGCATTCACGGCACTTCACACTAGCATGATGATGAAGGTTACATCGGTTGCACAAGGGTGAAGTTCCATTGTATGGCTTCCTAGCAGGGGGTTGAGCTGGTTGGTTGGGGACGGCTTTACCATTGTGAGCGACCATGGCGAAGTTCTGAGAAGCCCTTCGCTTCTTTGACTTCTTAGGGGATCGTTCATCCATGGTCTTTGATTCCTCGGTTGGTTTCTTGGCTGGTGGTGCTGGCTTGACTTCTGCTTCCTTTGGTGACTCTTGAGTGGCTTCATTGTTGAGACGAGACATGGCAATTCCTAATTCCACAGTCTTCAGAATCACTTCGCCTATTCGCTGGGCAAATTTGGCTGTTTGCTCGGACATTTGACCGTTGCTGAGAGGAAGAGACATTCTAGAAGAAAATGAAAGGCATTGGAAGAAACAAGTGAAAGGTTATCAGACAATCAAAACAGGATGGCAGTGCATAAAATTACGATCATTTGTTTGTTACCTAAGGCAAACAAATGAGACAGTGACAAATCAAAGTAAGCGGGTCATATTAATGTATCACTGAAGACATGCTCGCCTATAAGTGAACACTCACCCCAAGAGTTCCCAGGTAAGAGTGACTGGTCCGATACTGCGGATTTGTACGAACACTCTAGCCTTCGACTGAAAACTCAGGGTACAGGCATTCACTCTTCCAGTTTGCACGTGTTCACATCATAAGACCCAAACTTTGTCGAGATTTGAAAAACTTAGAGGGTTCAAAACCTTATAACAGAGGGTTCAAAACCTTACAATAGAGGGTTCAAAACCTAGTAATCAATCATCCTAGAACAGATGATTAGTTTTCAAAGCGGTTTTGAAATTTGTGTTCTTGTTGTGGTTGTCGCCTAAGGATAGGTGACAGTATTGTTTTATGACTAAACGCAAGTGAACTCGCGTTAGGGTCCTAGGAAGGTTATAGACTAGGTCAAAGTATTACTAATAACCTAATTCCCTATAACCATGGGCTCTGATACCAACTTTTCTGTCACACCCCGACCACGTAAAACAACAAAACGTGGCGGAAACATCGGGGAGTGTTGTAACAGAATCATTGTTTCATAACACATGGAAATTGAAATATTGTTTTATTAAATAAAAGAGTTACATTGTCTTGACAATCAAAGAAACATAACATAAATAACTAGTCTTGCATCTTTTATTGTCACTAAGGCCCAAGTCCGCCTAAGTGTATCTTGATAAATCCTATGCATCATATCCTGAAACACATGTGAAAATAGGTACGTCAGCATAAAAATGCATGTGAGATACATAGGTTTTGTGAAAATAGGATTCATGACTTGTAAGTTTAGAAAGAAAGTTGTCTAGCAAAAGTCAGTCATGAACCTTGTAAATTGATTTGTTTTGTAAATCGTTTGAAAAACAATAAGTTCAGATGATATGTATAATTAAGAGAATAATGTATGGTTAAATGAATAACCATGTAAAAATTAGTTTGTATAAGATGAGTTGTTTGTAAAACAATGTCTTGTGAAAAGTATGTTATTTGTATAAAATGTTATATGTCTCAAATTGAAATGATTCAAATAACGCTACGATATGTAATACTATACAAGCACTTATATATAGGAAGTACCAGCGGCGTATCCACCATACTTGTATCGTATTACACACGCCTCGTTACTTAAATCACTTACCCAAACCAAACCACCAAAGTAAAATGTTTATGTATAATCAAATGTCAAAATGTTTATGTGAAAACCATGTCCAACGTCTATGTCTAATGTTTATGTCTAATGTAAATCATGAATTGTGTATGTATATGTCAAAATGTTTATGTATGGTAAGTGAAATATATCAACAAAACCATATGTAAAATGCACAAAAACAAGGTATTGAAGTAAAACATGGTTTAAATCAAAGTTATGTTTTGTGTAATAAATGCATGCTATACTGATATAAACATTTATGCGGTATTGTGAAAATTCATACATCCAAGCCTTGCGACAGTCGGATAACCCTTTTAGTAAAGGTTACCAAATAATGTATTCGGATTCGGTCATTCCTTCCATCCAAACAAACCCGAGATTACAGGAATGGGATTTGTCATGTCCTATGGTACCACTACCTACTACCGAGCGGCATGATCGGTGTTAATGAATGTACATTGTCCCATTTAAACAAACCAAATGTCATAGCAAAATGTAAGCATGTGATGAGTAAAATAATGTACTAAGTACGCACACAATGGGCATACATAGCATAGAATGTAATGTAAAATAATGTACTAAGTATGCACACAATGGGCATACATAGCATAAAATGTAATGTAAAATTATGTACTAAGTACGCACACAATGGGCATACATAGCATAGAATGTAATGTAAAATAATGTACTAAGTACGCACACAATGGGCATACATAGCATAAAATGTAATGTAAAATAATGTACTAAGTACGCACACAATGGGCATACATAGCATAAAATGTAATGTAAAATAATGTACTAAGTACGCACACAATGGGCATACATAGCATAAAATGTAATGTAAAATAATGTACTAAGTACGCACACAATGGGCATACATAGCATAAAATGTAATGTAAAATAATGTACTAAGTATGCACACAATGGGCATATATAGCAAAAACACAATGAAATCATGTACTATAAATGTACTAATGAACATAGCAAGTATATGATGTGAAAGCAGGAAAGCATGAAAGTAACAAGTAGGCACATGTGTTTCACCCCAAAATGTTTGGAAAACAGTAAAAGAGGGGTCTATGTACTCACTTGAGATAGCTTAGTAGTCCTTGAGTAACAACCAAACAATGCTAGAGATCACGGATATCAAACGGCACCTAATATAGGTAACTACATTAATAAACCGGACCTATAATCGGAAGATCGGATAGAATGAGGCTCGTAAACCAAATGAGTAGGGGAACTCATGTAATATGGTTTAACAAGGCCTACATACTAAAATGAAACCTAACCTAAGTGCTTACGACCCATTACGACCCGTTTAGGTAGCTTATGCTACTTTAACGCGTCGTTCGCGTGAAACGCGTTCGCCTAACTAGTCCTATGACAAGTATTATATGCCTAACATGTTTAATTATGTTACATAATCAGTTAAGTGACGAAAGTTTAGGTTACATATGCTTAATTACCAATTACACATGAAAAGGGTATTTTGGTAATTTACCTAAGGCATATAAACTACCTATCATACAACTACTTAACGAAGCGACCATAAGGTATAACCTCGGAAGGTTATTCCCTATATACTATGGTCACCTAATGTGCTTGGTCGGATCCTAATGATCGACCAAACGGGTCGGGTTCGAAAGTATAAGCGATTGTTTAGATCGCTTACCTTACGACCCTATATAAGCACTAAACTAAAAGTGACGAGCTAAGCGTGTTAAAACATGCTTAACTAAGTTTAGAAAACAGGTTTGGTATCAAAACAAAACGGTTTTGATACCTAAGAGTAGTTTGGTTACAAAACACGCAAGAATGCGCATTTTGGCCGAAACTACGGCTCGTCACTGAGCCTAGATAACGTGGTAATCAGTAGGTATAGTCACTAGGGACTATAACCATCGTGATTACGCTCACGTTATGAAGTTCAAACGAACTTCGCATTGACCATAAACTGGTTAATGCAGAAAGTCAAACAAAGTTTTTTTTGTTTGACTTTCGGACTCGAAAAGCAATAAAAGAACGAAGGAACACTTACAAAGGGTCCCCGAAAGCTAATCTTGATCCAAGTAGCTCAGGTATGAAACAATGGTTTCAACTTAGAGCTTCTAAGATCAGATTCTTGTGAGGAATGAGTGAAGTTGAGGTGGGTATTTATAGTAAATGGACCACCGTTAGGATCGTTTCTTGGATAACGTGCCTTGATCTCACCCGTACACTTGTCGGAATGTTATGGTAACTCATTTTGCCCCCACCACAAGAGTTTGACACATGGCATTGGCCTTTGGAGGGTTTAAAGGCTGCTAACAGCTGTTTAAACACAAGTTTCTACATTTGACCCCTGCTTGCGCACCGTAACACTCAGAGTGTTGAGGTGCGCAAGGACCTGCAGACCAGAAGTTTGAAAAATGGCAGAACAGGCCCCTGAAGCTCCAAACTTGCTATTTGATGCATTTTTGACACGTTTAAGCCCCGTTAACCCCATTTCAAAGCTCTAAAATGAAGTTAAAGTATAGGGAACTTAAAATGTGCTCAAAAATATCTCGGATGTCGGTTCGTTTGGCCGTACGATTGCGTTGTTCGGTTAATTACGACGGAATGCGCATAAGCGCGAAAAACGATCCAAATTGCGCGACGAATGGATTTTTCTCATGCAAAACACTAAAATAAAATATTTTAGTGCTTACATAAATTTTTTTATGTCCGGATGTATTCAGAACGCAAGATATGCGCGAAAGTGCAAACTTGTGCACTTTTTGACGCTTTTAGTCCCTGAATGACCCAAAGTTTATTTTAGCACACCGAACCTCTCAAAGCCTATTTCTAAGCTATGTAAAGGATATTTATGGTATGTTTAACTCATGGTCATGTTCCGGAATGTCTGTTACAGTTCAAATCGGCATACTTTCGCAGTTTTCGAATTTAGTCCCTGTAAGCGATTTAACTTGATTTTGCCATACCAAAGCCTTCAAAACTTATTTCTAAGTTATGTAAAGGTTATTTAAGGTATGTGAAGCCTATTTCACTATCCCGGAGTGTTCGTTGCATTAAACTGGTTATATTTACGCATCAGTGCGCGTATAACCTTCCAGAAAGCGATTTAGAGCCCGAAATCGAACAAGAATTGATATGTGCAAATGATACACATATTTGTACAAATCCCAAGTATGAAATACAATATTTCATTGGTTTGGTATTTGTTTGATGGTCGCAGTGACCCAGGTGTCACAGTCTCCCCTACTTTAGGAAATTTCGTCCCGAAATTTATTCAGAGGAAACTTGTGAGAGTTTAAAACATGAAGTTGAAAAGATCGAACAACATTGGTTAGGGTTCTGAACTTCTAGTAACTTTAATAACATCATGCTTGCAATGTAAGAGGGATACTTATATTATATTCTTGTGTTTTCAAGATTGCTATGGATTTTAACAAATATTTATTATATCATTTGTTTCACTATTTAATTTATATTTTAAAGAGTTTTTATATATTCATAATACTAGTAAGATATTTATCTAATATTATTTAGTAATATTATTAATAAATAAAAAATGGAGCAGACGTTTTCTGACTTTTTTAATTTATATTTATAAATAAAAAAAATAAAAAAATAAATAGATTTTTTGTTAATTAAGAGATATAATAAAAAGATGAAAATAAAAAATTGATTTAAACTTAAATAAAATTAGGTGTTAGTACCCAAAGGTGTTACATTAATAAAATTAAAAAGAATGGAAGGGTATTTTAGTCATTATATTGATAATTTTGATGTTAGTACCCAAAGGTGTTACAAAATTGAAATCATAAAACCTAAACCTGTTAAAAAAAAGTTAGTACCCAAAGTTGAAACTAGCTATAAACCACATGATCCATCTGTGTAATTAACTCTAGAAACTAAATGAATTGAATATAATGCATACCCCCATGAAGGGTTGAAAAGGTATTATACATAAAACTATTACAAGTATTTACATAAGGAATAAAAGAATTACAAGATGAAAATATAAAGTAAATACATAATTTAGGGTTGTCTAACATCTCCCTCAAACTAATGGTGGGGCATTAACGCACATTTTTTGATGAAAGGCTTCAAATTGAGTACGAAGAAGGCTCTTCGTAAAAATGTATGCCTCCTGAAGCTTGGTTAGAACAAAACGAGTGACAAGCTTTCCTAAAGTAGAATGTTCACATATAAAGTGATAATTAAGTTCAATATGTTGGGCCCGTTTATGAGAAACAAGGTTTTGGGTGAGAAAAAAGTGCACTTGTGTTGTAACACAAAAGGGTTGATCTATTAGGGGATGGAGCATGAAGTTCGTGAGAGGATGTGTCACCCATATAATTTCAACAATGAAATTGGCCATGGCACAATATTCCAACTTAGAATTGGATCGGGAGACAATCGTTTGTTTCTTAACTCTCCAAGACACAAGGTTGCCACAAAGAAAGATAGAATACCCTAATGTAGAGCGTCGTGTATCAAGGAGCCGGGCTCAGTCTGCATTAGAGTAGCCAAGAAAAGTGGTACAAGATGGTCTAGAGAACCAGAGGCCAAAGGCAATGGTGCCTTTAACATAGCGGAGAATGTGCTTGATATACTGGAAGTGCTCAATAGTCAGAGTCTGAGGGTATTGGTTGACTTGATTTACAACATATGATATATCAAGCCTAGTGATTGTTAAGTAATGTAAAGCACCCACTGGAGAATGGTAGTGCATCGGATCCTTGTAACAGTGACCTGCAATGATAAGGGATTCATTTGCTGCCAGGGGTGAGCACAATTTTCAAGTCAAGAAGGTTGGTGTAACACCCGTAAATTTCTGTCCAATTGTGAGGCGACACGTGTCCCAAATTTCCAACTAAGGAAAAGGGAATTTATCGTTCGACTATGTAACGATACATATTCAATCCTCTAATTTATTCCTGACTATGTGGAAGGAAGATGAAATTATATTCTACGTTCATTGAAACGTATTTCGTATCTCTGACTGATCCCGGTTTTGGAAAGGAGAGAAACTTTTATCGTGCGTTAACTAAAATGTGTCCCGGATCTCCGACTAATCTCAACTATGAGAAAGGAGAGGGACTATAATTGCCAAATGTCCAAAGATGTTAAGTCCATGGACTATAAGTGTGAAAATGTCAAACTTTGTGTTCTAAAGGTCCTTTACGGACCACAAGACTTAGTCCTTACGGTTCGTAAGGATGTTGGAATTAAATTGATGCGCTGAAGGTCCTTACGGACCATAAGCGTTGAACCCTTACGGTCCGTAAGGGACATCGTTGGCAATTTATTCTTGGCCTCCAAGGCTTTGTTGCAAATGTTGACACCTATCTTCATTTTACCACCATTTCTCCTGGTTCTTACAAATCATTAGGCATGTGTAATGATCCTAAGACATCTCCTAATATATGGCTTGATCTTGTTCATCCTCTACTACTATAAATAGTTATAAGATTCAAGCTTTCAACTTGCTCATTTCCATCATTTCTTCTCTACTATTTCTTGGAGAGTTTCCTGGCCAAAGGAAGCCTCCCAACTGAGTTTATACTCACCTTGGATCACTAGTAAGTGTTCCATCTCAGTCTTTTTCATTTGTAGGCAAGTTATTAGCCGAAAGTCAAAAAGTTTGACTTTTGGTTTGACTTTCTGAATAACCGTTATGGTCAAGCTAATGTTTGATCAGAACATGGCTACCTGATCATAATAATGAAGGTTATAATACCCTGGGATCATACCTTCTAAAGATCACGTTAAGTAGGCGAAATGACGAGTCGCTTTTATATTAAATGAAAGGTCAAAAACGTAAGCTTTGCAAATTACATTAAACAAGCTTCTAACTATTAAAACTTTAAGTTTTGACATTATATCAGTTATAAAACATGCTAGGACATGTCTAAGCATGTCCAACTCGTCATTTCTTATTTAGAGCTTAATTCTATATCGAAAGTCAAGCAGTTTGACTTTTGCTTTGACTTTCGATTCGGACCCGTTTGGTCAACGTTTAGGCCTGTTTTAAATTAGGTTTAGGACCATGATATTGTTAAGTATAACTCACTGAATTTATACCACATGTCAGTCCGTTTGATGAGTTTTATGATAAGTCGCAATTATATTGTTAAAAATGACCACAATGCCCCTATGTGGTTAAATGAACCAAAAGAATGATTTTAAACTAAAATAAACTTATAATCTCTCTTTAAGTCAATAGATACTTCAATTAAAATGTGTTTTGATACTAAAAATTGTCATGAGCCCATCTGACCTTTAAAACCCGTCTTATGCGCATAGCAAGTTATGCGAACCTAGTTCGCATAAACTAGGCGTAACGGGTCTAGGTATTTCAAAACCTCTCCAAATCAGAATGTTTGGTTAAATAACCTTTATCCAAATGAGTAATTGCACTCGGATATGTATAAACCACATTCTATTCGATTTACGCTTAATCTAGCGAACCTATTCTTAAGTAACAGGTCATATCTAAAGGAACTAACCTTTGACCCGTATACATTCTAACAGATAATATGTCTGTTCATTCCATACTATAGAACCCCCCAGATAATCAGACTTGGGTCAATAATACTTAGACTTGCGGCTTTTTGCTAAATTATAATCATATTGATTGGAAGCTAGCAAAAAGGTAAATACTCTTAAGTTATTTTAGTTTTTAAACTTGGGATGGAAATTAAGCCACTTGGAGCGGGTATTACATAAATGGGCCGTCTATGTTGCGCATAAATGTAAGAATCCGGTTTATTCTGTTTTACTTGATAACTGAAACGATTGGGGGTTATTGGTGCCGTGTCTGGACGTCCCGACTCATGAACTCTTATGGCCATATGGCATAGAGTGTAGGGGTAGGCATACCGACTGTAAGACACGTTTTATTCAACTTTGGTGTGTACCCTTAATCATTATAGCACTGAAAATGACCGGCTCTGATCTCTGGTTCCCGATTGTATGACAAGTATGTAAATCTGGTAACAAGAATAAATCACAAGAAATATTTAAAAGATTACCTACGAGTTTTCTCTATGTATAAAACTCTTTTTGAAAAATTGTTTTCAAAATGAGTCAGTTAATTGTATTTACCAGCGAAAGCTGGGGTATTTTCAAAAGATCGAACCGCAGGTACCGAACCTTGTTATAGGCCGGGTATCCGCGTCGGCTAGAATGAAGGCTAAGGAATTTGCAACTCCTGAAGCTCAAGGCCTATGATGTCTAAAGCTCTGTTTATTTGATCTCGTCGGCGGGCTTATATTGAACCGCTTGTAATACTTGTATACATTCAAGGTTATTTGAATTTAATAATTTTACTCCAATACTCCCGCTGCATATTATTATATTGTGATAACTGTTATCCAACCGTCACGATTATACCCATCCGGGCCCACAGGGAATCGAGGTGTGATAGGTTAGTATCAGAGCTACCATTTGAGTGAATTAGACACTAGCCTTTTGTGTCTAATCTCAAATTCACAAATGCAGATTCCTTAAGAAAATCCGAGTCTAGACCCGAACATAAGTCTACTCTTAATTATATATAGTAGTTATTGATTTTATGAATATCCTGCAAATGCCGACAAGATGTTGCGGACAAGATGAAGAATCTATGTTGGGTCGTGGACTCGAAAGTCTCTACAATTGAGTAGCTTGAAGTTCCATATGGTGAACTACACCATTTTGGAGATGATGACTCCGATGCGAGGATGCTAAACCTCGTCACCTGATATTATATCTTTTTTATATTCCGGTGATAACCCAAATATTATATATCTAAAGTCTATCATATTCGATAGATATTCCAGTGATATCTCACCAGCTGATTGAAGCAGCAGCTGTCACACCCCGATATTTCAACCACAAACACGTTGGGCCCGGTGGGGAGTATCATGACGTAAGATTGGTATCGTCTTAGTCAATTAAACACAGATAGTACATCAGAAGTCTTGGAGTAAAATTACTATTACAAACCAAATGTTCAAAGTTCGAAATAATAATAATAATACAAAATGGCTTGTAAAGTAGAGATCCACAAGCGGGTCATAAAAATGTACAAAATGAGTTCAACAGATTAATAGGCTTATGCACAGGATTTGCAAGATCCTCTTCTAGCAATACCGAGCAACTTCAAGCCTATTTACGTTTTTGTACCTGTAACTTTGTCTTTTGAAAATACGTCAGTTTTCACTGGTTAATACAATCAACCGACACATTTTGAAAACATTTTCAAAATTGTTTTAAGTGCACAAGGCACATCTTTTATAAATAACTTGGGACAATTCAAAATGATCTTGTATCAGCTTTACATGTTTGTCAATACATATGGGGCCCAGTATGGAAACCGAGACATGATTAACCGACACACCACTTATAAACCCATAAAGGAGTTATCCCCAACTTGTGGGTAAGAAAACATTTTTAATATAGCATTAAGCATCTGTCGGGTGTATGCCTACACCTCGTGCTTGGTCGTGGCCATTAGTAACTTAATTGAGCCGAGGATATCTAGGACACGGTCGCGTTAACCCCTAATGTTTAAGTTATCAAACAAAACAGATTAAAACGGGTTATAAAGATTTTGTAGCCACAATCCGGCATATGATCCCATACCCGACCTAGGGTAATAATTTACCGTATCCCAACCTGTATAGGGAAAATAGGTTAAGAGTATTTACCTGAGCTAATACTTGATACAAATGCAAGGTTTATAGTAACTCAGACGTATTTAATTAAGTAAGCGTAGGTAATAATTTACTGAAAGGCTCTAATCTGGAATATTGGTATAAAACCAATTAGAACGCTAACATGTCTTATTTAAGTCAAAGACTTAGACCTGCTAGCTTTAAGTATAAAAAACGGTACGATACGCTAGATTAAGCGATGACTGGAATACAATGTAGTTAAAACCCAACAAGTACTAAGACTTGTATAATATGGATAAACTATTAACATTCTAGAAATTGAAATAAAAATGATAAGATTAAACCCGTTTCGGTAAATTTGTGTAAACTAGTTACATAAGTCTAACTGTATGCGTATAAGCGATAACGGGTAACTGGATGAGTCATGAACAAGTTCTATATGCTAATATACTTTAAACAAGTTATAATATCAGTAGGATATCAACTTGTCTGCCCGTTAAGGTTTTAAAATCAAATCATGCCTTAAAAGGGCGTTTTGGTCATTTAGCGATGTATAAAAGGAACTTGCATATAAAATGATGTTATGACCATAAACATTCTGGAAAAATACTTTATTTATTATATAATATCAGTAGGATATCAAATATATGTGTGTTTTATAGTTTAAGACCAATCTATGCACCGTAGGGGCATTTTGGTCATTTCACACATAGTTTGAAAGCTTATTTGGGATTCTGAGTTTATAACATGTACCTACTGTAAAATATTTAGTAAGTTATAAAATCAGTAGGTAACAAGTATTGGTTGATAAATATGGTTTAAAACCATATTATGCGCCAAAAGGGCGTTTAAGTCGTTAAATGACGATATTTGCGGTCTTATATCAAAACAGAAGTTATGACCAGGTTTATATTGTTAAAATATGTTAATTAATATAACATATTAGTAGGTAAAAGGTTTTGTATGAAAATTATGATTTAAAACCATTTTAAGTGCTATAAGGGCATTTTCGTCATTTAAGGACATAATACAAGAACTTGTACTTAAACTCATATTATAAACTGACTTGATATCCCAAAATATCCTAATTATGATATTACATCAGTAGGTAATGAGTTTGGTATAAGAAATTATGTTTAAAACCATTTTAGGTGCCGAAAGGGCATTTTGGTCAATTAAAAACATAATTTACGATATTATACAAAAACTCAGTTTATGATCAGTTTAGTAACATCATTATAAGTTAATAATTTTAGCATATCAGTACATAAATCATTTGCATGTTCATTAGTGATTAAAACATTGTTTTTAATAAAAAGCGCAAAATAGTCAAAGTATGGCATAATAACGGAAAGTTGCATAAAACTCATATTACTATTATGATCATGTAATATAACCTCAGAGGGTTATGCTACATTATATTGTGATCATAATGGAACCTTAAATCAGTAGCAAACTAATCTAATTCGGGCCAGAATCGAAAGTCAAAGCAGAAGTCAAACTTTGCGACTTTCGGTTGCGAACCGACCCTAAGACTAGAATTGACTTTCATTTGTACTTGGTGATATCCTTTGTAACAATCTAGGAAGCATTTCCAGTGTAAGGACGCTAAGGAATCCACCTTCTTGTCTATCTATGGGAGAGCGTAACAGTCTTTTGGGCAGGCTTTGTTGAGGTCTTTGAAGTCGACACACATGCGCCACCCACCGTTGTGTTTCTGTACCATTACTGGGTTAGCTACCCAAGTTTGATATCGAACTTCGCACAGAATCCCAGCCTGAAGTAATTCAGCTGCTTGCTCATTCATTGCGCGAGCCTTTTCCGGACCGAGGCTGCGCTTTCATTGTGCTACTGGTTCTGCGAAAGCTCGAATATTCAAGCAATGTCCCGTTATTTCTCTTGGTACGCCAGTCATGTCTGCTGGGGACCATGCAAAAATATCCATATTTTCAGATAGAAGATCTTTCAGTCTGGCGTGGATTGTTGGTGAGATGGCGTGCCCTAGCAGTATGGTTTGCTCAGGGTATTCATTGTTGAGTACCCATTTCTCTGATTCATTAGGTGGAGATGGCTTTTCAGCCTTTACTGGCGGCTCGTCATCAACGTACATGACTTCTTTGTGTAGGATCGTTTTTACGACCAAACGAGTCGTTCAGAAGAATTCTAATCAATTCAAAAGGCGGAAACAGATGAATTGACTTGAAAACAGCTTGATTCACTTCTAAATGTCTTGTTTTATTGATTTAACAGGTTTACAGATCAATTGACACGTCGGCAGCACTTCGGTACCGGAATCTAATTTCGTTACAAACGACTTAACATCAAGGGTATTTATAGAGGTGTAATTTCGCATGGAATTACATTGTGCTATTTCGTACGAAATAGCAGTTTGCTATTTCGTGCGAAATAGCTAATGCTGTTTCATGCGAAATTAACTTCTATCACACAAACCCTAAATTCTCGAACAACGTGCGCTGATCTAACAATTCTATTACAAGACTCGATACAAGACGAAGTCGACAGACGTAATGCACCAACAGACTCCCCCTCGGATGTTGACGAAGTCTTCGGTGTCGAGTCTTCACAATCTTCAACCTTGATCAGTCTTTGGGCTCTTTCAAAATATCTGACAAAGTAAACATCCTTAATCCTCTCTTCTTATTGAATCCAGAATCTCCACCTGAATCTTATCTCACTCTGAATCTTGCATCTTCATACTCCTCTATACTAGCAGACTCCCCCTTGAGTTGTGCTGGGATCGTAGACTTGCGCTCACATGCTCACAGGTTCAGAATCGAAACCTGGCTAATCTGCACATTCTCTACCCAAAACATAAATTCTATAAAATTTAAAAGTTTAACAATTTTAGAAATCATCACAAGATAGAAAAACACATCAAACATGATTTAACAATTTTTAAACTCTGATGACCACTTGTATGAAAACATTCAAATTTGGTTTCAACTGAATGAACCATTTAATCAATTCAAAAACATTTATCATCATGTTTAGCACTCGGAATTTTGAAAATCAGCTTTTCAACATCAGTTGTCTAAAATCTATTTGAATTTTTCAAAAATTTATGCTAAAACACTCCGAAAATCTTTTTGGATTTTTGATATTTAAAGAAAATACAGTAAAGAAATATTTACACACAATATTTTTGTGAGTTTGTGTAAGAGGATCATATCAGTTTATGAGACAAATCACCAACACCGTTAAGCTTTAAACATTTTAAGATCTAAACGATTCACTTAGATTGTCAGTATACTAATCCACTTAAATTTTCACACAAAGTTCAACTATTTCGAGATACGAGATTAGTGTTTTAAGTACTTAGACTTATTCGCGTGACCCACCTCAGAATATACTCTCGTATCCAGATCCCAATATTCAGTCTTACAGGTGAGTATACCTAGATGATATCTGTAAAGGGTTAAATGCGAGGGCCATGAGAGCTCAGGCTATTGCTTCCGCAAAATCAGAGAGATGATGGCTTCGACTTTTGGTGTGTTCCCTTTAGAGAATCTTTTCTTCAACAGCACATGATTAGCATTTTGCGATGTTTCATCATTTTTTATGCTGAGGGTGGTGCTATATTTCAAGCAAGCGGAAAGTATTATACAGGGACTAGGCCATTGCTTCCACAAAATCAGAAGTCCTGGGATAATACCCCAGATATCACTGAGTATAAAGACCTAGTATCTCAGAAAGAGGGACCTTTCAAACAAGATTTTGGGGGTTACCCATATATCTGAGAGATGTTCCCCACGATATAAGCAAGTTTGAAATTTAGGTTTATATCTCGACACAATCTACTAAATGTGTAAAAACCTACTGGCACATCATCAGTGAGACCATTTATCACATTTGACTTTCCAATTCTTTAGCGTGCTGTGATAATCCACTGATGTACTATCATTTCCTCTTTTTCACAACAAAACTCATTTTTGCTTTTATCATGTTTTTGGCTTTTTCAAATTTTCAAATGTTTTTGGATTTTCTGAAATTTCTTACTCCCCCTAAAATACAAAATCATTTAAAGAAAATTTGAAAACAAACTATACACAAACCATGACAACTGATATCGAATCGCTTCAAATCGCCATCCACTTGGCATAAACAATCTGAACTCCCCCTTACAACAAACTATTTTCCCATTATGATTTCAAAACACTTAAGTTTGTTTTAATCAAATGGTTTTTCCGGAAAATAAGTTTCGTTGTTTTCATAAAACCACTTGTAGGTTAGGGGATCAATTCATCACTTTGTTCTTTCAACCATTTTGAAAAATATAACAATTTTAAATTCAATCAACAAATATCTCTTGTAGAAAATCAAGTATAACTTAATGTCCCTGATTTACCACTTGAAAGTCAAACCAATAACCACTTGTAGGTCGAAATATCACAAACGTGAATTTCTCAAGAAAGATGTCGATTCCTGCTTCACACTTACCAACCTGGAAGCTCCGGCAAGTCAGAATTTTAATTTGAAAAAGCAGTCACCCAAGCCTGACCAGCCTTGGGTGATTTTGATTCAACTCTATCCCATCCTCCTTTTGATCTGTAAAAATCTTTTGCACTTTTCACTTTCCCATCTATCATCTTTCCAAAAATATGTTTGACTTTCCCATTGAAAGCCTTTTCAGCATCAAATTCTTCTTTACCAGGGAAGAATTGACCAGAAATCTCAAACCTACCTTTTGATTTCAAATTTTCTGCCCGCAATGGTGGAAAATTTTCATCGTTCAACTCTGGAACGGAATTCTCATTCTTTTTCTCAACAAATGACTCCTCTGATTTTATAGAATCAGATTCATTGTCAGAATTACTCTCAGATTTTACAACCCATCTATGTTTGTTTAAATCAACTTTTCTTTTGTAAAAATGTTTTGAAACATCACCAGTTTCAAAAGTAGAATTTTCAAACACTTTAGTTTTCTCAACTGATTGTTTCTTTTCATCAACATGTTTCTTAATCATTTCAAAATTAGAATAAACTCCCTGTTTTGTATTGTTAGAATTTGAACAATTCCAAGCAATATGCCCAACTTTTTGACATTTGAAACATGTTCTTCTATCAACTCTTGGAACAAATTTCTTCATATTCTTTTCCTTTTCAGCAAGAAACTCTCGGTTTGACTGTCTCCAGATTGGTTTCTTCTACTCTTCTTCAGCACTTCCTCCTGCAACAAATTTTGTTTTTGGTTTATAATTTTTCTCATTTTTATAATTTTCTGAAGAACTAAAACCAAGACCTTTTTTTTTAAATTACTGTTATGGTTTGATTTCTTTTGAAAACCATAACCAGAACTGTAACCCTTTTTCTTGTTTAACCTTTGTTGAACTCTTGAGGTGTAAGGTTTAGGTTTTTCAGAAAGATTTTCATCTTTTATTTCAGAAATATTAATTTCTATTAGTTTGAAAATCTTTTTTATAATTTCTGGTTTAACACCTCTTATTGGAAATTCCTCATCAGAATATAATTTGTCTGAATCATTCAAATTAGATTTTGATAACAAGAATTCTTTATTGTAAACCCGTTTAACCGGTGAACTCAGACTCTTTTCAGATGAACTTGAACTTTCAGATTTAGACTCCGACTTTGACTCTTCATCCATATCCAACACCTGATCGACCACTTTCTTTAACAACTCAGACTCATGATCAGTGTCAGACGCTGTGAATGTGACATCAATGTTATCTGGTAACTCATCAATGATTTCTGACTTTAACTTGATGTTGAGAGCCTTATTTAAACGTTCCTCATTTGGTTTTCTTGGAGAATAACTATTCCAAATCGGAGGCGGACACTTGTTATACTTGACACTTTGTTTCTTACCAGTATCCGTTTCTTCCGTTTCTTTATCTTGAAATGCTTCAAGACCTGCAACAGTAGGATAAACACGATCAATCAAATAATCACAAGTTGTATAACTCAACAACAATCTTTTGATTCTTTCACTCTCAATCTTTTCAAGTTCTAAATCCTGCTTTAGCTTTGCACAGTCTTCAATATATTCATTGATGACTTTCTGCTTTGTCATTAAAGTTGAACTCATCATTGTCATAGCAGCATCAACTTCTAAATTTGTCTTTTTCAGACCATCAACTGTTCTGTTCAAAACATCGTATGACTCTTTCACATACTTCATATCAGACAACAAATTCTCTTTCATCTCTTTCAGTTCACTAATCTTTTTGTCTTTCTCCTCACAATGTTTGCAAGACTCCAAACATTTCAGACAAGGTTTAATGACCTCAAAAATCTTTTCAATTTCGACAATCTTTTCTACCTCAATGACTTTCTCAACTTCGACGAGTTTTTCAACTTCGACTATCTTTTCGATCTCAACAATTTTCTCTACCACTTTCTCAATCAATGTTTCAACATTTGCTTCTCCAGCTTCCATCTTTGCCTTCTCATCAGCTATTATTCTTGCTTCCAGCTCTCTCTTCAATCTGGCAATCTTCTTCTCATTCAGCATCTCAACTTTATCTGCAAAAAACAGATTAAAACTATCAGGATCTAAACCTTTTCTAGCTTTATTAAGATATTCTTCTTCATCATCGGTATCAATATCACTTCCTAAATCTGGAAAAATCGGTATTCTTTTCAGACTAGATTTGACTTCATCTTCTTCCAGAATTCTGGCAACAAGACCTGAACCAGGTGGAATGTATTTATCCCAACTAAATCCCTCTGCAACCTTTTCATCATCTTGATCAATTATACCATAACAAGATCTTTTCTCTTTTTCTTCAATGGCACGTGCATGTGCAGTTTGTGGTTGTTGAGCAATCTGATGAAAATTGATTTTTGATAATAATTGTTTTTTCCAGACTGATCTTGTCTTCCATTTGCTTCTTTGTTTTTGCACTCACGCTTAAAATGGCCTTTTTCTCGACAACGAAAACACGTAACCTTTGATTTGTCAAATCCTATCAGAGATTTAGATAATTCACTAAAATCATCTCTACCAGTGATTTGTTGAAATTTTTTTACTCTTCTAACAATACTGGCTAAACACCATTTGACATCCATCAACTCAAGTTCCTCTGCATCAATTTGGTCATAATCTTCTTTTGTAAGCATCGGATTTCCAATTTTGCCAGCAATCAAACTTTCATATGATTCCAACATAGCAACGAGTGATGCCATGTGTTTCTTAGCTATTTCTGGAGAAAGATTTTGACCATTTTGAATGTTCAAAGTAACATTGCACTGCAGATTTTTAGAATTCTGTTGTTGAGGACTTGGTGTTGTATGATTTGGATCAAAGCTTGAATACGAAGGCGAATGTCCACCACTCTGAATCACAGTACTACATTTTGTTCCAGAAGAACTATCAGCACTGAAACCAGTTTGAATCTTTGGGCTGGGAGTAACTTCAAATTTGTTTCCTCTGTAGTATAAACTGACATCTTGTTGAGCATTTGGATTCTTCATGATTGCTGTTTTCTGAATATCCAACTCGTGCTCTTCAATCTTCTGAATAAACTGTGCCAGATTCATATTTTCATATTTTCTCATGTGTTTAAGGATCAACAAATAAGTTCCCCATTTCTGCTGTGGTAATGCATCAGCTAGTTTATCAACCCATTCATCGTCTTCTTTCTTTATGTCCAATCTTCCCATTTCCAACACAAGATTACAATATCTATCAATAGTCATTTTTGTTGTTTCATGTTCAAAAGCTACAAACATGTCAAATGATTTCTTAAGTAAAGCCTTTTTATTCTTGATCATATCTGCACTACCGTTAAACTTTTGAATCAATGCCGTCCAAATTGACCTAGCAGTACCCTCATGTTGAAGCAAAACAAAGATATCTTCTTTAATCGCTTGTTGAAGAATACTGATCATCATTTTTTCACTTGTATATTTCAATTTATCACTCTCTGAAAAGTCACAAAATGCTTTTTCAAGCCCACGTTCATTTTTCGGTTTCTCATAATCTTTCTCTAATGAACACCATGCATCAAACTTATAAGCTTGCACCCAGTTCTCAAACCTATTCTGCCATCCTTTAAAATCTTCAATGTACATAAGCTTTGGCGGTTTCTGATAAGTTCCTGTCTCATTCTCATTGTACAATGTTTCGGCAGCTGTAACTGGAGCAACTGGTGTAGCAAACGCATTGTAAAATTCCTCTTCCATATTTCAGTACAAACATTTTCTCAAAATCACAAGTTCAAACGAAATTATAATCCAAACGAAATAGTCTTCTCACACGAAATCACTTTTGAAGCGAAATTACAATCTAAAGCGAAATAACCAATTTCAAACGAAAACACTTGGTACGAAATACCCACTTCAAACGGAATATCAACAACTCAAATGAAATAACTCTTTGGTGCGAAATACTGTTCAAACGAAATACAGCTTTCAAACGAAATTACTAATTTCGTGCGAAATCAGTCAAGCGAAATAACACCTTGGTGCGAAATAACCTGATTTCGTGTGAAATCAAGTATTTTTCAAGCGAAATATTGTTGACGTCATCATGAACGATCTGTTTTTCAAACAAAATTAACAAATTTTATCAGTTTTAGATCGAATTAAGGTCCAATTCTTTCAAGGATTCAATAAAACACTGTTTCGAGTACACTGTGTGAAATTCAAGTCATTTTGACCGTAAAATCTAGTTTAATTTCGAAAAGAAGGTGTAGAAGTCAGATTATATGGCTGTTTTGGCAAGAACTCTTCCTCTTGAGCTCTGATACCACTTGTAGGATCATTTTTACGACCAAACGAGTCGTTCAGAAGAATTCTAATCAATTCAAAAGGCGGAAACAGATGAATTGACTTGAAAACAGCTTGATTCACTTCTAAATGTCGTGTTTTATTGATTTAACAGGTTTACAGATCAATTGACACATCGGCAGCACTTCGGTACCGGAATCTAATTTCGTTACAAATGACTTAACATCAAGGGTATTTATAGAGGTGTAATTTCGGATGGAATTACATTGTGCTATTTCGTACGAAATAGCAGTTTGCTATTTCGTGCGAAATAGCTAATGCTGTTTCATGCGAAATTACCTTCTATCACATAAATCCTAAATTCTCGAACAACGTGCCCTGATCTAACAATTCTATTACAAGACTCGATACAAGACGAAGTCGACAGACGTAATGCACCAACACTTTGCTTGAATATAAAATTGCTACTCCGGTTTCTGTTGGAAAACCACAAGGAGCGTGTGGTATGGAGGTAATCATGCTCATCTCTTTCTATGATCATCTTCCCAGCGGTACATCATGGCGTGATGTAGCTGGCATGACCATGAAATTAACTGTAATGGTGCGCGAGTGTTCTCCATCCGAGAGTGTTACTGGAAAGGAGATTTGACCCAGTGGAAAGACGACCTCATTGAAGAAACCAGTTAAAGGAAAATCGACTGGTTTCAAGCGCGCCTTATCCTCTGGGTCTAATTGCTTAAAACACTGTTCATAAATAATATCCATAGAACTTCTCGGATCAACGAACATGTAATCAGTGCGGTAATGACCGAAGATACCAGTTATGATGATTGGTCGTTCTTCTTGAGGGCCCCCTGGTACGACGGGGAAAATCACTTGTTGTTCACGCCAATATTGGTTGTGGCTTCGTTTGCTGCTTTGTTTGCGCGATGGTCCGCCTTGCACCATGTATGTTTGTTCTGTACTATTTTTTGGGTTACTGTAGTTGTCTTTCTGCGTCTTGTGACTAATCGTTTTTAGATATTTCTCGTCACTGAATTGGGTGTCCCACTGTTGTAATGAATATGGGCCCAACTCTGTACCATCGGATTGCTTCTGGGAGTTTTGCTTTATACGAGATTCCTGACATCCAGATCTGAGGTGTGTAAACCTGTATCTAGTGCTAGGATGAGAGTATGTTGTGATTGATGATAAATCATAACAGGACACTCGAGGTGCAATTGTAGTTTGCACCTGAGCTGTAGAGTCCTGTGTGGCTACTTGAGTTATTGATTTACGAGGTTGTGCAAAAATCTCGTTCATAGTGTTTTGAAATTTAACAAACCAATGAGTTGGAGTTTCCTCCTGGAGTAGATCTGGACTATTCTTTCTGAGCTCCGAGGTAACAGGATTGTACACTTCACGGTGAATATTGTTGTTACTAAACGGTTTCTCCATGATTCCGTCGATGTGAGAAGCATGAAACGGAGCGTCTCTGTTCTCAGATCGAGGACTTGAGGGGTAATTCGTCGAAACTTCTACCATAGAAAACAGAAATGAAAAGAGATAAATCGAATCGAGAAGATGCAAACGAAAATTGAATAATCGGTGGGCGCCAATGAAGAAACAATGATTGAAATTGACCGGAGTCAACCAGATCAGGGGTTTTGTCTCTGCATAAAAGGGGTTAATCCTCTCGTTGATTCATGGATTTGGCTGGATTCCTTCTCCGGTGATCACTGCAAAACAGAAAGCCGTTAGACTCGGCACAGGGAGAATGGGGGTTCTCTCCGTGACCACCCTCCGGCGTGAGAATAAATACAGTGATCTCGATGAAGAAGAAATAGTAAAAGTGAGAATGAAGTAAAAGTAAGTTGTGAGATCATACCTGCAACGTCTTATTAATAGCCAGTTTTGGCGGGAAATTGGTGTGACAGAGAAAATAACAGAAAGTGCCTTTCCATTTGGTGGTTATTCCCTTTTCCGTTAATCACTAACGTCACATCCATGCACTCGGAATGTGAGTGTGATCGACGGCTGGGGAGATGCTAAGTGGAAAGTAGGCTTGTGTAGATTTAATCTTCAAACTAGTGCCATCATCGTGGTTAGATGAACCTCCAAGATTATGCCACGTCACAGTTGGTTATAACTGAATGGCCATGCATGATGAGCATTGGGAAGTCTTCTAGAAGATCTACAGCTGTAACCCTTTATGCCCTTGCCACGTGTCTATTCTGTTGTAACAGAAAGATTCCTTTTGTTCAAGTCTTGACTTCAGGCACGAGGATATGGGGAGGTTTTACTCTTTAAGTTTAACTGTGTCCATGCGCGAGCCCGTGCAAGGGTGTTAGTTGAGTGTTCTTCTTTTTTCCTCTGGCGCAGGGTTATCGAAGACTATTCTTCTTCTATTTCTTTGTTTAGAACCGTTGCGCAGCCGCGCAGGCTCTTGTTTAAAGATCTTGAAATAAGGCCATGGTATGGTCCTGTGATCCTGCGCAAGGTTTTCGGGACCATATTCCTTTATTATTGAACTGTTTCTTTCCAAGTCTTGTTTGGGACCGCTGCACGGCCGCACAGGGTCCTGTTCAAGATGTCTTTGGAATAAGGTTATGGTATGGTCCCATGTGCTTGAGCAAGGTTTTTGGGACCATACCCCTTTAAGTGTTAAAACATATTTTAGAACACCTCTAAACTCGTATTATAATTATTTCAAAAACTGACCCGTTTGACTTTTTATATTAATAACTTTGACCCATCAATTGACCAAGCAAACGTGATTTTCAGGAGGTGCCCTTTTGAGAGATTAACACCTACTCAATTACGATCACGTAGCCATGTTTGCCTCAAACAATGGCTGGACCATTAAGGTCTAAACCGAAAGTCAAAGCGTTTATCGAAAACGTTTGACTTTTGGCTTTAAAAAACCTATAAACGAAAATGCAGGAGGTAGGAGCACTTACAAGTGGTCCGAGCACGAAAAAGAACTTGTTTGGAAGCTCCCTTTAGCTGGGAATCTCCAGAGATGAGAGGAATGAAGAAATGAGAAGAGGTGTAAGTTCATCAAGTGAACCATGGCCTCTATTTATAGTTGTGGAGAGTAAAGGAGGTGATCACAGGTGTCGAGGTGTTTTGAGAGGCCTACAGGTGTCCCAAAACGTGGCATAAACCAGAAACAAGTCCATGGTTTCGAATTTGAGGTGTTTTGGTTGTATGTGTGGCCTCTAAGCAAAAATTCGCAGCTGGAATTATCTTTCTTTCAGATATACACCGTCGCGCTATGCGACAATTAACGGGATAAGCCGCCGCGCGGCGCAGCGCCCTCTTTAATCTTTGGAAGGTTGGCAGATTCAGTCCCTTAACCTCCAAACTCATTTATACTTTCATAAATAACCCCTCAAGTTAATAATTGACTCACCCGAGAGTATGGCGGAACATCATTAAGCTCCCGGTTCGTTAAAGGGTCACTCAGAGGTATAAATTAACATGTTGACTCCTTTAACCCTCCAACTTTCAAACTTTCATACAATTTCCACAAACGGTTCCTCTCGTCCAACAAATGGCTCATTTGAGAATACGGGCACCGTATAAGGTCACTCAGAGGCATAGTTTAAGCATGTTGACACTTTTAGTCACTCTACATTCATACTTTTCATATATGGCAAAAATGGCCCCTCCTAGCCAGCATTTGGCATAATTAGGATTAGGGACACGTGTCAATACATTATTGGACAAGATTTCACGAGGTGTTACATCCTCATCCCCTTAAAAGAAATCTCGACCTCAAGATTTACTAAAAAAGATGGGGATACTTTTGTCGCATAGTGGATTCAACCTCCTATGTATACTCGGGGTCTCAACGGGCATCCCACTTTACCTTTACAATAGGTATGTACTTCCATCTGAGCTTCTTAACCTATCGATCCTCAATCGAAACTGGTTTCTCAACAAACCGCAGGTTTTCATCAATTTGCACATCTTCATGTCACATTGCTAGTGACTCATCGGCTAGACATTTCCTTAAATTGCAGATGTGGAACACATTGTGAATTCCACTTCGCGTTAACTACTTGAAAGGGGGTTAGAAGGGTGGTTTGGTAAAGTTCTTGTCTCGTTCAGTGTATAGATCCTGCGAGGACTTGGTTCAAGCTTACTAGGACCTCCTTCAATGCCCCAAAGGTATTGGATGGCGGGGGTGCGAATAGCTTGAACCCCTCATATGTAAACTACTATTAAAATATTAAACCGGCTTCTTGGGATTGTATCCTTGCTGACTCAAACCACTTAGCCGATGGTAACGTCACCTTCAAAAGAGGGGCCTACCACTTTTCACATTAATAACTTATTTAATTATCTTTCAATATTCCGACCCTTTGGAATTGTATCCCTACTAACTCAAACCACTAGGTTGAGGGTAACTTCACCTTCAAAAGAGGGGCCAACTACTATAACTAAGATAATCTCTTAAAAAGTCCAAAAGTGCGAAAATCATCAAAGGGTATATTAAAGAGGAGTTGCATCCAAGTGATTCTATCTTGTCTATTTGTTTTTCATTTTATTTATCTTTTATTTTTTAGATCTACTTTCATGTTTAAAAACTTTTATAAAAAATTTAGATCGATTAGACGTTGACAATAAACCGGTACTAAAAGTTCTTGTGTCCTTGGACAACCTCGGTATCTTACCAACACTATACTGCACTCGCGATGGGTGCACTTGCCCTAGTGTGTGTTTAGTGTTAGTACAATATCGTGTTTTATAAATTTAAAACTTGACTAATGCGTAAAACAAATTTAAAATATTAATAAAATCATATCACGCTTGACACGCACCAAGTTTTTGGCGCCGCTGCCGGGGACACAAGGATTTTAAGAAAGTTTAAAATCAACGGCCTAATTATTTTTAGCTTTTTTTCCCTTTCTTTTAGGATTTTTTTCATTTTTTATCAAAATCTGCAGAACTCAGCACGGACCGTGAGACACGGGGCCATGCCCATCATCCTTACTAGCAGTTTTTGTTTTCTGAGTTACAGAATAGGGACCATGGACCGTGGAGGTGCACCACGGGGCCGTGCTGATCTCCCTAGTAATTGGGATCCAGAAAACAGTAACTGTAACATGACCACGGGCCGTGGCCATTGACCACGGGGCCATGGTAAAAGATCTAACCAACATTTCTTTTCGTTTTCATCGCAGGACTTAGAACTCAATTGCAGGGCCTGAAATCTCTACACAGTGCATGAGCCCTAGTTCTAATAAAGACATAAAAGAACCTCTAGACGAACCTGAATGCTTTCTAAGAAAAAGACTAAAAGCCAAGAATCAAGAGAAGGCTTCAGGGGATCTAATCCCGATGGCGGATCAACGTACCCTGATGGATTACCTGCGGCCCATGGTCGGTAAGCTCGGAGCCGCCATCAATGCACCGAACATCGATACCAACAACTTCGAACATCGGCTTCATTTGATCCAAATGCTCCAAAATTCCATAACATTCCATTGCCTACCCAATGAAGATCCCCATTTACATATTACTAACTTTTTGGAAATATGTGACACTTTCTAGATCAACGGAGCATCAAACGACGCATCTGCCTCCGAATGATCCCATTTTCACTAGAAGACCGAGCCAAGGCTTGGCTCAATACCCTCCCAAGTGGATCGGTAAACACTTGGGATGAATTTGCCCAAAAATTTCTATATAAGTATTTCCCGCCCTCTAAAACTGCTAAATTAATGACTGAAATAAATACATATTCACAAGAGGATGGGGAATCCTTATATGAAACTTGGGAAAGATTCAAGGAGCTATTGAGGAAATGCCCTCATCATGGTCTCGCAGTGTGGCAACAAGTATCCACTTTCTATAATGGATTATTGCCACACACGAAACAAACACTCTACCCAAGCTCCGGTGGGACTTCTAGGTAATAGACGCCCAAATGAAATCGATAATCAAATTGAGGAAATTGCTCAAAACAATTTTCAATGGCACACCCCCGAGGCTCAAAGTCTATTGCCCTGGGCGCCCATAAAGTAGATGAGAAAACCTCCTTACAAGCCCAAATCGAGGCCCTATCCTCAAAAATAAAAAAAATAGAAATGACAAAAACGGCCTCAGTTATGGCTTGTGAAGGGTGTGGTGGGCCGCATGAAAATTGGAGTTGTCTGAAAAGAAATGGAAAACCAAACGGAAGTGGTAAACTACATTGATAATTGACCTAGACCATCAGGTCCCCCAACGGGTACCTATAACCAAGGTTGGCGTAACCACCCTAACCTTGGTTGGAGGGAGCCCAAGAATAGTAGTACCCAACAAAATTAAAATCAACGACCAAACTTTCAACAACAACCAAGAAAAGAGTCACAAAATTTCACTCAACGACAAGGGGGCCGGGAGAGGCTTGAAGACCTCATCACACGCCTCATCTCAGAGACCGACAAAAGGTACTCGGATCGGTTCTACAAATGGAATCCGACATTAGAAACCAACGAGCTAGTCTTCAAAACATTGAAAAACAAATAAGCCAACTAGCCCAAAGATTCTCCAAGAGACCACAGGGCACATTACCTAGCAATACCGAAACCAATCCAAAGGCGCAAGTACACCTCATAACATTAAGAAACCGGAAAATAGGTCCCGAGGAAACATCACTACCCCCCACCAACAACAATCCACCCGACCAAACCACAAACTCACCCTCAAGAAACCAAGAAACAACTATCCTACAAAATTCCGAACCAACTAAAAACCCCTCGGTATCCTACCCCGGTCGGTTACTTCGCCATAAGACCGATGAGCAATTCACAAAATTCATAAGCTTACTAAAGCAATTGCATATCAATATCCCATTTGTAGAAGTCCTCACTCAAATGCCAAAATACTCAAAATCTATGAGAGACTTCCTCACCCACAAAAGAAAGATTGAAACTTTGAAATTGGTCAACCTAAGTGAAGAATGCTCAGCCGTACTCCTCAACAAACTCCCACAAAAGAAAATCAACCCGGAAGCTTTACCATCCCTTGCTCCGTCGGGGGATCACCCATACGAAATGCACTAGCCGACCTTGGGGCTAGCATCAATCTTATGCTCGCGTCAATGTTTGACCGACTCGGACTAGGAAAACCGAGCCCCACAAAAATGAGCATAAAACTCGCCGATAGGTCTGTCAAATACCCACAAGGTGTCACCAAGAATCTATTAGTAAAGGTCGGAGAATTTGTCATTCCGGCTGACTTTGTCATACTCGACATGGAAGAGGACACCGAAGTTCCCCTCATTCTAGGAAGACCATTCCTCGCCACCGCTCGTGCCATGGTAGATATGAGTGACGGGAAGTTAACATTGAGGGTTGGAGACAAGGAGATGAAATTTGGGGTTGGAAAAAGAGTAGAAGACGACCCGGTCAACTACATGGATATCATAGACTCAAGCTTGGATGACGCTCTTCGACGGTGCAACACGGGATGCGAGACATCCCGCTCGGGTAAACGTGGTGCAACACGGTATGCGAGACATCTAGCCAAGGACCCTTATAAATGTGGCGCACCACGGAGGCATTATGTCACACCGCAACCGATGGCGGAATCATCGGGGCGTGGCACTGAGTGAAACAGATTGTTCATGAGAATCCATAACAACTATTAAATGAGAATATTTATAAGGTTTGATATCACATACTATTAAAAGAAAAGCAAAACAGTCATTACAGATATTCAGTCTCAAAAATAAATTCCATTCCGACAACTCAGATTTTATTTGGTGAGTTTCTAGACTTCCTAACTTGTTGCAGCTTAACATCCAATCAACCTGTCACATACGTTAAAATAAAAGTTAATACATAAAGTAAAGGTGAGTACACAAGTTTGCATAGACATAGTATAAAAAGCGTTTACGCATAACCAGCATGTAACACGTAACGGGCGAAGCATGTAACTACCAACAATGATATAACCTAACCACGTGACTGCGATGTAGAGTATGCGTGACACATATTCACCGAAGCGAACACATGAAGTAAAGTAATGTAATCCTTAGCAACCCCTGTCCACAACAGGTGCTGAGTTCAAACTATAGTACTATCATTGCTAAAGGCGATCTAATATAACACTGTATAAGCGTAGTAACAAGCATTCAACAAATCACATATAGCATGCGGGAGCAGTTAGCGTTATAAAGTGTTTGCGTTGTGTGTTGTGTTTTGATAGAGAACGTATGTAACACTGATGTATTGTAAAATACATCTTTATTCACGTTCGTTTTATTCGTTTATCATTAGTTTTAGTTTCATTTTTGTATAGATTGTACATACTTTTGATATATTTGCGTTTTCCAGGTCTTAGTAGCTGAAAGTGCAGGAAACGAGTTTAAATTTGACAAGACGAAGTGTCGGATCGGACAACGAAAGCTCGAAAGCTGAAACAGATCGAAAAACAGGATCTGGAGCTTTCTGGCGGGCCGCGAAGACCACGAACTTATTCTTTCGCCCCCCCGCCAAGGAATTCAAATTAGTTTTTTATTTACTGCAAGTCGCGGGCCTCGAGAACGTTAAAATACGCACCGACTTCATAATTCCAACGGCTAGAGGGTTTTCAACTTATAAATACATATTATTCGATCACATCCGCATCATTGATGAACTTTGGAGTTTTTGGAGGCTGTTTAGTAGTGATTGAAGATTCTTGAAGCTTTTGGAGGCCTAGGAATCATCGGGTAACGCTCAGGAGCACTCGGGAGTGAAGCATTCGGGATTAATCTTCCCTTCTCTTTCTTGTTTCGATTGTTTTTGAATTGTTCTTGATGAATTCTGTTCTGATTATGATTGTTGCTATGTTTTCGACATGATTATCGGCTAAACACTTCAAACTACCTAGGCTATGATGAATGTTTAACAAAGATTAGATTTTTATTCGTATTAATGTTGGTTTTGGATTTTCTTGAAAAGTAAACGACTTTGGAATCTTTAATTTAGTGTGCATGCGTATCTTGTGTTGATTTTCAATTAATTTCTCGTTTCACATGAATCTTGATGAATGTCTTTCATAAAATAGGTTCGTGTTAATTATCTAATCTTCACGGGTTTGGGTAATTTTTGGGTGAATTGGCCAATAACCTTAGAAACGGTAATTAAGAGATTATTGAAACTTGATATTCTACTAATCTTGTCGCTGTGAGGCTCGAGGTTATTAATAGGTCTCTGTTTGGTATATAGCTAGGATTAGGTTTTGTGAGAAATCAGTCTTAGTTCCCTAATCATACACGTGTCTATTAAACCAAGTTAAAATCTATAGTTGCCTTTGACTTTCGCGCTGTGAGGTAGATTGTCATATTAGGGAACTTTCCAAGAAGTAAGAGGACTGTGAGGAAATCTAACAACCGGTAGTCATAACAGCCTTGTAGAGTCTCACAAGTTTCTTCCTAAGAAGGGTCGGGAGGTCTTAGTAGGGATTTCTTAGGGTTTAGCATTAAAAGATCCCGGTTCCATACCACGTTAATTTCGAATAAAAATCCATTCCTAGTTGAACATGAGTCTAGCCTAGGTAGCCTTCATCATCACTGAGTTAAGTCTTTGTCCAATTTCACGTCTAATTAATCTAGTTAATTTAGTTTAATTCTAATTGCAAATTTAGGATTTTTAGCAACCCCCCCCCCCCATCAAATAAACAAATTAGTTAAGTTGTGTCAGTCTTAGTCTAGATAGATTCTTAGCATAATTTAATTGAGTCTCGTGGGTTTGATATCCGGACTTACTTAGCTTTACTAGAGTCGATCGGTTCGCTTGCCCGTTAGTAGTTTAGGAGTTTAGAGGGTCTAGAGTATTACTTTGAGTCTAGATTTAGGTTAATTTTAGTTGTTTTTATTAAACTACTTTTAGCACATCAAGTTTTTGGCGCCCTTGCCGGGGACTCTTTGGCGATTGCGTTAATTACTTTGTTTGGACTTGTTTGACATATTACGTGCTATTTGTTCGTTTGTTTGAGTCGTAGGAGTCTAATTATAAAAAATAACCAAAAAAATTAAAAAAATATATATATTCATATTTTGTCGAGTCGTTTGTTAGAGTCTTCTTACTTGTTTGTATTCGGTTTTGCAGTTGATGCCCCATACGCGCTCGCAGGGACCTCAAATCCACTTACGATCAAGTCTTCCTTCTCGTCTTCTTCGTCCGAGGTAAGTTCTTCAAGCTCTTCTCCGTCTTCGCACTTCGCCCCTTCTGACTCTACTCTCCACTCTAAACCACCAGCCTTTGACTTCACATCGAAGCCGTCACCACACAATTCCCCACCACCCACCCGTCCTCCGAGTCCGCCACCCGCAGTTCAAATGGCCAATCGCACCATTTACGAGCAAGCCACCATCGGTTTCACCGGCGCTACTTCACCCATCACCCTTCCCAACATTACCAATGATAGGTCCTGGCAGATTCCATCCTACATCATGACGGCCATCACTAATTCGTGCCAATTCCATGGCCGTGATAATGAGGATGCTCCCGCCCACATCAACCGCATCACCCGCCTTTGTAGCACCTTCTCCATTGAGGGTGTTAATCTAGATGCTAGGTACCTTCAGGTTTTCCCATATACTCTCGCTGGCCGTGCAGCCGTCAGGTTCGATTCGAAGCCAGCGGGAACTTTCACCACCTGGGCAGGTTTACGAGATGCTTTCTGTAACACCCCGAAAATATAAAACTTTATATTAAAATTTTAAAGTATAAAATAAACGAGAATAAACTAACTAAGAATAAATAACTTAGTTGGTTATGAGTCTAGTTGTAACAAAGAAACTTGGTTAAAACATCTAAATAAAGAAAGAAATAATAGTTGAGGGGCCAAAGATGTTAAAAATCAAACTAGTTTTAATAAAATCAAGAAAATTAAAATCCAAACACACATTTGTGTGTGTCTGGATCGATCTAGGACACAGGGGGCGACCAACTCACCCTCAAACCCTAGTTTCAACCATTTGATCAAATTCAAGGCTCTAATCTGCTCCAAATTGATTTCCAAGCACTAATTCGTGATCACCTCGTTGAAGGGATCATAAGGTATGCAAAATTTTATTGTTTAGATCCATCTCAACTTCTTGGTAAATTGTGAAATCGAAATTGGAGCTTGTTTATGTGATGTTTAGATGAAACTTGTAATGATAACAAGTTTAATAGTGAATCCTAGTTGATATCTTGTAGGAATCATGTACAAAATTATGAAATTTATGATAATCCATTCATATGGTAAATGGGTTTTACAAAATAGGATGAACACAAGAATTATAACTATCAAAAGTAGTGTTACTTGATTTCTATATGATGGTTTTGATAATAGTATGCATGCTTGACATAATGGAATCGAAATGTGTGATCATATTTGGCGAAAATAACAAGTTATGAACTTGATTCTAGTTATGTAAAAAAAGCCCGTTAGGTGTTCGTTAAAATGCCTAAGTGAGGAATAAAGTGTTAAAAATCGGATGAAAACGTGTGTTTGAATTATATGGAAAATTATGCGTTAAACTTATAAAAAGGGTTCTAAAACGGTTGTGAATTGAACTCTTTAGGCAAGGAATCCGGATCGACAAGTGGACAAGCCGGAGGGGATACGCGCTTGAAAGGGGTGGTTTAAAGGTACGTGGCATAACGCTTCGTTAATATTGTTGTTCAATTTCCATTAATTGAGTTTGTCGATATGTTGAAATGAAACCTAGTACATGGTTTTATATACTTCGCGTGATATATTATTAGTAGGCATATTTTGATTGAATGTTGATTTATAAAGTGATATTAGTGATATTCGGTTCGTTCATAAGTGATGGTCTTCGCAAGAATGAACCGAATAAATTAAACATGGTATGATAATGGATTTGGTGAGTTCATAAGTGAAAGGATTCGCTTGAACAACCAAAACTAAATGAATGCATCAACCGAGTAAGGGAACGCATGTAAATATAAGATTAGGAAACTTGGAAAATGAATGATATCCATAATGAGCTAATCCTTACTATGAGAATGTTAATAAAATGATTAGAATTGTTAACGGGTCAAAATAATGGCATGAATTGATTTTGTTCCAATAACATAAGATATGAGAATTTTTATTTTGAATGATGGATTCCTATTCTAAATTTTGGGGAATCAAATTACGATCGCGTGGAATCAAAAATAAAGGAAAACGGATTTGTAACGAAAAAGTTATGAGGATTTAAGCTAAAAAAAATAAAAAAAATTAAAGAAGTCTGAAGCTGGGCGAACCGTAGGCCACGGTTCAGAACCGTAGCTTACGGTCTAACAGTTCTGTCTTTGAGCTAGGCCAACCGTATGCTATGGTTCAGAACCGTAGCTTACGGTTCAGAAATTCTGAATTGGGCACTAATAGCAACCGTATGCTACGGTTGGCAAACCGTAACCTACGGTCGGTCTGAAACAAAATTTTTTATTTTGTTTGTTTGTTTTGAGCTTTCGGGTCCGTTTAGACGGGTTCTAAGGTCTCAATTACTAATGTTTATGATAAATTTATAATGTAGGTGTGTTTAAACTTAGGATGGGTGAAGATCAAGCTCCAAAAGTGAACCGAACACAAAGAAACTCAAGCTTCCGCAATGGTCTAAGATGTTTATGTTAAACTAAAACTGTCATATGTTATCTTTTGGATGTTTAAAATAGGAATTTAATGTTTGTAAACTAATCTAATTAGGTTAAGTATTTGTAACCTATGAAGCTTTTTATGCATTTTGTTAAATTAATAGAATGGTTATTATACCTTATTTAGTAGGAATTTGAAACTTAACGGTAAGTTTTTATAAACCTGTGTTTTCCATAAACGAAAATGTGAATGTGATAGATTTCTTTTGATAAAACGAGATGAGTCTTACAGGTTGGTAATCAGAGCTCAAGGTTGTTATCAAGGTGTGTTCGGTTCAAGCTTGATCAAACATCTGGTAAGAATTAGTTACTTTAGTAGATTTTATTAAACATAGAAAAGAAATATGAATGGATGTGCACGGGAAGAGTGTATTAACACACTCGAACCCGAAAAGTGCACTAAAGGAAAATGGTTAAAGCAAGTTATGAACTTGGCTAAACCAAAGTAAATAAAGTATGTGTTATAAAAAAATGAAATGTTTAACGATTGGTATAAACATTTTAGTTTCAAGATGACGGAAAAAGGTAACAATGATGCGGTGCCGATAGTCACCGAGAAAATGAAAGAAGTGATTGCCGAGGAGGTAGGAAAGGCAATCGAGAATAGCCTATCCGGTTTTATAGACAAAATCCAAAATACGGTGCTTTCGGTTGTCGAAGAATGGATCAAGAAGTTGGAAGATAATACCAACCTAGCAAAGGTAAAATCCGAAGAGCGGATAGGTTGCTCATATAAAGAATTCATGGCATGTAAACCGCCAATTTACAATGGAGAGGTGGATCCGATAATATGCCAACGATGGCTAAGTGATATCGAGGGGGTGTTTGAGAAAACCCATTGCGACGAAAATGACTTCGTAGCTTACGGTACGGGTCAGTTAAGAGGCCAAGCGAAAGATTGGTGGGATAATAAGAAAAAGGAGATTGGGAATGAAGTGGCGTGGGAAATGACATGGGATGAGTTTAAGGTACCATTCCTTAAACACCACAGTCCCAAGGCAGTCATCAACAGAATCAAGGAGGAATTTATTCAGCTAAGGCAAAAGGGTGAATCTATTGAAAAGATCACGGGTATCTTTCTCGACAAATTGAGATTTTTTGACGAATTGGTGACATCCGAAGAATAGAGTGTATATTACTACTACAATATGCTGAGTGCTGAATATAGGGAGTTCATGACTCCCTTGAAATACGAAACTCTCACCGAGATCATAAACACTGCTCGGGAAAGAGAGATAGAGCTGAAAAAGCAAATCGAGCGAGGAGAACGGAGGGCACAGATTGTTAATCCAAGCCCTACAAAGAAGGCACGAACCACAGAGTCATCAAAGAAACAGGAAGCAAAAGGCGGGTCACCGAGTTGTAAGGTCTGCGGTAAAGGGCACAAGGGCTAGTGTCGGTTCAAAGATAAGCCGTGTCCTATATGCGGGAAGACAGGGCATACTGCTACATTATGACTGGGAAAAGTTTCAGTTTGTTATAAATGCTACCAGCCTGGTCATAAGAAATCAGAGTGCCCGGAATTAGTTGAAAAGAAGGATGGCAAAGGTTCGCAAGCATAAACTCCAAAGGCAAAGGCCAGATCCTTCCAGTTAACTGCAGCCGAGGCAAAGATGGAACCCAATGTCGTCTCAGGTATATTCGCAATAAATTCAATTCCCGCACATGTGTTATTTGATACGTGTGCGAATAAATCCTTTATTTCACATGGATTTATTCGACATCCTTCATTTGTATTGGCAAAATTACCTATGCCTCTAGAAGTAGAAATAGGTGACAACAAAAGTTTTATCATGTGTGACGTGTGTCAAGATTGTAAGATGAGTATCGATGATGAGGAATACTCAATAGACTTGATCCCGATGTCAATGGGAGAATTCCAAGTAGTGGTCGGGATGGATTGGTTATCCCGACATCACGCGAAGGTCGTGTGTTTCCTCAAGGAAATAAAACTAACGTCTCCAAGTGGAAAACACGTTACCATCTATGGCGAAAAAGGGGGTAATCCCGTAATATGCTCAATGTTAAAGGCTCACAAACTTATGAGGCGCGGATGTAGAGCGTTCATGATTTACGCAAACGAACCCGAGAAGGGATTGCCGAAGATTGAAGACGTACCGGTGGTACGTGAGTATGCAGATGTGTTTCCGGAAGATTTACCAGGAGTACCGCCTGAACGGGAGGTAGAGTTCGGAATTGAATTGATTCCAGGTGCGAAACCTGTAGCTAAGGCACCGTATTGGCTCGCGCCATCGGAGCTGCAGGAGTTGATGTCCCAGATTCAAGACCTGCTTGACAACGGGTTTATTAGGCTGAGTGTGTCTCCGTGGGCGCACCGGTACTGTTTGTGAACAAAAAGGACGGGAGTATGCGGATGTGTATCGATTACCGAGAGTTAAATAAACTCACGGTGAAAAATCGATACCCATTCCCAAGAATTGATGATTTATTTGACCAGCTACAAGGCGCGAGTTGGTTCTCCAAGATTGACCTTAGATCGGGGTATCATCAGTTGAAGGTCAAAGACGAAGATGTACCGAAGACGGCCTTTCGTACACGGTACGGACATTACGAATTCCTCGTGATGTCCTTCGGGTTGACCAATGCACCCGCGACTTTCATGGACCTCATGAACCGGGTTTGCAAACCAATGTTGGATAAGTCGGTGATAGTATTCATCGACGACATCCTGGTGTATTCAAGGAATGAAGCTGAACACGCGAATCATTTACGCGAAGTGTTGGAGACACTCAGGAGAGAAAGATTGTATGCAAAATTCTCGAAATGTGCCTTTTGGTTACGAGAAGTGCAATTTCTCGGGCACATCATTAGTGCAAACGGGGTGTTGGTAGACCCGTCAAAAATAGAAGCGGTGGTGAAATGGAGTCCTCCGAAGAATCCTTAGGAAATTAGAAGCCTTTTTGGGGCTTGCGGGATATTATAGGAGATTCATACAAGATTTCTCCAAGATTGCTACGCCTTTGACCAAATTAACTCGTAAGGATGAAAAGTTTATATGGGGCGATGATCAAGAAAAAGCGTTCCAAACGCTTAAAGAAAAATTGACCCATGCTCCGGTATTAACATTGCTAGACGGAGTTGACGATATGGTGGTTTACTCATATGCGTCACATTCGGAGCTCGGGTGTGTTTTGATGCAACGAGGCAAGGTTATAGCCTATGCCTCAAGACAACTGAAGACTCATGAAAAGAAATACCTTACACATGATCTCGAATTGGCGGCGGTGGTATTTGCCTTAAAGATATGGAGGCATTATTTATATGGGGTAAAATGCACTATCTTTATAGACCATAAAAGTTTGAAATATTTCTTCGACCAGAAGGAATTAAACATGAGGCAGAGGCGATGGTTGGAAACAGTCAAAGATTTCGATTGTGAAATACATTACCATCCCGGGAAAGCTAATGTGGTGGCGGACGCGTTGAGCCGAAAGATAGACTATACTCCTATTTGAGTAAGATCGATGCAGCCAAAGATGAAGCCATAAAGGAAGAAAATCAGAAGAAAGAAAGAATAGTTGGCCAATTGAAAGAATTGGTAGATGGTAATGTCGCAACCCCCGATCCCTAATCCCTAGGAACGGGCGGCCGCGAGCCAGTTTTAGTGGTATCGTGTATTGTCTAATTTGGCAGCGGAATTTTTCATCAGGACCGTAGTTAGGAAATATTTGATCAGAGTAAAATACCACATTTCCATAATATTAAACACATGGGATAAAACCCAAGTTCGTAGTACACACGTTTTCATAGGAATAAATCCTATTTTATTTAATAAAAACATCTATTTTATTTTAGGTAACTTTATTGCCACTTTTCCAAGCCTTCAGTGCTGTCCAGCTGGCTTCTATTTGGCTTTCACAATTTGTTACCTGAAACGCGTTTTAAAAACATTTGTCAGTGGGAAATACTGGAGAGTGAATCCCAATTTAATCAAGTTTAAATAAAATCCCATTGTACAGTATTGAGGGCGATCTTGCAATTATATTTGTTTCCAAGTTATAACAATTAACGTCCATGGTACTGTCAGACCCGACTTGTGGAAATGTTACTCATTGACCAGGTGGTAACAAATTTTGTATACAAAACCCCAACATAATAATTGTATTCTTACAAATACTCAATAACTGTTTAATATACATTTAATTGTATGAGGTTTTGTAAAAACAGTTAACAAAAGGTTTACAAAAAGCGGATTAACTCACATTGCTGTCTTAGATTATCCTTAAGAGTTTCCTGGTGAAAATCTATAATTTACACAAATGCACACGCGTTAGTATAATAACCCATTTTAACATTAGTAATACCCTACCCGAGACGGCATTCCAACGACTACGTCGGGCAGAACCACGACAGCCGTTACGGAACCCTAGATCAATCGGGCAGCGTATCTAATACGTATCCAGGGGTTATAGTACTTACAACAGAGCAGAACTTCGCTATTTAGGGGGTATTATACTCGTAGATTATGCCTACAATTCAGAATTTAGAGAAAGAAAACGATTTTGAACGATTTCAACTGAAGATCCGATGCCTCCTTTATATAGGGCCTCACTTTGGTTTTCTCGCGGCCTGCGTAAAACAAGGCAAGGGCCTTACGCGGCCCGCGTCAACTATAGTCAACGTGTAGCTGGTCCGGGTCAGCAACTAGACTCACCACGATGATGACACGTGTCATCACCAGGCTGCGCCACCTTTTTGATCTCACGCGGCCTGCGTAAGAGTTGAGGTGAGGCTTACGTGGCCCGCCTCAAACCCAAAAATCAGATTTTTAATTAATTTTGATAATATTTAGGGTATTCGGGGCCCGTTTTCACGTATGGGGTGTATTTTGGGACATATTGGGACATTTTAAAATATACTAGGGTGTCGGAAATAATTCGAGGGTGTCGGTTTTCTTGAGGATTGTTATATCCTCCTCACCTTGTTTTAGAGCTCGTCCTCGAGATCTACTGGAACAAGTGTGGATATTTCTTTTGCATTTCTGATTCAAGCTCCCATGTGTACTCAGGTCCTCTTTTGGAGTCCCACTTCACTTTGACCAGAACTAGTCTCTTATGCTTGAGGTTCTTGACTTTCCTGTCTTCCCAACTGTAGAGGCCTTTCTACAAACTTGAGTTGTTCATTTACCTCTATATCCTTAAAAGGTACTACTAGTGATTCATCAGCTAAACACTTTTTGAGATTAGATATATGAAATACATCATGTATTCCTGCCATTTCCTCTGGCAGTTGTAGCTGATAGGCTACAGGTTCTATTCTTCTAATGATTTCAAAAGGTCCAACATACCTGGGACTTAGCTTTCCCCGTTTGATGAATCTTACCACTCCTTTCCAATGAGAGACCTTTAACAATACTTTATCTCCTACTTGAAATTCCAATGGTTTGCGTCGGTTATCAGCATAGCTCTTCTGTCGATCTCGTGCTGCTTTCAGTTGTTCCTTGACTTGAATGATCTTGTCAGTTGTTTCCTGCACTATCTCAGGTCCAGATAGTTGCTTTTCCCCAATTTCTGCCCAACAGACTGGGGTTCGGCACTTTCGTCCATAAAGTGCTTCGAATGGTGCAGCATTGATACTTGTATGATAACTATTATTATAAGAAAATTCTATTAATGGTAAGTGATCGTCCCAATTACCTCCAAAATCAATTACCCAAGCTCTAAGCATGTCTTCCATTGTCTAAATCGTCCTTTCGCTTTGTCCGTCCGTTTGAGGATGATAAGTTGTGCTTAGATTCAACTTGGTTCCCATTGCTTTTTGGAAACTTGACCAAAAATGAGAGGTAAAACGACTATCCCTATCAGAAACAATCAATAAAGGAATTCCATATAATGAAACAATTTTATTTACATATAATTTAGCTAACTGTTCCATGCTGAAAGTTTCCTTCATTGGTAAGAAACGAGCTGACTTGGTTAGCCTATCTACAATCACCTAGATTGTATCATTACCTTTCCTTGTTTTAGGTAATTTAGTAACAAAATCCATTGTTATTAATTCCCATTTCCATACTGGCATTTCTAACTGTTACAACAGACCTGAGGGTTTTTGGTGTTCAGCTTTAACTTGTGAACAAGTTAAACATTTAGAAACATAGGCTGCGATGTCCTTTTTCATTCCCATCCACCAGAAATTCTTTCTTAAATCCTGATACATTTTATCACTTCCAGGATGCATCGTATACTTAGACTTATGGGCTTCTTCTAATATACGATGACGTAGGTTTCCAAATTTAGGTATCCACATTCTCTTTTCATGGAATCTCCGAATTCCATCTGTTCCTTGTTCTAATTCCTTAATCATACCTTTTAGTTTTTCAGTATCATCCTTGATTACTGATTCTTGTGCTTTTCTAATTTGATCATTTAAATCTACTTGTAGATTTAATTTAAGAGAACGTACCCTTTTTGGCTTTTCGTGATACTTTTGGCTTAAAGCATCTGCCACTACATTTGTTTTTCCTTCATGATACTGGATATCACAATCATAATCACTAAGCATTTCCATCCAGTGTCTTTGTCTCATATTCAACTCCTTTTGCCCGAAAACATATCTTAAACTCTTATGATCAGTGAATATGGTAAACTTACTACCATAAAGGTAATGTCTCCAAATCTTAAGGGCAAAAATTATAGCTCCTAATTCTAGATCATGGGTTGAATTATTCTCTTCACGGTTCTTAAGTTGTCTAGATGCATAAGCTATAACCTTTTGGCGTTGCATCAACACACATCCATAACCTAACTTAGAAGCGTCACAATATACTACAAAATCTTCAGCTCCTTCTGGTAACGCTAGTATGGGTGTGTTAGTTAATCTTTGCTTAAGAATTCTAAATGCTTTTTCTTGTTTTGGTCCCCAATCAAACTTAATGGATTTACAGGTTAACTTAGTTAAAGGAATGGCTATTCTAGAAAAATCTCGAATAAACCTTCTATAATAACCGGCCAATCCTAAGAAACTTCTAACTTCAGTGGGTGATTCAGGGGTTTTCCATTTAATAATTGCCTCGATTTTTGTTGGGTCCACATGAATTCCTTCATGATTGACTAAGTGTCCAAGAAACTGTACCTGTTCTAACCAAAATTTGCACTTTGAAAACTTAGCATAAAGCTTTTCCTTTCTTAATAGACTTAGAAGTGCGTGCAAATGCTTTACATGTTCCTCTTTACTTCTAGAATAAATTAGAATATCATCTATAAAGACAATTATGAATTTATCCAAATATGGCTTACATATTCGGTTCATCATGTCCATAAATGCGGCTGGGGCATTGGTTAAACCAAATGGCATGACAGTAAATTCATAATGACCATACCTTGTTCTAAATGCGGTTTTAGTAATGTCCTCTTCATGTACTTTTAATTGATGATATCCTGACCTTAAATCGATTTTAGAGAAAAATCGAGCTCCTTGCAGTTGATCGAACAGATCATCGATCCTTGGTAATGGGTACCGATTCTTAATCGTGACCTTGTTCAGTTCACGGTAATCAATGCACATACGCATCGATCCGTCCTTCTTTTTAACGAATAAAATCGGCGCTCCCCACGGCGATGAGCTTGGCTGTATGAATCCTTTCTCCAACAATTCGTCTAATTGTTTCTTTAATTCCTGCATTTCGGCTGGTGCCAAACGGTAAGGTGCTTTAGCAATTGGTGTTGTTCCTGGCAGTAGATGAATTCTGAATTCAACTTCTCTGTCCAGTGGTAGTCCTGGTAATTCTTCCGGAAATACATCTGAAAACTGAGACACTACTGGAATGCATTTTAATTCCTTTTCTTTAGTGTTAGTGATTATAGAAATCAAATATACTATAGACCCTTTTCTTATATAGCTTGCAGTATTACAGAGATGAATTTTGTGGATCTAGATGGTTTATCACTTTTAATTGTGATCTTTTCACCCTTTGGTGAATTTACTTGAATTGACTTTTGATCACATAAAATACTGGCTTTATTGGCTATTAACCAATCCATTCCTAATACAACATCAAATCATGCCAGATTCATGGGATACAGGTTTGCAAAATACTTTTGGTTTAAAAATTCTATTCTTGCTCCCTGCAAGATTTCAGAAATCCTAACTGTTTCTCCATTAGTTGTCTTGACTAGACATTCTTGGGGTAGTTTAGTTAATGACTGATTTAGAAGTTTGCAAAACGAAGTATTAATAAAACTTTGGTTTGCACCAGAGTCAAATAATACTTTAGCAAAAACATCATTAACTAAAAACATACCGGCTATGACGTCTGGAATCATCTTGGCTTCATCTGCAGTTAGAACGAATGCTCTAGCATTTTTAGTGTTCCTGTTGTTCACAGTTGGAGCCAATTTTGGACAATTCGGCTTGATGTGACCTTTTTCTCCACAGTTGAAGCATAGTCCATTACTGGATTTTCTCCTGCAATCTTCTTCCTTGTGTCCTGGCATCTTGCAGAAATTGCAAAGAGTGGAGCATTTTCCCGAATGCTTTTTCCTGCAGACCCTGCAGAATGGTACAGAGGTAGAACCCATATTCCTATGGTTGTAATTCCCAGAACGGAATTCTTGGGTAAGTCTTTGGGTTAGGTTTCTCCTCTGGTCTTCTTCCCTAGTACGGATTAACTCATCTGTCAAGGTGTTTGCTAGTTCTACAGCTTCTTCTATGGTTTGAGGTCTAGCTGCCTTGACTACATGCCTAATCTCCCCGATTAATCCCCATATGTAATGGGAGATTAATACTGGTTCAGGTGATGCAAGGGTTGGTACTATTCAAGCATATTCAAAGAATGTGGTAGTATAACCCTTACTATCTACCCTGGTCATCCTTAAGTTTAGAAACTTATTTGCTACCTGTTCCTTTTCATTGGGAGGGCAGAATTTCCTTTCTACCGTATTTTTAAATTCTTCCCATTCCATGTTGTATACCTTATCGCTTCCTCTTGATTGGAGGATAGTGTTCCACCATTCTAAGGCTGAGTTCTTAAATAGGTTAGAAGTAAACATTATTTTATCTTTCTCAGCACACTTGCTTATTTTTAAAACAACCTCAGTCTTCTCTATCCAGCGTAAAGCTGCAATGGGTCCTTCATTGCCCGAGAATTCTATTGGTTTGTAGGACCAAAATTCTTTGTAAGAACAACCATAAGACATGTTTCTTCTTCTTTTAGGAATGGGCACTTGAAGTACAGGGCCATTGTTCACGCTGTGTTCTGGTTCAGTTGGTCGCTTACTGCTATGCTTACTTTTATTATTCGCTTCTTGAACCATTTGAATAATAAATGGCATTGCATCTATAATTCCTTGTGCCACTATGTGTTGGATAGCACTATTATCCATTTGGTTTCCATTGTTATTGATGCTCGGATTCTCATTAACCAAGTTAATGTTACTCTGGTTATCATTATTCAGATTTCCTTGATTTCCTTCATCCGCCATCTGAATTTTAAACATTTACCACATATTAATATCACAAATAATATTTAATATAGTCAATCACATGACACGCAATTTAGCCAAAAGCGTCAATCATTACGACTTTACTCTATTTATATACTATGCATCTATTACACACCAGTACTGAAATAAAAATTACAATACCAACTGAAATAAAATTACACTAATAATAGTAGGCATCCATACACACATATTTTGTTATTACTTTATTATTTATTTTATTATTATATTATTATTATTATTATTATTACTATTACCGTCTCCATCATCACCTCTACGGATATGGATTCATCCAGAAATCCATATTGCACTCGTAGTATTTCCAGACGAGTCGCTCTCCCACCTGTCTCATCCGTTCGCTACTCTCTAAAATTTCCTCACCAAATGTCCTAAGTTCTTGTACGTTTTCTGCACTCATTGGGGGTGCAGGTTCTAGGACTGGGTTCGGAATCTGGGGTGCGAGTTCCTGGTACGGAGGTGTAGGTGCCTGGAATCGGTAAGGATCTTCTAAAATTTGCCTAATGTATTAATCGTGGTAATAGGGATCTAAAGGATCCAAACCTGGGTAGGCTCCTATGTTTGGCATGGGTGTGTCTTCATGTATCGGGTAACGTTGCACATAGTCCCTAACGTCATCCCACCAGGGGTCGTAATTTGGGTCTAAGGGATTTGGTGCTGGTACCCTAGGTATTTCCTCCGGGTTGAAATCATGCATCTCTACTGGATTTTCAGGGTTTTCTATTTCCATGGGTTGGTCAGGGATTGGTGGTTGTGGTTGGGGTGCTATTATTTGTTCCAGGTTAGGGTCAGCTGCAGTGGTTGCTAAAATGTGGATGTTGGCTATACCCCTATTAAGCATATCCTGGGCATAGGCGTCGGTTTCTCTTTTTACTGCTGCTAGTGCTCTCTGATCTTGTAACTTTTTCATACGTTTTCTAAGCTCGTGTGCCCCTCTACTGAACCATCCCCTCTTTTTCTGAGGAAATGGCTCTTCTGACTGAGCCTTAAACACAAAGATTCCTTTTTCCGTATCAGCAGAATACCCCGAGAGGGCAGGCTGAGAAGAGGAGGTGCCTTCGCTTCTAGGCGAACCATACAATTGACGGTACGCGTTAGATGGTCCTTGGTCGCTCATACTGTAAACTCACAAATAGTCAAATAACACATAACAATTAAATACAATTATGCACGTATTTCCACAACTTATTTCCTAATAGATTGAATTTCGATGTCAGCATAACACTTCTATGGTTGAATTAGTGGCTTAGCTCTGATACCACCTTCTTTCGCAACCCCCGATCCCTAATCCCTGGGAACGGGCGGCCGCGAGCCAGTTTCGGTGGTATCGTGTATTGTCTAATTTGGCAGCGGAATTTTTCATCAGGACCGTAGTTAGGAAATATTTTATCAGAGTAAAATACCACATTTCCATAATATTAAACACATGGGATAAAACCCAAGTTCGTAGTACACACGTTTTCATAGGAATAAATCCTATTTTATTTAATAAAAACATCTATTTTATTTTAGGTAACTTTATTGCCTCTTTTCCAAGCCTTCAGTGCTGTCCAGCTGGCTTCTATTTGGCTTTCACAATTTGTTACTTGAAACGCGTTTTAAAAACATTTGTCAGTGGGAAATACTGGTGAGTGAATCCCAATTTAATCAAGTTTAAATAAAATCCCATTGTACAGTATTGAGGGCGATCTTGCAATTATATTTGTTTCCAAGTTATAACAATTAACGTCCATGGTACTGTCAGACCCGACTTGTGGAAATGTTACTCCTTGACCAGGTGATAACAATTTTTGTATACAAAACCCCAACATACTCATGATAATTGTATTCTTACAAATACTCAATAACTGTTTAATATACATTTAATTGCATGAGGTTTTGTAAAAACAGTTAACAAAAGGTTTACAAAAAGCGAATCAACTCACATTGTTGTCTTAAATTATCCTTAAGAGTTTCCTGGTGACAATCTATAATTTACACAAATGCACACGCATTAGTATAATAACCCATTTTAACATTAGTAATACCCTACCCGAGACGGCATTCCAACGACTACGTCGGACAGAACCACGACAGCCGTTACGAAACCCTAGATCAATCGGGCAGCGTATCTAATACGTATCCAGGGGTTATAATACTTACAACGGAGCAGAACTTCGCTATTTAAGGGGTATTATACTCGTAGATTATGCCTACAATTCAGAATTTAGAGAAAGAAAACGATTTTGAACGATTTCAACTGAAGATCCAATGCCTCCTTTATATAGGGCCTCACTTTGGTTTTCTTGCGGCCCGCGTAAAACAAGGCAAGGGCCTTACGCGGCCCGCGTCAACTATAGTCAACGTGTAGCTGGTCCAGGTTAGCAACTGGACTCGCCACGATGATGACACGTGTCATCACCGGGCTGCGCCACCTTTTTGATCTCACGCGGCCTGCGTAAGAGTTGAGGTGAGGCTTACGCGGCCCGCGTCATACCCAAAAATCAGATTTTTAATTAATTTTGATAATATTTAGGGTATTCGGGGCCCGTTTTTTGACGTATGGGGTGTATTTTGGGACATATTGGGACATTTTAAAATATACTAGGGTGTCGGAAATAATTCAAGGGTGTCGGTTTTCTTGAGGATTGTAATAAGTAACAACGGGTTGAGGACTCATTTCGGAAGGATATGGGTCCCAAATTCACGTGGAGTCAAGATTCTTCTACTTGACGAAGCTCATAAATCCCGTTATTCTATCCATCCGGGGGCAACCAAGATGTATAACAATTTAAAGCAAAACTATTGGTGGCCCGGAATGAAAAGTGATGTTGTAAAGTATGTAGAGAAGTGCTTGACCTGTCTACAAGTCAAAGCAGAGCACCAAAAGCCATATGGTAAGCTGCGACCGTTGGACATCCCAGTTTGGAAATGGGAGCAGATCACAATGGATCTATTGACCAAACTGCCCAGAACCAACCGCGGATTCGATGCTATATGGGTAGTTGTGGATAGATTGACAAAACGTGCTCACTTCATTCCGATTCGTGAGACTTATATGTCCGAAAAGATGTTAGAGGTATATACCAATGAGATAGTGGCACGCCACGGAGTACCGATATACATCGTGTCCGATAGAGATACTCGGTTCACTTCAAACTTTTGGCGCGAATTCCAAGAGCAAATGGGAACTAAATTGTTCATTAGCACAGCGTACCATCCCCAAACGGATAGACAGAGTGAAAGAACAATACAGACATTGGAAGATATGTTACGGGCATGTATTAGCGACTTCGGGGGAAGTTGGGATATTTATCTACCGCTGGTCGAATTTTCATATAATAACACTTACCATGAAAGCATCGGTATGGCTCCGTACGAGATGCTTTATGGTAGAAATGCCGAACCCCGGTGTGTTGGAATGAGGTAGGCCCACGTGAGCTTGCACATAAGGATGTAGTCCGAATCACGAGTGAGAAATTTGATTTGGTCCGAGCCCATTTGAAAACGGCTCAGGATCGACAAAAATCGTACGCGGACAAAAGAAGGAGACCGATTGAGTTTCAAGTTGGTAACAAAGTTATGCTAAAGGTATCTCTATGGAAAGGGGTTATTCGGTTCAGAAAAAGGGGGAAGTTAAGCCCAAGGTTTATTGGGCCATTTAGAATCATCGAAAGGATTGGTAAGGTCGCATACCGTCTTAAATTACCCGAGGAATTGAGTGGAATCCATAGCACGTTCCACGTATCGCATCTCCGGAAATGTTTTACCGGCGAAACCGCTTATATCCACTACGACGACATTGAGGTGGATAATAGTCTCAACTACGCAGTAAAGCCGATTGCGATATTAGATCGTAAAGTGAAAAGTTTGAGGAACAAGGAAATTAACCAAGTGAAGGTCAAATGGGAGCACAGAAAGGGTTCGGATACCACATGGGAGTCCGAAGAGGAGATGAGACGTCTCTACCCTACGCTATTTGGTACGTACTCTGGTTTCGGGGACGAAACCCTTTTTAAGGGGGGTGGACTTGTAACACCCCGAAAATATAAAACTTTATATTAAAATTTTAAAGTATAAAATAAACGAGAATAAACTAACTAAGAATAAATAACTTAGTTGGTCATGAGTCTAGTTGTAACAAAGAAACTTGGTTAAAACATCTAAATAAAGAAAGAACTAATAGTTGAGGGGCCAAAGATGTTAAAAATCAAACTAGTTTTAATAAAATCAAGAAAATTAAAATCCAGACACACACAAAACACAGGGGGCGACCAACTCACCCTCAAACCCTAGTTTCAACCATTTGATCAAATTCAAGGCTCTAATCTGCTCCAAATCGATTTCCAAGCACGAATTCGTGATCAGCTCGTTGAAGGGATCATAAGGTATGCAAAAATTTTATTGTTTAGATCCATCTCAAATTCTTGGTAAATTGTGAAATCGAAATTGGAGCTTGATTATGTGATGTTTAGATGAAACTTGTAATGAAAACAAGTTTAAGAGTAAATCCTAGTTGATATCTTGCAGGAATCATGTACAAAATTATGAAATTTATGATAATCCATTCATATGGTAAATGGGTTTTACAAAATAGGATGAACACAAGAATTATAACTATCAAAAGTAGTGTTACTTGATTTCTATATGATGGTTTTGATAATAGTATGCATGCTTGACATATTGGAATCGAAATGTGTGATCATATTTGGCGAAAATAACAAGTTATGAACTTGATTCTCGTTATGTAAAATTAAGCCCGTTAGGTGTTCGTTAAAATGCCTAAGTAAGGAATAAAGTGTTAAAAATCGGATGAAAACGCGTGTTTGAATTATATGGCAAATTATGCGTTAAACTTATAAAAAGGGTTCTAAAACGGTTGTGAATTGAACTCTTTAGACAATGAATATGGATCGTCAAGTGGACAAGCCGGAGGGGATACGCGCTTGAAAGAGGTGCTTTAAAGGTACGTGGCATAACGCTTCGTTAATATTGTTGTTCAATTTCCATTAATTGAGTTTGTCGATATGTTCAAATGAAACCTAGTACGTGGTTTTATATACTTCGCATGATATATTATTAGTAGACTTATTTTGATTGAATGTTGATTTATAAAGTGATATTAGTGATATTCGGTTCGTTCATAAGTGATGGTCTTCGCAAGAATGAACCGAATAAATTAAACATGGTATGATAGTGGATTTGGTGAGTTCATAAGTGAAAGGATTCGTTTGAACAACCAAAACTAAATGAATGCGTAAACCGAGTAAGGGAACACATGTTATAAATGGTTTATTTGTGATAAGAGCGAGGATAAGTTCTTGTTTGGTTGAAGTAACCAAACGGGTCAAAAGCAAAGTAAAATTTGCAAAGCCGAGTAACGGATGCATAAATATAAGATTAGGAAACTTGGAAAACGAATGATATCCGTAAGAAGCCAATCCTTACTATGAGAATGTTAATAAAATGATTAGAATTGTTAACAGGTCAAAATAATGGCATGAATTGATTTTGTTCCAATAACATAAGCTATGAGAATTTTTATTTTGAATGATGGATTCCTATTCTAAATTGTGGGGAATCAAATTACGATCGCGTGGTATCAAAAACGAAGGAAAACGGATTTGTAACGAAAAAGTTATGAGGATTTAAGCTAAAAAAAATAAAGATGGCTGAAGCTGGGCGAACCGTAGGCTACGGTTCAGAACCGTAGCTTACGGTCTAACTGTTTTGTCTTTGAGCTAGGCCAACCGTAGGCTACAGTTCAGAACCATAGCTTACGGTTCAGCAATTCTGAATTGGGCACCAATAGCAACCGTAGGCTACGGTTGGCAAACCGTAACGGTTGGCAAACCGTTTAGACGGGTTCTAAGGTCTCAATTACTAATGTTTATGATAAATTTATAATGTAGGTATGTTTAAACTTAGGATGGCTGAAGATCAAGCTCCAAAAGTGAACCGAACACAAAGAAACTCAAGCTTCCGCAATGGTCTAAGATGTTTTTGTTAAACTAAAACTGTCATATGTTATCTTTTGGCTGTTTAAAATAGTAATTTAAAGTTTGTAAACTAATCTAGTTAGGTTAAGTATTGTAACCTATGAAGCTTTTTATGCATTTTGTTAAATTAATAGAATGGGTATTATACCTTATTTAGTAGGAATTTGAAACTTAACGGATAGTTTTTGTAAACCCGTGTTTTCCATAAACGAAAATGTGAATGTGATATATTTCTTTTGATAAAACGAGATGAGTCTTACACTTTCTTAGCCAAATACTTCCCACCTACCAAAGCATCTCGTCTACGCGATCAGATCCATTTGTTCCGAATGGAGCCTGATGATCTGTACCACCTGGCCTGGGAGCATTTCCAAACTCTGATTTCTCGTTGTTCTCTGCATGGTTTGTTGGATTGGGCACTAGTTGAAAAGTTCTACAATGGTCTCACCACTGAGATCAAAGCCCGGTTCGATACTTCTGCTGGAGGGTAACTTATGGGTAAAAAGACAGTTAATGAGTGCAATAATTTGTTTGAGAGTTTGGCCCATTCTGATATGGACTATAGCACTACCAGCAGGACTTCCATTCCTGTGACTACCTCCTCGGCCACTCGAGGGGTAAACCAAGTTGGCTTGGATTCATCGGTAGCTGCTGCTCTAGAGGGTCTTAAACAAGAGCTGAATGAGATTAAGAAAAAGGTTGATAGGTATGAGGTTTGTAGGGGAGGCCACGATAGAATAGATTGTCCCACACTTACACTTGAGCAGGTAGAGTTTATAACCGGTCAGTCTAGGGGTCCCATGAATCCTTTCAATAATTCTAATTATAACTCCAACTGGCGCGGTAGTGGCAATAATAGTGGTTTATGCTCTTCCGGTAACCCTCCTGGATTTTCATCTGGTCAGTATCAAAATAGGGGGCCCGGTCTATACACTAGTGCAGGTTCAGATTAGGGAGGCCAGTTTAGTGGTTTAGGTTCAGGGGGTCAGTTTGCTAGTGGGGGGTCAAATCAAGAGGGTCAAGGTAGTGGTAAGGGTTCATAGGGTAGTCTAAGTAGGATTGAGGAGATTTTTGCTCAGTTGATGGTGAGAGATCAGGCTACACGGAAATCTTTAACTGAATTTGGTAATTTCGCTAAAAATCAAGAGCAAATTAATAAAATTAAGAGCTTCAGCTTAAAAATCAACAATCCGCACTTTTAGACCTTCAGAGGACAGTAGGTGGTTTAGCTAAACAGTTACAAGAGCACCCACCTGGTCAGTTTTCAGGAAATACCTACCCGAACCCAGCTAACCATTCAGCTAAAGCTATTACTACCCGTAGTGGAAAGAGTTTAGGAGAAGTAGTTAGAGAGAGTGTTACGGTTGAGGATGATGAAGATGTAGATGAAGAGATCGAGATGGAGGCTCCAGGTAAGGTGCACATGAGGCTAGACCCAGCAAGTACCGCACACACCGAGGAGTCTCAGGTAGAGAAGAGTGTAGAGAAACAACCGGTTAGGGTTAGACCGGCACCATTAGTTGATCCTTCCCATGTCCCATACCCTGCCCGCCTTAAGCATCAGAAATATGCTAAGGAATATGGGCAATTTCTTGAGATGTTTAAGCAGTTGAAAATCAATCTTCCGTTCATAGAGGCCCTTCAGTCATGCCCAAGTATGCTAAATTCCTTAAGGACCTTCTAAAGCGTAAGGATAGGATAGGTGAGCTTTCGAACATTCCTTTGACCGGAGGTTGTTCCACGGTGGTTTTGAATAAGCTACCAGAGAAATTAACCGACCCGGGCACATTCACCATCCCATGCCTTTTTGGGGAGCCATTACCCCTGCTCATGCTCTAGCTGATTTAGGCGCCAGTATCAATCTGATGCCATTTTCTTTGTATGAGAGGCTAGGATTAGGAGAGCTTACACCCACGCATATGTCGTTGTCCTTGGCCGACCGTTCGGTCAAGTATCCTCGTGGGATTGTAGAGAATCTGTTGTTTAAAGTCGACAAGTTCGTATTTCCCGTAGACTTCGTCGTTCTTGACATGGAGGCCAATGAAAGAGTTCCTATTATTTTGGGTCGTCCATTACTTCGAACCACAAAGGATATCATCGACGTCTTTGACGGCAAGATTTCCCTTCGTGCGGGTGACGAGATTGTCACATTCGAGATCGATAGAGCTATGCAGCATCCTGGAGGTAGAGACGAGGATAGCGGACCGTGTCATTCCGTCTACTTTCTAAATTCTTTCATATCTTATGTCGACACGTGTCTCGAGTACATTAGCGGGGCTGATCTAGTAGGTGAGGGAGTTGTTGACGAGAGTGATGAAGAAGAGGTTGAGGAGGAGCCGTTAGATGAGAGTGATGAGTTATGGGTTCCAGAGACGTTGGAACTAAATGAGGTTAGTGATGAAAGTACTCCTCTAGATATTCCACCGCCTTTAGAACTTAAAGTTCTTCCATCACATCTTGAGTACGCATTCTTAGGAGAGAAGTCGAACATGCCCGTCATCATCTCTTCGAAGTTAACGGAGGATGAGAAGATGAGACTGATTGAGGTGTTGAGGAAACACAAAGAGGTGATTGCATGGAGGTTTTCTGATATCAAGGGGATTAGCCCCACTTTTTGCACGCACCGTATTCTGATGGAGGAGGTTTACAAGCCGGTGGTGCAGCCGCAGCGATGTCTTAACCCGAATATGCAGGAGGTAGTTAAGAAGGAATTATGAAGTTGCTAGAGTCCGGGTTGATATACCCGATTTCCGATTCAGCTTGGGTGAGCCCTACTCAGGTCGTCCCAAAGAAAGGGGGATGACAGTCTTTCTGAATGTGAAAAATGAGCTCATACCTTCACGTACGGTCACAGGTTGGCGGGTGTGCATTGACTATCGAAAGTTAAATGACGCCACCCATAAGGACCATTTTCCACTCCCATTTATTGATCAGATGCTTGAGCGGCTTGCGGTTCAGCAGTTCTATTGCTTTCTTGACGGGTTTTCAGTTTACTTTCAGATCCCCATCACACCGGAGGATCAAGAAAACACGACCTTTACATGTCCATACGGCACGTATGCGTACCGACGCATGCCTTTTGAGTTATGTAACGCTCCAGCTACATTCCAGCGATGCATGATTGCGATCTTTCAGTATATGGTAGAGAGTTCGATGGAGGTGTTTATGGACGATTTCTCGATGTACGGAAATTCTTTCAATCATTGCTAAGTTAATCTTGAGAAGATGCTGAGGAGGTGTGTCGAAACGAAGCTGATGTTGAACTGGGAAAAGTGTCACTTCATGGTGACTGAGGGGATTATCTTAGGTCATAATATTTCGAGAGCTGGTATCGAAGTTGATAGAGCGAAGATAGATACAATCAGTCAGCTTCCTCCGCCGACGAGTGTTAAGTCGATTCGTAGTTTTCTCGGTCATGCGGGCTTTTATAGGTGCTTCATTAGAGACTTTTCTAAAATCACTTGCCCCATGACTCGACTGTTAGAGAAGGATGTTCCGTTTGTCTTTGACAAGGAATGCCTTAAAGCGTTTGAGTTCCTTAAAGCAAAACTAGTGAGTGCACCTATTCTTGTATCACCCGACTAGAGCTTGCCATTCGAGCTCATGTGCGACGCCAGTGATTACGCAGTCAGTGCAGTATTAGGGCAGAGACGGGAGAATCACTTTCACCCGATTTTCTACGCAAGTAAAACATTGAATGACGCCCAAGAAAATTACACCACTACTGAGAAGGAACTGTTAGCAGTCGTGTTTGCATTTGACAAGTTCTGTTCTTACCTTGTTCTTTCGAAGACCATAGTGTTTACCGACCACTCAGCTTTGCGTTACCTTTTTCAGAAGAAATATGCTAAGCCGCGTCTTATACGATGGATCCTACTTCTTTATGAGTTTGATATAGAAATTAAGGATAAGAAAGGAACAGAGAACGTTGCGGCGGACCATCTTTCACGTTTGGAGGATCCGAGCAGGGAGGAGATTCGTGAGGAGGCGATAGAAGACAGATTCCCTCACGAGTCTATTATTTATATTGCAGCAGAGCAGGAGGGTTTGTTGTGGTTCAGTGATCTAGCTAACTACCTTGCAGACGGATTTGCAGAAGAAACTCTTAAGCGATGCACGGAGATATTTATGGGATGATCCATACCTCTTCAAGATAGGAGGTGATCAGATTTTGAGGAGATGTGTGAGTAGAGAAGAGGGTTTTGATATTATTCGACATGTTCATGAGGGCTTGACAGGAGGTCATCACGGTCCACATGTGACCGCTCAGAAAGTCTTCGATTGTAGGTTTTATTGGACGTCTGTAGTTAAAGAAACGGTAGAGTTTGTGAGGACTTGTGATCGTTGCCAACGAACTGGCAACATCTCATCCAAGTATGAGATGCCCCAAAACCCTATTCAAGTTTTAGAAATCTTTGATGTGTGGGGCATCGACTTCATGGGACCTTTCCCATCTTCGAGTGGGAATAGGTACATCCTCGTGGCGATAGATTACTTTCGAAGTGGGTGGAAGCTCAAGCTTTGCCTACAAACGATGCACGAGTGGTGGTGAGATTTTTGAAGAACTTGTTTACCCGTTTCTGTACCCCTAAGGCAATTATTAGTGACCGCGGGACGCACTTTTGTAATGCCGTAATGGAAAAGGCATTAGAGCGATATGGAGTTACGCACCGTTTGTCCACCGCATATCCTCCACAAACAAGCGGTCAAGTCAAGAACGCGAATCGAGGAGTGAAGAGGATTTTGGAAAAGACGGTAGGGAAGAGCCGGAAGGATTGGTCGGATAAGCTAGATGATGCATTGTGGGCATTTCATACCGCCTACAAGACGCCGTTAGGTACTACTCCTTTTATGATAGTGTATGGAAAAGCGTGCCATTTACCGGTAGAATTAGAGCATCGGGCTCTTTGGGCACTTAAAACCGTGAATTTGGATCTCACCGATGCCGCTAGGAAAAGATTCTTCCAAATTCATGGATTGGAATCTCTTCATGATGCCGCATAAGACCTTTCATGGAGTATTAAAGAAAAGTCAAAGGCATTGCACGATAGGAAGTTGCGTAAGTTGAAGGAGTTTCGAGTGGGCGATAAAGTACTTTTGTTTAATTCGAGGTTGAAGTTGATTGCCAGAAAGTTGAAGTCAAGATGGTCCGGACCGTATGTCGTGAAGGAGGTATTCCTATACGGTACCGTGGAGTTGTTCAATGAAGTGCCGGGGGGAGGATCATGGAAAGTTATTGGACATCGTTTGAAACACTACTTAGGGGGTCCTATCGATACCACCGAAGAGGAAGAAATTCCTCTTACGCACCCACCTCGCACCTCCGCTTAGGTTCTTGAGTGAAAAATCAAGTGTAGAGTTTTGTACATTTGGTCGTTTCTGTGTCATGTCATTAGCATAGTTAGTTTTTTTTATTTCGTAGTTTTGTGTTTTTCATATTTTTGCGTCCGTGTTTGCGTCGTGAGTTTTTGCAGGTCACCGACACCTTAACGTAGGCGAGATCGACGAGGGAATGGCGTTTCAGGTATGTATTTGGTTTAAATCAGAAAGATAAGGTCTGGGGGTAGTTTGGGTGATATTTAAAATGAATTTGGAGCCAAAAACTGCAGACTGCAGACTGCATTGTCTATTTCTGTTAAATCCTCGCGGGGCGCGAACAGTACATGAATACCTTTCGCGGCCCGTGAGAAAGATATAAAAATTTTCAAATGACTGCGAGTCGCTGGGTGCAAATCCCTAGCTCTTGGTGTTCGCGGGCCATGAGAGCACTACAGTCGGTTTAAACAGATCAGATCGCCCAAATTTAAAACAATTGAAACCTAAACTTTTTCTCTCCCACCGTCGGAGACTCACAAAACCCCCCATACAACCACCGATTACTTTCAATTTCACCAATCATCACCATCAATCTGACCATTAATCATCATAACTCATCTTAATCTATCATCTGGTATCAATATCAACCATCGATCAGCTATTAAAATATGATTTTCACCAAGTTTTTAAGTGGGTTTCAAGAGATTTCATACTATTCATAATCTTCTGCATATAGCTCGACAAAAAGGTATGTTTCCTTTTGTATATTGAGTCTTTCATGTCAGTTTTTGGTAGTGAAGTTCCAACTTCTAGTGGCGGGTCAGATTTATTTTAGTGTATTAGTGTTTTTAGGATGTTTACAGATTGCGGGAGGCTCGGGTTGGGTTGTATTGTCGTGTTCTGTGCTTGATTGATACCTGTTGCGAAGGCTAGGGCAGGGGCTGTTTTGTTTATTATGGCTGAGATGTTGTAGGCAGTAAAGTTGAAAAAAAGGGATGTATTGAATTTGTTTGCTTGTGTTTCATGGCTCGGGATGGCGTTTTAACATAAAGTTTTTTTTAGAATTGGTTTTGGGTTAATGTTTGGTTTAACAGCAGGCTAGGGTAGGGGCTGTTTGTTTATTTGGTTTGATAGGTTAAAAAACTAAGTGCGGATAGCAGAATACTCAGGTGATTAGGCTGGTTATAAGTATAAAAGGGGCGTATGGGATCATTACTCTTGTTTAGCGGTTGTTTAGAATTGGAGTAGTTAAAAACTAAGTGTGGGGATACGGGTTGCTAGTTTTGGACATAAAATTAAATTTTTACCACGTTTGTGACCCGTTTCCATTTCTTCCACACTTGGGATTTGTAATGATGTTATTCTCGGCACGTGGGTTTACTTGAGGGCAAGTAAAGTGTCGGGAGGAGGTAGGATTCTAAGTTTTTTGTATATTGCGTCTAGTTTAGGTCGAGTCTTGTTAGTGTCTAGTTCAGTGTTTTTTTTGTGTGTCTTTTGAGTTGTTTTTGAGTCGTCTTAGTGTCGTTATGATTGTTATTGCTTACTTGAATATCAAAACCACTCGCCCGTACTCAATCTCCATTCGGGCGAGGTTCAGTTCATACTTAAAAGAGTTTTGCAATACGTTGCTAATGTCACTTTGTTTTTGAACTACGACCGCGAATGAAATGCTATACGGCCGTTGTTTTCGTATATATTTTATATTTTATTCGTAAAAAAAATAATAAATAAAATCATAAAAAATCAGAAAAATTCTTAAAAATTCCAAAAAAAAATAAAAAACCCAAATATGAAAAAAAATAGTTTGTGATTACTAACGTTTCACCTGTTTTGCGCTTTATTGAAATGTTTTACAGGATGTCAGGTGAGGGTTCGTCTTCTGGGACAAGCAGAAAGAGGCGTATGACTACTAGATCCCGTGGCACTGCTGAGGCACAGCAGCAGCCAGCTGATGTTGTGATTAGGGAGATTAGATATCATGGACCTGGGATTCCACATGGACAGAGCACGGTTTTACGGGATAGCCGGTTGTTACAGTTTGCTGAGGGGTTTTCTGAGTGGGCGAGAGTACAGGTTCTGATGACGGTGCTGCTATTGGAGTATTGCAGGATAGTCTGGGAGTTAGTAGGTCATTTGGGACAAAGGGAGAGGTTGGAGCAGCTGCTGGGAGACAAGTTTAGATTGGTATTAAATTGTGACGCTCCACAGTATTATGAGTTGGTTTTAGAGTTTCATTCCACATTTGAGTATAGACATGTGGGGGGTTTCGCGGAGCAGGATGTGGTGTCGTTCTCACTGGGTAAGAAGGTGTACAATATGACTTTGCCTCAGTTCACAGTAGCGACGAGGTTCTATATGCAGGAGGAGGTTCAGGTGCCTGGTTTTGTGACATTGTTGAGGGGTGTAGTGAAGAAGACACAGGATTATTGTGTGATGAAGGAGGAGTTGGCCAGCTTTTGGGGTACTATTGCCACGGCACCATTCTCGAATAATATGGTAGCCTCTGATATTAGGGATCCAGTTCACAGGTTTATACACAAGATTCTGGCAACCACTCTGATAGGTCGACATGAGGGAGATAATAAAGTGAACCATCATAGTTTGTTTTGTTTGATGTGCATGATAGAGGGCCGACCAGCCAACTTGGCAAGTATTTTTGCATGGTCGATGACGAGACCCTCGAGAAGAGGGAGGCAGGCCCGGTTATATTGTGGACCGTATGTTACTTGGCTAGCAGAGAGTTTGGGGGTTTTCACTGATTATCCAGTAGAGAGGATGCACACGGGTCTAGCTCCTACGTTGATGGAGCTAAAGAGCTTTCAGTCGGCGGGCATCGTTATTAACGATGAGCCGCCAGCTTGGGCAGCGATAGTTCAGGGGCCTCAGGTACAACCTCCACCAGGTTCTGCTGCAGCTGCTGCGATGTAGGTTGTGATTCCTCCTCGATATCAGGTGCCTCTTGTTAGGCGTGAGTTACCTGTGCACCAGTATCCGATTAGGGAGCCTCGCCCAGATCCTTTGACGTTGGAGTCGGTATATGATAGGATGGAGAGTATGCACGATTATGTTGATGGCCAGTTTGTTCAGATGAGGCAGATGATGGAGACAGGTCAGAGGAGGTTAGAGGATGGCATGAGTGTTCTGATGGAGCACTTTCATTTGCAGCCACCGCCATCCTGGGAGATTGGTTTTGAGGAGCAGTGGAATGAAGGGGAGCCGGATGATGAGGATTAGTGCGAGGATGCAGCAGTGCTGATGGATTATATCTTTTGTTTTTTATCTTTTATGCTGTTTTGATCCTCATATTTTGGTCTCTACTTATATACTTAAACAGGTTGGTAGGGTTTTTGAGGTTGGTTGATACACTGTTGGATGGTTTTTGAACTAACGTTATTATGATATATATTATGTTTTGGTTAGTATGTTATGACTGATTGATAGGTCGATGTTTTGATGTCGCTTCCGTTCGCGTGTCCGAGTTTAGGAACTATTTGCTGAGCGCGTTTGGATTGGAGGGCATATGTGGTATCGACTGGCACATTGACAGTCTCACATATATTCAACTAAGTCGTTCCACTTGTATATTTTGTATAGTTTTTTTATTTCCCTTCATTATTTCTTTTGGTTTTAGGTGTTAGGAGTCGTGTTTTCATCCTTGCATTAGGGACAATGCAAAATTTTATGTGTGGGGATGGTACATTTGAGTTTTAGTTGTTAGTTTGTTTATTTTAGTCATAAAAAGTCGAAAAATACAAAAAAAACTAAAAAAAAATTCAAAAATCCATAAAAAAATTAAAAAAAATATAGAAAATGTCTTTTTGAAACAAGAAGTTTGCAAAATAAAAAACGGAAAATGATAGAAAAGTCGGGTTTTTGTTCGGGTTCAAATAATAATAATATGAGATAATATAATTGAGCTTGTGTCTAGTTTGGGATGTGCGGGTAGGCTCGATTCGGTTCTAGGTTCCTTTGATCTTAAATATACCTAATTGTCGGTCTACTAGTGGGTTCTCATCAAGGGAAAGTGGGGAAAATGAAACCGCCGATAATAGTATAAGGGATGCCGTTATAAGTTAAAATCGTTAGAGCTTCTTATCATATCTCATTGAAAGAAAAAATAGAATAAATGAGCTAGAAACTGAGAAAAGTAGCGCAAGGCCTATGTAATCTTGGTTGGGGATAGTGACACTGACCCGGAATGCCTCTAGGATGTGTGATATCAAATTGCAAAAAAATTACCGACGCCTATTGTAATCTCTCTCGGGGATGGTGACTCTGATTGGGAATGCCTCTGGGTTAGGTAAAGAAACGTCTAAGCTCAAAAGGAAAAAGAAAAAAAAATGAAAAAGGAAAAAAAATGTGAAAAGATTTGATTTTAAATTCTTTTGATCTTGGTATAAAACGGTTAGGAAATAACCCACTGGTTGTTCCTTTTGTCCTATAAGCTTGAGGGGGGGTTAGGTGGACTTGTGATTCTTAGCGTGAGACCCTAGGTAGATTGACCGCACTTGAACTAAACTTGCATGATAAGGGCTTGGAACCGGGTTTGGGTTTAAGAGGACAAGTATACTTGCAATCGCGGCTAACACAAGTTTCGATTTTGATAAGTAATTTAAGCTTTTGTCCCAAATGAGTATTCCGTCTCTGATTCTGTTTTGCATAATTCCTTTTTGAGGACGAAAAAAAAAGATAATTTGTGGGGATATTTGATGTATTGTAAAATACATCTTTATTCGCGTTCGTTTTATTCGTTTATTATTACTTTTAGTTTTGTTTTCATATAGATTGTACATACTTTTGATATATTTGCGTTTTCCAGGTCTTAGTAGCTGAAAGTGCAGGAAACGAGTTAAAATTTGACATAACGAAGTGTCGGATCGGAAAACGGAAGCTCGAAAGCTGAAACGGATCGAAAACCAGGAACTGGAGCTTTCTGGCGGGCCGCGAAGACCATGAACTTATTCTTTCGCGCCCCGCCAAGGAATTCAAATTAGTTTTTTATTTACTGCGAGTCACGAGCCGCGTAATAATTTTACTTAAGTTCTCGCGGGCCGTGAGAATGTTAAAATACGCACCGACTTCATAATTCCAACGGCTAGAGGGTTTTTAACTTATAAATACATATTATTCGATCACAGCCGCATCATTGACGGACTTTGGAGTTTTTGGAGGCTGTTTAGGAGTGATTGAAGATTCTTGAAGCTTTTGCAGGCCTAGGAATCATCGGGTAACGCTCGGGAGCACTCGGGAGTGAAGCATTCGGGTTTAATCTTCCTGTCTCTTTCTTGTTTCGATTGTTTTTGAATTGTTCTTGATGAATTCGCTTCTGATTATGATTGTTGCTATGTTTTTCGACATGATTATCGGCTAAACACTTCAAACTACCTAGGCTCTGATGAATGTTTAACAAAGATTAGATTTTTATTCGTATTAATGTTGGTTTTGGATTTTCTTGAAAAGTACACGACTTTGGAATCTTTAATTTGGTGTACATGCGTATCTTGTGTTGATTTTAATTAATTGGCCGTTTCACATGAATCTTGATGAATGTCTTTCATAGAATAGGTTCGTGTTAATTATCTAATCTTCACAGGTTTGGGTAATTTTTGGGTGAATTGGCCAATAACCTTAGAAACGGTAATTAAGAGATTATTGAAACTTGATATTCTACTAATCATGTTGCTGTGAGGCTCGAGGTTATTAATAAGTCTCTGTTTGGTATATAGCTAGGATTAGGTTTTATGAGAAATCAGTCTTAGTTCCCTAATCATACACGTGTCTATTAAACCAAGTTAAAATCTATAGTTGCCTTAGACTTTCGCGCTGTGAGGTAGATTGTCATATTAGGGCACTTTCCAAGAAGTTTGAGGACTGTGAGGAAATCTAACAACCGGTAGTCATAACAGCCTTGTAGAGTCTCACAAGTTTCTTCCTGAGAAGGGTCGGGAGGTCTTAGTATGGATTTCTTAGGGTTTAGCATTAAAAGATCCCGGTTCCATACCACGTTAATTTCGAATAGAAATCCATTCCTAGTTGAACATGAGTCTAGCCTAGGTAGCCTTCATCATCACTGAGTTAAGTCTTCGTCCAATTTCGCGTCTAATTAATCCAGTTAGTTTAGTTTAATTTTAATTTCAAATTTAGGATTTTTAGCAACCCCCCCAATCAAATAAACAAATTAGTTAAGTTATGTCAGTCTTAGTCTAGATAGAGTCTTAGCATAATTTAATTGAGTCTCGTGGATTCGATATCCGGACTTACTTAGCTTTACTAGTGTCGATCGTTTCGCTTGCCGGTTAGTAGTTATTCGAGTTTAGAGAGTCTAGATTATTACTTTGAGTCTAGATTTAGGTTAATTTTAGTTGTTTTTATTAAACTACTTTTAGCACATGTAACACCTCGAAAAATCACGTCCAATGATGTATTGACACGTGTAATAAACCCTAATAAAGTCAAATGTTGAATTTAAGGGACTAATTTTTCGAAAAATTGAAAACTTTAATTATGAAAGGACTGGAAGTGTTAGAATACCTAAAATAAGTTTCTAAATAACCTCTCATGATAATTATATTCACAAATGAGCCACTTGGCGATCGAGTGTAGCCGTTTGCGGAATAGATTGAAAGTTTACGCAATAAAGGGTTAAAAGCGTCAACATGTTAATTCTTACCTCTGAATGACCTTTTGACAAACCGGGAGCTTCATGATATTTGATTATACTCTCGGGAATGCCAATTATTGGCCGTCTAAGGTTTTTATGCCTATAAGTAAAGTTACGCGCAACTTTGCAAGTTAGAGGGACTAAAAGTGTCAATATGTTTAATTATACCTCTGAATGATCTTTTAGCTAACCCGAAGCATCGTGATGTTTAATAATACTTTCAAGAATGCCTAATATGGATTAGATGAGGCTTCAATGCTATTAAATTATGAGATGCGCAAGTTGCGCAATAGAGGGACCTAAAGCGTCAACTTTCGAATCTACGCCTCTCGGTGACCATTTAAGCGAACGGGAGTGTAGTAATAATTAAGTATATGCTTGGGAATGACCAATATGGGCCATGGAAGGCTTGGATATCATTAAACAACATTCCGCGCTACTTTACGCAATTAAAGGACTATTTGCGTCAAACTGCAAAAGTATGCCGATTCCTATGGTAACGGACCTTCCGGAATATGACCATGAGTTAAACATACTCTAATTATCCTTTATATATCTTAGATATAGGCTTAGAGGTGTTTGGTGCGCAAAAATAAACTTTCAAGTCCACCAGGGACTAAAAGTGTCAAAAAGTGCACAAGTTTGCATTTTCGCTCATATCTCACATTCTGAATATCTCCGGACACCCAAAAAATTTATGTAAGCATTAAGATATTTTATTTCAGTGATCGCCTTGATAAAATTCCATTCGTCGCGTAGTTTAGACCGTTTTTCGCGTCCGTTCATGTTTCGTCGTAATTAGACGAACAACGTGACCGTACGGCCAAACGAACCGACATCCGACATGTTTTTGAGTATGTTTCATGTCCCCTATGTGTGAACATCATAGTGGAGCCTTAAAATGAGGTTAACGGGCCTTAATCGTGCCTAAAATAACCTTAAAAGCTCACAGGGACCAATTCTATCATTATTGAAACTGCTGTTGCTGGGCTGGATTGTCAGGCGGGCCGCGTAAGACCACACAGACATCTCACGCGGGCCGCGAGGCCTGCACAGATGTAGAACAGCTGCAAACAGCCTGTTATTCGCTGGTTTTTGTTCAAACTAGTTTTCATACTCACAAATATCATTCTATGGGCTGCCAATAGTATTAGAAAACCATGGGTAAGACGTGTACGGCTGAGATTAAAGCTCGGGAATCGAGGAACGATCCTAACGGTTCTTGTTTTCCTATAAATACCCCCTTTGATTTGGGTTTCACTTGCACCATTCATTCATTTCTGAATTCTCTGAATTACATGAGGGTCTTGAGCTTCTTGAGAACCTCTCTCAGTCCTTTGGACTCTTGTAAGTATTCTTTCGTGCTTAGTTTAAACCGTTTAGCGTTTAGACCGAAAAGTCAAGCGTTTTTTTATAAACGCTTTGACTTTAAGACGGTTAAGCCATGGTTCGCAACGAGCATGGCTACGTGACCGTAATTAGGAAGATGTTTAACCCTCAAAAGGGCACCTCCTAATTACCACGCTTACTTAGTTAAATTGTCGGGTCAAATGAAAGTCAAACGGGTTAGTTTTAAATAAATTCATAACTAATAATATAGAAGCCATATAATCAGTTTTCTCACTTTAATAACTTGGTAAATATTAGTTGAACATGCCTAAGCATGATTCAACCCAACAATTCTAAGTATAGGCTCGGTTTGGAACCAAAAGTCGCAAAAGTTGACTTTTGCTTTGACTTTCAGTTCTGACCCGATTTAGCTTAAGTTTAGATATGCCTTGGGATTCCTTTAGGACCAGGTTATAGGTTAGTGTAACCCTCTGAGGTTATACAACTTGGATCCTTAGTTATCCTATTCATAACATGTTTCCGTTATATGCTTAAATGTTGACCATTATGCCCTTTTGACCTTAAAACGAGAATTTTGAAAATGTGAGAGGACAATAATCTTTATTACTGATATATAAACTTGTCCCTAAAAATTTGGCATCAATTTGAGGTCTAGATTAGGAGTTATGCTCATTAGCGTAAATGAAAGGCTTTTTATTAATTAAACGGCATAATTAGCGTATATCCTATCTAAACCCGATTTTTGATACCAAAATTTTTACCTACTGATATAAAATAATATTTTGGGATTTTTGAAGATTTTTATTTATTTTTAGGCTGAGCATAACATAGGGTTCTAGGCTTGATTCGGTAATTGCCGGTTTTGCCCTTTTGGGCTATAAAATGAGTTTTTCAAATCATTTTGATTCCAAACCTTTTTCTACTGATCTATTATGATAAATAAAACATTTTAAGCTTTCTGTAATGATAAAAATATCAGCTTTTCTTATAAAAACCCGGAAATCGCTTAAAATCGCTTTTTACGCGTTTTTAACGTATAGTATAAGTTAAAACTATTTTTAACAAATAAGGTTTGATACCTACTAATGTTTTAAGTAAATTTTCATAATTAAACAGTAGGCAAAAGTTTTAAACACAGAATTCTAATTTTGACCTTTAAAGCTTAAGTGAAATTACCAAAATGCCCCTTCGGTGCATAGTTTGGTTATAATTAATAAATTTCACATATATGTAATACCCTAATGATATAACTTATTAAATTAAGTATTTTTACTGATTATATTAGACCTAAAACCTCAGATATATATTTAACCTCTCTTATAACCTTTAAAATGACCAAAATACCCCTACGGGGCATAACTTGGTTTTAAATTCGTTTTTGGCATAATGAAAGGTATCCTACTGATATCACAACATATTTAAGGCATATTAACTTAGGAAACCTGTTCATGACTCATATGGTTACCCGTTACGCACTTTTCGCGTTCGGATCGGCTTATGTAACTAGTTTGCATAAATTAGCCGAAACGGGTCAAACCTTATCATTTTTATCTCAAAATCCAGAACGTGTTTAGTTTACCCTTATTACACAAGTATACAAGCTTGTTGGGTCTAAACCACATTCTAAACCGGTCATCGCTTAATCATGCGCTTTGAACCGTATCTTCTTTTAAAACTAACCGGTCTAAGCATAGGCTTAATTAAGACCCGTTAGAAATCTAATAGGTTATTAAAAACCTTCATTCCAGATTTAGGAGCCCAGTAAAAGCTATCTGTACTTGCTGATTTGATATACGACTGGGATTGAATTTATATTTAGCTCAGGTAAATACTTTTAACTTATTTTCCCTATATGGGCTTGGGGTACGGTATATAAAATACCGCTTGGTCGGACATTGCATCTTTAATTGTATGAAGGTTAAATCATTGAAATGTCCTGTTTGAAAATGTTTTTTTTACTTAAAGCCTTTGGGGGGTTAATGACCATGTCCCGGATATCCTTGGCATCATTTTACGAAATGGCCACGACCTAAGCACGGGGTGTAGACGTACACCCGTCAGTGCCTAAATAAATAATGTGGTGTGTCTATTGATCTTTAACCCGGCATGAACCGGGCTACTGAACGCATAGGAAACATGTAATTCTTTTACAAGTATTATATACAAATAATTATCCCATGTTATAAAATGTTTTGTGCCACGTGCATTCAAACCAATTTTCAAACCTTTTCAAAATGAGTCAGTTGATTGTATTTACCAGTGTAAACTGACGTATTTTCCCAAAAAGGGTTAAGTGCAGGTACTAAGTGTAATAGGCTGGCCTCTCCTTAGCATCATTAAGAGTCTCGCAAGCTTGGATGCAATAAGTCTGATGAACTATGTTTCCTTTTTAATTGATCCGCCTGTGGATCCATCTTACATTCCGTTGTAATATTAAATATTACTTTTGAATCAGTTTGTAATATTTTTATCCTTTGCTTCCACTGTGCATTTAAATTGTGTTGTTTGACTACGATGATATCAACTACGTCACGATACTCCCCACCGGGCCCACTGGTAATACGTGGAAATATCGGGGTGTGACAGCACATCAAACACCCAAAAGTGCGTTAAACTAAAATGGGTTCGAGTATACTCACAGTGCGTGTCTAACTAGTAAATACGGTTTGGTTGGATTGAAGGGAGCGCTGGGTCAGCCTGCGTACGGAAACAGATGCATAAGTCTTCCTTAGGGCTGAACGGTCGTAAATAGGGTGTCGAGCGAGTTAAGTGTTTGACAGCGCATCCGCATGGATGGACGCCATCTGGACGGATGGACGCCATCCTGATGGTTGGCCTCTTTCGCTTAGAACGATAAAAACTTGAAGTAAAACCGATGTTTTAAAATAGAAGGGAAAATGTTTGGAGTTAGTACAAAGCCTATCCGGGCGGATGGATATGGTCAATACGGACGGATGGTCTGTGTTCAAAGTTTGCAAAATTTTCTTGAAAAAAGGGTTTTAAATTAACGGAGACGGCGTGACGACGTCTCAAATAATGGAAAATACCAAATCCAGTTCATTCGGCTGGATGGGCCCTGCCCATTCGGACAAACGTGCTGTTCTTGATGAAGATTCATGTTTGACCCGTTAATCAGTCCATCTCTTCGGTGGAAATCAGTTTGCGAGCTGGCTTTCGACTAGGGAACGAGTCGAGAGTCTGACTGAGTCCTGATTCCACCAAATTTGTGTAAAAACCAAAGAATAGTTCAAATCAAGTTGAAAAGTGTTGAAATCTTTCATAACTTGATCCCATCTCGATTGAATGATGCTCCACAACAGTTTCCCTAAGCAAATTGAGTGGAAACCATCATCGAGGTGGCTGGAATCAAGGATTTTTGAGAAAAAGTTGGAGTGTGTGTGTGTGTGAGTGTGATTTTGATGAAGAAGATGGAGTAGAAGTGAAATGGAGTGAAGATTGAAGAAGATTTGAGAGAAAATTCTTACAAAATGGCCTTGATTCGCGTCTGAGAAGCTTGGGAGTGGATGGGAGTGCAAAGTGTTGAAATGGGGGTGTACGGCGGGTATTTATAGAGGACGGCTAAGTTTAAGTCGGTGCGCGGGTGGCGGTGTCCGGATGGCTTCATCCGGACGGATGGGCCTCATCAGGACGGATGGGCTCCATCAGGACGGATGGGCTCCATCCGGGCGAATGGCCCATTCGGACGGTGAGTTCCGATTTTGTTAGTTTTCCAACTTTGGTTCGTTCGTTAGGCGTTGCTATGCGTTTTATTGTGATAAATCGAGTTGTGCGAATAGCGTTGAGTTTACGTTGCGATAGCGTTTTCGAGTATCATTCCAAACATACAAAGCACACACAAGTGAAGCACATAAGATCACACATCATAACATTACTACTACTAATAACAGTGTTTGCGATTTAGCGTGTTAGTCATGATAAGCGAATGCGGAGGCGTGCGATAACCACACAAACACACTCGACAAATAAGATAGCATAATTCTCTGTAATTCGTGTTGCGTAAGCGTTGCTAGTAATAAGCGTTTAAACGTGTGGTGGTGCAATGTGATGAAAATGTATTTAGTATAATATAACCCTTTTATTTATATCGAATCTCGGAGTACAAGATAGTTACTAATCGAAGTGAAAGAAAATAGGTAACGATCCGAAAAGTCGGGTTGTTACAGCCTCCCCTACTTTAGGAAATTTCATCCCGAAATTAAGGAGCAGGCGTAACAAAAAGCTGCAGATATTTAGCTTTCATATCACTTTCGAGTTCCCAAGTGAACTCGGCGCCACGTTTGCCTTCCCAGCGAAACTTCACTATGGGAATGCGTGAGCGTCGGAGTTTCTTGGTCTCTCGATCCATGATTTCTACTGGCTTTTCCACAAATTGTAGGGTCTCGTTTACTTGCAAATCTCAAGAGGCACATGAAGATTTTCTTTAGCTAGGCACTTCTTGAGGTTTGAGATGTGGAAAGTCGGGTGTATGTTGCTGAGTTCATCTGGTAATTCGAGTCGGTAGGCCACTTTACCAATTCTTTCCAGAATCTTAAAGGGACCCACGTATCGTGGTGCTAGTTTCCCTTTCTTTCCGAATCAGATCACCCCTTTCCAAGGTGAAACCTTTAGGAGTACGTGATCACCAACTTCGAACTCAAGGGGCTTGCGGCGTTTATCGGCATAGCTCTTTTGACGACTCCGAGCTTTCAGGAGATTGTCTCGTACTTGGAGGATCTTGTCTGTCGTTTCTTGTAGTAACTCGGGACCGGTAATTTGTGTGTCTCCGACCTCGTGCCATACAATAGGCAATCGACATTTTCTACCATATAATGCCTCAAAGGGTGCCATCTGGATACTAGCGTGATAACTGTTATTGTACGAGAATTCTACTAAAGGTAAATGCGAATCCCAATTACCACCAAAATCTATAATGCACGAACGAAGCATGTCTTCAAGGGTGCGAATTGTGCGCTCAGTCTGACCGTCGATCTGGTGATGGAATGCGGTACTGAGGTTAAGGGCCGTACCGAGAGTGGGTTGAAAAGTCTCCCAGAAACATGAGGTAAAACGACCATCGCGGTTAGAGATGATATCGCGAGGCATCCTGTGTCGACAAATGACTTCGTCAGTATAGATTCGTGTTAATCGTTCTACCTTGAAGTCTTCTCGTATCGGTAGGAAATGGACGGATTTCGTAAGATGATCAACGATAACCCAAATGCTATCGTGACCATAGGGTGTGCGAGGGAGTTTTGTAATGAAATCTATGGCTATACTTTCCCATTTCCACATCGGGATTTCGGGTTGCTCGAGTAAACCAGAGGGTCGCTGATGTTCGGCCTTAACCTTCAAGCAACTTAGGCATTTTGAAACATACAAGGCGATATCCTTCTTCATGCCCGGCCACCAGGACCTGGAACGGAGGTCCTGGTACATCTTGTCGGCACCGGGGTGAATGGAATATCGGGACTTGTGAGCTTCAGCCATCAATATTTCACTGAGGTTATTGCGACTAGGAATCCAAATGCGGTCGAGATAGTGAAAGATTCCATTCGATTTTCTCACCAGCTGATTTTCGGTACCAAGTATCCTTTCTTCCCTTATGGTATTCTCAAGAAAACAACCATGTTGCGCGTCGCGAATGAAGGACTCGAGATCGTTTTGGGCTTAGGTATCACGAACACTATATACATAGCTTCGTCGACTAAGAGCATCGGCCATGACATTTGCTTTGCCTGGGTGGTAGCATATCTCACAATCGTATTCGTTGAGAAGTTCAATCCATCTGCGTTGGCGCATGTTCAGTTCTTTCTGGTTCAAGATGTGTTGTAGGCTCTTATGATCGGTGAAGACCGTACACTTTGTACCATAAAGGTAGTGTCGCCATATCTTTAACGCAAAAACAACTGCATCGAATTCGAGATCGTGGGTTGTGTAGTTCTTCTTATGGACCTTGAGTTGTCGAGAGGAGTATGCGATAACCTTGTCTCGTTGCATAAGAACATAACCAAGACAGAGGTTAGAGGCATCGCAATAAACAACGAAATCGTCGTTTCCGTCGGGCAGTGTAAGTACGGGAGCGTTGCAAGCATATATTTGAGGGTTTGGAAGTCTTCCTCCTGTTTGGGACCCCAAACAAAAGGTTTATCCTTCTGAGTTAGAGCGGTAAGCGGTACGATGATTTTAGAAAAGTCAGCGATAAATCGATGGTAATAACCCGACAATCCAAGGAAGGAACGGATTTCGGATGGTGACTTCGGCGTAATCCAACTCTTGACTACTACGATCTTCGCGGGGTGACGTGAATTCCTTTACTATTAACGATGTGACCGAGGAATTGCACCTCCTTGAGCCAAAATTCACACTTGGAGAACTTGGCGTAGATGCGATTTCCTTGAAGAAGTTCGAGAACTAGACGGAGATGTCACGCGGGTTCGGCTCTCGACTTCGAGTAGATAAGGATATCATCGATAAACACAATAACGAAGCGATCAAGGAAGGATTTACACACACGGTTCATCAAATCCATGAAGACCGCGGGTGAATTTGTGAGACCAAAAGGCATGACCACGAATTCATAATGGCCATAACAGGTACGAAAAACGGTTTTTGGAATGTCTTGCTCTTGAATACGCAACTGATGATACCCAGAACGTAAATCAATCTTCGAGAAACACGTAGCGCCTTGGAGTTGATCAAATTAATCGTCTACTCGGGATAGAGGGTAGTGATTCTTGATAGTAAGCTTGTTGAGTTCCCTATAATCGATGCACATTCGGAACGATCCATCCTTCTTTTTCACAAAAAGGAGATGTGTGCCCCATGGTGATGTGCTAGGGCGTATGAAGCCTTTATCAAGTAACTCCTGGAGTTGGCGAGAAAGTTCACGCATTTCGGATGGTACGAGGCGATAAGGAGCTTTGGCAACAGGGTTAGCACCAGGGATAAGGTCGATACGATAGTCAATATCGCGAGTAGGGGGTAGACCAGGTAAATCGTCAGGAAAGACATTAGGAAAATCACGAACCACAAGTACCTTTTCCATCGACTTTTTTTCCTCCTCTGCTACTACAATGTGGACTAAGAAAGCCAAGTATTCCTTGCGGTAAGTTATCCATCTAAAGTACGACATTGATTTTTATTTCATTGATTTTTAACAACTATCATGCCAAACTTAGTATGATAAAAGCACCATATGGTGGTTGGCAGTATCTTAGTTTGTCCCATAGATTACTTTCATGCCTGGCCAGTATGAAGGTTTAATGCATGGAACCTCTAAGATCTCCTAATGATCATATTGTACTAATATCAGCTAATAGTAAGCATCTAAATATATTTTGGCAATATTGCTACCTCAAGAATGATCCTTGATTTTATGGACCCATTTTATTATTTTCCTTCAAATATTATGAAGGTCACATTTATTGCTCCTACCTTATCAAATAGATCTCTTGATTGCTCAATAGGCGAAGGCTAAAAGCACATGTTCCCACCAATGAGTGGTTGAGAAAGTGTAGATTTTCGTCCAACTATGAGACGATATGTATCCCAAATCTCCAACTAAGGCGAGGGACCTATATTTAAACGTCGACTGAGACGTATCCCAAATCTCCAACTGAGAAGAGGGACCTATATTTAAACGTCAACTGAGACGTATCCCAGATCTCCAACTAAGGAGAGGGACCTATATTTAAACGTCGACTGAGACGTATCCCAGATCTCCAACTAAGGAGAGGGACCTATATTTAAACGTTGACTGAGACGTATCACAAATCTCCAACTAAGGAGAGGGACCTATATTTAAAATTCGACTGGGACGTATCGCAAATCTCCAACTGAGGAGAGGGACCAGTATTAAATACATCGACTGAGACGTATCCTGAAATCTCCAACTAATCCCAACTATGTGGAAGGAGAAGGATTAAAAATGCCAAGTCTATATGGTAAGACAAATTGGTCGGAAGCCCATGATCAATCAAGCAAATATATTTCCTTTTAAATTTATTCGGTCTACTAGTTCTTACGTAATTAAGACTAGTAAATGACCATGATAAAAGACTCTGTCTTAAATATATATTCCCACCAATGGTAGTGGTTGAAAAGGGTATAGTAGTGGAAAACTAATTCCCTTCCACCGATATAATCATAATAATCTATAAGTGATTCTCGTCCAACTATGTGACGGCACTTATCTCAAATCTCTAACTAATTCCCGACTATGAGGAAAGGAGATAAAATTTTCATCCAACTATGTGATGTTAATTATCCAAAATCTCCAACTGAGGAGAGGGATCTATATTTAAATGTCAACTGAGACGTATCCCAAATCTCCAATTGAGGAGATGGATCTATATTTAAACGTCAACTGAGACGTATCCCAAATCTCCAACTGAGGAGATGGATCAATATTTAAACGTCGACTGAGTCGTGTTCAAAATCTCCAACTAATCCCAACTGTGTAGAAGGAGAGGAACCATATTTAATACATTGAATGAAACATATCATTAAATCTCCAACTAATTCCCAACTGTGTGGAAAGGAGAAAACTCATGTCCAACTATGAGACGATAATTGTTCCAAATCTCCAACTAATCCCAACTATATGGAAGGAGAGGAACCATATTTAATATGTTGACTGAAACGTATCATTAAATTTCCAACTACTTCCCAACTGTGTGGAAAGGAGAAAACTCTCGTCCAACTACTAGATGATAATTGTTCCAAATCTCCAACTAATCCCAACTGTGTGGAAGGAGAGGAACCATATTTAATACGTTGACTAAAACGTATCATTAAATCTCTAACTAATTCCCAACTGTGTGGAAAGGAGAAAACTCTCGTCCAACTATGAGACGATAATTGTTCTAAATATCAACTAATCCCAACTGTGTGGAAGGAGTGGAACCATATTTAATACGTTGACTGAAATGTATCATTAAATTTTCAACTAATTCCCAACTGTGTGGCATGGATTGGTTAGTCTAAAAAACCAAGCCTGTATTGCTTGCAATAAAAACTTATCGAAATTAAATCCCCATCTGGTGATATACTCTCTATTTGTGGAAGATCAACACTATGGATTGCCCAAGAAAGCTTTTATGGTTAAGGCATCCAAGTGATTGAAAAGAGAATGTGTCATCTACATGACACAAGTAACTTTTGACGAACTGGAGTCGAAGGCTGAAGACCTTTTGGTGGATGGACATGAGAAGTCCATAGCCACCTTTGAAGCAAAATGCTTAACATGTTCGCAAGTGAGTCGAACATCATAGACCACCTGGTCTGCAATGATAAACTGGAAAATTCCCACATAGATTTGGGAAATGGTAATAATGGATCTAATTTCCAAGTTACCTAAGATCAATCATGGCATTGACGCGATGTGAGTTATAGTCGACATACTGACTAAGTCGACACTTCTTGTCAATTAAGGAAAACTTATACTTCTGACAAGTTAAGCTATATAAAGACAACATCAAGTCTCCTTATGGAGTACCGTTGTCTATAGTATCGGATTGAGATACTAATTATATTCTATAACACCTCGTAAAATCACGACCAATATAATAAAGACACGTATCATGCACTTTAAACGTGTAATGGATTGATCTGGAGGGACTAAAATTGTCAAACAATGTAAATATGTTAGTAAAAGGATCCGAAGTGTCAACATGCCATTCTTGTGCCTCTGATTGACCTCATATGACGTTCGTATTCTTTAATGAATAAATTGACGGACATTTTGTGTTTAAATTGAGGATTCTACGAAGCATAGGGGTTAAAAGTGTCAATATGTTAAACGTTACCTCTGAATGACCTTTTAACGATCCCAAAAACATTGTAATAATTTAATATTTAGATCTCAAGAATATTAGTTATCAATTTTGTGGAGTTTCGATGAAAACAAGACTTTTCGGGTGATCGTACAACTTACCGGGAGCTTAACGGAGTTAGTTTTTGACCCAAGGCCCTTAAAAGTTAACTATGGGGGTCATAAGTGCAATAAACAAAAGTTATTTTAATTAAAAATGGACCAGGGACTGAAACTGCAATAAATGAAAGTTGTTTTCCGGTCAAAGAGGAGCCACGCGGCCCGCGTAGACTCCTTAAGAATCTAACGTGGCCCGCGAGAGGAGCACCAACGACCAAAAACATGCACAGTTGCAGGTTCAGCCTGTTACACCGCCTTTGCATGCAATTTTTCGATACCAGGGTCTGAGCCAACAGTTTTTCATGCACTAGGGACACATGGGATCATCTGGTTACTATAGATTTGCAGATGGAATGATCTTGGAGCTCTAAAAATCCTATATAAGGTCCTTTGTTTGCACTTGTTCATTTCACACTTGAATATTTCACTCAAAACTCATTCTCTAAAGTCCCTTGGAGCTCTAGGAAGCTTTCTTCTGTTTTATTTTCGTGCTAAGGACCATAGTAAGTGTTCTTAGCCTCCTAAGTTCAAGTTTTATTAGTTTAATGACCAAAAGTCAAAGCCATCGTAATTAAGCTTTGACTTAGTGTTTAATCACTAATGGTCCAGCCATTATTCGAATTGAAAGTGGCTATGAGTTGGTAATTATGTAGGTAATAAACCCTTAAAAGGGCACCTACTGATTATCACTCTAACTTGGTCAATTGTCGGGTCAAACTTATTAATAAAAAGTCAACAGAAGCAATTTTTACAAATAAATACATAACTGATAATGCTGAAGTTATGGAACATGTTTTAACACTTAAATGACTTGGTAATTAATATAAGAACATGTTTAGGCATGTTCAACCCGACAATTCTGAGTTTAGGCTCGGTTCGCAATCGAAAGTCGCAAAAGTAGACTTTTGCTTTGACTTTCAGTTCTAACCTGATTTAGCTTGTTTTAGATATGCCTTAAGGTTCCTTTAGGACCATATTACATGTAAGTATAATCCTCTGAGATTATACTATATGGTTCCTTTGAAATCTGAATCATTTGCATGTTTCCGTTAAATGCTTAAATGTTGACCATAATGCCCTTTTGATATTAAAACAAGATTTTTGAAAATGTGAGTGCACTAAAACCTTTATTACTAATATTTAAGTATGTCCTAAAAATTTGACATCAGTTTATGGTTTGAAATGAGAGTTATGCTCGATATCGTAAAATGAAAACTTTTTATTAATTAAATGGCATTTTTGATATAAATCCTATTTAAACTCAAATTTTTACACCAAACCTTTTACCCACCGATGTAATATAATATTTAGGGATTTTTGTAAATTTTTATTAAATTTTAAACTGATCATAACATAGAGTTCTTGCATAGACTCGGTAATTGACGATAATGCCTTTTTTGCTAATAAAATGAGTTTTACACATCCTTTACATATCAAACCTTTTTCTACTAATTTTACATATTAAATAAGTTATTTTAAACAGTAAAGGCTGCTCAAAATCTCAGATTTCCTTATTCAACCCGAATATCGTCAAATACCGACTTTTATGAGATTTAAACGCATAGTATGGGTTAAAACTATATTTGACACTTAAAACCTATTACCTACTGATATTATAAGCAAATTTTTATACTTTAACAGTAAGTAAAATTTTTGAACTCAGATTTCTAAATTTGACCCTTATAACATATGTGAAATGACCAAAATGCCCCTACGGTGCATAGCTTGGTTATAAATGATAAATTTCACATATATATGATATCTTATTGATATAACTTATTAAAATAAATATTTTACTAATTATTTTAGACCAGAACCTCAGATTATTATTTAACCTCTTTTATGAGCTTTAAAATGACCAAAATAACCCTACGGGGCATAAATTGGTTCTAAATTCGTTTTGGGCATAATGGAAGGTATCCTACTGATATCACAACATATTTGAAGCATATTAACTTGTGGAACCTATACATGATTCATTTGGTTACCCGTTAAGCGTATACGCATTCGGTACGATTGATGTAACTAGTTTGCATAAATTAACCGAAACAGGTCAAACCTTATCATTTTTACTTCAAAATCCAGAATGTGTTTAGTTTACCCATTTTATACAAGTCTTCATACTTGTCGGGTCAAAATCACATTCTAATCCGGTCTTCGCTTAATCGTGCGTTTTGAACCGTAAACCTTTCTTTAAAACTAACCGGTCTAAGTTTAAACTTAAGTAAGACCCGTTAGGAATCTAATAGGTTATTAAAACCTTCGTTCCAGATTAAGGAGCCCAGTAAAAGCTATTTGTACTTGCCGATTGATATACGACTGAGGATAAAATTATATTTTTGCTTAGGTAAATACTTTTAACTTATTTTCCGTTATACGGGCTTGGGATACGGTATTATAATAATACCGCTTGGTCGGGTATTGAATATTTAATCGATTAGTGGTTAAAATCATTGAGATAACCCGATTTAATCTGTCTTGTTTGATGCAATGCCTTTGGGGGGTTAATGACCATGTCCTGGATATCCTCGGCTCATTCATTTGAAATGGCCATGACTTAAGCACGGGGTGTAGGCATACACCTGATAGTTGCGTATGTAAAAAGGTACCCCACTCGTGAGGAAACTTCTTGTGGGTATTATACCAAGTGGTGTGTCTATTAATCTTGTTTCGGCTCTTCTAACCGAGCCCTGAATGGACGACAAACATATAAATCTGTATACAAGATTATTTTTAAATAATTGTCCCAGGTTATAAAAGAATTTTGTGCCTTGTGCATTTTAAATCAATTTTATAAACACTTTTCAAAAGAGTCGGTTAATTGTATTTACCAGTGGTACACGCTCTAAGACTCAATCTGTGGCTCATAGTAAGCCCCCTTCTAAAACACACGAGTCAAAGAAGGACGATGCTCGTCACTCGTCAAATCAGCAAAATATCCCGTCGAAGAAGTTTGTGCTCAATCAAGAGCCACGTGTTAAGACCTGTTCTTATAAATATTTCGTCTCCTGCAAGCCCAGAGACTTCACAGGGGAGAAAGGAGACATTGACTGTATGACATGGCTCGATGAGATGGATACAGTGGTTGATATTAGTGGTTGTGCAGAGCAGGACATTGTGAAGTTTGTTTCACAATCCTTTAAAGAGAAGCTTTTTCTTGGTGGAGGTCCCTAGTCCAAGCTACAGGAAAGATCCCGTTGTATAATATGACTTGGGATCAGTTTGTTGCTCTAATCAAAGAAAATTTCTGTCCTCAACATGAAGTTGATAAAATTGAAACTGATTTCTTGACCTTGGTCATGAAGAATTTAGACTGTCAAGTATACCTTACAAGTTTCAACACCATGTCTCGATTGGTTCCTTACTTGGTCACACCGGAACCAAAACGCATAGCTCGTATTATTGGAGGTTTAGCTCCGGAAATTAAGGCAAGTGTGAAAGCATCAAGACCTACCACTTTTAGGTCAGTGGCTGATCTGTCCTTATCTATTACTCTTGATGCGGTTAGGCAGAAATCGCTCAAGAATTCTAAATAAGGGAAAAGGAAACGTGAGGATGAAAACTCACACCGTTCTGATAAGAAACATAACGGGAACTCAGAGTACAAGAAGGGTTCCGTGTTTAAAAAGGACAACCAGCAGTCGGGTGAGAAACCCAAATGTAAGACCTGTTAGAAACGTCACTTTGGAAAGTGTAGGTTGGAGTTGAAATCACAATCGCAGTCGAAGCCGTTTGGGTGTTGGATCTGCAAGTCCAAGGAGCATAAGAATTTGGATTGCAAGAAGTTAAAAGATGCAACTTGTTACAATTGTAACGAGAAGGGGCATATCAAGACTAACTGACCAAAATATGCGAAGAAGCCTGAGAGGCTAAAAAGACCAATGCTCGGGTCTTTCAGATGAATGCACGAGAGGCCATTCAGGATGACAACGTGATAACAGGAACCTTTCTTATCAATGTTGTAAAGGTGATCGTGCTTCGGGATCTAAGGCATCAACACGCTAAGTCCCAGCAAACAAAGATAAGTGAGGGAGGTATAGTCCAATCATTCGACGCTGAGACATCCAACTCAGGGACGTTCGTACTAGCACCTAACATTCTACACAGTTCGCTAGGCATTCAAAGGAGTGTTCACGTGATACTCGATAGCATCGAGATTCGGAAGGATTCAGAGAGAAGTGAAAAGGCCACGCTCGAGTAGGAGACAATCACTGCTGTGACTCCTATAAATTTGTTACGTTTCTCACTGATTAAATAACAGAACAGAACCCCTTTTTCACTTGCTAAGGCTCACTAGGACTCGCATGCACCCCACATTATTATTATGTGTGCACCCTCAATAATATTGCGATTTGCATGCTCATCTCAGTTCCTCTTAACTCATGTCAAATGGTTCCTCAAACTCGAGTAGCAAATAAAGAACATCACAAAACATGAGTCATGAATGTCTAAGGTAACACCACACTATCATCCCCTTAACACATGCAAGTAACACATGAATCCATACTGTTGTGCTCAACGTGCAATCACATGCAATATCATATGTAAGTGTTCACTAGTTATGCAGTACAATGAGTAAACAAGAGACGAACCTTGCAATCTGGAGCTGAGTGTCATGGTCGTATTCACGTATTCAGAACTGTTCGGTTATAGTCTGGTTTTATAAAAACATTTTTAAAACCAAGTTTACTATAACCAGTGGCTCTGATACCAAACTGTCACACCCCCAGAAATACCCCAAGCGAAAACCCCCGCGAGGCGTGTGACGTACCAGGATCTAGCCACCAATCACATTGAACTCATACAAGATTTTAAATGAAACTTTCATTCATTAACATAAAGGGTTACAAAACAGTAATTACAAATCATTGTATTCAGCGGAAGCATAAATCGTTAGTTAAGTGTTTCATAAACCATATGTATGATAACCATTAGACTCGTCTCGCGATTCCATGTATCTCGACCCATGACCACTCCAGCATCCCAGACAGCAAGTTCCACATCCACACATACCTATAACCTGCGAGCATGCACACACATGTATCAGACAACGCTGGTGAGTTCATAGTTTTACGAAAACGTTAGTTACCCAGTGTTTTAATTCCGTTCATTGATTACAATGTTGATAATACCTCGGATACAAGATGGCTCCTGATTCATTTTGCCCATTCCCCAATGCTCCTATCAAAGCATTGGGCATGACTGAGTCATTAGTTCACACCCGTCCTCTCAGGTACGGGGTGAGGGTGCCAAACCTAGATAGCGCTACCAACTAATACTCCGTTACCTCTCAGGTAACAAACAAGATGGGACTTAAAGGTGATAGGACGAGTGTATTATCCAACATCCCAGATTTTACCCACAAGACGTATTCCTCTCAGGAATACCCAATTGATTTACCCAAAAACCTATCCCTCTCAGGGATACCCAATGACTGTCCCAACCACCGGGACGCATGCTCAAGAGGAATGAACTCACCTTTGGTTTGCTCGGTAAGATTAGTTACTTTGTTTATCAATTGATCAAGCACGTCCTAACATGGTTTACCAATAACAATCAGTTTTTCATTACTATCAAGCCACTAACAGGAAGTCACAACTCATGTGTCCTAATAATCATAACAGATGGGGCGAGGTATCAAATCACATGTGAATGTCACAATTCAATACATAACAGATGCATGTTCTACCCACACAAAACCAGTCAGGTTTCTCATTCTTAACAATATTGTTATCATGCAACAACTGGTATCTGTAAACACAAGTATTCATTTTCACATACACCTCAAACTGTTTACTGTACTGTCTACTAGCACGGCGAAAAACCCAGGCGATGAAACACCACCATGTTTCGTCGAGTCACACATGACGAAACACCACCATGTTTCGTCGAGTCACACATGATGAAACACCACCATGTTTCGCCGAGTCTCACATGACGAAACACCACCATGTTTTGTCGAGATCAGTTAACAGGGCCTTGGTCACATAACATCAATTCCATATTTTTCAGCATAATCAAAGGATCAAGCGACGGTTACACTATGATGTTCTTATCAATCTTAATCGCATAGCAGTTACACATCAGCGGATCAATGGGCCAAACAACAGTCAGTGCACTCATTCAAGCAAACCCTAATTATCCTAACTGTTTCATCAACATCAATCATTCCAATCATCATTCAGTTTATTCTAAATACATAATCATCATCGACTCAATTCATAACATTCATATACCCTACAATACGATTTAATGACATGTGTTTTATCAAATACTAGGTCATAATTAGCATGATATCATTAGTCGACTATTTCATACCAATATTCGTTTCATCGCCGTTTTTCACATTGATTCACATGAACACATAATATCATTTCATCATTATCTCTATTAGCATGCAATCCTAGCATAACAATCATGTACCAACACAACCACATAAAACAAGAGGGTTAAATTGCACAACGATGAGAACATACTAACCAAATAATCAAGATAGGAGATCGAGACGATCCTTCGAGATGAATCAAGGCTGCCGTCGACTTGTTTTAGAGAGTAGGTGGGTTAGGGTTTATGAATGACGATCCCTAATGTTTATACAGACAAAATAACTATCGGTACAACCTGGGTCGCAAATGATTCTGGGCCGAGGCCCTTTCTGGTGAAAGACCCCTTGACGAATCTCTTGTGACGAAACACTATCCTTCGTCGATCAGAGGTTGTGACGAAACACCATCTTTCATCGAGTAGGGGTTGTGACGAAACACTAAAGGCCTTAATCATTTAACACTAATCCTTTTTAACATTAATTAACCAAGCATGACCCTACTGTAAACATATACCTACATGCTGCACATGATAAACGAATTATGAGGCAAAATTATGAAACAAGTGAAGTGTAGAGGAAAGGCCTTAAAACCTCGTGTTGTCACAGTGTAGAGGTAAAATGTTTGAATTATTAGGTGCACTAGTGGTTTTGAATGGGATTTATATTTTTTTCCAAGCGCGCATGTCGAGTAATGTACATGCAGAGTGTATTTAGGTCGAGGCACTTGAAACACTTGTAAGTGGAACAATATCCCATAAAACACATGGTAGGCTACGGGGAACAAGTTTATGAGTGGCATAATCACAAAGGTTAGGATTGACTTTGAAAGAAAAAACCCAAAATTTATTATAGGCGGGTGGTTGTCCAAATAGAAGTTCAAAAGGTGATTTGTTTTGAAAAAAAATTGGTTGGGAACCTATTAATTATGTATATGGCCGAACTAAGTGCGTCGACCCAATAAGAGGTCAGGATATTACCATTGAATAGCATGGCTAAACTTGTTTCAACAACATCCTGATGCTTGCGTTTGGCATGACCATTTTTTTGCATAGTGTAGTGGCACGGTACGATATAACGTGCCATTGTCTTCAAGTAAACTTTTAACTTGTCGGTTGAGAAATTTTGTGTCGTCGTCACTTTGGAATATTTTTAATTTGCTAGAAAATTTCTTTTAAGCCAATTTTAGAAATACCGTAAAAATAGTAGAGAATTTCGATTTTGCTTGTGATGAGAACAACCCCAGATTTCAATGGTATGACCCTGACTCAGCTTCATGGAAAGTTCTTGACATTTTAAAGAGAGCTTGTCTAGAAAAAGAAGCTCCAGGAAACTGGAACGATTATGTTTTTGGAAACACGACACTTCTGAGTTAGGAAGGATCATCTTCAGGAATATCAAATGATCAGATTTTTGATCACTACATTGGCAAATCAACTAGAATCAACTCTGATCAATATTCCTCAAATTGTGCTTTCAAAGCAAAAGATGACAGTCATAGAACTGATAATTTGTCATTTTTTCTTGATGATTTAAAATATATTGACCCCACTAACTTGGAGGAGATGGATATTTTGCACCAAGTGGCCCTACTATGTGACAAACGACATTTTCTGGTAATTTCCGTACACTTAACAACTATTCATATTATATAATTACGTGCTCTAAACGTAAATACAACGTGTTTAAACATCATACATCTAAAAATCTCGCAGAATTCCTTTGATTTGCATGTTATATATTTCATTCGCCGCGTCGTGAAATATATCAAAAAGTGCACAAAACAATTAGAAGATTTACCGGCTAGACTAGCCATGTCAGCACAGTTCCAGTACTCAGCTAAACGACAGATTTAAGACTTAGAATTAGGTCCAACATCAACACTACATCAAACCCCAAGTAGGAAAACAAGGATATACATTAATACCTTCAGGAAAGTATACTAGCACTAAAAATGTCCGATTCGAACCATAAATAACATTTTCAGCAAAATTCAGCAATCTTCTAGTTTATACAATGTCCAAAAATGATGTAAACACCGTAATCCCTATGAAAGATGTAGAAAATATCATCAAGTTATATAAACGTCTCATACCATATATATTACACAAGTTACATTTTAATGACCCGATCCATTAGAAGGAAGATCTTGACCGATCCATTAGAAGGGAGATCTACCCTACGGGCCGCTGACATTTTTGTTTTTTGGATGGGAAGGAGGGAAACACGCATGCGTCGATTTGACATGTTTGTCTCCCCTTGTTGGGCTAAGGGACCACGGGTTTGTGGTGAGCCAGGCGATAACCAAGGCAGAGGCGGGAAAAGTAGCTAAGCACGAAAAATCTTGCATCGAGAATCGGCTCATGTTCGTCCCGTTCGCTTTCGATACCTTTGGCGCTCTTGCCCCTGACGCGGTGCGGTTCCTCAAGCGGGTTTAGCAGGTGGTAAGCAGTAACACCGCGCAAGTTAAGGGGCAGAATTTTGTGTTTAGCAGGGTAGGGTTTGCTATTCAGAAGGGAGTAGCAGCGCAACTTGTTGCTCGTCTACCTGCCATTAGTCTGTAATCGTCTATGTTTTAAATAATTGTTGAAAATATAGAATATGTAAAGAAAAGCGTACATTGAAACTTGAAAGGATGTTGAATGACCCGATTAACAAAATTCTCACCGATCAAGCATCCGAACTACAACTAGACATAGTATATGAACTAACTAACATTGTCTTAACAATATGAAGCTAGTTAAGACCACTAAACATATTAAAACAATAAAAAACCTCAAGTACCAACATCATCCTAATGAAACATAACACACCTTAAATAAAATGACACTTAACAAAATTTGAAAGATCAAGACCCCACCCCCATCCCAAAACCGTTCCCATGTGGGACCCCCCTCCCCTACTCTTTTTTCTAATTAAGCACATGGGTTTAAGGATTAGTCTAGATGCCACCTAATATCCTAGTGAGTTAGTGATATTTGATGGAAAAAGATCTTGAAGGAAGATTATAACAAACTTATCACCTTTTCACCTCACAAAATTCACATAACTCTCACTCTCTCTTCTCCTCCCACTCACGGCCACAAATACACCACCACTACCTTCACTTTTCAACTCCTTGCAAGAAAATTCAAGTGTTCTCAAAGGTGTTCTAAGGAGATTCAAGAAGACTTCAAGCACTAGGAGCTCAAGGACTTCTTCAAGGAGCTTGTATCCACCATTTTCTTCTCATCTTCATCCTCTTTGTTCTTGTGTTTCATCCCTAGCCTTGTGCTAGAAGTGAGTGTTCTTTAACCACCATTTTACTTCTCATTGTTAGTATATTGTAAATGTATAAGTTGAACCATAAAAAACACTCATTCTAAAAAGATGAACATCATGAACACAAGTAACATAATCTAAAGAAAATAAGTATTCTTGAAGTTGTTATGAAGATGTTGATTGTTTATTTTGTGATATGGATGATGTACATTACATGTATACTTGCTAGAGGAGTGTAAATTTAATAAGTATACATGTGGGTCTTACAAGATACATAAAGAACAAGTATGATGAACTTGATGAACATTCTTGAAATATTGTTGAAAGAATACATATGTTTTTATGATCATCTTGAAAGATGTAAGAGTATAAAATTATAAAAGTGAATTTCTTTAAGGAAACACATGTTCATACAAAATATTCATGTTCATCATCTTGTATAGGTTTATTGTTGAGAACTATTACCTGTTGAATTGTGGGAGAATTGTGGATGAATTTTCATAGAGAAAATTAATTTTTAGCATGTTTTTAAACATGGACAAACCCCTAAATCTAGGGAAAACTATGGCCAATTTTATTAGTAATTTATGTGTTAGAAAAATATATCTTTAACAAGGTTTTTACAAGTAAAATGTTTGAAAGCATTAGCCACAATTTTCCCAAGTTTTGACACAAAATATAAGTTAGGAAAAATAGAGTTTTCTTAAAAATTAAAATGGATATGAATATATATATATATATATTCAATGGTCACCCAATTTATGTGCTTATTTGTATATTTATGTGCATATATATTTAGCGTAAATGTATGTATTTATATTTCACTAAATAACCATCAACAAAAGGCACCAAAGAAATACATAGAAAATACCTAAGTGTAAAAATACATGGATAGTCCCTGTGGTTTGATGAAATTTCAACTTTAGTCCCCAACTTTTCAAAATTACACTCTTAGTCCCTGTGGTTTGACAAGCTGTTACTCGGATAGTCCCCAAAGCGGATGGAGGTTGGTTTTTCTGGTTAAGTGGGTGTGAAATGACAAGGACTATCCGAGTAACAACTTGTCAAACCACAGGGACTATCCGAGTAACCTTCATCCGCTTTGGGGACTATCCGAGTAACAACTTGTCAAACCATAGGGACTAAGAGTGTAATTTTGAAAAATTGGGGACTAAAGGTGAAATTTCACCACACCAAAGGGACTATCCGTGCATTTTACTCTATATTATTTTTAAGAAGTAGCAAATACATATTTTACAAGAAATATATTTCCGAAAAAACAAAAAAAATCATAGGGAATGATTTTATCACTAAATACAAAATATATTTATGCCCAAATACACAAATACATACTAAAGTATACATCTAGGAAGACTATACAAGATTCTCAAGTACTTATACTTGTATACTTATCCCAAAAGTAATATTAGAAATATTATTTTAACAAAGATATTAACTAACCCATACTTATTTATACTGAGACATAAGTATAAATATACAACCCCTTTGACTTGGTCAAAGGGACAACAATACAAGAATTCAAGAAAAGTATAAGTATAGTAATACAAGGAACAAGTTAAAAGTATATTATTTTTAACTCTCACCGAACTTGATATATATATATATATACACACACACACACATACACTTAGAATGTAATCAAGGATCATATGGAACAAAAATATATTTCAAGAAGATAAATATATTCACTAACGACGCCATCGAAACCAACGTGTGAGACCCGACTACAAGAGGGCGCGACCCTATAAATGCTGAGGACACGTACTTAAAACTCGTGCGAGTCACGAAGTCACAAGAGGGCTAGGCCCATTCCTACGACATGCAAACATATAAATATATATTTGTGAAATATGTATTAACAATTTATTAATCTATCGATATACCAACATAAATCAATAAGCAAGATTTCTATACCATTAAATAGAAGTCCTAATATACATTAAAGATGGAAGACTTGTACATAGTTTATGCATAGACCTAAGTGTCTAACGAATCTAGGACACTTGTAGGTTGTGTAGCGAGACAAGAAAACCGAACGTGACTCTATCACGTATTCACAGATGCAATTCAGTGAGTTTATGTCCCCTATTTTAAACGCTTTTCAGTTTTTAAACATTGGGGGGAGATACATGTACGAGTGTTATGATAAGCTAGGAAATGAAACAACTTAGATCATGTGCAAATAGGGTTGTACTTATGCACCATTAATCACATTTAGACCGAGGAACGAAAGGGGTAGATCTATTGGGTTTTGGTGAGCCCCACTCTTGGTCCGCAAGACCGTGGGAGTGCTTTTGTGTTCCTGTCGAGGGTAATCGACACATAATTTGTCAAGGGTTGGATTGAAATCAAATGAGAAGATGAAATCAAAGAGAAGTAATCGGTGGCCGCCAATGAAGAAACACCAAATCTAATTGACCAGAATCAATCTAGATCTGAGGGTAAGGTTTCTGCATAAAATGGTTAATCTCCTCGTTGATGACTCATCGGACGATACTTCACTGGAATCTCTGATTTTTCACTAGTGGACATGGTAATTTTGGAGAGAAATAAAACTAAAGAATCAAAGAACACGATGAATATGAAAGGGTTTTTGAAGGCAAGTGCTTGGAAACAAGGTGGCAATGGGTATATATACCCATCACAAATAATGACCTTGAGAATCGTATAACCCCTTTTCAGAAAAACACGATAACCACGGCGACAAAGGGGCGAGTGGTTAAATGGCAAGTGCCTCACGCGCGCGTGACAATCACGACTGACGATGTCCCATTAATGCTCGACGTCTTACACTGTTGACAGCCTGTCACACAACCATCAGACATCATCATTTGCATAGTACCTTTCACCAACTTGCCTGTCACAAGTCAACTTTTTCAAAATTCAAATTATGGAAACTTATCTCGAAGGAAAAGAAATATCTTCTTCAAGAAGTTTAATGGTACCCTGCGCCAAGCGACTTTGTTTACTTCCCGACAGCAAAAGCGCACACTCCACTTTTTAGAGTCTAGTGCTCCACCTACTTGCCATTTGCGCATAGGAGCACCGCTGGACTGGGGGGACTTGAAGGGGTATGGTCCCAAAAACCTTGCACCAGCGAAGTGGACCATACCATTATTATACTCCAAGATCATCTTAAGCAGGTTTTGCGCGCTCCGCGCAGACGGTATTAAACAGATCTGGGAGACTCAATACTTAGTGACCATGCGTCGGAGATAAGAGAAGACAAATATTCATTTAACACCCTTGTGCGGGCCCGCACAAGGGTACAGTTAAGCTTGAAGGAATAACGACTAAAGACAAGTCTCAAACATATCCGCACGCATGAGGGAATTAAGACTTGAGCAAAAGGAATCCTTTCTGTTATAACAAACTAGACACGTGGCAACTGATCAAGGGCTCACAGCTATAGATCTTCTAGAAGCATTAAACTGCCATCGTGCATGGCCTCATTCGGTTACAACCGAATATGACGTGGCAGCATCTAGAACATTCATCTAAAATCATGATGATGGCACAATTTACATGCAAATCTAGATTAATTCACTTTCCATGTGGTATCTCCCCAGCCGTTGATTAACTCATGATCCGTGTGCATGGATGGGGAGATAACCGCAAACGGAAAAGAAGATTCCGTTAACTTCTCCGCTACATTTTGAGCGCCAAAACCTTCAGCTATAAATAAGAGACTTCAGGTACAAGTTATGCATTCACTCTCACTTACTTTCACTCTTACTACTTCATCTTCTTCAGATTACTGTACTGATTCTCATGCCGGAGGGTGGTCACGGAGAGAACCCCCATTCTCCCCATGGCGAGGCTAACGACGTTATTTGTTTTGCAGTGATTTCAGTAAAGTATTGTCTGACAAGTCATCAACGAGGAGATTAACCATTTTATGCAGAAACCTTACCCTCGGATCTAGATTGATTCCGGTCAATTAGATTTGGTGTTTCTTCACTTCCTATGTCGGCACACATATTAATGTCCTTGCAAAACATTAATGATCAACAATTTCATTGACGCTTTAACATACCGGATTTTGTATAAAATATTTCAAATGTTTTAAAGATTCATTTGATACAAAAACAACTACATGAATTCACCAACTTTGTTGACGTTTTTAAACTTACATGTGTTTCAGGAAATTAGTGGACTATGCGGGAGAAAAAGTCAAGGAAAACAAGAATCGGAACTCGATGCCATTTTGGAGGGATTTGTCTATTATATATCGCCTCTTTGCGGTGATATAATGGCCAAAACCTTAATCCATGAACTTTTATTTTGTTGAATGATGTTTTATTAAACTTGTAATCTTTTGGAAAAGATGTAAACTATATAATTACATTGCATAGTGTTTTGAAAACAATCTATGACATTTTGGCATTCGATTTGTTTATTTCATTTATTATGTTTGCTTATATCGTATGCAATGAGAATCAATCACGATCACACCTCGCACTTCCGCCTACGAGCAGGTGTGACAGATTGGTATCAGAGCTTCGATTGTAGGGAACCATGATTCCTTCTTGAGTCTAATCTGTAATCACTAGGATCCTCTCATGAAAACAATTTTTACAAGAATAAGAGATTTTCGTTGCATAAAACATTTCACAAAGTCCACTACACAAGTTCATTTCATAATAACAATGCAAGGACATTACGTGACTTAGTCTATAAAAAGTAGACATGAAACATTAAGCTCATCCACACAACACAAATATGATAACATAAAATGAACACACGTGATTCCTACAAATTGTGTATAAATATATGGTGTGTGTTCGGCGTGATATATTTTTATTGGTATTTTAAGCCCATTTTACGCATTAGTCAAGTTTTAAATTTATAAAACACGATATTCTACTAACACTAAACACACACTTGGGCAAGTGCACCCATCGTGAGCGTAGTATAGCGTTGGTAAGATACCGTGGTCGTCCAAGGACACAAGAGCTTTTAGTACCGGTTTATCCTCAACATCTAATCAACTAAATTTTTTAGAAAAGGTTTTAAACATGAAAATAAAAACTAAAAATGCAGAAATAAAAATAAAATAAAAATAGATAGACAAGATGAATCACTTGGATCCGACTCGCCTTTTAAGTACCCTTTGATGATTTTTGCACTTTTGGACTTTTTAAGAGATTATCTTAGTTATAGTAGTAGTCCCCTCTTTTGAAGGTGACGTTACCCTCAACCCAGTGGTTTGAGTCAGCAAGGATACAATCCCAAAGGGTCAGAATATTGAAATATAATTAGTTAAGTTATTAATGTGAAAAGTGGTAGGCCCCTCTTTTGAAGGTGACGTTACCCTCGGCTAAATGGTTTGAGTCAGCAGGGATACAATCCCAAGTAGCCGGTTTAATGTATTAATAGTAGTTTACATATGAGGGGATCAAGCAATTCGCACCCCCGCCATCCAATACCAGTGGGTATTGAAGGAGGTCCTAGTAAGCTTGACCCAGGTCCTTGCAGGATCTATACACTGAACAAGGCAAGAACGTTACTAAACCATTCCCTTAACCCCCGACCAGGAAGCCAACATATCTCTATATAGACCGTAGAGATATGAATGGTGTAAATCTTTTACTTTATATAGACAGTAAAGTAATGCCAAGACACCACGGACAAATGATAAAGAAAATTCACCTTCAACATAAGAAACTAGTTATTAAAGTCATTAATACAAAACCAAATAAAAAGTGCCGAAAGATTAAAAATCAAAAGTAATACATAAAAGATTTGTCTTTACCAAGTGATGAAAGAGGCTTAACCAAACATGGCCTTTGATTGGCAAGAACTCTTACTATTAATCTTGGATCCCGAGACTACTACCCACACTCTAAGGTGGATGATGGATGATGGTGGTGGATGTGGGTGTTGTAGTGGTGGTGGATTGGTGGCAAAGTGGGAGAGTGGTGGTTTGCCAAGGGATGCCTTTGAAGTGAGCCAAGCACCCCTATTTATAGCCTGAACAGAAGCACGGCCACAGCCCCGTGTCCATCGGACATGCCCCCGTGGCCATCCTTTTCTCTTCCTTCATTAATTGCATTTGTCAGCATAGGGCTCCACACAGCCCGTGTTCAGCGGGCATGGACCCGTGGGCAGAAGCGTATCTGTACTACCAAGATTTTGCTAGATTTTGCGTATCTTAGCATTGACCACGCCCCGTGCTGAGCTGGGCACGCCCCCGTGGTGGGTGTAGAAGCTTCCACAGTTTTGTCTTTTCTGCAGGTGGCTGACCACGCCCCCGTGTCCAGTGGGCACGGCCAGTGGTCAGTCTTCTGTTTCTTGTAACGGAGATAGTAACGGAGAATGCTTTTTCGTCGATAGTTATCCCTTTCTGTCAATTAGTTAACTCCACATCCATGCACACAGATTGTGGGTTTAATCGACAGCTGGGGAGATGCCACAGGGAAAGTAGTTTCGTGTAGATATTCTTTCAAATTGGTGTCATCATCGTGATTTAGATGAGTGTCCAGGATGATGCCATGTCACATTTGGTTGTAACCGAATGAAGCCATGCACGATATGCAGTTAAGGCCTTCTAGAAGATCTATAGCTGTAAACCGTTGTACCTTTGTCACGTGTCCATTCTGTTTTAACAGAAAAGTTTCCTTTGTTCAAGACATGATTTCAAGCATGCGGAGATGTTTAGGACTCCATCTTCAAGCTCAACTGTTCCCTTGCGCGAGCCCACGCAAGGGTGTGAGTAGAATACTTGTCTTTCCTTTCTCCGGCCCATGGTCATCGAATGCTTATCTTTCCAAATCTTGTTCAGAACCGTTGCGCAGCTGTGCAAGGTCATATTCAAGATGATCTTGGAATAAGGTTATGGTATGGTCCTATGCGCTTGCGCAAGGTTTTTTGGGACCATACCCCTTCAAGTCCCCCGAGTCCAGTGTTGCTCCTATGCGCCAATGGCAAGTAGGTGGAGTACTGGACTATAAAAATGAAGTGTTTGCTTTTGCTGTTGAGGAGTAGCAAAATTGTTCGGCGCAAGATATGAAGAAACTTCTTGCAGAAGATATTTCTTGTTTCTTCAAGTTGAGCTTTCATGATTTCAAATTTTGAAAAACTTGATTCATGGTAGGCAAGTTGGTAAAAGGTACTGTACCAACGTTGACATGTGACGGTTGTGTGACAAGATGTCACTCATGTCAGACGTCTAACATTAATTGGGCGTCATCACACATGGTTTCCATGCGCGAGTGAAGTTGTTTCTTGTTCCCCACTCGCCCTTGTTTTCTTGATAACCGTGATTTCCTTAAAAAAGGGGGTTTACGGTTTTCGAGAGCATTAATGGCAATCCCTATATAAACCTTTGAGTGGCTTCTTTTCTTATTACTTATCTTTGAATCCTTTCGTCTTCTCTGATTTTCTTTAAAAAGAAACCTGCAACTTTGCTTTGTACCCTTTATGTCTATTGGTGATCATCCAGACGACTCTGCAGAGGAAATGTCTTCTTCTTTACCACCGTTGAAATGGTCGAAGGAGATCTTTGATGGTCTTGTTAAAAACTTTAAATTTCCCAAGAGTTGGGGTGTGATGTACCCGGAAGAGGGGCAAATGGCTGCACAAGCTTCGGCTGGTTACATCATCCTGTTTTAGGATTATTTTACCGAGGGTAACTTCTGGTTGCCAATGACATTTGTTCTCGACGTTCTTGGTTATTATAAATTTCACATCTCTTAGTTGAATCCCATGGGAATAGTTTGGATTCGACATTTAGAATTTCTTTGTCGATCGATGCATATTAAATCGACAGTCGATCATTTTCGAGTATTCTATCAACTTCATTGCTCGCAGGGTTTCTACTCATTTGCTCAACGTCCGATGGCCAAAAAGATTCTGCTTTCACCCCCCAAGTCTTTCCATGAATGGAAACCCAAGTTCTTTTACATAAAGGCCGGAGTGATTCCGATGAAGATGACTTTTCGAGGTGCATAGGACATTGTGGTAGAGACCCTTAAGACTCCAGAGGCAGAGATATGGTATCAGGATATGAAGGATGTTCCCTCCATTGAATTTCCTGAAAGGGCTTTAGTTGCTACAGGGATGAGTCTGCATTGGAAAGCGGATCGTCATGATAAGCTGGTGTATGTAGAGGATGACAAGAGTAAGTCATTGAATCCTTTCTTATATTACATGAAATTGTTTGTTATTTCTCCCTTTGCAGTTGTTGCTTTGTACGTTGTGGCATACAAGAGAGAGAATGGGAAATGACAACTGTTTAGAAGGGTGCTAATGAAGAGCCATGGTACTATCAAATAGTGAAGAACTTTACGCTTCCGCAGGATGCTGATCTGAATGCGCAGCCTTCTACTGATGTTGGTACATCTCTTTTACATTCCTTAGGCAATATTGCAATATTACTCTTTGCTGATGTTGCGCTCTGGGTAATAATGCAATATTTCTTCTTTTGAATAGGTGAGTTGACAAATCTAGGCGTAGGCCCGGAATCGAAGAAGAAGAAGAAATGTGCACCGGCTGCCACTGTTGCGCCTAAGAATTTGATACACTGAAGGCGGATGTTCTCAAAGAAGAGAAGAAGAAAGGTATGCGCCTTGTTTCTAACCCTTGGTGTAATTACGTAGTGGTGTCTGACACATTCGAGGGTCATGCGCCTGTAGCATTGAAAAACCAAAACCGGAGCCTCTAGACACCGCTGATATTCCGGTCTTAAACCCTGAGGATCCTATCGATTTGGAATCAAGTCCTGAGCCCCTATTGAGGACTAAGGCGGTGAAGAGGAAACAACCGGAAGGTGGGTCTACGACGCAGCCTGTGAAGAAGATTGGCAGAAAGAAGATTGGTAAAAAAGGCAATCTTGATGCTTTTGTTGCCAAATTCTCTCCAGGTGAGTGTCTTCTTCGAATTTCCTCCTTTATCATTTTATAAAGTAACTGTTAATTTCCTTTGCAGAAAAGCCTATCCCACCTGCTCATCAAGAGTCATCATCTGTTTTTAATGATGACTTTCCGCCATCACCACCCCATGCGTCTATTAGAGAACAGCTGGAAGGTACCAAGACTGTAGGGGCGGAGGTGAAGAAGAATGTGGAAGTGGAGAAGCCTGTTGAGGTTGAGGTGGAAACAGAGAAAACTGTGGAGGCGGGGATGACTGACGTTGGTGTTACCAAGCCCAAGTCTCCTGAGGTTATGGAGCATGGGCCAGAAAGAGGAAAATCCATTATTGAAGAAGAGGTTCCTGTGATAACCGTTCCTTCTTCTGCGACCACTTTCGCTCCTCCCAGAGATAACATTGAAGAAAACCCGGTTCATGTTGATCAGGGCTTTGCGGTACATGATGAGGAAGATTATCCCATCCTCCCGGATGAGACTCCGGGGGATTATTATTATAGAACTTATTCGGAGAAGAGAGCCTCTGATATCCACGTGCCTGTGTGGAAATTGAAGCAAGCCAATACATTCTCAGATTGGCAAGTATGCCGCGACTGGCTGCAAGGTATTTTCCCACCTGCTGAAATTAAATTTCAAGAGGAACGATCCCATGATCAAACTTATCACTCATACCTTGAAGAAACTGCCAGTTCAACTTCCACCACTCATCGAATTGTGTGCGAATGGTACAGCATGCATAGAGAGTGGGATGTGTTTGAAGCGTCTAAAAAGAAAGTTGTTGAAGAGAAGGCGAAGGTTGCCGTGTTGAGAGCTAAGCTTGAGGCTGATCAAGCCAAGTTTGAAAATGAGCAGAAGACGAAAGAGTGGTCTGCTACAGGATGGAAAAGGAAAGCCGAGTCTGAAGCTGCCCTCCTTTCCGAAGAACGCAAGCGGTGGAGAGAGATCTGCGAAAAAGATAACAACGAAAAAATGGTTCTTCGAAACAGCGTGAATAATCTCAAGGTGGAGATTGAAAAGCTGAAAAAGAGAAAGCCGATGCAGAAGCCTCCCGTGATGAAGCTCGTTCTCACCGGGAAAGGAGTGAGCAGAGAGAGGTACAAACTTGCGCCACCCTTGCCCTTAGAAATAAGGAGATAGAAGAACTTACGTCTTTATTAGCTTATCAGGAACAAACCAAGGCGGAGCTTGAGTCTGCCAAGAAAGATTTGCAACTCGAAAGAGTTGAGAAAGCTGAAGCTGCATGCCGCCTTGTCGAGACTGAAGAGATACTTGAGAGTTCTGAGACTGCAAGGGTGACAGCGGAAAGTTTGATCTAGCCTTTGCAGAATGATATGCTATGGATGAAACACCATGGGATTATCAATGTAAATATTTTACTCCTTCTGTAATACATTTTGGATAAGTGTGAATTTCATTTTATGACTTTGTTTGCGCAGGTTGCAAATTCCGTGCTGAACTCTATTGATTTGGATCAGACTGTTGCTCACTTGATGGTTACCGCACGCAATGATGGTTATGCGCAAGGCTATGCTGAGTGTACTCATCATTTTAGCAATGCTCTAAAGGTTAACTGGGACACCAGCAGGTCTGCTACCCGCGGGGTTCATACTGGCGCTAAACATGTTGCAGCTAAAGAAGAATACAACAACTTGCGCCTTCCAGTGATGGATCTGGTAACCACTGTGCTGCAGTCTGAAGACTTTGTTGTTCAACTGAAGGAGATATTCCCAGATGAAGCGGATTCTTCCGATGAAGTCCTAGAATAGGTTGTCTGTACTTGATAGTTGTTTTTTGGACATGTTAGGGATGTGGGATCCCGTTTTTGTAATGTTTGTTAATGCGCTGTTGCGCAAGTAACTTTGTGAATGCATGGTATGTTTTAGTTACAATATTTGCATGAGTACAATTACTTTGTTTAGGTAAGACAAATAAAGATGGTATAAAGCTCATGTGTGAACGTAGGGCTAGACCTTGCGCAGTACTTGTGACCGCGGACCGTTCACGAGACTTGTGTTGACTTACCATAGTGTTTTTGTGCTTACCAAAAGAAATTGCATGCAATTGTAATGAAACGTAAAGTCATAATGTTAGTAACAGTCTTTGTATTGATTTAGGTAAGGCGTAGAGGCCATTTAGTACAAAGCTGCTATTAGGATAAATAAGAGACTTAAATTAATGCGCATGTAAGTAGCCCTTGTGTCATGTTGACAAGTTGTGAGGAACCTGCCAAATATGGAGACTAGGATTACATGCGGGATAGACTGCCTTGGACTCTTAAGTTTGCTTTGCTTTTTTGTTGCTTGGTCCTTCGTCTCCACGAGTAATCTGCTTGATATCTTTGCGCACATTCTAAACTAGTTGAGTAAGCTCTCTGCTCTTGAGTGCTTTTTCTATTTCAATGCGCAAGCTGACACAGTTGTCTATGGTGTTACCATTATCCTTGTGATACTCACAATAGAGGTTCGGATCTTGTCCCCTCTTGTTTTTTATCTGCGGTGGTGTTTTGAACTAATAATTTTCGGTGCTGAGTACCTCCGCAAGTGTTTTAGTGAGAGGTGTCCATTGCCCTTCACGGTTTTCTTGTTTGGTTTCTTTCTGAGCTGCGATTTTGTTGATTGTTGCGCGGGCATCCTCTGAGGAGTAAGTGCTTGAAGTTGAATCTTTCTAATTTTTCTTGAACTTCCGACTGTTACTTCCGCTCATGTCTTGAGGGCGATTTTGGGGTAATAGTGGTCGGTTGGAGTTTAAATTGCGCTCAGTCTGTGAATAAACCTTGGCTGCTGCCATCAGCTTCTCCCAGCTCTTTGGTAAACCTTCAGTTCCTGACAACACCTTAATCATGTCATCGCATCTCACCGCATATTTGAACTGTGCGCGGATTAGGTGTTCATGTACATCGCCTATCTCCAACACATCTTTGTTATACCGCGTGATGAAATCCTCCAAACTTTCATCGTCTCTCCGCTAGATGTTCATGACATCCGCGGAATCTCGAATAGAGCGGCGCTGCTGACTGAAATGGACCAAAAATTTCTCCTTAAGGTCAACCCAGGATGTTAACTTACATATTGGTAGATTGTCAAACCAAAGGCGCGCGGCGCCTGTAAGGGTTTGGGAAAACAAGTTACACTAAATAGGTAGTGCCCATCCACCGATTAACCCCGCGCTGGTGAATACTCGCAAATGATCGTCAGGATCTGAAAATCCATTGAACCTTCCTACATTTGAAGGTAATTTTGCCCGCTCAAGGGGAGCCAGTGCAATTTCTCTGACAAACTTGGAATTCTCAATGGCTTTCGCTGGTCGATAGATTAAGTTATAATCATACTCCGCTTCTGGATTATAAACCACACGGGTTTTCGGTTTATAGCTTGCATGATCCTTCTGCAGCCGATTGAAAATGCTTGTGTTGTCGTCTTCATTGTACGTTCTATCATATTCTTCAGTTTGGGTGTCCCGATTTTGTGAGAAACGCGGGCCCAAACGTGAATGAACCGATTGGCGTTTTTGAGAGTATTGCTCCTCACGATGATCTCGCCGTCTAGATCCAGAATGAGTAGACTCATATCTGGTGCTAGACTAAGAGTAAACTTCTGTATCATCGACCGACATGTGTGATGGTGAATCATAATGTAATACTCGAGGTCCAGATGGAGCTCGTACCTGAGCTGCAGATCTACGTGTCTGTGGTGCTGGTTGGGCAGTTTGTGCACAAATTTATGCATAAACGGCGTTCAACGCACCTTGGGACCTAACATACCAAGAGATTGGGGTCTCGCCCGGAGGTAAAATTGAGCTGATCGGAATTTCAGATTGTACTCCTGGGGTAACAGGATCGTTCACATGATTAACGTTGTTCTGAACATCGTTGTCATCAGACGCTTCTTCCACGATTCCCTCGACACGGGAAGCATGAGCAAAATTACCCCTGTTCTCTAGTCGAGGACCTGGTGGGTAACTTGACGGACCTTCTGCCATTGAATACAAAATTGGTGGGCGCCAATGAAGAAACAGTTGATTGGAATTGACCGAAATCAAGCAGATCGAGGGTTTAGTCTCTGCATAAAAGGGTTAATCCTCTCGTCGATTGCTGATTAGGAACTACTTCACCGGAGAACAATGCAAAACAGAACACCGTTAGACTCGCCATGGGGAGAAGAGGTTCTCTCTGTGACCACCCTCCGGCGTGAGAATAAGTACGGTGATCTCAAAAGGAAAAAGATGAAGTAGTAATGGTGAAAGTATGTGAAAGTAGCTTGTGAGATCATACCTGAAGTTTCTTATTTATAACCGGTTTTTGGCGCCAAAATGTGTAATGGAGATAGTAACGGAGAATGCTTTTCCATCGACAATTATCTCTTTCTGTCAATTAGTTAACTCCACATCCATGCACACGGATCGTGGGTTTAATCGACAGCTGGGGAGATGCCACGTGGAAAGTAGTTTTGTGTAGATCTTCTTTCAAATTGGTGCCATGATCGTGATTTATTGAGTGTCCAGGATGATGCCACGTCAGATTTGGTTGTAACCGAATAAAGCCACGCACGATATGCAGTTAAGGCCTTCTAGAAGATCTACAGCTGTAAACCATTGTACCTTTGCCACGTGTCCATTCTGTTGTAACAGAAAAGATTCCTTTGTTCAAGTGTTGATTTCAGGCATGCGGAGATGTTTAGGACTTCATCTTCAAGCTCAACTGTTCCCTTGCGCGAGCCCACGCAAGGGTGTGAGTAGAATACTTGTCTTTTCTTTTTCCGGCGCATGGTCATCGAAGGCTGATCTTTCCAAATCTTGTTCAGAACCGTTGCACAGCCGCGCAAGGTTATATTCAAGATGATCTAGGTTTAAGGTTATGGTATGGTCCTACGCGCTTGCGCAAGGTTTTCTGGGACCATACCCCTTCAGGCTTGTTTTTAGGACAAACAATTTTTCAAGTTATTCAAGTTCCCCCCCCCCCCCCTCACATTTAAATTACAAATTGTCCTCAATGTGTCCAAAATAGGTTAGATTGATTAAATGTGAAAAACGTGTAATAAAAACAGCAAAGTTTTCATAAAACGGACACTAGGCACGGGGGCGTGTCTCTGAGGCATGACCCCGTGTAAAATTTCCAGTGTCAGAAAACTTACAGAAGCTAGGCACAGGGGCGTGTCAAAGGGACACAACCCCGTGTGGCAAGTCCAGAAAGAAAAAGTTACAACGACACGGAGGCAGGGGGCGTGTTTGAGAGACACGGCCCCGTGTAAAGCTTCTGTTTCTTTTTTAAAACAACTATTAAGGTGTCGGGCCTCCTGTTTCAGGTCAGGGGATCTATATGCTTGGTAGATCCAAGCATCCCAAGGTACCTGTATACTTATTCACACCACAACAACACAATATAATGAGAAAACATAAAATCCTAAGTTACAAAAGTTTAACCGTTTATATCCATCACCACAACCACATAAAAAGAAAATAAAAAGTACGAAAAATTAAATTGTTCAACAAGTTAATTGTTCAACAGGTCGAAGCCGCACATAACCATCACCATCATAGGAAAGAGATAAAAGATTTAACCTTTATGTCACCACCACGCCACCTTCATCGCCAAAGCCCTCTAATCCGACTCCATCTCCTCACCCTCATCCTCATCCACTTGATACGCATGTGTTCCCTTATGTATGAGATGTCAGCCCGCATGGTGTTGATGATTCTTTCCATGCCTCCGATACGGGTGCTGGAGTTCTGACCGAGGCTGAAAGCATGCTCACCTGAAGCGTTTCCTGCATTATATTATATAAATTGTGCATGTTTGGGAAATCGTTTCCTCCTAGAGACGAGGATCTGGAGGCAAATCCATAAGAGGAACGTGGAGGACGGTTTGGGTCATCCTCAATGGCGAGGACTTGGTCTGGGTTATTTGGGATCCAAATTCTTCCTTTGTTATCTGTAACAACCCGACTTTTCGGATCGTTACCTATTTGTTTTCGCTTCAAATTGTAACTGTCTTGAACTCTGAGATTCGATATAAACAATGGGTTATGTTATACTAAATACATTTTCATCACACCGCTACACGTTTAAACGCACTCCTGGGGTAACAGGATCGTTCACATGATTAAAGCTGTTCTGAACATCGTTGTCATCGGACGCTTCTTCCACGATTCCCTCGACACGGGAAGCATGAGAAAAATTACCCCTGTTCTCTAGTAGAGGACCTGGTGGGTAACTTGACAGACCTTCTGCCATTGAATACAGAAGAGAGGAAGAAATGAATCGAGCGAGAAGATGAAAATGAAAACAGAAAAATCGGTGGGCGCCAATGAAGAAACAGTGGATTGGAATTGACCGGAATCAATCAGATCGAGGGTTTAGTCTCTGCATAAAAGGGTTAATCCTCTCATCGGTTGCTGATTAGGAACTACTTCACCGGAGAACACTGTAAAACAGAACACCGTTAGACTCGCCATGGGGAGAATGGGGGTTCACTCCGTGACCACCCTCCGGCGTGAGAATAAGTACGGTGATCTCAAAAGGAAAAAGATGAAGTAGTAATGGTGAAAGTATGTGAAAGTAGCTTGTGAGATCATACCTGAAGTTTCTTATTTATAACTGGTTTTTGGCGCCAAAATTTTTAACGGGGATAGTAACAGAGAATGCTTTTCCGTCTACAGTTATCTCTTTCCGTCAATTAGTTAACTCCACATCCATGCACACGGATCGTGGGTTTAATCGACAGCTGGGGAGATGCCACGTGGAAAGTAGTTTTGTGTAGATCTTCTTTCAAATTGGTGCCATGATCGTGATTTATTGAGTGACAGGATGATGCCACGTCAGATTTGGTTGTAACCGAATGAAGCCATGCACGATATGCAGTTAAGGCCTTCTAGAAGATCTACAGCTGTAAACCATGGTACCTTTGCCACGTGTCCATTCTGTTGTAACCGAAAAGATCCCTTTGTTCAAGTCTTGATTTCAGGCGCGCAGAGATGTTTAGGATTTCATCTTCAAGCTCAACTGTTTCGTTGCGCGAGCCCACGCAAGGGTGTGAGTAGAATACTTTTCTTTCCTTTCTCTGGCGCATGGTCATCAAAGGCTGATCTTTCCAAATCTTGTTCAGAACCGTTGCACAGCCGCGTAAGGTCATATTCAAGATGATCTTGGATTAAGGTTATGGTATGGTCCTACGCGCTTGCACAAGGTTTTTTGGACCATACCCCTTCAGGCTTGTTTTAGGACAAACAATTTTTCAAGTTATTCAAGTTCCCCCCCCCCCCCTCACATTTAAATTACAAATTGTCCTTAATGTGTCCAAAATAGGTTAGATTGATTAAATGTGAAAAACGTGTAATAAAAACAGCAAAGTTTTCATAAAACGGACACTAGGCACGGGGGCGTGTCTCTAAGGCATGACCCCGTGTAAAAGTTCCAGTATCAGAAAAGTTAAAGAAGCTAGGCACAGGGGCGTGTCATAGGGACACAACGCCGTGTGGCAAGTCTAGAAAGAAAAAGTTACAACGACAAGGAGGCATGGTGGCGTGTCTGAGAGACACGGCCCCGTGTAAAGCTTCTGTTTCTTTTTTAAAACAACTGTTAAGGTGTCGGGCCTCCTGTTTCAGGTCGGGGGATCTATATGCTTGGTAGATCCAAGCATCCCAAGGTACCTGTATACTTATTCACACCACAACAACACAATATAATGAGAAAACATAAAATCCTAAGTTACAAAAGTTTAACCGTTTACATCCATTACCACAACCACATAAAAAGAAAATAAAATGTACGAAAAAGTAAATTGTTCAACAAGTTAATTGTTCAACGGGTCGAAGCCGCACATAACCATCACCATCATAGGAAAGAGAGAAAAGATTTAACCTTTATGTCGCCACCATGCCACCTTCATCGCCAAAGCCCTTTAATCCGACTCCGTCTCCTCACCCTCCTCCTCATCCACTCGATACGCCATGTGCTCCCTCATGTATGAGATGTCGGCCCACATGGTGTTGATGCTTCTTTCCATGCCTCCGATACGGGTGTTGGAGTTCTGCCCGAGGCTGAAAGCATGCTCACCTGAAGCGTTTCCTGCATTATATTATATAAATTGTGCATGTTTGGGAAATTGTTTCCTCCTAGAGACGAGGATCTGGAGACAAATCCATAAGAGGAACGTGGAGGACGGTTTGGCTCATCCTCAATGGCGAGAACTTGGTCTGGGTCGTTTGGGCTCCAAAATCTTCCTTTGTTATCTGTAACAACCCGACTTTTCGGATCGTTACCTGTTTGTTTTCGCTTCGAATTGTAACTGTCTTGAACTCCGAGATTCGATATAAACAATGGGTTATGTTATACTACATACATTTTCATCACACCGCACCGCTACACGTTTAAACGCTTTATACTTATACGCAAACACTAAACGCTTACGTAACACGAATTACAGAGAATTATGCTATTTACATTACCGTGTTTGTTTGTTTGGTTATCATACGCCTCTGCATACGCTTATCACGACTAACACGCTAAATCGCAAACGCAACGCAAACTCGAAACACTGTTAGTAGTAGTAGTAGTAATGTTATGATGTGTTTTCTTATGTGCTTTACTTGTGTGTGCTTTATATGTTACGGATTACAATCGCAACGCAAACTCAACCCAAACGCAACGCTACTCGCACAACTCGATTAATCACAATAAAACGCAACGCTTAACAAACGAACCAAGTTGGAAAACTAACAAAATCCAAACTCACCGTCCGAATGGGCCATCCGCCCAGATGGAGCCCATCTGCCCGGATAGAGCTCATCCATCCGAATGACACTTCCATTCGCGCACCGCCTTAAGTCTCACCCCCACCTATAAATACCGCCCTTGTGTTCTCATTTCAACACTTTGGCACTCTCTCATCCGCTCTTAAGTCTCAAACGTGATTCAAGGACATTTTGTAAGCATTCTCTCTCAAATCTTCTTCATTCTTCATTCTAATTCACTTCTACTCCATCTTATTCATCAAAATCACACACACACTTCAACTATTTCATGAAATCATTGACTTAGGACCTCTTGAAAGTGGTTTCCACTCGTTTTGCTTGTGCAACCTGTTGTGGAACACCATGCAATCGAGATTGGTTCAAGATCAAAAGGATTTTCACACTTTTCAACTTACTTATGAAAGATTTCAACATTTTTCTACTAGTTTTGGACTTTTCTTCGGTGTTTACACAAACTAGGTGGAATCGGGACTCAATCAGACTCTCGACTCGTTCCTTAGTCGAAAGCCTGCTTGAAAACTGATTCCCACCAAAGAGATGGACCGATTAACGGGTCAAACAGGAATCTTCATCAGAAACAGCACGTTTGTCTGAATGGGTCGAGCCCATCCGGTCGAATGGACTGGATCTGGTATTTTGCATTGTTTGATATGTCATCACGCTGTCTCCGTTAATTTAAAACCTGGTTGCTTAAGAAAATTTTACAAAACTTCGAACACAGACCATCCGTCCGAATGGACCATGTCCATCTGTCCGGATAGGCCTTCTACTCTCTCCAAATATTTTCCTTCTATTTTAAAACATCGGTTTTACTTCAAATTCTTATCATTCGAAACAAAAACTACTCACCCATCCGAATGGAGTCCATCCGCTCGGATGACACCCATCCGTCCGGATGGCGTCCATCCGTCCGGATGGCTCCCATCCGCCCGGATGGCGTCCATCCGCCAGGATGGCACCCATCTGTTCGGATGCTCTGTCAAATACTTAACTCGCTCAACACTCTGTTACGACCGTTCAGCCCTGAGGAAGACTTATCTAACTGTTTCCGTACGCAGGCTTACCTGGCGCTCCCTTCAATCCAATCAGATCGTGTTTACTTGTGAAACACGCACTGTGAGTATACTCGAACCCATTTCGTTTAACACACATTTGGGTGTTACATACGTTCTCTATCAAAAATACAACACACAACGCAAACACTTTATAACGCTAACCGCTCACGCATGTTATACATGATTTGTTGAATGCTTGTTACTATGCTTATATAGTATTACACTAGACCACCTCTAGCAACGATAACACTATAGTTTGGACTCAGCACCTGTGTGACAGGGGTTGCTAGGGATCACATTTTACTTCACGTGTTCGCAGTGGCGAACATGTGTCGCGCATACTCTACATCGCAGTCGCGTGGTTAGGTTGTGTCATTGTTGGTAGTTACTTGCTTCGCCCGTTACGTGTTGCATGCTGGTTATGCGTAAACGCTTTTATACTATATCTATGCAAACTTGTGTACTCACCTTTACTTTATGTATTGACTTTTATTTTAACGTATGTGACAGGTTGATTGGATGTTATGCTGCAAACAAGTAGGAAGTCTAGAAACCCACCAAATAAAATCTGAGTTGTCGGAATGGAAGTTGTTTTTGAGACTGATTATCTGTAATGACTGTTTTGAGATATTTGTTTAATAGTATCGGATATTAAACCTTATAAATATTGTCATTTAATAGTTGTTATGGATTCTCTTGAACAATCTGTTTCGCTCAGTGCCACGCCCTGATGATTCCGCCATCGGTTGGGGTGTGACATATTGGTATTAGAGCCATAACTATAGGGAACTAGGTCGAGTTGTAGAAAGACCCAGTCTATAGTCTAAGTACCAACAGACCATTCATACGAACCCACTTGGGGCTTCGTACGAGCTTATATGCTATGCGTTTAACTCGAACTCTCATCTCTGTAACTTCGTACGAACCCCCGCACTACAGCTTCGTACAAAGAACAACCTTTCGTAAGGTTAAAGACTATACTTGCATTTCCTAAGGCTGACACAATACACACGTTTTGAAAACACTCGCATACTGTCAACGAGTGGTTGTGTCGAGAATAGGTGTGAAAACCAAGAACTCTCAATAAGATCACTCACTCCGTGCGCATTTTTACTCTCGCACGAGAATCTTCCGTTGAGATAGGAGTGATATCCATACCTCAACGAAAATCTACATCTCTCTATCTCGTGGTTGCTTTAGCCACACTTAGGAGCGAAGTTATTAATTTAGGGGTGAAACCCACATCTTAATAACACGTTCCACTCTCTAAATTGATTTTCCATAATTCTCACCAAAGTCTCGACTATTCCAATGATTCGAGTCACTGGAACGATGAGTGCCGATTGCCTTATCACAGCGAGAGCACAGTCTATTAGGCCAAAGCATGTACTCAAATTTGTTAGGAATAGTTGAATCACTTTGGGTAGTCGATGTCTAACACCCAAGACACTCCATCTATTTCAAGCCCGCAATCGCCGATTTTTACGCGTCATCGAGTTTATTGTGTTTATATGTTTTAAATTTACGATTTATGGTTTCGATTTCTCGCTTTTTGCTCCTCGCGCACAACTCACACAACGCTCGCAACCTAAAACGCTAACTAATCGCAAATAAACTAAGAGGTTTAACTACTATACGATACAACGGGTGTGTGATCCTCATACGCGGAATTACTCTCATACGCTACAGTACTTACTGATGTACACTATACTTATCGCTTGTGCTACTCACTACCGCTCGCAACTCTCGAACGCGCTTCACGGCCTTGAAAGATAGGTGAATACGTGCAAAATATGTGCTTACGAGAATTATGTGCTAATACGTGCTTATGTGTATACGTGAACATGTGCTGACGTGTTCCTGTGCTTTACATGACTAATAATAATAAGAGTATGTTTTATAAGACGCTAAACTATTATCTAAAGACTGATATAATCGAATCTCGTCTAATTCCTATGACGACATCTGTTGCAGAACTCACACTCAACAATGTCTACATCATTTGAATCTCATAGTCGTCGCTCCGCGCAGCGAAGGAATGTTGACAAGCGTATCACTTCACTTGTGGCCAAGGAAATGGCCAAGGTCATACCTCAAATTGTCAGTGAGATCAACGAGGTCAGTAGCAAATCCTCTGTAGAATCAAAAAGTGACGCACCGAAAACTCCCTTCAGCTTCAAACAATTCAAAGCCTGTGGTCCCGCAAACTTCACTGGCGAAGATGGACCCAGTGCAATGTTTCAGTGGTTTGACTCAATCGAAGTCACCTTCAGACAGAGCGGATGTCCTTAAAATCTCCGCATTATGAATGCTACTAGAGTCTTCCAGTCCAGGGCACTGGATTGGTGAACCGCTGAGCCCAACAAGCGCGATAACGATGCAGCTTATGGCCTCTCATGGGAGGAGCTCAGGGAGCTCATGATGAAGGAGTTATGTCCTCCTCACGAAGTCCAGAAGCTAGAAAATGAATTCTGACACATCAAGAAAGAAAGAGGTGACAACGCTGGTCTCACCGCCCGTTTCAAACAGCTGAGCATTATCTATCCCAGTCAGGTGGACACGCCTGATAAGACAATCAAGAAGTATATCCGCGCTCTTCCCGACTATGTAGCTGATTTTGTCCAGGCAGCGAGACCTACTACCATCGAGGAAACCTACCAACTCGCAACCGAGATCAACGACAAACGAGTCTTCGCTGGAGCCTTCAAAACCTCGACCAAAAGTCTCAGCTAGGTCACTGCTACTCCTGGTACCGACAATGCAGCATCCCAAGGTTCAAAGTCTTCACGCCAGAGCTGCAAGCGAAGGAACAACAACAACAACAAGAACTATGCGGCTACCACCGCAACACCACTCAACGCAGTCTCCGCACTGCCCAACAACCAGACTCGACAAGCTGTTACTACCAACGCATCGCCTACAAAGCGTGTGTATACTGGTACTCACCCTCTATGCCCTACTTGCACCTATCATCATCCGGCGGGGGTAAACTGTCGTTTCTGTGTGAATTGCAACATCTATGGGCACTTTACTGCTCACTGTTGCTCAGGCCCTCGCCAGCAAGCTCCCCAAGCTCTCACCACACCACCAGCTCCACTCCAAGCTCTTCCAGTTAACCAGGCACTCCCAGAACCCGCTGCTAACGTACGTGCCTGCTAAACTTGTGGTGACCCGAATCTTTTTGCTAATATCTGCCCACAACGTGTGGTGAAACAAGAACCTCAGCAGCAGCAGCAACAACAACAGAAGCCTCAGCAGCAGCAACAGTAGCAACAACAAGCAGCCTACGGAAGAACCTTCAATATCAACGTCCGCTAGGCTCAGACTGACAACAATGTTGTCAATGGTACGTTCCTCGTTAACGGTTTTTATGCTTCTTGCTTATTTGATACGGCAGCCGATAACTGTTTTGTGTCGTTTGAATCCAAAAAGCTCCTAAAACGTAAATGCGCTAACCTCCCAACGACGTTCGACGTAGAAGTTGCCACCAGAAGAACTGTGACCGTTAGTTCCGTTCTTCGTGATTTTACTCTTGAACTGATCATTCACGTTTTCCAGATCGATCTCATTCCTATGCAACTTGGTAGTTTCGATGTCATAGTAGGCATGGACTTTCTTCGTGAAAATCGTGCTGAAGTTGTTTGTTTCGAAAAGATGATTCATTTCTCTCTTTCAAACGGTGATCAATTGTGTGTTTATGGCGAAATATCCTCGAAAGAATTGAAACTTGTGTCGTGCATTCAGGCGAGCAAGTATCTCCGCAAGGAATACTTGGCTTTCTTAGCCCACATTGTAGTAGCGGAGGAGGAAAGGAAGCCGATGGAAGAGGTACTTGTGGTTCGTGATTTTCCTAATGTCTTTCCTGATGATTTACCTGCTCTACCCCCTACTTGCGATATCGACTTTCGTATCGACCTTATCCCTGGAGTTAACCCTGTTGCCAAAGCTCCTTATCGCCTTGCACCCTACGAGATGCGTGAACTTTCTAGCCAACTCCAGGAGTTACTTAATAAAGGCTTCATATGCCCTAGCACATCTTCTTGGGGCGCACCTGTCATTTTCTTGAAAAAGAAGGATGGATCGTTACGAATGTGCATCGATTATAGGGAACTCAATAAGCTTACTATCAGGAATCGCTACCCTCTACCCTGAATCGATGACTTATTTGACCAACTGCAAGGCACTACGTGTTTCTCGAAGATCGAACTATGTTCTGGCTATCACCAGTTACGAATCCAGGAGCAAGACATTCCTAAAACCACTTTTCGTACTCGTTATGGCCATTATGAATTCGTGGTCATGCCTTTTGGTCTCACAAACGCACCCGCGGTCTTCATGGATTTGATGAACCATGTGGGTAAACCTTTCCTTGATCGCTTTTTCATTGTGTTTATCGATGATATCCTTATCAACTCGAAGTCGAGAGCTTAGCACGCGCGAAATCTTTGTTTAGTTCTCGAACTACTTCAAGGAAATCGCCTCTACGCCAAGCTCTCCAAGTGTGAATTTTGGCTCGAGGAGGTTCAATTCCTCGGTCACATTGTTAACAGTCAAGGAATTCACATCGACCCCGCGAAGATCGAAGCAGTAAAGAGTTGGATTACACCGAAGTCTTCTTCCGAAATCCGTTCTTTCCTTGGATTGGCAGGTTATTACCGTTGATTCATCGCCGATTTCTCCAAAATCGCCATACCACTTACCGCTCTCACTCAGAAGGATAAACCTTTTGTTTGGGGTCCCAAACAGGAAAAAGCCTTCCAAACCCTCAGGCATATGCTTTGCAACGCTCCCGTTCTTACACTACCAGATGGAAACGACGATTTCATTGTTTATTGTGATGCCTCTAACCTAGGTCTAGGTTATGTTCTTATGCAACGAGGCAAGGTTATCACGTATGCATCTCGACAACTCAAGGTCCATGAGAAGAACTACACTACCCATGATTTCGAACTCGGAGCAGTTGTTTTTGCGTTCAAGTATGGCGACATTACCTTTATGGTACAAAGTGTACGGTCTTCACCGACCATAAGAGCCTACAACACATCTTAAACCAGAAAGAACTGAACATGCGCCAACGCAGATGCGTTGAACTTCTCAAGGACTACGATTGCGAGATACGCTACCACCCAGGCAAGGCAAACGTCGTGGCCGATGCCGTTAGCCGACGAAGCTATGTGTACAGTGTTCGTTATGTCCAAGCCCAAAATGATCTCGAATCCCTCATTCGTGACGCACAACACACTTGTTTTCTTGAGAATACCATGAGGGAAGAAAGGATACTCGGTACCGAAAACCAACTGATAAGCAAATCTAATGGCATCTTTCACTATCACGGCCGCATTTGGATTCCTAGTCGCAATAACCTCAGGGATATTTTGATGACCGAAGCTCCCAAGTCCCGATATTCCATTCACCCAGGTGCCGACAAGATGTACCAGGACCTCCGTTCCAGGTATTGGTGGCCTGGCATGAAAAAGGATATCGCTTTGTATGTTTTGAAATGCCTAACTTGCTCGAAAGTTAAGGCCGAACATCAACGACCCTCTAGGCTACTCGAACTGCCCGAAATCCCAATGTGGAAATGGGAAAGTATAGCCATGGATTTCATTACGAAACTCCCTCACACTCCCTCTGGTCACGATAGCAATTGGGTATCGTTGATCGTCTTACAAAATCCGCCCATTTTCTGCCGATACGAGAAGACTTCAAGGTAGAACGATTAGCACGAATCTATACCGACGAAATCATTTGTCGACACAAGACTCCTCGTGACATCATCTCTGACCGTGATGGTGGATTTACCTCGCGTCTCTGGGAGACTTTTCAATCCGCCATCGGTACTACTCTCAATCTCAGTACCGCATTCCATCCCCAAACCGACGGTCAGACTAAGCGCATGATCCGCACCATTGAAGACATGCTTTGTTCGTGCGTCATAGATTTTGGTGGTAATTGGGATACGCATTTACCTTTAGTAGAATTCTCGTACAATAACAGTTATCGCGCTAGTATTCAAAAGGCATTATATGATAGAAAATGTCAATCGCCAATTGTATGGCACGAGATCGGAGACGCATAAATTACCAGTCCTGAGTTGATACAAGAAACGACAGACAAAATCCACCAAATAAGAGACAATCTCTTGAAAGCTCTGAGTCGTCAAAAGAGCTACGCCGATAAACGTCGCAAGCCCCTTGAGTTCAAAGTTGGTGATCACGTACTCCTAAAGGTTTCACTTTGGAAGGGGGTGATCCGATTCGGCAAGAAAGGAAAGCTAGCGCCACGATACGTGGGTCCCTTTAAGATTCTGAAAAGAATTGAAAAAATGTGGCCTACCAACTCGAAATGCCGGAGGAACTCAGCAATGTACATCCGACTTTCCACGTCTCTAACCCCAAGAAATGCCTAGCCAAAGAAAATCTTCATGTACCTCTCGAAGACTTGCAAGTAAACGAGACCCTGCATTTTGTGGAAAAGCCTGTAGAAATCATGGATCTAGAGACCAAGAAACTTCGACGCCCTCGCATTCCCATGGTGAAGGTTAACTGGGAAGGCAAACGCGGCGCCAAGTTCACCGGAGAACTCAAAAGTGATATGAAACCTAAGTATCCGCAACTCTTTGTTACACCTGCTCCTTAATTTCGGGACGAAATTTCCTAAAGTATGGGAGGCTGTAACAACCTGACTTTTCGGATCGTTACCTGTTTGTTTTCGCTTGGAATTGTAACCGTCTTGAACTCTGAGATTCGATATAAACAATGGGTTATGTTATACTAAATACATTTTCATCACACCGCACCGCTACACGTTTAAACGCTTTATACTTATACGCAAATGCTAAACGCTTACACAACATGAATTACAGAGAATTTTGCTGTTTACATTACCGTGTTTGTTTGTTTGGTTATCATACACCTCCACATACGCTTATCACGACTAACACTCTAAATCACAAACGCAACGCAAACTCGAAACACTGTTAGTAGTAGTAGTAATGTTATGATGTGTGTTCTTATGTGCTTTACTTGTGTGTGCTTTATATGTTATAGATTACAATCGCAACGCAAACGCAGCGCTACTCACACAACTCGATTTACCACAATAAAAAGCAACGCAACACTTAACAAACGAACCAAGTTGGAAAACATAGATCCATCGATACCAATGACTGCGGGTTGACTGCCCGAGGCAGTTCGCAATACATGATTACCACTGTAATCCATGCAAGTAAAAGATCCTTAACAACCCCCGTGTGACCGGGTGCTGAGTCTAAACTATAGTACTATCGTTGCTAAGGCAGGTAGACAGCATTCCATGTGTAAACATAACAAACAAGCATTCATAAGCCATGTATAACATGCATAAATGGTTTAGCGTTAAAATAGCTTGAGTAGTGTGATAGTTGTAGTTTGAATATTCGTAACGTATGTAACACCCAAAAGTGCTAACGCAAAAAGGGTTCGAGTATACTCACAGCGGTTGTGGATTGAAGGGAGCGCTTTGTAGCGAGTACGGTTAGCCTGAATAGATTCGATAGCATAACGATAAGTGGCGCGTAAAACAGCACGAATGTAGGATAACTGATCGTGCGGATCAGCTATCCGTGAGAGGGAGTCATCCGTGCGGGTGAACTATCCGTGCGGATGGTGATCCGTGCGGATGGTGATCCGTGCGGATGGTGGCTCATCCGGATAAACTATCCGTGCGAGCTGGCTGTCCGTGCGGATGGTGATCCGTGCGGACTAGTCGCCCGTGCGGATTGCTTATCCGTGCGGACAAGTTGTTCGTGCGGATAAACGTTCGAGTGGATTGTTTCTTCCTAAGTGTGAGATGTGTTTGTGTATGATGGCTTGTGCTTTGGAGTGGATTGTTTCTTCCTAAGTTGTTCGTGCGGATAAACGTTCGAGTGGATTGTTTCGTCCGTCCGGATTGCTCATTCGTCGATACTCAAACCTTATTTGGAAAGTGGGTCCCAAGGGTAGCTCGTCCGGGTGACAATCCGTCCGTATCGCCTGTCCGTGCGGACAGCTGGTCTGATTGTTCCGTTCGTCTATTCTTGGTTTCTGTTGTCGTTTATCGAGACGTTCTGATTACGTGGCAACCACTTGGAATTGTATTCTTACTCGTAAGACTAAGCCGGCCAGGAACCACCCTGACTCGACATGTCGGCGACTCAGAACGGTCATTCCGGTTGACCCCGAAATCAGGTGTCTTGCGGTAGAATTCCAGATCTAGGACTAGTGCATCACTATTATCGAGTAGAGACTAGAACCGATCAGATTCGTACCGCTCTTTAAGGGTAAAAGGAGGAGAGAACTTAGGTTTATTTCTTTCAACTCTTTTATCCTTAGAAAAGTTTAGATTTGGGTGAAGTTGTTGTGAAATCTTGTGGAAATTGTTCAGATCTGAGTTACTCTTGGTGGAATGAAGTCAAGCTTGAAGTTCATGAGAACTTCATGATGACGTCACCCGAGAATACCTCAAATCTTGATGTTTTCATGGTTAAAAGTTGAGATTTGAAAGATGAAAAGGTGTAGAATTGTGTAGTGATCAAGAATATACAAGAATTAGTGCAAGATCTTACCTGGATTGAGAGAAATCGGAGAAAAGGTGAAGAATACGCGCGGGTCGGACGTCACTTGCCAAAAGTGGAAAGTTAGGAGAGTGACCCGGGTATTTATAGGATGCTAAAAGGGGAAAGAGGGTAGTCCGTGCGGATGGCACGTAACCCGGATAGGCTATCCGTCCGGATTGGTCATCCGTGCGGATTGGCAATCCGTGCGGATTGGCAATCCGTGCGGATTGCAATCCGTGCGGATTGACCATCCGTTCGGATGTCGCCTGATTTGGCGCGTTCGGTGCGACGACGCTTCGGCTTCGGTTTTCAAGTGATTCAATAGGGTTTCCTAGCCAAATTACTTTCAGTCCCAACTACTTCTTATATGGTTCGACTCGGAATTCGGGTTCGGGTTCGTTTACATTCGAGTTAGACTTCGAGTTCGATTGAGTTCGCTTGATTATCACAACATAACATAACACAAAATGAACATGCACAGGTAACACTTAAGGTACACACACACGTATAGTGACAAGTAAAATGCGTAGCTCGAGTTACGTTTTGATGTCGATTTGATTAGCATAGTATAGTTAACTTTATCGCATTGTTACTTCCTACGATTCACAGTCGCGAGTCGGTTGATTAACGTTTAACACGATTCGATTATTGTAATGTACGACACTTACTCCACATAATACAATTAAAATAGAAACATTTCTACGATTCAAGTCGCGCGAAAATCGGTCGTTGACTTTGACCTTGACTTTGACTTTCACTCGTGAAAACACGGGGTGTTACAGCCTCCCCTTGTTTAGGGAATTTCGTCCCGAAATTAAGCTGAACGCTGTAACAAAGTCGTGAATCACGTGTGAGAGTTCTTCGTTTGGACCACTGGAAATCGTTAAATCAGTCGACTTTTTACGGATAAAATTGCTGATTTTTGGATATGTTATGCGAAATTCTCAAATCTAAAAGCCTATAAAGTTTCAGATCTTAGTTCATAGTCATTTGTGAGAAAATTTGATTTGTTAAAAAAAGGGGGAATGTTGCTGTTGATGTTCACCGTACGGATGGCAATCCGTGCGGATAACATATCCGTATTGACTTGTTGTCTAGCCTATTCGCGTGGATAATTGTTGGCTCGGAGACGTGTGGGATCCGTGAACGTGTGTGACTCATCATAATCGTAACGGAGTCAAAACCGATCCTACAAGTGGTATCTGAGCAGGTGATCGATTGTGATGATTAACACACTCAGATTTGACCAAATTCTTCATCTTTCATATACATCATGTTTTTCTCTGAAAAATCGCCAAATTAAACAACTAAACTTGGGTATGTTGTGCGAAGACACTTGATCTATAAGTCTACAAATTTCTTAATTAAACAACTGTGGATACTTTGCCTTCATGTCGCCTTCGAGTTCCCACGTGAACTCCGCGCCTCGTTTGCCTTCCCACCGGACCTTCACAATAGGAATGCGCGAGCGCCTGAGCTCCTTGGTTTGGCGATCCATGATTTCGACAGGCTTTTCCACGAAGTGTAATGTTTCGTTCACTTGTAGATCATCTAGAGAGACATGTAAATCATGGTCGGCGATGCACTTTCGGAGGTTTGACACGTGGAAAGTCGGGTGAACATTGCTAAGTTCCTCCGGTAATTCGAGTCTGTAGGCGACTTTTCCGATCCTTTCCAGAATCTTAAAAGGTCCAACATATCGAGGCGCGAGTTTCCCTTTCTTGCCGAATCGGACCACACCCTTCCAAGGGGATACCTTTAGGAGTACGTGGTCACCAACGCCAAATTCACGGGGTTTGCGCTTTTTATCGGCGTAAACTTTCTGTCGATCCCGAGCTTTCGCTAGATTGTCTCGAATTTGGAAAATTTTGTCTGTCGTTTCTTGTAGTAGCTCCGGACCGGTTAGCTGCGAGTGACCGATCTCGTGCCATACAATAGGCGATCGACATCTTCTTCCATATAAAGCCTCAAAAGGCGCCATTTTGATGCTAGCCTGGTAGCTGTTGTTATACGAGAATTCAACCAATGGCAGGTGTTTGTCCCAATTACCACCGAAATCTAGGACACACGAACGGAGCATGTCTTCAAGAGTACGAATCGTTCTTTCAGTCTGACCGTCGGTTTGTGGGTGGAAAGCGGTACTTAGATTAAGCGTTGTACCGAGTGCCGCTTGAAACGTTTCCCACAATCGTGAAGTAAACCGAGCATCACGATCAGAGATGATGTCACGAGGCGTCCCATGTCTACAAATGATCTCGTCGGTGTAGATTCGGGCTAATCGTTCCACCTTGTAGTCTTCTCGTATTGGTAAGAAGTGAGCAGATTTGGTCAATCGGTCGACTACAACCCAGATGCTGTCGTGACCTGATGACGTGTGTGGTAGCTTGGTTACGAAATCCATAGCTATGCTCTCCCACTTCCACATGGGAATTGGTGGTTGTTCGAGCAAGCCAGAGGGTCTTTGATGTTCAGCCTTGACTCTAGCACAAGTCAGGCATTTTCCAACGTAAAGAGCGATATCTCGTTTCATACCCGGCCACCAGTACTTGTAACAAAGATCCTGGTACATTTTGTCTGCTCCGGGATGAATAGAATACCGAGATTTGTGGGCTTCATCCATTATAATCTGTCGTAAATCGGTTCGCCTGGGAATCCAAATTCGGTCCAAGAAGTGAAATATCCCGTTCGATTTGCTCACAAGCTGGGCTCCATCATGGTAGATTCTTTCCCACTTCAAAGTGCGTTCGTTAAAGCATGCATGTTGGGCGTCGCGGATGAGGGCTTCGAGATTGAATTGGGCTTGAACATTTCGGGTGCTAAGCAGATAGCTCCGTCTCCTAAGTGCGTCGGCAACAACATTTGCTTTGCCCGGGTGATAACGAATCTCACAGTCGTAATCGTTGAGAAGTTCTACCCATCGGCGTTGACGCATATTGAGTTCCTTCTGATTAAAGATATGTTGTAGGCTCCTATGATCGGTGAAGATCGTACACTTGGTACCGTATAGGTAGTGTCGCCAAATCTTTAATGCAAAAACAACCGCGCCTAGCTCGAGATCATGGGTTGTATAGTTCTTCTCGTGGATTTTGAGCTGACGAGATGCGTAAGCTATGACCTTATCTCGTTGCATAAGGACACAACCGAGACCAAGGTTGGAAGCATCACAGTAGACAATGAAATCATTGTTTCCGTCGGGCAATGTGAGAACAGGAGCATTGCAGAGCATGTGTTTAAGGGTTCGGAAGGCAGACTCTTGTTTGGTTCCCCAGACAAAAGGCTGGTCTTTATGTGTAAGAGAGGTAAGCGGTACAGCAATCTTCGAGAATCCTTCGATAAATCGTCGATAATAGCCCGCTAGACCGAGAAAAGAACGGACTTCAGACGGGTTCTTAGGTGTAACCCAGCTCTTGACAGCTTCAATCTTCGCGGGGTCGACGTGTATGCCTTGACTATTAACAATGTGACCCAGAAACTGAACCTCCCCCAACCAAAATTCGCACTTGGAGAACTTGGCGTAGAGTTGGTTCCCCTGGAGTAACTCGAGAACCAAACGTAGATGTTGCGCGTGTTCGGCTCTCGACTTGGAATAGATCAAGACATCGTCGATGAATACGATGACGAAACGGTCGAGATATGGTTTACATACGTGATTCATCAGATCCATAAAAACTGCCGGTGCATTGGTTAGGCCAAAGGGTATGACAACGAATTCGTAATGGCCGTAACGAGTACGAAACGCGGTTTTGGGTATATCCTCTTCTTGTATACGCAACTGATGGTATCCGGAATGTAAATCAATCTTCGAGAAACACGTAGTGCCTTGTAGCTGATCAAACAAATCGTCAATACGAGGTAGAGGATAGCGGTTTTTGATAGTCAACTTATTCAACTCCCGGTAGTCGATGCACATCCGGAACGACCCATCCTTCTTTTTGACGAAAAGTACTGGCGCGCCCCAAGGAGAGGTGCTCGGGCGAATGAAGCCTTTTTCGAGTAATTCCTGGAGTTGGGTTGAGAGTTCGCGCATTTCGGATGGCGCGAGTCGATAAGGAGCTTTGGCGATAGGATTGGCTCCAGGAATGAGATCAATACGAAAATCGATATCACGTTTTGGAGGTAGTCCGGGAAGGTCCTCTGGAAAAACATGAGGAAATTCACGAACCACAGGAACGTCTTTCACTTCCTTCTTCTCTTTCTTTTCCTTCTCCGCTGCTATGACGTTAGCCAAGAAAGCCCTGTACTCCTTGCGGAGATACTTGCTAGCTTGGAGACATGACATTAGTTTGAGCCCCTTTGAAGTAGTATCACCGTAAACACATAATAAGTCACCATTTGCGAGCGAAAATTGGATCATTTTGTCGAAGCACACAACTTCAGCATGGTTTTCAAGAAGAAAATCCATGCCTACTATGATGTCAAAGCTTCCGAGTGGCATCGGAATGAGGTCGATGGGGAAGATGTGATTGTTGAGCTCGAGAGTACAATCACGGATAACGGAATTGACAGCGACGGTTCTTCCGGTAGCGACTTCAACATCAAATGCAGAGGAGAGTTTGGTACGTTTACGACTAAGGAGTTTCTCAAATTCGAGGGACACGAAACAATTATCGGCTCCAGTATCAAACAAACACGATGCATAAATACCATTCACAAGGAACGTACCATTGACCACGTTGTTGTCGGCCTGGGCTTGACGTACGTTGAGGTTGAAAGTTCTGGCGCGTGCGGCCTGTTGTTGCTGTTGCTGTGGCTGCTGCTGTTGGGGTTTTTGTTTCACAACCCTGTTTGGGCACATGTTGGCGAAGTGGTTTGGGTCGCCACACGTGAAGCAGGCTCTGGCTTTGATTGCAGGTGCCGGAGGAGCTTGTTGACCCTGCGGGGCAGTGAGTAGAGCTTGATTGGCAGGAGCTTGACGAATACGGCACTTGGCAGTGAAATGGCCGTACACGTTGCAGTGAGCACAGAAGCGGCATTGAATAGCAGTCGGGTGGTGATAGGTGCAAGTAGGGCAGAGCGGGTGTGGCCCAGTGTATGCACGCTTTGCTGGCAGTGCATTGGCCACAGGCGCCGCTACTTGGCGCTGTTGAGCAGGTACAGCTTGAATCGGTGCAGCAGTGATCGCACAGTTCTTGTTGGTGGAGCTGTTCTTTCTCTTGTTCTTCTTCTTGTTGCTTGATGAGGTAGGTTCAACAGTTGGTGCGGTAGCGGTAGCTTGATGCAGATGCTTGGAGGTTTTATCCCACACCCCAGCCTTAACCCTTTTGTCATTGATTTCAGCGGCTAGCAGATAGGTTTCCTCGATCGTGGTAGTCTTAGCCGCTTGCACGAAATCAGCAACGCAGTCGGGCAAAGCTCGGATGTACTTTTTGATGGTTATCTCGGGAGTCTTGACCTGGTCGGGACAGATAATGCTGAGCTGTTTGAAGCGAGCAGTGAGACCAGCATTGTCTCCATCCTTCTGATGTATGTGCCAGAATTCATCTTCAAGCTTTTGACGTTCGTGAGGAGGGCAGAATTCCTCCAGCATGACTTCCTTGAGTTCATCCCACGACAGACCGTAGGCTGCATCGTTCCCTCTCTTGTTCCTCTCGGCCGTCCACCAGTCTAGAGCACGGGACTGGAAGACGCCGGTAGCGTTCAGAGTTCGGAGGTCATCAGGGCAACCACTTTGTCGCAGAGTAACCTCGATAGAGTCAAACCAGTGAAATAGTGCAGTAGGACCTCCTTCGCCAGTGAATTCTTTCGGCCCACACGACTTGAATTGCTTGAAACTGAAAGGCCTTGTGACAGCTTTAGGACCTTCAGTCCTCGACTCCTCAGATGACTTGCTGGCATTCTCGTAAACATCACTCACGGCTTTTGCTACACTTCTCGCGATGATGGAAGCAAGGCGTTTGTCCCTCTTTTCCTGACGAGAGAGTGCATGACGGGATCCAGACGACATGGTCTGCAATAGACATCGCCATGGAACTCAACACATTGTATTCGAATCTCACCTCACACGTCTACTACTCTCTAAAGCTCAGTAACACGTACCATGTAAACGCATATAATCACAAAATCACAGAATTGCACAAAATCACATAAGCACATAGGGCACATAGTCACAACGTTCCTAAATACATTAGCAAGAAACACCTACACCTTAGTCACTAGAGGCATTCAGAAAACAGAAATCTAGTGTTCAGAGTTTGCGAGTGTTCGAACGTAGTGTAGCGCGAGCGATTCATTAGCGATGTGTTGCGTGGGTAGCTAAGGCCGAATAGGCATAAAACACGTAATTCACATAAAATCAACGAATCATTAGAGTCAAACACATAAAGTCGAGAAGAGAATGTCTGCGGCTATTAGACTTCGACTAACCAAGGTGATTCAACTATTCACAGGGGATCTGTTATGCACTTTCAACCTTCAGGACCGTGCCTTGGCCTCGACTCTTGGGCGTTTGGCATAGTTCCCGTTAGTTTTATCGCGACTACAGATCGTCTGTTGAGACCTTGGTGAGAATTGGAAAAAGCGCGGAACAAGTTGTCAAGGTTAGAGTTTCACCCCTATCTCAGCAACCTTGTCCCTGTTTTAGTAAAATTGAGGAGATTATTCATCAAAATACGGATTTCACTCCTGATTTGGCATAATTCTCCTCGTTTGTAGCTAAAATGCGAGTTGGTTAAGCAACTTAAATCGAGAGTTTGCGGTTTTCACACCTATTCTCGACCTTATTGCCTGATCATAGTTAAAATCTCGTGTGCAGTAGTAGTGTAGTATAAGCAAAGGTAGTGAGGAATAAGCATGTACGAATTTCCTACTGGGCGTAATCGAGTTGGTCTGTTGGTTCCTAACTATAGACTAGGTCTTTAAGACTTCGACCCGGACTAGGTCGAGTCTTGCCTAATTCCCTATAGTTATGGCTCTGATACCAATCTGTCACACCCCAACCGATGGCGGAATCATCGGGGCGTGGCACTGAGCGAAACAGATTGTCCAGAAGTTTCCATAACAACTATCGTTACCATTTAATGAAATAATACGTCCCATACCGTATCTCAAATAGTTAGGTAATTATTACAGACAAACGTCAAGACAAGTGTTCTGTTCCGACAACTCAGATTCAAACATAACTAATTTATTCGTTAGTTTCTAGGACTCCAGTTCCTAGCTTCGATTTCATCACAGCACAAAGAGCAAACAAGCAACCTAAGCACCTGTCACATACGTTAAAATAAAGTCAATACATAAAATGTAAAGGTGAGCATACAAGTTTGATAATAGCATATAGAGTTCGAATTCGTTTACGCATAACCAGCACGTACACATAGTGAAATGAAGCACGTTAGTTATCGACATAGATCCATCGATACCAATGACTGCGGGTTGACTGCCCGAGGCAGTTCGCAATACATGATTACCACTGTAATCCATGCAAGTAAAAGATCCTTAACAACCCCCGTGTGACCGGGTGCTGAGTCTAAACTATAGTACTATCGTTGCTAAGGCAGGTAGACAGCATTCCATGTGTAAACATAACAAACAAGCATTCATAAGCCATGTATAACATGCATAAATGGTTTAGCGTTAAAATAGCTTGAGTAGTGTGATAGTTGTAGTTTGAATATTCGTAACGTATGTAACACCCAAAAGTGCTAACGCAAAAAGGGTTCGAGTATACTCACAGCGGTTGTGGATTGAAGGGAGCGCTTTGTAGCGAGTACGGTTAGCCTGAATAGATTCGATAGCATAACGATAAGTGGCGCGTAAAACAGCACGAAGGTAGGATAACTGATCGTGCGGATCAGCTATCCGTGAGAGGGAGTCATCCGTGCGGGTGAACTATCCGTGCGGATGGTGATCCGTGCGGATGGTGATCCGTGCGGATGGTGGCTCATCCGGATAAACTATCCGTGCGAGCTGGCTGTCCGTGCGGATGGTGATCCGTGCGGACTAGTCGCCCATGTGGATTGCTTATCCGTGCGGACAAGTTGTTCGTGCGGATAAACGTTCGAGTGGATTGTTTCTTCCTAAGTGTGAGATGTGTTTGTGTATGATGGCTTGTGCTTTGGAGTTTTCGTTGTAGCATTTAGAAAATACCCAAGTATTTCTACCCTTCAAGCCGGTCGCGCGGACGACAATCCGTCCGGATGGCAGTCCGTGCGGACAACAGCCTTCAAGGTGAGTTACTCGGAATTCGGGTTCGGGTTCGTTTACATTCGAGTTAGACTTCGAGTTCGATTGAGTTCGCTTGATTATCACAACATAACATAACACAAAATGAGCATGTACAGGTAACACGTAAGGTACACACACACGTATAGTGACAAGTAAAATGCGTAGCTCGAGTTACGTTTTGATGTCGATTTGATTAGCATAGCTTAGTTAACTTTATCGCATTGTTACTTCCTACGATTCACAGTCGCGAGTCGGTTGATTAACGTTTAACACGATTCGATTATTGTAATGTACGACACTTACTCCACATAATACAATTAAAATAGAAACATTTCTACGATTCAAGTCGCGCGAAAATCGGTCGTTGACTTTGACCTTGACTTTGACTTTCACTCGTGAAAACACGGGGTGTTACACGCAGCTCTTTGTTACACCTGCTCCTTAATTTCGGGACGAAATTTCCTAAAGTAGGGGAGGCTGTAACAACCCGACTTTTCAGATCGTTACCTGTTTGTTTTCTCTTGGAATTGTAACCGTCTTGAACTCTGAGATTCGATATAAACAATGGGTTATGTTATACTAAATACATTTTCAACACACCGCACCGCTACACGTTTAAACGCTTTATACTTATACGCAAACGCTAAACGCATACACAACACGAATTACAGAGAATTTTGCTATTTACATTACCGTGTTTGTTTGTTTGGTTATCATACACCTCCGCATACGCTTATCACGACTAACACTCTAAATCACAAACGCAACGCAAACTCGAAACACTGTTAGTAGTAGTAGTAATGTTATGATGTGTGTTCTTATGTGCTTTACTTGTGTGTGCTTTATATGTTATAGATTACAATCGCAACGCAAATGCAGCGCTACTCACACAACTCGATTTACCACAATAAAAAGCAACGCAACGCTTAACAAACGAACCAAGTTGGAAAACTAACAAAATCCAAACTCACCGTCCGAATGGGCCATCCGCCCGGATGGAGCCCATCTGCCCGGATAGAGCTCATCCATCCGAATGACACTTCCATTCGCGCACTGCCTTAAGTCTCACCCCCACCTATAAATACCGCCCTTGTGTTCTCATTTCAACACTTTGGCACTCTCTCATCCGCTCTTAAGTCTCAAACGCGATTCAAGGACATTTTGTAAGCATTCTCTCTCAAATCTTCTTCATTCTTCATTCTAATTCACTTCTACTCCATCTTCTTCATCAAAATCACACTCACACTTCAACTATTTCATGAAATCATTGACTTAGGACCTCTTGAAAGTGGTTTCCACTCGTTTTGCTTGTGCAACCTGTTGTGGAACACCATGCAATCGAAATTGGTTCAAGATCAAAAGGATTTTCACACTTTTCAACTTACTTATGAAAGATTTCAACATTTTTCTACTAGTTTTGGACTTTTCTTCGGTGTTTACACAAACTAGGTGGAATCGGGACTCAACCAGACTCTCGACTCGTTCCTTAGTCGAAAGCCTACTTGAAAACTGATTCCCACCAAAGAGATGGACCGATTAACGGGTCAAACAGGAATCTTCATCAGAAACAGCACGTTTGTCTGAATGGGTCGAGCCCATCCGGTCGAATGGACTGGATCTGGTATTTTGCATTGTTTGATATGTCATCACGCTGTCTCCGTTAATTTAAAACCTGGTTGCTTAAGAAAATTTTACAAAACTTCGAACACAGACCATCCGTCCAAATGGACCATGTCCATCTGTCCGGATAGTCCTTCTACTCTCTCCAAATATTTTCCTTCTATTTTAAAACATCGGTTTTACTTCAAATTCTTATCATTCGAAACAAAAACTACTCACCCATCCGAATGGAGTCCATCCGCTCGGATGACACCCATCCGTCCGGATGGCGTCCATCCGTCCGGATGGCTCCCATCCGCCCGGATGGCGTCCATCCGCCAGGATGGCACCCATCTGTTCGGATGCTCTGTCAAATACTTAACTCGCTCAACACTCTGTTACGACCGTTCAGCCCTGAGGAAGACTTATCTAACTGTTTCCGTACGCAGGCTTACCTGGCGCTCCCTTCAATCCAATCAGATCGTGTTTACTTGTGAAACACGCACTGTGAGTATACTCGAACCCATTTTGTTTAACACACATTTGGGTGTTACATACGTTCTCTATCAAAAATACAACACACAACGCAAACACTTTATAACGCTAACCGCTCACGCATGTTATACATGATTTGTTGAATGCTTGTTACTATGCTTATATAGTATTACACTAGACCACCTCTAGCAACGATAATACTATAGTTTGGACTCAGCACCTGTGTGACAGGGGTTGCTAGGGATCACATTTTACTTCACGTGTTCGCAGTGGCGAACATGTGTCGCGCATACTCTACATCGCAGTCGCGTGGTTAGGTTGTATCATTGTTGGTAGTTACTTGCTTCGCCCGTTACGTGTTGCATGCTGGTTATGCGTAAACGTTTTTTATACTATATCTATGCAAACTTGTGTACTCACCTTTACTTTATGTATTGACTTTTATTTTAACGTATGTGACAGGTTGATTGGATGTTATGCTGCAAACAAGTAGGAAGTCTAGAAACCCACCAAATAAAATCTGAGTTGTCGGAATGGAAGTTGTTTTTGAGACTGATTATCTGTAATGACTGTTTTGAGATATTTGTTTAATAGTATCGGATATTAAACCTTATAAATATTGTCATTTAATAGTTGTTATGGATTCTCTTGAACAATCTGTTTCGCTCAGTGCCACGCCCTGATGATTCCGCCATCGGTTGGGGTGTGACAGATTGGTATTAGAGCCATAACTATAGGGAACTAGGTCGAGTTGTAGAAAGACCCAGTCTATAGTCTAAGTATCAACAGACCATTCATACGAACCCACTTGGGGCTTCGTACGAGCTTATATGCTATGCGTTTAACTCCTCTCATCTCTGTAACTTCGTACGAACCCCCGCACTACAGCTTCGTACAAAGAACAACCTTTCGTAAGGTTGAAGACTATACTTGCATTTCCTAAGGCTGACACAATACACACGTTTTGAAAACACTCGCATACTGTCAACGAGTGGTTGTGTCGAGAATAGGTGTGAAAACCAAGAACTCTCAATAAGATCACTCACTCCGTGCGCATTTTTACTCTCGCACAAGAATCTTCCGTTGAGATAGGAGTGATATCCATACCTCAACGAAAATCTACATCTCTCTATCTCGTGGTTGCTTTAGCCACACTTAGGAGCGAAGTTATTAATTTAGGGGTGAAACCCACATCTTAATAACACGTTCCACTCTCTAAATTGATTTTCCAAAATTCTCACCAAAGTCTCGACTATTCCAATGATTCGAGTCACTGGAACGATGAGTGCCGATCGCCTAATCACAGCGAGAGCACAGTCTATTAGGCCAAAGCATGTACTCGAATTTGTTAGGAATAGTTGAATCACTTTGGGTAGTCGATGTCTAACACCCAAGACACTCCATCTATTTCAAGCCCGCAATCGCCGATTTTTACGCGTCATCGAGTTTATTGTGTTTATATGTTTTAAATTTACGATTTATGGTTTCGATTTCTCGCTTTTTGCTCCTCGCGCACAACTCGCACAACGCTCGCAACCTAAAACGCTAACTAATCGCAAATAAACTAAGAGGTTTAACTACTATACGATACAACGGGTGTGTGATCCTCATACGCGGAATTACTCTCATACGCTACAGTACTTACTGATGTACACTATACTTATCGCTTGTGCTACTCACTACCGCTCGCAACTCTCGAACGCGCTTCACGGACTTGAAAGATAAGTGAATATGTGCAGAACTCACATCTGTTGCAGAACTCACACTCAACAATGTCTACGTCATTTGAATCTCATAGTCGTCGCTCCGCGCAGCGAAGGAATGTTGACAAGCGTATCACTTCACTTGTGGCCAAGGAAATGGCCAAGGTCATACCTCAAATTGTCAGTGAGATCAACGAGGTCAGTAGCAAATCCTCTGTAGAATCAAAAAGTGACGCACCGAAAACTCCCTTCAGCTTCAAACAATTCAAAGCCTGTGGTCCCGCAAACTTCACTGGCGAAGATGGACCCAGTGTAATGTTTCAGTGGTTTGACTCAATCGAAGTCACCTTCAGACAGAGCGGATGTCCTTAAAATCTCCGCATTATGAATGCTACTAGAGTCTTCCAGTCCAGGGCACTGGATTGGTGAACCGCTGAGCCCAACAAGCGCGATAACGATGCAGCTTATGGCCTCTCATGGGAGGAGCTCAGGGAGCTCATGATGAAGGAGTTATGTCCTCCTCACGAAGTCCAGAAGCTAGAAAATGAATTCTGACACATCAAGCAAGAAAGAGGTGACAACGCTGGTCTCACCGCCCGTTTCAAACAGCTGAGCATTATCTATCCCAGTCAGGTGGACACGCCTGATAAGACAATCAAGAAGTATATTCGCGCTCTTCCCGACTATGTAGCTGATTTTGTCCAGGCAGTGAGACCTACTACCATCGAGGAAACCTACCAACTCGCAACCGAGATCAACGACAAACGAGTCTTCGCTGGAGCCTTCAAAACCTCGACCAAAAGTCTCAGCTAGGTCACTGCTACTCCTGGTACCGACAATGCAGCATCCCAAGGTTCAAAGTCTTCATGCCAGAGCTGCAAGCGAAGGAACAACAACAACAACAACAACAACAACAAGAACTATGCGGCTACCACCACAACACCACTCAACACAGTCTCCGCACTGCCCAACAACCAGACTCGACAAGCTGTTACTACCAACGCATCGCCTACAAAGCGTGTGTATACTGGTACTCACCCTCTGTGCCCTACTTGCACCTATCATCATCCGGCGGGGGTAAACTGTCGTTTCTGTGTGAATTGCAACATCTATGGGCACTTTACTGCTCACTGCTGCTCAGGCCCTCGCCAGCAAGCTCCCCAAGCTCTCACCACACCACCAGCTCCACTCCAAGCTCTTCCAGTTAACCAGGCACTCCCAGAACCCGCTGCTAACGTACGTGCCTGCTAAACTTGTTGTGACCCGAATCTTTTTGCTAATGTCTGCCCACAACGTGTGGTGAAACAAGAACCTCAGCAGCAGCAACAACAACAGCAGCCTCAGCAGCAGCAGCAGCAGCAACAGTAGCAACAACAAGCAGCCTACGGAAGAACCTTCAATATCAACGTCCGCTAGGCTCAGACTGACAACAATGTTGTCAATGGTACGTTCCTCGTTAACGGTTTTTATGCTTCTTGCTTATTTGATACTGTAGCCGATAACTGTTTTGTGTCGTTTGAATCCAAAAAGCTCCTAAAACGTAAATGCGCTAACCTCCCAACTACGTTCGACGTAGAAGTTGCCACCAGAAGAACTGTGACCGTTAGTTCCGTTCTACGTGATTTTACTCTTGAACTGATCATTCACGTTTTCCAGATCGATCTCATTCCTATGCAACTTGGTAGTTTCGATGTCATAGTAGGCATGGACTTTCTTCATGAAAATCGTGCTGAAGTTGTTTGTTTCGAAAAGATGATTCATTTCTCTCTTTCAAACGGTGATCAATTGTGTGTTTATGGCGAAATATCCTCGAAAGAATTGAAACTTGTGTCGTGCATTCAGGCGAGCAAGTATCTCCGCAAGGAATACTTGGCTTTCTTAGCCCACATTGTAGTAGCGGAGGAGGAAAGGAAGCCGATGGAAGAGGTACTTGTGGTTCGTGATTTTCCTAATGTCTTTCCTGATGATTTACCTGCTCTACCCCCTACTTGCGATATCGACTTTCGTATCGACCTTATCCCTGGAGCTAACCCTGTTGCCAAAGCTCCTTATCGCCTTGCACCCTACGAGATGCGTGAACTTTCTAGCCAACTCCAGGAGTTACTTAATAAAGGCTTCATATGCCCTAGCACATCTTCTTGGGGCGCACCTGTCCTTTTCTTGAAAAAGAAGGATGGATCGTTCCGAATGTGCATCGATTATAGGGAACTCAATAAGCTTACTATCAGGAATCGCTACCCTCTACCCTGAATCGATGACTTATTTGACCAACTGCAAGGCACTACGTGTTTCTCGAAGATCGAACTATGTTCTGGCTATCACCAGTTACGAATCCAGGAGCAAGACATTCCTAAAAACACTTTTCGTACTCGTTATGGCCATTATGAATTCGTGGTCATGCCTTTTGGTCTCACAAACGCACCCGCGGTCTTCATGGATTTGATGAACCGTGTGGGTAAACCTTTCCTTGATCGCTTTTTCATTGTGTTTATCGATGATATTCTTATCAACTCGAAGTCGAGAGCTTAGCACGCGCGAAATCTTCGTTTAGTTCTCGAACTACTTCAAGGAAATCGCCTCTACGCCAAGCTCTCCAAGTGTGAATTTTGGCTCGAGGAGGTTCAATTCCTCGGTCACATTGTTAACAGTCAAGGAATTCACATCGACCCCGCGAAGATCGAAGTAGTAAAGAGTTGGATTACACCGAAGTCTTCTTCCGAAATCTGTTCTTTCCTTGGATTGGCAGGTTATTACCGTCGATTCATCGCCGATTTCTCCAAAATCGCCATACCACTTACCGCTCTCACTCAGAAGGATAAACCTTTTGTTTGGGGTCCCAAACAGGAAAAACCCTTCCAAACCCTCAGGCATATGCTTTTCAATGCTCCCGTTCTTACACTAACAGATGGAAACGACGATTTCATTGTTTATTGTGATGCCTCTAACCTAGGTCTGGGTTATGTTCTTATGCAACGAGGCAAGGTTATCACGTATGCATCTCGGCAACTCAAGGTCCATGAGAAGAACTACACTACCCATGATTTCGAACTCGGAGCAGTTGTTTTTGCGTTCAAGTATGGCGACATTACCTTTATGGTACAAAGTGTACGGTCTTCACCGACCATAAGAGCCTTCAACACATCTTAAACCAGAAAGAACTGAACATGCGCCAACGCAGATGGGTTGAACTTCTCAAGGACTACGATTGCGAGATACGCTACCACCCAGGCAAGGCAAACATCGTGGCCGATGCCGTTTGCCGACGAAGCTATGTGTACAGTGTTCGTTATGTCCAAGCCCAAAATGTTCTCGAATCCCTCATTCGTGACGCACAACACGCTTGTTTTCTTGAGAATACCGTGAGGGAAGAAAGGATAATCGGTACCGAAAACCAACTGATAAGCAAATCTAATGGCATCTTTCACTATCACGGCCGCATTTGGATTCCTAGTCGCAATAACCTCAGGGATATTTTGATGACCGAAGCTCACAAGTCCCGATATTCCATTCACCCAGGTGCCGACAAGATGTACCAGGACCTCCGTTCCAGGTATTGGTGGCCTGGCATGAAAAAGGATATCGCTTTGTATGTTTCGAAATGCCTAACTTGCTCGAAAGTTAAGGCCGAACATCAACAACCCTCTAGGCTACTCGAACTGCCCGAAATCCCAATGTGGAAATGGGAAAGTATAGCCATGGATTTCATTACGAAACTCCCTCACACTCCCTCTGGTCACGATAGCAATTGGGTATCGTTGATCGTCTTACAAAATCCGCCCATTTTCTGCCGATACGAGAAGACTTCAAGGTAGAACGATTAGCACGAATCTATACCGACGAAATCATTTGTCGACACAAGACTCCTCGTGACATCATCTCTGACCGTGATGGTGGATTTACCTCGCGTCTCTGGGAGACTTTTCAATCCGCCATCGGTACTACTCTCAATCTCAGTACCGCATTCCATCCCCAAACCGACGGTCAGACTAAGCGCACGATCCGCACCATTGAAGACATGCTTTGTTCGTACGTCATAGATTTTGGTGGTAATTGGGATACGCATTTACCTTTAGTAGAATTCTCGTACAATAACAGTTATCACGCTAGTATTCAAAAGGCATTATATGATAGAAAATGTCAATCGCCAATTGTATGGCACGAGATCGGAGACGCACAAATTACCAGTCCTGAGTTGATACAAGAAACGACAGACAAAATCCACCAAATAAGAGACAATCTCTTGAAAGCTCTGAGTCGTCAAAAGAGCTACGCCGATAAACGTCGCAAGCCCCTTGAGTTCAAAGTTGGTGATCACATACTCCTAAAGGTTTCACTTTGGAAGGGGGTGATCCGATTCGGCAAGAAAGGAAAGCTAGCGCCACGATACGTGGGTCCCTTTAAGATTCTGAAAAGAATTGAAAAAATGTGGCCTACCAACTCGAATTGCCGGAGGAACTCAGCAATGTACATCCGACTTTCCACGTCTCTAACCCCAAGAAATGCCTAGCCAAAGAAAATCTTCATGTACCTCTCGAAGACTTGCAAGTAAACGAGACCCTGCATTTTGTGGAAAAGCCTATAGAAATCATGGATCTAGAGACCAAGAAACTTCGACGCCCTCGCATTCCCATGGTGAAGGTTCACTGGGAAGGCAAACGCGGCGCCAAGTTCACCTGAGAACTCGAAAGTGATATGAAACCTAAGTATCCGCAGCTCTTTGTTACACCTGCTCCTTAATTTCGGGACGAAATTTCCTAAAGTATGGGAGGCTGTAACAACCCGACTTTTCGGATCGTTACCTGTTTGTTTTCGCTTGGAATTGTAACCGTCTTGAACTCTGAGATTCGATATAAACAATGGGTTATGTTATACTAAATACATTTTCATCACACCGCACCGCTACACGTTTAAACGCTTTATACTTATACGCAAACGCTAAACGCTTACACAACACGAATTACATAGAATTTTGCTGTTTACATTACCGTGTTTGTTTGTTTGGTTATCATACACCTCCGCATACGCTTATCACGACTAACACTCTAAATCACAAACGCAACGCAACGCAAACTCAAAACACTGTTAGTAGTAGTAGTAATGTTATGATGTGTGTTCTTATGTGCTTTACTTGTGTGTGCTTTATATGTTATAGATTACAATCGCAACGCAAACGCAGCGCTACTCACACAACTCGATTTACCACAATAAAAAGCAACGCAACGCTTAACAAACGAACCAAGTTGGAAAACTAACAAAATCCAAACTCACCGTCCGAATGGGCCATCCGCCCGGATGGAGCCCATCTGCCCAGATAGAGCTCATCCGTCCAGATGGGGCCCATCCATCCGGATGACGCCATCCGGACACTGCCATTCGCGCATCGCCTTAAGTCTCACCCCCACCTATAAATACCGCCCTTGTCTTCTCATTTCAAAACTTGGCACTCTCTCATCCGCTCTTAAGTCTCAGACGCGATTCAAGGCCATTTTGTAAGCTTTCTCTCACAAATCTTCTTCAATCTTCATTCTAATTCACTTCTACTCCATCTTCTTCATCAAAATCACACACGCTCTTCAACTATTTCATGAAATCATTGACTTAGGACCTCTTGAAGGTGGTTTCCACTCGTTTTGCTTGTGCAACCAGTTGTGGAACACCATCCAATCGAGATTGGTTCAAGAGCTAAAGGAGTTTTACACTTTTCAACTTATTTATGAAAGATTTCAACATTTTTCTACTAGTTTTGAGCTTTTCTTCGGTTTTTACACAAACTAGGTGGAATCGGGACTCAATCAGACTCTTGACTCGTTCCTTAATCGAAAGCCGGCTTGAAACTGATTCCCACCAAAGAGATGGACTGATTAATGGGTCATACAAGAATCTTCCTCAGAAACAGCACGTTTGTCTGAATGGGCCGAGCCCATCCGGCCGAATTGAATGGATCTGTTATTTTCCATTATTTCATACGTCATCACGCTGTCTTCGTTAATTTAAAACCTGGTTGCTTAAGAAAATTTTACAAAACTTCGAACACAGACCATCCGTCCGAATGGACCTTGTCCATCCGTACGGATAGGCCTTGTACTCTCTCTAAATATTTTCCTTATATTTTAAAACATCGGTTTTACTTCAAATTCTTATCGTTCGAAACAAAAACTACTCACCCATCCGAATGGGGTCCATCCGCTCCATCCGCCCAGATGGCGCCCATCCGCCCGGATGCTCTTTCAAATACTTAACTCCCTCGACACTCTGTTACGACCGTTCAGGCCTGAGGAAGACTTATCTAACTATTTCCGTACGCAGGCTGACCCGGCGCTCCCTTCAATCCAACCAGATCGTGTTTACTTGTGAAACACGCACTGTGAGTATACTCGAACCCATTTTCGTTTAACGCACATTTGGGTGTTACATACGTTCTCTATCAAAACACAACACACAACGCAAACACTTTATAACGCTAACCGCTCCCGCATGCTATACGTGATTTGTTGAATGCTAGTTACTATGCTTATACAGTGTTTCACTAGACCGCCTCTAGCAACGATAGTACTATAGTTTTGACTCAGCACCTGTGTAACAGGGTTTGCTAGGGATCACATTTTACTTCACGTGTTCGCAGTGGCAAACATGTGTCGCGCATACTCTACATCGCAGTCGCGTGGTTAGGTTGTATCATTGTTGGTAGTTACTTGCTTCGCCCATTACGTGTTACATGTTGGTAATGCGTAAACGCTTTTTATACTATATCTATGCAAACTTGTGTGCTCACCTTTACTTTATGTATTGACTTTTATTATAACGTATGTGACAGGTTGATTAGATGTTATGCTGCAAACAAGTAGGAAGTCTAGAAACCTACCAAATAAAATCTTAGTTGTCGGAATGGAAGTTGTTTTTGAGACTGATTATCTGTAATGGCTGTTTTGAGATATTTGTTTAATAGTATGGGATATTAAACCTTATAAATATTGTTACTTAATAGTTGTTATGGATTCTCTTGAACAATCTGTTTCGCTCAGTGCCACTCCCCGATGATTCTGCCATCGGTTGGGGTGTGACATTATCCTTCAAGCGTATCATACTATTTTTGTAGTCAACTACGAGGTTGAGGCTTCGGCAGAGGCTGACATCGGCCCGGGTTATGCCAACACCTTTGGTACAGCTGCGTGGGGTGCTTGTGGCATAGGCCTTGTAGACCCGGACAATCTAACCTCCAAAGAATATGGGCATGGGATATATAGCTTATGCGTTGGTGGCCATATTCTTGAGGAGCATGTAGGCGACATTTAGGTGTTGTCGGTTCAGGACACCCCCACTATCTTTTCTCTGGCACAAGGTACTGCTCAGGTGCCGATGTATATAGCGGATGAGTGGGTCTCTGATTTTGGTGCTCTTGGTGGTGCTTGGGTTGTAAATCTCTTCCCCGATTTGTGCCCAAAAAGTATTCCTGTGAAGACTGGTTCCCCAATTTCCTCCTCGGTGTAGATTCCCACATCCATACCAAACTGGGCCACAGAGATTCCAAACCAGGTACCCCAACAATGAAAAGTCACCGCTTCGTTGTCAAACATATCGTCGATGTCCTTTTTGAGGCTAAAACTACTTAAGAATTTGAGGTTGAATTCCTAAATAGACTGCAACAAGAAGACACGCAACGGTCCCGTTACCAGGCTGTCGTATCTCTCTCTCTTCCCCACACTTTCTAGAGTCTCGTAACACACTTGACGAGGCGGTTCCTCATTCCTAGCCTTTAGGAGTTCCATGCGTTCTACACATTTATGTGGTGCCATTGTCTAAAGAGAACAAGAATTAAACATTTAGGTGAGATAAATTGTGCAAAAACTGAAAAATAGGGGATTGGCACGGCCCCGTGTCTAAGGGACACGACCCCATGCTGCAGAAGTTCAGGGGGCACGACCCCGTGCCGTCAGTGGCACGGCCCCGTATTCGGTCACTGTTTTAGCCAAAATCTAACTTTTTCGAGCCGGTTTCGAAAAGTCCAAAATATTTAGTCCCCCGTGTCTGGTATACCCCGAAAATGAAACCCCAAGCATCAATTTGCACTTGCCAACCTGTTTCCCCTTCCGATTTTGAGTATTTCCGTCAAGAACTAGTGTTTTGCAAAAACTGGTTAAAAGTTTCGATTTTTCCATAATGGTTGGATGATTTACTTATTAAAACAATAGTACTAACTACTAGAAACAAGATCTAGGGAAATTGGTTGGAACCGACACAGGTCTAGTTCAAGAACCCTGGATTTTTCCCCAAATCTTGATGTTATTGAACATGCAAAACACGGATCTAACTAATCTAAGTCTTAGTAACATACCATGTGAGTAAATCGTGGAAGAAGATCGTCAAAAAGTGTCGGGAGCCGCTAGGAACCGGAAGTTGCAGAGAAACAGGTCGTGTGAGTTGAGACAAAGAAACTGAGGAAAATAGGAGTTTTAACCCATCTACAGATAGGCACGGCCCCTTGTCTTTTATTAGAATTATATATACATATATATAGGGGGCCGCTAAAATGAAAACCACCTCCAGTTGCGAGAACCGCAAGAACCACTCTCCACCAATTAGATAATGAAAAATAAAAGGATAATATAGTCATTTAATCAAAACCATCAAATTATCTCTCTCTCTTCTCTTTAAAGTCTCTTTTTAAAGTCTTTTCAATTTCTCTCTCTTCACATTTCTCTCTCCTCTTTTTGTTATTTTGTAAAAAAGTTTTTGTAAAAAAAAAAATTTAAACCGTAAAAAAGGTTTTCGTTAAAAATGTAATAACGTTTAAAGACGTGTGTAAAAAAAGGTTTTTGTAAATAAAAGTTAAAACCGTAAAAAAGTTTTCATATAAATTTTTGTCTTTTGTAAAAAAAGTTTTTATAAAAAAAATTGTTAAAAAAAGTTTAAAACCGTAAAAAAAAGTTTTCGTAAAAAAAAGTTTAAAAACGTGTGTGTAAAAAACGGGGCGTAAAAAATGGCTCGTAAAAAAACCGGGTGATAAAACGACGCGTAAATACGGGGGCGTAAAACGGCGCGTAAAAACGGGGCGTAAAAACGGCGCGTTAAGAAACGGCGCGTAAAACTGGGCGTAAAAAACGGCACGTAAAAAACGGGGCGTAAAAAACGGCTCGTAAAAAAACCGCTTGTAAAAACCTTTTTTGTAAAAAAATCTTGACAAAAATTGTTTTTTGTAAAAAAAATCAGATTTTAAAATATTTTTTAAATAAAAAATGTTATTTTAATAAAAAACAATTAATTTAATAAGACAAAAAAAGTAATAAAAAACAATATATACAATAAGACAAAACAAGCAAATTTACTAAAATGTCCTTTTAACATTAAAATATTAAAAAACATAATAAGACAAAAAGAATTTAATATTGTTTTTATAACTTTTAATCTCATCCATCCATCTCCAAAGATCAATGGTTGGAAAGTGGTTCTCGTGGTTCTCTTAACTAGGGGTGGTTTTCATTTTAGCGGCCCCCTATGTGTGTGTGTGTGTGTGTGTGTGTGTGGTTTCTCTGGCTACTTGGTTCCTCTTGCTTAACTTACCTGACTCGTAGACGTTTTGGTTGTCTTCTTCCAATGTGTACCTACACGATAGATTATTAAAATAAAACAAATACATATACAAGTTGTTACCATGTCCTCGTCACTTATCTATTTCTTCCAAGGTCATTTTCGTTTCTTCGTCCTCAAGGAATCCTTCATAGAATTTAAGCCTTTGTCCATTGACTTTGAATGGTTCTCTATTTGGAGACTTAATATCTATAGCACCATGGGGGTAAACTTTTGTGATGGTAAAAGGTCCGGACCACCTAGACTTAAGTTTACCAGGAAAAAGACGTAGCCTTGAGTTAAAGAGTAATAATTTATCTTCTTCTCTAAATTTTTTAGGTTCGTTTATATATTTATCATGTATTCTTTTTGAGCATTCCTTATAAATTTCAGAGTTGGAATATGCTTGAATTCTCAATTCGTTTAACTGGTATAAGCGATTTTTTTCCAGAAGTTTCCTGGTCTAAGTTTACGTTTATTAATGCCCAATATGCTTTGTGTTCAATTTCTATTGGGAGATGACAGTTTTTCCATAGACTAGCTTATATGGTGTTGTACCTATTGGTGTTTTGTATGCTATTCGAAATGCCCATAAAGCATCGTCTAGTTTATTTGACCATTCTTTTCAATTTTGACCCATAGTTTTTTCAAGGATTCTTTTTAGACCTCGATTAGTTACTTCAGCTTAACCATTGGTTTAAGGATGATAAGCGGTTGAGAGATGATGATAAACCCTGTATCTTGTTAGAGTTTTTTCCCTTTTTAGATTGCAAAAATGGGTACCTCTATCATTGATTAGGGCTTTTGGAGTTCCAAATCGTTAGAATGGCCTTTTGAGGAATTTACTACTACTCTCCCGTCATTGGTGGGAAGAGTTTCAGATTCGGCCCATTTAGAAACGTAGTTGACTTCCACCAAGATGTATTTGTTTCCTCTCGAAGGTGGGAATGGTCCCATAAAATCTATTCCCCAAACATCAAAGATATCACAAATAAGAATGTTGTTTTGTGGCATTTCGTTTCTTCGTGATATGTTACCTAGCTCGTTGGCAGGCATCACATGTTTTTATCAATACATAAGCATCTTTATGTATTGTGGGCCAGTAAAATCCTGCATCGTACACCTTTTGTGCGGTGCTGGCTATTCCGTGGTGTTCACCACATAGTCCTTCGTGACAGGTGAAGAATTTGTCTTGCCTCACGACCATGGACGCATCATTAAATGAGTTATTGGCACATATTCTGAAAAGATATGGTTCTTCCCAAAAATAGTGCTTAACATTAGCGAGGAATTTGTTTCACTGATGAAAAGCCAACCCTTTGACAATAGTGTCACTAGCTAAGTAGTTAACAAAGTCGGCGTACCAAGGTTCTTCTCGATATTCCACCATTTCTAAGGATTATATGAGGAATTTCTCATTGATGAGTTCTTCTTTAGTTCCTTCCAAAGTAGGGTCTTCAAGACAAGATAGGTGGTCAGCAACTGTGTTCTCTGCTCCTCTTTTGTCTTTTATTTCTATGTCACATTCTTGAAGAAGAAGAAGAAGAAGAAGAATCCATCTTATGAGACGTGATTTCGCGTCTTGTTTTTGGAAAAGGTATCGAATGGCAGTGTGGTTGGTATAAACTATAGTTTTTGAGAGCACAAGATAGGAACGAAATTTCTCAAATGCAAATACTAATGCTAGTAATTCTTTTTCAGTGGTTGTGTAATTTTCTTCAGCATCGTTAAGAGTTTTACTAGCGTAATATATGGGGTGAAAATGTTTTTCTTTTCTTTGTCCTAAAACTGCTCCAACTGCAAAATCTCTTACATCGCACATGATTTTAAATGGTAACTTCCAGTCTGGCACGATCATGATTGGTGCCATGACAAGCATATAAGAAATGTTGTCGTGCAATCCTCGCCAAAGACGAATGGGGCATTTTTTCGAGTAGCTTGGTTAGAGGTCGAGAGATTTTAGAAAAGTCTATGATAAATCGCCTATAAAATCCGGCATGTCCTAGGAAACTTCAAATGGCTCGAACGGATGATGGAGGAGGTAGTCGTGAAATAGTATCATTTTTACGCGGTCGACTTCCATCATGCGTTTGAGATTTGGTGACCGAGTACTATTCCTTCCGTGACCATTAAATGGCATTTTTCCCAATTAAGGGCGAGGTTAGTCTATTCACATCTAGCTAACATTCGCTCAAGGTTATCAAGACATTGGTCAAATGAATCGCCAAAAATAGAGTTGTTGGTCCCAGTTTGGACTTAAAAACTTCTTTTCACGTAATATGGCAAGTGATTTCAACAAATGTGAAAATAGTGTGCGGAAATAGAAATCAAACTTTCAAGAAACAAGACCTACATAATTTTCAAGTTTATATCACTTTGAAACAAAATGGTTTACAAGGTGATTGTAAGATTATTATCTATTACAAATGAATACTTGTGAATTCTGAGGTGAAAGGACAATGGAGTTTGTAGTATGTATTGAATGCTAAGCTTAACTCATAGTTCTTTGCTTGATGAGCCTTCTATTTATAGAGGTCTCGGATACATGAATAAACATTTGTTTATTCATGTATATGTCCTGCAAAAAGTAGCTTCTTGACATATTCATTGAATCCAATAATCAAGTTGCCTTTGTCATCATGATATCCAATAATGTCAACTTGCTTCGGTTATTGTGGAAGGATAGAACTGGTTTTTAGACAAGTGGGGTTTTATCAGAATTTCTGATAACCACTTCATCAGAAATTCTGGTGAACAAATCATCAGAAAATCTGATGATCAGATTTGCCAGAAACTGATGATATTTCATAAGCTTTATTCTAAAGTAGGTCCTTACACATGTAACATACAACATTGCTACCCTTAAGAGGCTAATAGGAAAAATGAGATTACTTCCTTATTCTTCATTAATTCGAAGCCTTGTGAAGTTTCAAGTCTAAACTCGTTTAGATATTGCTTACATTGCTAAACACTAGACCATGTCTAGATTATTGAAGCATCTTACAATATCTTAAGAAACGAGATAGACCATAAGTTAAAGAAGAAATGAGAACTCAACCCGTTTGATTACTCTTACTTTGATTTTGTTTTATTCAAAGGAAATTAAAAGTCAATTTCGAGGAGTCTTAAGGAACTACTAATAACAACCTAAGTTATAATGACATTATATGTTGTTAATCACAATAAAATTGTCACTAAACGTTGTTGGAAATTATCATTGGACTCATAAATTTATTAAATCTTTAATAAATAATATGTTGAAGACTTATTATGATAAGCCAGTTACCCTGTTTCCTCAAAACAATAAAAGTTCGAGGGGTACTGCATTAAAATTTGATACAAAGTGTTGCATTAAATTTCTGCATAAAATTATTGTTTGTGTATGAACAAGTAGAGGATACTAAATCTTTGTATCGAACGCATTCATGATATGCCTATCGATACAATAACTAAAGGTCAATCACCCATAAATATTATGAAATCTCTTATAATAATAACGGGTTTACTGATGACCGTGTACAACTGCATACCGTACTATGAATGATTAATTATTCATTTTTCCTCATCTGTTTAGATTTGTTGACTCTAAATATGTATCCGCTAGCTTAATGAACATATAGACAAATAAAAGTACAAATCAAATATTAAGGGCTTACTTGTCAATATGATCCTAACTACTTAGGTTTTAAATTGGATTGAAGTACGATTAATGAGGGTCTTGAGTTGAATATCGATTCAATAACTATATTTCTCTGCGATGATATCGCTTTAAAGCTAAAATGAGTAGCAACTTCTAATCAGACTTTTCTAATACTCATAAATAATAAATGACAACTCGACCAAGTTGGAGAATGTAAGAATATATTTCATAAAGTTATTCATATGGCCATTATTATCATTTATGTTATAATTGATCGATGACCTTATTGCCCCTATTTATTAAATGGTAAATATTTGATGAACGTATTTACCCTTACTTGAGAATAGGGTTTCCTCTTGTCTGTATATATATACATATATATATATATATATATTATAGAGGTTTTACGTTGGTCACCACCATTATTCACCTCCCCCTCTCTCTAAATATCACGATCTTCAAGATCACTAACCACCATCATAATCATACGCCAAAAGGGAAACCCAATATATGGAGTAAGATTCAAATCTTCATCATTCAAGTACACAAGTTCTAATCCTTTGATCTATTATATTAAATCTAAAGAATTGATCAATAATCTATAGTCAAGGCATGTGATAAACCTCCAAAGTGTTTAAGTGAAGTGAACGTATAAATTAAATTGTATTAGACATCTTAGTAGCAATTTTTTATTCAATTTAATGATCAATTAGAATTGGTTAGAGCATTCACATCCTATCCATCAAATTCTGAGAGAGGGGTTTTTATATTATAAATAGTGGTTGTAAGTTGTTGTGAGTGAAGGAGAGAGAAAATGTTACTGTTCATCTGTATATTTGAGGGAACACTGTTCACCCTCTATAATTTTTTAATATATTTTGAAAGTGATTGTGAGTAGAGGTGAGAGAAAAATTAATGATAAAGGTATAAAAATATATTATTTAATTAGCAGGAGAGAGAAACTGTAGTTGTTTTTAGTGTAAGACCACCTGTAACCGGGCGTTTTTCATCAAAAAAAATTGCCCAAACACGCCCGATCACGCCCCGGTGCCGCCCCCTAGGCGTTTTCCGGCGTTACTTAAAAAAAACAAAAGAAATTAGTTTTAATTAGATTTTGGCAATGGTTTTTCTTGAAGTTTAAGTTGCAGGTGGTTGTTGTAGGTGATAAAGGAAGAAGAAGATGATTTTTCATTTCGGTCCCTGCATTTTGATTGTATTTAAAAAAAAAGGATTTAAACTTCAAAAGTTCTTAAAAAAAGGATTTTGCATTTCAGTCCCTAAAGTTTTAATTAGTTTTAATTAGATTTTATAGTTTTAATTAGATTTTGGCATTGTAATTTTTTTTTCTTTTTTTTTATTTCTAGTATTGTATTTTTTTTTTAATTTAATGAAGTATTTTAAGTTTTTAATTAAAAATAATAATAATTTTGTAATGATTGGAAGGGGCGTTATTGGGCATTATTCCCATTACGGCACTTTTGCAATAACGCCCAATAATGCCCCTATGCTGACTGGACTGCCACATGACAGAAAACGCCCCAGGGTGAGGGCATTATTCATCTAACGACTACGCATGGTCAAATTATATAGTAAAAAATGGTGGATAGGATGTGAATGCTCTTAATTAGATATTATAGGCCGAAACTTCTACTCATCAGCTAGAATAGCAATGATTTATTTTAAGATATTTGGAGTAGCGTAGATTTAAAGTTGTAGACATCATCCATCTAGAGTTTATCGTTCAAAAGAAAAGTCAAAACAATATCAAAAGTTGTAGACATCCATTAACAGTTTATCTCGTTCAAAAGAAAAATCAAATCAAAACAATATCGAAAGGCATATTGTACTTATCACCCAGGCCATGAAGGGTCCCCACATTTTCATATGACTAAAGAAACAATATCCTTTCTCACTTATATGCCACTTCATCTTTCAACCCACTTCCTAGGTGGGAGGTGGGACAAGTTCTTTCCTCTTTTCTTCCCATTTTTATTACTTTAAAAGTTTCAAACACACGATTTGTAGCATCGATATTTCATTTATTTTAGCTCTGTTTTGTTGCGAAGCTCTCACATAATAGAACATGAATCGGATAATTTAAACTTATATTGATAACTACATATAATTTGTGTATAGGCTAGTGAAGAAACACATTTGCACTATTTATATAGTTAGTTGATCTGTGGCTATTCAATGAACAAGTTGGCACACAATAGATAGGAGATCAATCAAAGCTAGCTTTGCTCGCGATCTACAATTCCAGCTCATATTCAACTCGAGCCAGCTCGTGTCTCTCTTTTTTTTTTTTTTTTTGAAAGGAGAACTTCATTAGAAACAAGCCAACCCGAAAACCGGGAGGCCACACCACACAGACAACACTACATAATTACAAATTTACACCAATCTTCCCATGTTAAATTTCTAAATTTCGTTCTGTTTTTGACCCATAAGTACCCCACCGACTTCACTTCGCTGATTATTCTTTCGATTTTGAATTGAGACGATCTGAACCTCGCTTCGTTCCTAGCCTTCCAGATACTCCAACAAGCAATGATGACCAGCCCTTGCAAGATCAACTTCTCCGGCTCTTTTAACCCGCGGTGCATGTGTGTCTCCATAAGGTCTTGGAAGGAAAACGCAAAGATGGGCGGAATCCGACACCACCCAGTGATAGCATTCCAAACCGAGTTCGCCGCCAGACATTGAATAAAAAGGTGATCAACATTGTCCTCTCCATCGATGCAGAAGCCGCAATGAGAATCTTGAACATGTACATTCCTTCTACTAAGAGCCTCCACCGTAGGAATTCTGTTCAATCCGGCCCTCCACGCAAATATGTTTCATTTAGCAGGAATCCATTTGCACCATTTGAAACTCGAAATGGACGGAGAATTACGGCCTTCCATAATAACTTTCTTGACGGCACCAACACTGAACTCACCCGTACCGTCACCAAACCAACCCCATTTATCCTTTTTGTCAGATAACCGGACCGAACCCAGCAGGCTAGCAAGCTGGTTCACGTCATCCAGCTCCTGCCCCGAATGTAGCGGTCTTTTCTACTTCCAGCTGACCTCCAACTGACCCGACCCGTTCACCATCCGATCGTGTCTCAATGAATTGACTTGTTTATCATGAATTTTAATGATTTTGTATTGTTTTAAATAAAAGGTCACAAACAAGAAGTTAAGAGCAATCTTAAATCATATAATTCACTAATAACAAAGTACAAACCATCAAGGAAAATCAAGGAGGGAAAGTTATTCAAGTAACCCAACAAACGGTTAGTTGAGAAACCATAGACTAACCCAATAGCCTTTTCCAGACCCAAATACTCATGGCAATCAGCCTATACAAGTACAATGTTCAAATTTGCCGACGCCTTTTGTTCATAAAAACTTGAGGGGATGTTTAATATGTCGGCTTGATACCAACTTGTAACACCCGTTCTTATAAATTTAGGTTTAACGTATCATTTACGAAAAACAATCATGTAATTAAGATTACATATGCATTGGAAATTACGGGTTTATTAAAACTTTTTACAATTTAAAAGTATACAACATATCATGTGTACATTCGTCGTATAACATAATAACGATACATAGTGCGGAAGCTTATTTCGTGATCGTGTTCGGTTCTTGCTCGTCGCTTGATCTTCATCCGTGCACTCTTGCCATTCACCTATGATCAAAACCAACTTAAAAGTTAGTTTTGATAGTCAAATATTAAGTTCAAACAAGTACAGGGGTTAAAAATGACAAAATTTAAAAATTTTCGGAGTTAGGGGGCTTGGCGTGACGCCAAGGGCCTAGGTGTCACGCCTAGCCCTGTTTTTCACAGCCTGTGCCTTCAGCATATGCTGTACATACCCAGCACGACCTGATTTCACGGAAACGGCCATAACTTCTTCGTTATTGATCCGTTTTACCCGATTCTTTTTCCTACGCATCCGTAATTTAATCCTCTATCTTATGGAGTTAAAATCCTACATCCAACATAAGAAATTTTGAGACTTCTAAGCCTTCGACTCGTTACCTTTTTACCGAATTTTAACCCGTTTATGCATTTTATCAAACAAACGTATTTATTTGATTCCTATATCTCATACACTTCTTCAAATTAATGTTACCTACTATATTAGGTTCTAATCATAGGGTTATTACACAATTTAAACCCGTTTTCGCTCGTATGCTCATTTTGACCCGTTAAGGGTATTTAAGCACTTTAAAGCTTGAAATCGCTTTCGTTCATTTCTAGCATCTTATTCCTACATTTCTTATCAAGTAATCTTCAACTACAACTCTTTGTGTATTAGATTTCAATGTGTATATCTATATGTTCCGAGTTTTACCCTTCGGATTGTTATTTTACGGCAAGACTCAAATAGAGCTATTTGACTAACGTATTACATCTTTCAACTTCTACACTTATTCTAAGTATTTATTTAATCATGAAACTCGTTTCCAAACAACCTTTAAGGGTTGTTTGTTCAATTTAACCTACAAGGGCATTTTGGTCAATTTTGGTCATTCTTTTACGACAAAGGACTTTCAGATACTTGTTTGACCCAAAAATTCAATCTTTTAACTATAACCTTGTTTAGAAGCCATTATGTTTCTAAAACACTACAATTATAACTTGAATTATTCGGTTTATCTTTAAGATAACCAAATATCCAATTTGACCTTGTTTAACTCTTAGAAAACCTCAAGTTCTACATGATGAATTGAATCATTATACATACCTGGCTCGGATCAATATATTGACCCGTTTCAATACCTTGACTTAGTAGCCGCTAAGCAATAGCGATGTGCGTATCCATTTGATATTTATTCCTATAAACATGTAACTCGACAAACCATTAGTCGATATTGTCAAAGGGTGATAATTTCACCTTTTGACCCGTTTATTTACCTAGTGATCTTCGTCACTTCCACTAAATGCCAATTTCATGTATTATGCTAATTTAAAGTCTACTAACGAAAATACGAAATCAAGCATAATGTAACGGAACCGTAGTTACGTACCTTTTAAGCATCCTTTTCAAACGCGTATTTCCACCGGCTTGTCCACTTGACGATCCGGATTCCTCGCCTAGAGAGTTCAATTCACAATCCGTTTAGAACCCTTTTTATAAGTCTTAACGCACAATTTGCCATATCCATCAAACATGCGTTTTTATCCGATTTTCAACGTTTATTTTTCATTTAGGCATTTTAGCGAACACCTAACGGGTATAACTTTACATAATTCATTAACAAGCTCATAACTTGTCATATAACCCGAATTTTCATCAATCAACTATCTAACACAATTATTTGTCTTTACAATTCTGAAATAACTTTACATATGTCAAATTACACTAGAACAACCCCAAATTTCCTAGTGTTTATCAAGTTCTACATAACCCACTAGTCACCTACAATGGTGACCATGGATTTCACTAGAATTAGCATAATTTCAACATGTACTTGTCTAGGGTTTACTCCTAGACATTTTAATGTTCCTAATTCATCTACAATTCATACATGCATCATCAGATTTCAAGTTCTCTAAATTCATGAGAATTTCAAGTAGAGAATTTTTGTCAAATTTTACATACCTTATGATCTCCTTGCAATGGGGATCATTAATCTATGCTTGGATTTCGATTCGGGCTTGATTTGCTCCTTCAATTTGATGAATTTCTGTGTTTTAGGGTTTGAGCTTGAGAGCTCTTCTTGACTCCTGTGTTTTGTACGACCAGAACACACACAAAGGTGTGTGTTTTGGTGTTTTTAATTTTAATTAATAAAAACCCATTTTCTCACTTTAACCATTTTAGTCCCTCAACTTTACCCAAGTTTATAAAGGTTACTACATCAAGTTCCTCATTATTTTTAAAACACTAGACTAACTAGGTTGATATTCCTAGTTATTTAGTGGGTTCCGGGAGTTATAACCCGTTTTATTTTAAGTCCCGTTAACTCAGGCTCTTATAAACTTAATTCCTTAAAACTTTGATTCGTTCGTATAAAATTTTAGGATTTCTTATTTAAATCCAAATATTTACCGGGTTATTTTTACTATTAACGGTATGTTACCCGTCTTTTAGTATTAACGGAGTTTGATTACCAAATCCGTTTTCGGGGTGTTACAAGTCTACCCCCCTTAAAGAGGTTTCGTCCTCGAAACCTTTTCTTACATAATTCATTGAGTTTAAACTCAATGTATTTGATCCGAGATATCTTTTAAACATTACTTATACTTTTAACCAATTGTTCGTATTACCAGATAAGTATGGTAACATCTTTTTGGTCACTACTTGTCTACGTATCTCATACGACATAGTGCAACTTGAAATAACGTAATCTCGTTATTTCCACTAGTTTAGTTAACTTAGCGATATCCATCGCTTTCATATTCTATCGAATTCTTTATGAATCCGTTACTTTGACCCGTTTAAAGGTCTTTAGTGAAATCTTTCACTTTTAACAACAATTTCTTTTGTTTTCCAAGTTCATTTATTCGGTTCAGTTATACCGAATCCACCGATTATAAGCAACCAAATTTATTTAAATGACCTTAACCGGTCCCGCTAACTAGACTTATTAGTCCAGTTACTCTTTACCGCTCGCTTGGTTATAATGTGATTCCACTTCACATTGTATTTCTTGACCGTGATCGTGTCACGTCATGTTTAATTTATATCAACGTTTCTTTATCATACTTCTTCTTTTCGAATGTATTGTCTCGCACCTATCGATGTTAAGACCCATACTCTTTTATATTAACCATTTTCTAATCTCCCTCGTAATATCCATATTTGTTAAAACATTGTTTCTTACTAAAACTAAATTTTAGTTTAACGTTTCCTTTTTCTCCTTGTGTTACATCTTTTACTCATTTCCGGGACTTTTACGTCTGAAAATTTATTCCTTTCCGTTGTCTTTTCGGTAATATTTTTGTCCTTTTTGTGACTTATCAGAATTTAAATAATTGTGAATCCTTTTTGTCATTTCTGCCCGCTTATATGTTTTAGTGAAATCCCTCACTTTTGTCAACCAGGCCTTTCACGATCTCTTCTCTTTTAACTCACTCAGTTAAGTTAGCGAAACCCCTCGCTTTTATACTACCTTTACCTTCCGTTATTATTTTACGCGGGGAGTTTAACCATTTTCCTCGCTTCACGTTATTAACCCGTAGGTTCCTTCACTTAGCCTCGTATGCTTATTTCTTTAGATTTTTCACCTTTTTAAGGCGAGGCCTTTATGATCTCTTTGCTTCAATTCATGTCCCGTGGGTCATATTGGCCCCGTAGACCTTTACACTAATTAATATCCCGTAGGTTATGATGATCCCGTAGATCACCTTTTATTCTAGTCTTTATTCAAATGTGTATACGTTTATATACGCATATGGCATTAAGGCACCCCTTTTTATGTTTATAATTATTCACCTTTACTTTTTGGATTTCATTCGACCTTGACCGTAGTCTAAGGCTACATTGTTTTCTTTCGAATCATCTTTCCGACTTCTCAACTTCTAACGTCAATTTACACGTCGGTTTTCTATACACTTACCGTTACCCGGTTCTTACCTGTGCTTCTTTACGTCCCATTACCCGGGTTCTTTTATCTCAATGTTTTTAACGCCTATAACTCCTTTACATAGGTTTATTAATATTTCGCACTTTTATTTATCCGATTCGCGCTTACTTACTTTAGCAAGTGTCATCCTTTATTAAATTTGTTTGACTTGTTCGTGTGAACATTCATCACTTATGAATGCCAAACTTCAGTCTTTGTTTGACCCGTTCAGCTTTGAAATAGCTGAGCGTAGTTATTAACATTTTTGTTTGCAAATTCTCATTGTCTTTTATTCATGACTCATATTCCGAGTCTTTTGACTTTCTATCTCGCGTTCCCGTCTCTTGGTTTACGCATTCTTTCCAAATCCTACCCATTCATCGGGTATCTTTACCGTAATCATTTTCAAGTAACCATTCTTATATGGTTTTAGACGTTATTTTAATTTATTTGGTCGTCTTAGCGAGATCCATCGCTTTTATTCAATCAAGTCCTTTATTCTTTATTCGATTCGTTTGACATGTCCATGTGAATTTCATCACTTGTGACAGTCAAACTTGTATCCCTATGCCTTAGCATTCCTATTGGTCGGTCTGTATTTTCTTTTTACTTGATCCTTGTCCCTTCTCTCGGGCTCGTTATTCTTACGTAATACGCTTCCGTCATTCGACTTACGTTTACGTTTACTATCAAACATCTTACTTATTTGATTCATTTGGGTACCATTTAAGTTAGTCCCATTCACCCCACCCTTACTACATCGGACATAAATGTGTCCGCTATAAGAAGTTCATGGTATCATATGCAACTACTTACTTGGCCAGAGTAAGCGATTAACCTCTTAATGTGGCTCTTAATGATTCAGACCTGTTACTGGTTAAACACTTAATGGTTTAGACTGTTTGTTTCGCGAACATGTGTCTGAATAGTTCAGACATTTGCCTCTGAATGGTTAAGCATTATACTAAGTCTGAATGGTTAAGACCTCTAATCTTAATTAGTCAGACATTTGCCTCTGAATGGTTAAGGGTTATACTGGCTCTTAATGGTTCAGACCTCTTAATGGTTAAGGGTTATACCAGACCTGTGATTGGCCGACAATATCTGCATCAGGCGTTTAATTTTGCACGCCCCAACCAAATTTTTGAAGAAAAACGCCCCGGGGGGTGGTATGCGGGCGTTTTTTAGGCAATTCACGCTCAAATACTATCCCACTACGGGTGGTCTAATGTACTATTTATATCAATGTTTTAAAAACCGGTTTAAACCGGCCGGTTGAACCAGTTAAACCGGACGCCGGATTCTTGGCCGGCACGAATCATACCGGTAAACTAAGGAAACGGCAAAGAAGTTGTACCGCCGGTAAATTGGGTTATACCGGTACCGGTTCATACCGGGCCAAAGGTCAAAATTCTGAACTTTTAATTTTTAGGTGCCTAAAAAAGATTACTATTTACCTTCTTAGTTAAAGTGTAAAACTTAGTGCCCACAATTGACAATCCACATCGATCAAACTTCTTACTCACTCAAAGATAGAAAATCATTGGTTTTTCAAATTAAGTTCTTCAACATATCATCCAAGTTTACCTTTTTTGACTTTTGTTGAATCATTCATGTTAATTGTTATAGTGTTTGCTAATTATTATATAATGGATATATAATCATGAACTTTTGGATAATTTTTTGATTATGGATTAACTTTTGGAATATTTTTTTTTATTATGGAATGATGTAATTTTGGATTATTTTTTAAGTTGAAATTGTATTTTATGGATTTAGGCCACTGGGGGTGGTCCGTTATAAACAATCCATCACTCGTGAAAATATCACGAACACCGCCGCCACCATACTCTATCACGAGTGATAGTTATAACGCGTGGAAATTATCACGCCGTGAAAAATGGAAATTGTGAGGGAACATGAGGGTTTATTGTTGGGTGTTGTGAGTGATGACCACCGCCACTAAAAAAGGTTGTGAGTGATGAAATAATGGTTGATGACATGGCGGAACATGATTGGATATTGTGAGTGATGGAATTTGTACCACCCCCAGTCCCCTTATAGAGTTAATTAGTCAATACGGTTGAACTGTCCGGTACAACCCGGTCCAACCGGTTGAACCATTTCTGAGTTTAACCCGGCATGATTAAAATACCGGTTTTTAATACTTTGATTTATATGATTAAATCCAATCTTATTTTAACTTGTTATACAAGCCCCACCCTTTTTAAAAAAAAAAAGGGTGTATCTATTGGTTGATGAAATAATGGTTGATGACATGGCGGAACTTGATTGGATATTGTGAGTGATGGAATTTGTACCACCCCCAGTCCCCTTATAGAGTTAATTAGTCAATACGGTTGAACTGTCCGGTACAACCCGGTCCAACCGGTTGAACAATTTCTGAGTTTAACCCGGCATGATTAAAATACCGGTTTTTAATACTTTGATTTATATGATTAAATCCAACCTTATTTTAACTTGTTATAGAAGCCCCACCATTTTTCTAAAAAAAAAAGGGTGTACCTATTGGCACACCAATGTGCCTATATGCACAGCAAAAAATGTTTTTTTGTCTTATATGCACACCCTGCAGTATCGAGCTGTGACCAATGCACGGCGTTTTGGTCCGGTCAACCAGACAAAGACTGACAGGTGTCTGACGGGTCTGTTAACCGGACCAAAACGCCGAGCTTTGGCCGCGTTTTGGTCCTGTCAACCAGACAAAAGACTGACCGGGTGTTTGGTTGACAGGACCAAAACGCGGCCAAAGCTCGGCGTTTTGGTCCGGTCAACAGACCCGTCAGTCTTTGTCTGGTTGACCGGACCAAAACGCCGCACTTTGGCCACAGCTCGACACTGCAGGGTGTACATATAAGACAAAAAACACTTTTTTGGGTGGCTATCTACACACCAAGTGCGGCGTTCATATGGCCGTTCCACCACATTAATTATTTAACATAAAAATGTAATAATCTCCTAGCAATCATATTCATAGCAAGTGTAGGTTGAGAAACTTTAGACTCTCATTAATAAAATTGCACAGGCGTTTTCTTAATAGAAAGGACCGATTGGTTAAACCAAAAATTGCTTACACAATCAGTCGATCGAGCACTTTTAAACCATCTTCATTTAGTCAATTTTAGTCAGCAGGTATGACATCGGCCGAATGAACCAACAAACCGGATCATAGTTAAACTTCAATTTTTTTTTTTTTTAATTTATTTGTTTGCTTTCTTCAAAATCTAATTACTGTTCAGCTTTGGTATTTATATTTATTCCAAATTCACTACTTTGTTAGCGTTATAAATTCACATGAAAGATGATACATGTCTTGTTTGGCATGATATTCATTTATTTTGTTATTTTACTTATTTATTTTGTTATTTTATAAAGTAAAGCCCTGGATTCGATGCTATGAGAGGTCCAATGAATGCCGAACACATAGGCTACATCTTTCGGTTTCTTTCTGCCATATAATTTGCCAAACATTATTACTCAGAAAAATACTAGTAGCACAATATATTTAAATAACAAAAATTCAACCACAAATTGATTACTCAAAAAACAATCAATCTTTTTCAGGCAAGCCACTCCCCATCCATTGCTTCAATTTCACCTATATCCATGCTGCAGTTTTAAAGATCAAAATCAAAACTATCAATATACTTTCTAAACATGTATATATATATATAGAGTTAGGTTAATTTACAAGAGCCCTTATCATACATTACGTACGCGATCATCTCAGCCGTCAGATCTTCATCCCACATTGAAATCGCATGTTGGTTTTTTTGTAACAATTTCGCATGTTGGTTTTTTAACATGCGATTTCATCAAAATTACCATATGCGAAATTGTTACAAAAAATCAACATGCGATTTCATCAAAATTATCACATGCGAAATTGTTACGAAAAACCAACATGCGATTTCATCAAAATTATCACATGCGATTTCATCCATGCTATTTTATAACATGCGATTTCACATCGCGTACGTAGCATACGTTAAGCCATTTTGTACAATACACTTTTTCTATATATATATATATAGAAAAAGTGTATCGTACAATTCTCCTTAACGTACGTGAGTAGAAATCACACGTTTATAACAAGAAATCGCATGTCGGAAATCAGAACTTCGCATGTTCAAAAAAATAACCATTTTCGCATGTGTATATATAAATCGCATGTGTGTATAAAAAATCATTATAGCATGTTATAAAAGATATACCAAATCGCATGACGTTCAATAATACCAAAATCGCATGTTGATAATGACTCGCGTACGCAATGTACGTTAAACCCTATTGTACAATAACCGGCCTATATATATATATATACACACACACACACACATACATATACATATATAACCTTATGATAAAAATAGGCTCCTACTATTCCCACACTCCTATATCTTATTTTCACACCCTTTTTCACTTCATCTCTCACTATACATATCTATGTATATATAGAGAGAGATAGAAAGAAGAAGTATGTGAATAATAACTCACTAAAAATAAACAATGTCCATCCGAACGAATGAGACCCAACCCGACAAGAAATATATGATTTACGATCACTCGAAATCCAAAATATGATCACATCATAGAACCATCTCGGTAACTTAGTGTGGTATAGAGATTTTAATACATAGATGTGCATGTGCATGCATGCATGGACAAGTATATGCAGATAGGCACTTGCCTTGTGGCAAAATCAAAACTTTTTTTGTGATGAGTTATCACAAACTTCTTTTCGAGGGTCCAACACATGTTTTTTTTTTTTTTTCTGTAAAAATCCTTAACATACTCGCTTGTTCCACCCTTGATTATCTTGTAAACGCTTAACATACTATTAAATCTTATAAAACTTGTAACATGACTTATGGGAAACGAAATTCGATTCAATTAACATGTAACGTTTTGCAACTTATATTATAAACAAATAATTATAGTAGTATTTGCCACACACAATAAAGGCTAATGTAAAAAAAAAGAGAAAATACAAAGACATAAGACACCTAGGTGGGGGGACCTGTGTGGTCTCACTGTCATGGTTTTAAAGTCTCATCACTGCAACTATTCAGAGATGACTATAATGTTTGCTAAAGTGACAGTAACAGTATCAACCACTGCAGTCCCAAAACTACAAACAGTAAAAGAAAAAAAAAGCAGAAAAAGCATAAAGAAAAACAAAAAAAAATAAAAGGAAATGGGTCGAATGGGTTTGAAAGAGCGTCGAATGGGTTTGAAAGTGCGTCTTTTGTACGCATAATTGTATAAACTATTAAAAAACTGAAGAAATGGATTTTAAAAAAATGTGTTGGTTAATCCAACCCGACCTGGCCCGTTGACCAGTATTATAAATGACACATTTTAACCCGAAACTGTTTTGATCCGTTACCTTAAAAAGGAAGGTGACAATAGTGATGCATGGAGCAAATGCCAACATAAAACATTTCCAATTCCCTAAAACTTATAAATTTAATATACTTTTAAAAAATAAATAAATGAACCATGATGGAGAGAATCTTACCAAGGCAAAGCAGGATCTTGAAAGTAAGCATCAGAAAACTGGTCATCAAAGTGTTGTTGCAGACATGAACTTTCATTTGCATTGATCAGCCATTGTGGAAACTCCATAATTTGATCAAACTGATTAATAACATCACACTCATCCCCTTCATCTGCTTCAATTTTCATGGTGTTCAAGAAACTACACCATCTAGCTGAGGTCACTAAATTAACAGTATCATTCCACTCAATTTGATGTTGTTCACCTAATGATCTAATCTCCTCCATCTCCTCATCATCCATGGCATGATGTAGATCACATGACGATATCGGTTTCCCAATAGGTATAGATAAAGCTGGTGAACAAGAAGATGATGGTGTGGATGCTGATGATGGTGAGTCAGTTGACATTGACAATGGTTGGTGATAAATGTTGGCATTTAAATTGCTAAAGTTTTGGAAATTGAGATTTAATCCTAAGCTTTGAGTAGGGAGTACAAAATTTTGGTTGTCATTGTATGATGATAACTGTGGTGGTGGTGGTGGGATATATGTTGGCATATGCCAATAGTTCTTGTTGGTAGTTGTGGTGGCACTTGTGGTAGATTGTGGTGGAGATTGATGAGCATGATTATTGGCTGCTGCCTCTTGTTGTTTCATGGATGCTCTATGGAACTTAAGAGCCGTGACGATTTCTCTACGCGCTTCCGCCATGTTTAGAAGCCGTTCTTGATACGGTTTACTCGTGTGGAGTCTTCTTCTAACTTGTTTCTTGTGTTGTGGTTGTTGTGGTGGCTGCGCTTCTGTTGGTGTTTGTTGAGGTTTTTGTGTGTTACTATAGCATTCATTGTTTTCACTTACGTCTAACGGATCTTTCGAGGTTAAATGTTTGACTAAGGTACGGATGTAAGCGCCAGAAAGACGAGGTTCTTCTTTAGCTTCGATAAGTGTATCTGTTTCCATTTGTTTTGATGATGTTCTACTTCTACCCCTCATGAACCCTATCTAGGAATCTGAATTCACTTTCTAAATGGGAAGTTGTGAAATGCAAAGAAAAGGGGTTTGAATTTGATTGGAAAAGCAAGAACTACACAATGAAAAATGCAGAGATCCACAGGGTCTCATGAATGATATAAATAGCTGTCTAGCAAGTTCCCTTATTTGTTTATGGTATTATATTCCGTAACTTAAAAGCAATGTTTTCAAAACCAGACCAGTCATCGAACCGGCCGCTCTACTGGTTCACTAGTCATAACCCGGGATACCTATTCAACTGGAAGTTTGGAACTCGCTAAAACCGGCCAGCCCAAAACAGGCCGGTTTATACGTACCAAACTGGTGGCGTGTCCAGCTCATGGTCCAGTCCGGTCCGGTTATGAAAAGAATATCCAAAAGTAATAATTGTTTTGGAACTTTTCCTATTTTGGCAAACAACTAGGTTCTTGCATCTTTCCTTATATTAAACTAACATTGCCCTTCTTTCCTATTTTATTTACAGGTATTGACACAACTCACTTATGTATGCTTGTATTTACATATGCATGTTGTTATGTGTGTGTGACTGTGAATGATTTATGTATGTATAGTGTTTCCATGATCTGAATCTCTGATTATACATGCCTGTATGACCTGTATGTTAATAAGAGTTTCGTTCACTAAGTGATTATAAAACTTAATTTACTTTAGCATAAATGGAACAGACGTGTCACAAGTCGTCCAAAATGCATTTTTGATACATAAAACTGAGACCCACCCGTCTAAACCCTTAACGCACCCATTTTGCAACATCTAGCAACATCAGTACACTCAACTAATATGCTAAAACACACACGAATCTGATGCCATCATCATTTTATCGAAAAAAAAAACAAGTTCCCTTATGGTATTAGATCATAATGTAATACTGTTTTCAAAAACCTATAAGAAAATGTGAACAAGCAATAGACATATACGAAAACTATATAAGTTTTATATTCGGAATGTGTTGGTTTATAAAATCAAAACCATTAACGTGTATCGCGTAGGACGGTTGGAGGGGACCAACCTCATAAACGTCGGCAGAAGGCAATGGAAACTGACAGAAAACCCTTCATTGCTGTTGTGACCATTCTTTATTTCACATAAATACATGTGTGCAAGTGTTCATATATGATTTGTATCTATGCCAATGTTTCTGATGATAATAATTGACCAATTTGATTAGTATTTCATACAAGGAAAGAGAACCTGGACATTTTTCACAACTAGCCTATTAAAGACACAATTTTCCCATACCATACTTTCACCCTTTTTCCACCAAACTTCACTTTCTACCTGCAGTTTCTATAAACTTTTTTTTTTTTTTTTGAATTTATATTCACACACCAAGTAGAGGGCAACAGAGTTCAAACTCTTTGATTGTTGTTGTAATGATAATGTTTTTGTAACAATGCAAAACAACTCGACAAGACGAAAGTGTTTGGCTTCTCGTTGTTACGTACTGATTCGCTCTATTGTATTTAAAAAAATGTAACTGGATAACATTACATAAGTCTTGAACAATTTGTAAAACTAAAAAGGCGAATTGGATTTTAATAATCCAAAGTATGACGCAAATACTGATAATAATTCATACCAACAATTTAACAAATGACTCTCCTAACTTTCACTTACGTTGCCAAAAACAAACTCACTCTAACGTAGAAGTAACTCCTTTTGCCCCTAAGTTTCATTTATGTCATATCAAAACAATTGACAACACTCTAATTGGGATATAAAATCAGTCAGTTGTTCACTAGGAAAAGAGGGCCATTAGAGTGGAATTGACCTTGGTGACGAAAGTGAAAGCTAGTAATGCCATTGATCAAATTGCCAATGTGGTTATTATTGGCCAGCAGGTCATATTTTGTATTATTAAAATCCAATTTTCCGAAAAACACAATATCAATTTCCATCTTAAAAATGATTTATGAACCGGTTAACTTTATGCAAAAAGTTTCAAAAGTTCAAATCTCACCCATTCACTTTTTCTCAAACAAAAAGATAAACCAACCCACACTAAAAACATATTCAAGAATGTCAATTTCCATCTAAAACGTACATATTCATTAGGGGCAGACGGAGTTACTTTTCTGTTAGAGTGGCATTGTCCTTAACAACGAAAGTGAAAGTTGCAGGAGTGTCGTCGTTCAAATTGCCGGTATAGATTATTATGTCACGGCATCCTAGTTTAAACTATTAAAATCCAATATGCCAATAAAAAACGAAAATTTCCACCGTAAAAATGAATTATCTATTCACTTTTTCTCAAATACGAAAATAAATCTAGACACTGAAAAAAAAAATCAAGAACGTATATATCCATCTAAAAGATAAAAAATATTAAGATTTCTACAATGAGAATATAAAAACATCACTTATTCCTAAAAACAAAAACCAAACACAGTCACACATTTACACAAACACTTGCAGAGCACTACGGTTGAAACAGGTATGTCAACTTAAGATGATAATTCAAATGCTCACATGTACCAAATCTTGAAACTACGAGTAATTATATATGAATTCAAAAAAAAACAAATACAATAAAGAAAAAGGGAATTATGTTGTGGAATAGAAAAAGAACTTGACAACAAAAGTGAAAACAAGGAGTGTCACCGATTAAATTGCCAGATATAAAATTGTTAAAATTCAATTTGCCAATGAAAAACGATGTCTATTTCCTTAGTAAAAAATGATTTATTAATTGGTTAACTTTATGCAAAATCAAGACTCCAAACTTCAAATCTTACCCGTTCACTTTTTTTCTCAAGCAGGAAAACAAATCTAGACATAGCAAAAAAAAAAAAAAAATCCAGATAGTCAATTTCCATCTTAAAAATGAATTTTATTATAGAGTAAACTTCTGTTTTGCTCCCTGTGGTTTGGTCACTTTAACGGTTTTGCCCCAAACCTTTAAAAATAGACATTTTCCATCAATAGTTTGCTATGGTTTTTCCATTTTGCTCCTTGCCTCTAACTCCATCCAAATTGTCTGTTTTTCCATTTTGCTCCCCGCAGGTAGCAAAATGGAAAAACCATAGCAAACTATTGGAGGAAAATGGCTATTTTTAAAGGTTTGGGACAAAACCGTTAAAGTGACCAAACCACAGCGAGCAAAACGGAAGTTTACTCTTTATTATATGATTTCTTTTTCACCAGTCATCTCTTCTATATAAAACCACAACACAAGGTAAACGAACTGAACGTTCAGCGAACAGTTCGTGAACCGTTCGGCGGGAAGTTCGTTTATGTTCGTTCGATTAGCTTAACGAACGAACACGAACAAAAAATTTCGTTCGGTTACCTTAGCGAACGAACACGAACATAGGTCTCGTTCGTTCGACTGCGTTCGTGAACGTTCGGTAATATGTTCGGTTACGTTCGTCCGTGTTCGTTTGATTATATTAAAAAATAATATATAATAAACCTTTTATCTAAACATATTGAAAACTTGAAACCCTATTTTTTTCTAAGTTAGCTAAAATTTGGACATGCTAAGACATTTTTGGGGATAATTATGTCTAAGTTAGTTAAAGTTGATTCATCCTTTGGTGGTGTATTAGACTTCTTGTGTTTTGATTTATTATTTGATGTTTGTATTTAACTACTTATATCCAATGTTTAAGGATAACAATATTTTTATTTTTTTTATTTTCAAGTTAAATGTTCGTTTGCGTTCTTTTGTGTTCGCTTGCGTTTGTTTGTGTTCGAGACCAGTGTTCACGAACTGTTCGTGAACAACTGAATTTCCTTAACAAACGAACACGAACATAAACTTATGTTCGGTATGCGTTCGTGAACAGCTCGCGAACATGTTAATTTTCTTAACGAACAAACACGAACATGGCCTTGTTCGTGTTCGTTCGGTTCGTTTACAGCCCTAAACACAACATATTACTAAAATCAGAAAACAAAGACAGTAACAAATTAACACAAACACTTGGTGTGCACAAAACTTAAAACCTGAATTGGGATGTACCAAATCTTGAAACTACTAGTAAATATATAAAATCTAATAATAGTGTTGTGAAATAGAAAAAGACCTTGGTGGATAAACATGAAATTGGTAATGGAGTCTTTCTGAATAGAGATTCCACCAATCAGAAATGCGTCTACTTGTTGTTTCCCTCATCATCTTTAAAGATTCCTTTCACACAAAGGGAGGGAGGGAGGGTCATGTGAGTGAAACTGTAAGGGCCTGCAACAATAATAATAATATTAGTATTGTAGATCAAGTTGAAGAAATGGGATCCCACCATTGGATGGGAGTCTGATCATCTTAACACCTGAGAGAGAAGCAACTCTCCAGGATTTCGTGGATAGAGTTATTACTTTATTGAAAAATAAAATACAGACGGGACTGATCACTCATCATATGATAGTGGATGACCAAAACTAATTTTATTTTTCTAACGCCTAAAATCAAATTATTATCCATTCTCCGTATGGAAGAAACCTCACCCTTAGGCGTTTTGCGCCATGTGGCGATCCAGTTTATGTGGCGTCATTTCTAAAATGGGTGTGGTGGGGATGAAGGCATCAAAGCATCCACAATAAGCTTATTTTTTGGCATTTTTAAATAGAGAGAAGGTGATGTGGATGAGAGTGATGATAAGTTGGAGGAAAGAGATTGTGATGGTGTATGTGAGGAAAAATGAGAAAAAATGGGTTATGTGAGTGAGAGTGAAGAGAAAGGAGAGAGAAATTGTGTTTTTATAGTTTGTGAGAGGGTCATGAGAGAGAAATGGTTTTATTGGTTGGGCAAGTGCCCATGTGGCATTTAAAAAACATCACCTAAATACATGCTTATTTTGGATGCTCTTATGTTAAAAGGAAGAATGCATGCGATTGGGCAAGAAAACAAGAATGCATGTGATTGGTCAAAGAAATGGAAGTTGGGCGTTGAATAAAGAACGCTGCAGCCCAAAATCTCCAAAACAACGCCCATGGGGGCGGAACTTCCGGCGTGGAAGGGCGTTTTTCAACCAAAAAACGCCCAAATTCGATACCACTACGGGTGGTCTTACAAATAAATGTGTAGTGGTAATTTAAGTGGTTTTATTTTCTTCATGTAGTGTTTACAAGGTTTGAAAATTGTATAAAATAAAGTAGTGGTAAGGGATGTGAAATTAGTGGGTTTGGAATTAAAAAATAAAGAGTTAATTGCCAAAATCATCACTGAGGTTTGGGCACGTTTGTCATTTTCGTCCAAAATGACACTTTTTGTATCAAATTGCCCCCAACGTTTGTAACTTTTTGTCATTTTCATCTAAACCACTAACTTAGTTTATTTTTTCTGTTAAGTTGAAGATATTTGGATGAAACTGGCTAAAACCATAGGGACGATTTTGGCAATTTACTCAAACTCTTTTTAATTTCTTTTATTTAATTATTTTTGTTACATATATAATAAAAAAGAATATACATGGGGTTTTTAGTGAAAAAATTAATAGTTTTGTCACATAATTTTTATAAATTTTCATCCAAATCACTAACTCAGTTTATTTTTTCTGTTAAGGTGAATGATGTTTTAAATTTTATAAATTAAGACAGAAATTAATTTACACCTTCTTTATATAAATCGGTTTTATAAAGAGAAAATGTCATTGGTGTGCAACACATAACAATCGATTACAACTTTTAGTATTTATCAGTTGTAGAGATAGAAAAAAATTGTAAAACGTTACATATTTTTTAAATGTGTTGAGCACCTAGGAAATATGTTGGTAGAAATAAAATATTTATTTAATTAAGATTATGAGGGTAACTAACTAATACTTATTCTGAGTGGCTTGAGTAAAGAAACTTTTGGTTCATAGCATTATAATTACAATTTGGTGGGTAATTTTAAGATTTGGTAACGATACGTTGTTTGATAGAGGGAGGGGGCACTGGCTTCTGTTTTTTCTTAGGAGCGAATTTAAAAAAGTAGAAGATAAATTACAAACTTGGTACATATGATAAGATTTTTTTACTTGACCTTTTTCAATAAGGTCACCAGCATTTTAGTTTTATAGAATTTAGAGGTTTAAGTATATTTTATTTTTATAAAACTGATCTATATAAAAGATTAGAAATTAATTTATGTCTTAGTTTATAAACATCCTTCGCATTACTAGAAAAATTAACTTAGTTAGTGGTTGGATAAAAATTTATAAAAATTATGTGACAAAGCTATTATTTTTTATATAAAAATTACATGTATATTCTTTTTTATTATATATGTAACAAAATTAATTAATTAAATAAAATAAATTTAAAAGATTTTAAGTAAATTGTCAAAATTGTCCCTGTGGTTTTATATTTGTCAGTTTCATCCAAATATCCTCAACTTAACAGAAAAAATAAACTAAGTTAGTAGTTTGGATGAAAATGACAAAAAGTTACGAACGTTGGGGGCAATTTGGTACAAAAGTGTCATTTTAGACGAAAATGGCAAAACTGCCCAAACCTTAGGGACAATTTTGGCAATTAACTCAAAAATAAATTAAAAAGTTGGATTACATCGCTTCTTCTCTCTCTTGTACTTCTTGGTTCAAACCCTCTACAGCTACAACCCTCTAAGACCACTTGTAATGGAGGGGGTTTTGGGTGTTTTTCCCTAAAAAAACCCCCCTCCACGCCGTAGTAACCGCCCTCTGGGCTTTTTTCAAAAATTTGGCGTAGGCGTTTTATTTAAAAAGCCAATATTTCACGTTTTTTGATATTTGACCGTTGGGTCCAACGATTATAAAAAAATATATATTTTTTCTTTATTTTTAATCCCCTTTTTACCTATAAAAATCCCACTTTCAACACCATTTTTTATAAACTTTTTCCTATTCTCTTTGCTACTTCTTCACATTTTATAAAAAAAATATATATAATGAATCCCTCCCGATGTGACAACCCTCAAAATTACAGGTATCCGTACATTTAATTAATATTGAATTATGCTTAATGACTGTGCTTAATTACAACTGATGATATAAACTGCTTTATGATTTCTGTATCATACATACATGTGCATCACATTTCATACCGTCACAACCATTTATTACATACAAACTTTAGTGACATACATGATGCACAAAGCACGGTTAGCACAGTTAGCGGATAACTCAGAAACATGCTGACAATGTCAGTACATAGACAGACAATGTTTTGAGACCCCGTATGAGCCAGAGACAAGGTACTACATAGTATGGAGTGTAGGGAAGTAAGGACCATAAAACTGCGTCACTAGGTGATAGTTTAAGTGCCGGAAAGTGCCTAAAACCCACTAAAAGTGCAGAATTCTGCATTAACCATCAAAAATCAGCATTTTAACATGCTAGTAACATGCAAAAATATGGCAAAATGGTCCTGTATGTTTTCCTAAGTGTCGGGAATTAAAAGTGTCACAAAAGGGTACTTAATGAACGCTAAACGGAATAACTTGACACTTTAACGAACCGGTATCTAACCGAACAACCGGACATTACCCGGAACACCAAAATATTGCTAGAAGCATTGTTTTACTTTTTCTGAGCTAGTTATGGTTCCCGAACACCCTAACATACTACCTAATGCAAGACACACTAAACATTAGACTTTACACCCCACTAAATTACCTACTTACCATTTAACTTTACAATTAACCCCCCCCCCCCTCTCTTAATTTACGGCCCATAGGGATGGACCCACACTCAAGATCACCTCAATCTCCTCTAAATCTTCATAATCTTTTCTTGGATTGAGCAAGATTGGTTTGTACTTCTCATGACATAATAACTTTTGGGTAATAAGATTAGAGGGTTATAAGTACACTAGTTCATACCTTCATCTTCACTACAACACAACTCTTCTCCTCTCCCTCATAAAGCTTGCGGGCGAACACCCCTCCCCACCATCACCATTTTCGGTCATCCATCCATCCATTCCAAGCTTCACACAAGGTGTAACAAGGTGATATAGGAAGTGTGGAACTCACGGATCTTGAAGGACCTCCATCACAAGCTTTTATCCACTCGATTTTCATCTTGTTCTTCCCTAGCTTGAAGCTAGTAGTAAGATTCTTATTAACATTTGTTACTTCATATTTTTAATGGTTAAAAGATGTAGTATGTTGAAATCATAAGAACACTAAAAGACTTGAACTTGAATCTTGAAACATAAAGCTTTACATATGATGAAATCTTGTTAGAATGATGTTGTTTAGCATATGAATGATGTTTGCTTGTTGATTGCTAGAGATGTTGATTTGATCATTACATGGAACTTGCTAGATTATGATTAAAAACATGATTTAGCAAGTTAGGAGATGATTATGTGTCTATACAAGATGATCATCTTCTTAATCAAACATGAACTTGAAAACAAGATGATTTATTGAAAAAGTAATAAACAAAGTAAGCTAATAATCTTGTAAATCCAAGATTTGTGAACGATTTTCCAAGAGAACCAAGACCAAAATGTGATTCCTAATGGACCATGATTTTTACACAAACCTACATTATATTTAGTGGAAAAACAAGCATATAAACATTTGTGAAACAAGGGAGTTAATGAATCAAAATTTTTGTAAAATGTGTTTACAAGTTGTAAACACTTAGTTTCTTTAAAAATGAGATCTCTAAAGGGATGAACACACTTTGAAGGGTAACTAAACCCACTAAACACTTTACCAAATTACTACGCGTTTTTGTGAAAGATCAAGTTCATGTTATTATGTAAAGTGTACTGTTGTTACACTTGGTAAGTATAATATTGTTTAGAGTTGATTATTGATTGTTTGAATGATTTTTGAAAAGAAAATGATATGCTTAATAGCATGGACACCTCCATTTTCAAAGGAAACTATGGCAAAATTTTCTAAAAATTCAAACACTTAGAAAATATTTTCTAGACAAGTGTTTACAAGTATGTTTTAAACCATGTTTTTCAATATAAGCTTTGCCATAAATTTTGATACAAAAATACAAGTATTGGAGGTTGGTTTTTGTAAATAAAAATGGATAAATATATATTTAGAATATATATTTTATATTAAGACACTTGTGTGAATATTTGTATATTTTGTGGAATAGTTATGTTATTTTAGGGTAAAATAATATAACTTACAAATACCATGAAATTTACAACTCCAAAATAATACCAAAAATCACAAGGAATAAATATTTAAGTTACACACTTGATATTGTGAAACCAAACGCAAAAGCGTAACTTATGGAATATTCCGGAAAATACTCTTACAAAAATATTTTTGGTAAATATTACTTTGGAAACGAAAGGAATGAAAATATGATTTTTATACATATTACCAAGTATATCATATTTTCGACAAAAAGAAAATATATTATTTTTGGGAGATAAAAATATATATTTTCCTAGTATATTTAGAAGATATATAATTTTTGGGAAAAATATATATTTTCTGGACAATACATTATTTTGGACAAAATAAGGCTATATGTATTTTCTAAGTGAGACTTAAAAATATATTATCCAAGACTACAAATATACATGTATAAATTACCCCCATCCTTGGGAAGGAAATACGGAAATATAGACTTGAGAAGTATTAATACAGAAATATTGTTTAACGATTATTCCAAAACCTAAAAATATAATTTAAGTTAAAATAATTATTATTTTAACAAGAAGTTATAACATGGAATAATATCAAAGAAACGTAACTCAAGAACGTTAATACCAAGACAAGGCACGGCACGTTCGTCTAATAGACATTAGTACGTTGTAGGTTGTCGTGTTGCTGACGAAGTTTGAGTACGAGCTGAGGACGCATTACTGTGAGTTCATGTCCCCCTTTTCTTTTAACTGTTTTCAGTTTTATACTTCGGGGGTGAAATACATGTTACAATTATTACGAATGTTTTATACATGGTATGGTTAGCTTAAGGAGGTTTACTACTTAGATCATGTGAAAGGTAGGTATAACACTTAAGGCCATTAATCCTCGTCGTAGGACCGAGGGACATGAGTGATAGATCTATTTGGGTGTAGCGAGCCCACACCCATGGGGACCAGGGTGGCCCATAGTGGTGATTATGTCTTCCAGCCGGAGGCCCGGTACAAATTTGCTAGGTTCGAGTTTTCCTGCACCATTTCACACATACCACTGGCTTTGCAACCCATTGGGGATCTCTTTTTCCTTATTGCTACATACCAGCGACATACATACATACACACATACTTTAAAGGTTTATACATACACATACACATGAACTCGCTCAACTTTTGTTGATGTTTTTCAAACTACATGTATTTCAGGGAACTAGTGGATCTGGCAGGGTATGCATGTGTCTTCAAGCTGCGTTTGAATAAGAGATGTTATCCATGGTTGTCGAGTTTAGAGAGTGTATCCTATTCCTGGACGGGATACATAATTCTAAACTCAGGTTTTATTTAAGTCTTTTGTGGAGTCTTCATGAACTCAGTTGAACATGTTATGATTTGTAACTTAATTTGGTGTCGATGTTTTCAGACAATGGTATTGTGGTATTTTCTAAACTTAATTAATGGATGAACATCTCATGTTTTTATCATATAGCGTTATTATGATTGAATGCTATGGTATTAAGAAGTCACACCAATAACCCACGCTTCCGCAAAAGCCAGGGTGTGACAGCTTGGTATCAGAGCTTCGATCGTAGCGAACTAGGATTCTTTCTCGAGTCTAGACTACGATCATTAGGGCTCTCACGAAAATATTTTTACATTGCATACACAAAATGTCCAGATCCAGGGAACAAACACTTTTACAAATAAAAGACACAAAACACTTTTCAAAATTTATGCTTATGATTCAGTCTGAGAGACTGGGGGTTCAGTCTGAGAGACTAAGGGTTCAGTCTGAGAGACTGGAGAGTTAGTCTGAGAGACTAGCTGGATAGTCTGAGAGACTGGGGAGTTAGTATGAGAGACTAGCTGGGTAATTCAGTATGAGAGACTAGGGAGTTGGTCTGAGAGACTAACTGGGTAGTTCAGTCTGAGAGAATGGGTAGTCTGAGAGACTAGTAGGGGCAGTCTGAGAGACTGAGAGGTTTAGCCTGAGAGGCTGGGTAGTTCAGTTTGGGAAACTGGGAGGTTTAGTCTGAGAGACTAAGTAGTTCAGTCTGAGAGGCTGGGTGGGATAGTCTTGGGAAGACTAGGATGCATACATGCTTACATTATTACTGCTTACATGCTTATTTGATGATTATTGATATATGTGCATACGTGTGGTTGTGTTGTTACAGACATTATGTCATCTTCCTCTGAGAGTGGAGTATCAGACACGATAGATCCTATAGCTATAGTCTCGGACGACGAGATTGCCACAGACCCAGAGATATAATCTGATGACACTGATGACTTTCAGCCCTTCGCCTTACCAGATTTTGGAGATGACATACCTATAGCTGATGGTTTTCCTGATGGGGATCTACCTCTTGTTCAGATCCCTACTCCTTTTCCCCTCGCTGCATTTCCTATTGAGGATCTTCCTCTTGACGTGATGTCCGACAATGACGTCGATCTCTTTATCGAGGGTCCCCCTGAGGATGCCCAGGATGGTGGGGCTCCGGTTGATGATGATGTTGCTATTCCTCTTGATGAGATTCCAGTTGTCGATGCCATTGCTATTCCACCTGTCGAGGTTCCTGTTGTGGAGGTTTTATCTGACCCGTCTGGTCCCGATTCGTTTGAGTCTATGTCATCTTCTACTCTTCATGCACTGGGATTACAACGTTATCCCACCGACACTGATTCTGACACCGCTATGTCAGCTGCACCTGGTTCGCCACACGATTTTGAGTTTGATCCTGAGTATGGTGATGAGTTTGACCCTGAGTTTGAGGATGAGGTTGATCCTGTCTTTCCACATGATTTCGACCCTGATCATGAGATCGTGTTTGTCCCCGATGAGCAGCCTTTTGAGGTACCTGTTGGTCCTGATTTCGATCCTGAGCAGGAGATTGATTTTATTCCTGCTGAGCAGCCCATTGATGCCCCTGTCGTTCCTGACGATCAGCCCCTTGATATACCCGCTGATCATGAGCTTGCTCCAGCTGACCTAGAGCCTGAGATTGCACCTGAGCCTATACCGGCGCACAACCCTATACCTATGCATGACCCTATCCCTGTTGACGTTCCAGTTGTTGCACCACCTCTGCCTGACCCGATACCTGTACTTATTGATCACGCTCCTTTTGCTACCCATATGGACCCCAGATATGCTCACACCCGCAATGGGTGGATTGAGGCCGACGACGACTACCCTCCTTTTGTCAGACCAGTTACTCCCCCTCCTGCACCTGTACATGCACCCATTGATATCGCTCAGTTCCATCCACATGTGTCAGACATACACCGCACAGATCTATCGATTACATTTCTTCAGGATATCCCTCTTCCCCGTCCTGGGGAAGGACCTTCGAGTCAGCAGGTCAGTCACGTACCTTTTGTGTCAATAGCCGATCATTTCATGCCACAGTTTACACACGCTGCATCTTCTTCTTCACCCACGGGCGAGCCATTTATGTGGTTTCTGCCCAACGTCATGCCTATATCTGATCCATACCATTCCTTTCACATTGGATACTAGAGGGATGATCTGCTTTTATCCTTGCAGCTCTAGCAGGATATGTTGAGTCGTAGAGTCACTGAGCTAGAGAGGATCTCGCGTCCTCCACCTGGTGCTGGTCCATCACAGTTTGTTGCTCCACCTGCTCCACTATTTCCTTACCCGGATTTTGACATCCGATTCCTTACTATGGACCAGCAGATTAGCTGTTTGTTGCATCTTGTTCATGCCCTCGAGGAGGAGTAAGCGCGTATGCGCCGTTTGCTTTTCATTCCTCCACCTCCTCCTCCTCCCCCATCAGCTTAGAGGTTTTTGGTTTGATGCAGATAGCATTGCTTTTGATGAGAGTGCAGCTATTGAGCCAGATTGCACAGCTTTTGAAGACCACACTTTGACTTTTGACTTTTGATTGATGTAGATGGTTAGACGATTCAGACAAGGGTGATGTGACCCTTACTCTCTTTTGATGTATGATACAATTGTGAAACTTGTAAACTGTACTTGTGGTCTTGATATATGATAGCTCAATCGCAACATTCTCAATACATACTGATGTGTGCAAAATGCAACATATAAATTACATCAAATGAGGCATAAAACTAACCCTTTTTAGTACTAATGTTGGAAAAAGTGTGCTTTTGCCTTCCTTTTGTATTTTCAGGATTAAATGAGCTCCAATAAACAAAAGAAGCAAAAAGACAGCTAAATCTAACAAAAATACAAGAAAAGGAATAAACGTGGCATGCCCGACCCCCCGACAGCATCTTCCCAAGCAAAACAAGAAACCAGAAGGCTGAACACGCCCCGTCCTCAGTGAGCACGGGGGCGTGCCCAAGTGTCTGCAGAAAAGACAAAGTTGTAGAAGCTTCTATCACCCACCACGGGGGCATGCCCAGCGGACACGGGGCCGTGGTCAACTCTAAGATTCACAGAATCTGAGGAAATCTTGATAGTACAGATACGCTTCTGCACACGGGGTCGTGCCAAGCGGACATGGGGGGCGTGGTCAACTAATGCAGACAAACTGCAATTAATGAAGAAAGAGAAGGAAGATGGACACGGGGCCGTGCCCAATTGACACGGGGCCGTGCCCGAGCTGCTGTTCAGGCTATAAATAGGGGTGCTTGGCTCATTTGCAAACCATCCCTTGACAAACCACCTCTCTCACACTACACCCACCCTCCACCACCATCACAACCCACATCCACCACCATCATCCATCATAGAGTGTGTGTAGTAGTCTTGGGATCCAAGATTGATCGTAAGAGTTCTTGACAATCAAAGGACATGTTTGCCTAAGTCTCTTACATCACTTGGTGAAGACAAGTGTCTAGTGTAATACTTTTTATTTTTAATCTTTTCGCACTTTTTATTTGGTTATGTATTAATGACTTTAATAACTAGTTTCTTATGTTTAAGGTGATTCTTCCTTATCGTTTGTCCGTGGTGTCTTGGCATTATTTTACTGTCTATATAAAATAAAAGATTTTCACCATTCATATCTCCACGGTCTATATGGAGGTATGTTTGCTACCTGGTCGGGGGTTAAGGGAACGGTTTGGTAAGAATTTTGCCTTGTTCAGTGTATAGATCCTGCAAGGACCTGGGTCAAATTTAGTAGGACCTCCTTCAATACCCACCGGTATTGGATAGCGGGGGTCCAAACTCTTTGATCCCCTCATATGTAAGCTACTATTAATACTTTAACCCGGCTACTTAGGACTGTATCCCTGCTGACTCAGACTACTTAGCCGAGGGTAACGTCACCTTCAAAAGAGGGGCCTACCACAATATGCATTAATAACTTAATTAATTATATTTCAATAATCCGACCCTTTAGGATTGTATCCTTGCTGACTCAAACTATTGGGTTGAGGGTAACGTCACCTTCAAAAGAGGGGCCTACTACAATAACTAAGATAATCTCTTAAAAAGTGCAAAAGTGCGGAAATAATCAAAGGTTACACTACACACGAGTCGGATCCAAGTGATTCATCTTGTCTATCTGTTTTTACTTTTATTTTATTTTTCAGCATTTTAGTTAGTTTTATTTTTCTAGTTTAAAAACCTTTTTTTTCTAAACTTTTGATTTGATTAGACGTTGAGGATAAACCGGTACTAAAAGCTCTTGTGTCCTTGGACGACCTCGGTATCTTACCAACGCTATACTACGCTCACGATGGGTGCACTTGCCCATATGTGTGTTTAGTGTTAGTAAATATCGTGTTTTATAAATTTAAAACTTGGCGAAAAAGTGTAAAAGGGCTTAAAATATACATTAAAAACCTATTACACCTAACACACATCAAGTTTTCGGCGCCGTTGCCGGGGACACAAGGATTTTAAGAAAGTTAGGAATCAACGGCCTAATCGTTTTTCTTATTTTTCTATTTTTTTAGGATTTTTCTTAGATTTTCAGCTTCTGCAGAACTCAGCACGGGGCGTGCCCGCTGAACACGCCCCCGTGCCCAATCTTTGGTACTGGCAATTCTGTTTTAAGTCAGACAGTAAGCTGAACATGGGGCCGTGCCCACCCAACACGCCCCCGTGCCCAAGTTTCAGTTACTGAAAACAGAACCGTAAGATCCCGACGGTTGGTAATTTCTGACACAAACATGAGTGATACTGATATTTTTTACTTTCGGCACTCTTATGGTACGTGGTGTCAAATATATGGTGGCCCTCATAAAGATTTAGAATGTTATTTTCTAAATTATAAGCCCCATTATATAGACCCATCGTTTTCCTGTAGCCTTAAGAGGGGCGAAAGTAAAAATAATCCCTATCTCTCCCTCGAATGCTCTCAACCGGACCTTCTAGGAGAAATGCTTCTTGATGAACTATTTCAAATGGAAGATCTAATTCTTAATTGGGTGAAAGAACTTGAATTGGATTTCAATAATTCACCTCAAGACGAAGCCCAAGAAGAATTATTGGGATCACATTCGAATAAAAACAACTTCGTTGTTCCCGAACCCACCTCTAACTCTAGAGAGGACTTGAGCGATAGTCGTCCCTGTGTCGATTATGCCGTGAAGGACTCCCCATCGACTTCGCTCGGTGCATACATAGACCTGAGCGATTCGGCATACACCTTCTTTAACGAGAGCCCGGGAAAGGGTTGGACTTGTCCACCTACATTTAGCATAGGAATCACCCTCACCGACAACCTCTTGCGTTCTCGACTTAGTCTAGAGCAATTAAGGTATCTCAGGCACTTTGGGGTTGTTCCATCCAGTAAGGAGCCACCCGATCCGGATAAGTTCCTTAGAAATAGACGAAACTTCATAAACAGCCTCTCGACAGGGGGTCGTGCCCAGGTCAACACGCCCCCGTGTCCACCAAAAGATTCCTTTCTGACTTCTCGTCAGAATACGGACAAAATGTGTCAGATCTTTGTCTGCACACGGGGCCGTGCCCAGCCGACACGGGGCCGTGTGCAGCGTGCTGTCGTTTTCTATAAATGCAGCCAAGAATCCTGCACATTTGGACCATTCCAGGGACAGGGATTTGGGGGAATCTTCTCACATACCATCCTAGGTATGTTCTAAAAGAAGTTTCCTAACAACCTTCTTGTCCTTTCCTCTTATAACCATTACCTTCTTCTCCATCTCTTTCACCTCAACACCTCCATTAGAGCTTGAGATCAACATGATTCCAAGCTTTATTGTGATGTTTGTTAGGTTTTTGTTCAAGGAATCTTGTTAAAAATAAGTTTTGCAACATTGTTTTAAGTTATTTCTGCTAAAAAATGCTTTAAAAGTTGAAAAATAATTTAAAACTCCGAGATTCCTTGTTCTAAAAATCTGCAGAAAGGTGAACACGGGGCCGTGCTCACTGAGCACGGGGCCGTGTCCGAGGTTACTGTTTCATTAAAATAAACTCTTTTCCGTTTATTTTCGTTGAATGTCGAGCCAAAACAATGGAACTTCTTATGCGCACTCCAGAAACAGTCGAAGGGAAAGAAGGCCTTCAATTGAAGCAACTCTCGTACGCTATGTAATGGCATTACGTGAGGCGCTTGATGAGATGACGTCAGTAGAGGAGGTCCTCATAGACCGTATAAATTATCTTACGGTGGGGTTGGAAAACAGTTTTCAAGAGATCAACCTCTTGCACCAAAGGTTGAACATTCTTGTGACACCTCCCATGGAACCGATCCTCCTTCAAGAGGATTGGAACCTAGCACTTGGAGTCAACAATCCTACCGGATGGGATGACATTCCAGCGGAACCTCCTCTTGAAGATCTACAAGAAGTCCCGGTGGAAGTTGCACCCCCGCAAACCAATGCCAATGAGCCCGCCTTTCTTCTCCCAAGGGAGATAGAGGAATGGCTCGCTAACATATGAGGGACCCATGCCCGGAGGAAGGAGTTCTTCAAGCCGATTCCAACTGAGAGAATTATCTTTTCGGAAATTTTGCTAATATAATAAACTTAGGCTAGAACTTCTTAGTTTAGACTTCTTGTGTTTCTTTTGACCTATTTATCTAGAATTTTAACTTAATAGGACTATTATGTAATTCTCTCTATTTAATGGGATGACGGTTTTAGTTAAATTGGTGTTTGGATGATGTTGTAATGGGTAAAACACACTCGGGATGGTGAAGGATACTAAGGGAAACTTGCACCAGTACCCCATGCACAAAAACAGGGCCACCCGACAAAATTTTCTTTATTACAGCAAGTTCACCACGGGGCCGTGCTCACCCAACACGGCCCGTGCTCAACCATCTGCAGAAAGTTGCCCAGTTCAGGTAACTGGACACGGGCCGTGCTCACCCAGCACGCCCCCGTGTCCAGGCTTCTGTTTCTTTTACTTAATTTATGTTACTGGCGATCTGAACACGGGGCCGTGCCCGGACACCACGGGGCCGTGTCCAGACGCCCAGTAACATATAATTTTGCTTTTCACACCTTTTTACACGTCCAATCAACCTAAAAACTTATGTTTGGGACACATTGAGGACAATGTGTAATTTAAGTGTGGGGGGGATGCTAAAACCTTGAATTTTGCAAGTCCTAATTACAAGCCTTACACAAAACTCTATTGGAACCGCTAAACACCCCAATTTTTTTCAAAAATTTTTCATTTTTTTACTTGTCTAGGTTTAAGTTGGGAATTTCAAAGTCTAAAAAGGTGATATTTTTTACAAATTTACAACCGATAGCGTCGTGATAAAAAGAACCAACATAAGAAAATTACGAAACGGCATGACAAACCTAGTTAAAAATTTGATTATATATACTTGATCACATAAAAACCCATTCCCACAAAAAGTGAGTTTTGAGCCTTTATTGAGCATACAAATACATATCTTTAAACTAAATGCTCATTTTTCGTTTCTTGTGTGAATAGCCGCTTGGTTCTTACGACTCTAGAACTTGCCACGACAATACATTCCCGGTCCTTACCAACTTAAACCCGAGTAAGTAAATGATGGAGGCATTAGGACTAACCTTTTTTATTTCTACACCATTATTTTTTTTACCACCTACCCAAAATCCCCCTAGTTAATCCCTTTGAGCCTAAACTTTTTCATTTCTTAACCCAAAAACAAACACCCTTTTTACCCACCAAAACCCTTTTTATTTTAAACCCTTTATTTTAGTAACAAAGCTCGGTTTTTGTGTGACTTTCTTATGTTGAAAAAAAAAATGATAAAGAAGAAAAGAAAAATGAAGTTTGCAATAAACAAACAAAGCTCACAAAAAGAAAGCTTGTTTGAATAATACTTCATTGGAATAAAAAGTCACAAAAACATTACGTTTTGCAAAAACCGACGCTTTTTACGCCTTTTCGCCATTTTCTACTAACCACTAACCCAACCACCTACCTTTAACCCAAGCCTAACCCTTCACCTAAAAAGTCCTCTTGATATTTACAAAGGTATATAGTTAAAAAGGAGGAGGATTGATTGCTTGGCAAGCTTATGGTAGAAGTAAGTTCCATGCCGCTCTCGAGTGTTTCACAAAAATACGTCTTCGGCCAAGTGTTGAGTGATCCCCCGTGAGGTATGTGAACTTGTATATAAATGGAATTTTAAAAAGGCATGTTATGCCCTAATAAGTAATTTATCTTATGTAGTGTTTTAAATAAATCATGACGAATAGGATTGTAAATAAATAAAAATAAAACTTAATAAAGAATCTTGAAAATCCCGACACTCTATGACAAGCCCAAAAACCTTCTCTTCTACCCATTCCATTTGGGAGTGTTACGCCACATTATAAAGAGTTTTGCTTGAGGACAAGCAAAGATTCAAGTGTGGGGGTATTTGATGTGTGCAAAATGCAACATATAAATTACATCAAATGAGGCATAAAACTAACCCTTTTTAGTACTAATGTTGGAAAAAGTGTGCTTTTGTCTTCCTTTTGTATTTTCAGGATTAAATGAGCTCAAATAAACAAAAGAAGCAAAAAGGCAGCTAAATCTAACAAAAATACAAGAAAAGGAATAAACGTGGCGTGCCCGACCCCCCGACAGCATCTTCCCAAGCAAAACAAGAAAACAGAAGGCTGAACACGCCCCGTGCTCAGTGAGCACGGGGGGCGTGTCTAAGTGTCTGCAGAAAAGACAAAGCTGTAGAAGCTTCTATCACCTACCACGGGGGCGTGCCCAGCGGACACGGGGCCGTGGTCAACTCTAAGATTCGCAGAATCTGAGGAAATCTTGATAGTACAGATACGCTTCTGCACACGGAGTCGGGCCCAGCGGACACGGGGGCGTTGTCAACTAATGCAGACAAACTGCAATTAATGAAGAAAGAGAAGGAAGATGGACACGGGGCCGTGCCCAATGGACACGGGGCCGTGCCCGAGCTGCTGTTCAGGCTATAAATAGGGGTGCTTGGCTCATTTGCAAACCATCCCTTGACAAACCACCTCTCTCACACTACACCCACCCTCCACCACCATCACAACCCACATCCACCACCATCATCCATCATCCATCATAGAGTGTATGTAGTAGTCTCGGGATCCAAGATTGATCGTAAGAGTTCTTGACAATCAAAGGCCATGTTTGCCTAAGTCTCTTACATCACTTGGTGAAGACAAGTGTCTAGTGTAATACTTTTTATTTTTAATCTTTTCGCACTTTTTATTTGGTTATGTATTAATGACTTTAATAACTAGTTTCTTATGTTGAAGGTGATTCTTCCTTATCGTTTGTCCGTGGTGTCTTGGCATTATTTTACTGTCTATATAAAATAAAAGATTTTCACCATTCATATCTCCACGGTCTATATGGAGGTATGTTGGCTACCTGGTCGGGGGTTAAGGGAACGGTTTGGTAAGAGTCTTGCCTTGTTCAGTGTACAGATCCTGCAAGGACCTGGGTCAAATTTAGTAGGACCTCCTTCAATACCCACCGGTATTGGATAACGGGGGTCCAAACTCTTTGATCCCCTCATATGTAAGCTACTATTAATACTTTAACCCGGCTTCTTAGGACTGTATCCCTGCTGACTCAGACTATTTAGCTGAGGGTAACGTTACCTTCAAAAGAGGGGCCTACCACAATATGCATTAATAACTTAATTAATTATCTTTCAATAATCCGACCCTTTAGGATTGTATCCTTGCTGACTCAAACTACTGGGTTGAGGGTAACGTCACCTTCAAAAGAGGGGCCTACTACAATAACTAAGATAATCTCTTAAAAAGTGCAAAAGTGCGGAAATAATCAAAGGTTACACTACACACGAGTCGGATCCAAGTGATTCATCTTGTCTATCTGTTTTTACTTTTATTTTATTTTTCAGCATTTTAGTTAGTTTTATTTTTCTAGTTTAAAAACCTTTTTTTCTAAACTTTTTATTTGATTAGACGTTGAGGATAAACCGGTACTAAAAGCTCTTGTGTCCTTGGACGACCTCGGTATCTTACCAACGCTATACTACGCTCACGATGGGTGCACTTGCCCATATGTGTGTTTAGTGTTAGTAAATATCGTGTTTTATAAATTTAAAACTTGGCTAAAAAGTGTAAAAGGGCTTAAAATATACATTAAAAACCTATCACACCTAACGCACATCACATACATTGTTGGATTACTTGTTTGTGTTATAACATGGGATGTTATGTGAATACTTGTGTTGATAAATGTTATTACATACGCGTATTACTTACTTACTATACTTACTATGGCCTGACCGATATGATCTTCTTTTAGAAGATGCCTCCACGACGAGACACACGTTTGCCCACTACTGAGGCTGAGTTACAGGAGCGAATTTCTGCAGCAATAGCACAGTATGAGGCCTCCCGCGCTGAAACTAGCGGAGGTACCTCAAGAAACAACAACCCACCCAATGGTAATGTTCAAGTCGCTTGAGACACATTACGTTACATTTGGATATTCCTTGCACATCCGCTAATGCTTTCTGTAAATGTTATTGCCTTTACAGGCTGTACATATAAACAGTTCTTAGACTGTAAACCGCTGAATTACGACGGCACTGGGGGTGCTGTAGCCTTTGTCAGATGGACGGAGAAGACTGACTTTGTGATAAGGATGAGCAAGTGTGCTCCTGAACACCAAGTTACTTACATCTCAGGGCTTTTTCTTGATGGTGCTTTATCCTGGTGGAATCTTCAAGTCCAGACCCTGGGAGAGGCGGCGGTGTACGCCATGACATGGACGGAAATGAAGGAACTCATGCGGAAGAAATATTGTTCACGGCCGAAATACAGAAACTGGAAACTGAATTCTGGAAACTCAAAATGGAAGGCCCCAAGATTGCCGAATATGTGCAAAGGTTTCACGATCTGTCTCGTGTGGTACCATACATGGTTAGTCCGGAATACAAGCGCATCGAGCGTTTCATCTGGGGATTGGCACCTCAAATCATGAGTATGGTAACAACGTCAAAGCCTCCAACAATTACCGAAGCCATTGATCTCAGCGTGTCACTTACAGAAGAAGCCATCAGATTAAACAAATTCTCAATTTCTGATCAAAAGAAGAAAGAGACTCACGTGGAGTCGTCGGGTGAGAACAAACGAAAGTTCTCAAACTTTAAGAAAGGTACCAGCAGTGCCAGCAAGAAGAGAGATACAAACCCGCCAGCTGATGTCAAGACTGGCATTGAAAACAAAGGAAAGGGTTACATGGGCGCTCTGCCCAAATGTGATGTATGTCAGTACCATCATTCCGGCCAGTGCAGATTCAGGAAATGTGAGTCTTGTGGGAAGGTTGGCCATTCGAAGGAAACATGCTGGGCTGGTGCTAGTGCTGGTCGTGGTGGTCAAAGGGGTTTTGGTAACAACAACCGTGGAGGTAATGGGAATGGGAACCGTCCGCAAGGAAATAACGGAGGTAATGGAAACCGTGGTAATTATGGAAATAAAGCTGGGAATCGCAACCAAAACAACGCTCAAGGTGGTAATGGGAACGGTAATGGTCGAGGACCAGGTTGTTTTAATTGTGGAGACGTGGGGCACTTCAAGCGTGAATGCCCAAAACTCAATCAGGCTCAAGGAAGAGTCTTCAACATCGGAGCAAGGGAAGCACGCCAGGACCCGAATGTAGTTACTGGTATGTTCCCTATCAACCAACGCTTTGCATCTGTACTATTCGATACTGGTGCCGACTATAGTTTTGTATCGCTAGAATTTAAGAAAATACTTGGGTTAGTTGCCGATAAACTAGATATACCGTATTCAATAGAACTAGCTAATGGGAAGCTAGTAGAAACAAATGAAGTTATTAGAGGCTGTGTGATTGAACTGGGAGAGCACGAGTTTACACTGGATCTACTACCAGTTGAGTTGGGAAGTTTCGACGTGGTAGTAGGGATGGATTGGCTGTCAAGCAACAGAGCCGAGATTGTATGTCATGAGAAGATCATACGCATTCCAATGGCGGAAGAAGAAACAATGGTGGTACATGGAGAGAAGCGCGATACGCCTCTAAGGATCATTAGCTGTTTGAAAGCTTGAAAGTGTTTGAAGAAGGGATATGTTGCCTTCTTGGCACACATTGTGGATAAGAAAGCCGCTGAGTCTAAGATAGAAGACATACCGGTTGTGAAGGAGTATCCTGAAGTCTTTCCCGAAGACTTGCCAGGATTTCCGCTGCAGCGACAAGTCGAGTTCCACATTGACTTAGTCCCAGGCGCTGCGCCTGTGGCTAAGGCACCTTATCGACTTGCGCCCTCCGAGATGCAAGAGCTGTCAACTCAACTTCAAGAACTTTTAGACAAATGAGTTATCAGACCAAACTTCTCACCTTGGGGAGCTCCAGTTCTGTTCGTTAAGAAGAAAGATGGTAGTTTCCGCATGTGTATAGACTACCGCGAGCTTAACAAGTTGACTATCAAGAATAGATATCCTTTGCCGAGGATTGATGACCTGTTTGATTAACTACAAGGTTCAAGTTTTTACTCCAAGATCGATCTTCGATCAGGTTATCACCAGTTGAGAATACAAGAGGTGAGCATTCCAAAGACTGCCTTTAGGACTCGCTATGGACATTACGAGTTCCTGGTTATGCCATTTGGGTTGACGAACGCGCCAGCAGTATTCATGGATTTGATAAACAGAGTCTGCATGCCCTACCTTGATAAGTTTGTGATCGTGTTTATTGATGACATTTTGATCTACTCAAAGTCGAAGGAAGAACATGAGCAACACCTAAAAGCTATTCTAGAGCTGCTTAAGAAAGAGAAATTGTACGCGAAATTCTCTAAGTGCGAATTCTGGTTACGTGAGGTTCAGTTTCTTGGTCACGTGGTAAACGGAAATGGAATCCATATGGATCCCACAAAGATCGAGGCGATCAAAAACTGGGAGACTCCGAAGACGCCAACCGAGATTCGACAGTTCCTAGGTTTGGCTGGTTATTACCGCAGATTCATTGAGGATTTCTCTAAAATCGCTCAACCATTGACCTCCCTTACCCAGAAAGACAAGAAGTATGAATGGGGAGACAAGCAAGAAGAAGCCTTTCAGTTGTTGAAGAACAAGCTTTGCGACACACCGATTTTGTCCCTACCCGAAGGCACTGACGACTTTGTGGTATATTACGACGCTTCGCGTCAAGGTTTAGGCTGCGTGCTGATGCAGCGACAGAAGGTTATAGCATATGCTTCTCGCCAGTTGAAGGTCCACGAGAAAAAATTACACCACGCATGATTTGGAATTAGGCGCGGTGGTGTTTGCTTTAAAGATCTGGCGACATTACTTATATGGCACGCGATGCACAATCTACACTGATCACAAGAGCCTGCAGCACATTTTTTATCAAAAAGAGCTTAACATGAGACAGAGACGCTGGGTAGAACTATTGAACAATTACGACTGTGAGATCAAGTATCACCCAGGGAAGGCGAATGTGGTCGCCGATGCCCTGAGTCGGAAGGAAAGAATCAAGCCCATAAGGGTTAGGGCTTTGGAAATGGTCATACAAACAGACCTCTCATTGTGTATTCGTGCCGCGCAGAGAGAAGCTCTCAAGGAAAGGAATCTTGAAAATGAATATCTCCATGGGATGGAGAAGCAGTTGGTACCAAACGGGGAAGGAACATTGTGCTTCATGAAACGAATTTGGGTTCCCTTGTTTGGTGGTTTGAGAAATGTTATTTTTGACGAAGCGCACAAGTCACGGTACTCGATCCATCCAGGATTGGATAAAATGTACCAAGATCTAAAGGATCTTTATTGGTGGCCAAAAATGAAAGGCGATGTTGCGGTATATGTTGGCAAATGTTTAACTCGCGCCAAGGTAAAGGCTGAATACCAGAAGCCTTCAGGTCTCTTGCAACAACCTGAAATACCAAAATGGAAATGGGAACAGATTTCTATGGACTTTATAACAAAGTTGCCAAAGACACCCAGAGGTCACGACACGATCTGGGTAATCGTAGACCGTCTGACCAAATCAGCACACTTTTTGGCAATTAAGGAGAAAGACAACACGAGTAAGCTAGCTGAGCTATACCTGAGAGAGATTGTTGCACTACACGGAGTTCCTCTCTCGATTATCTCTGATAGAGATGGAAGATTCGTGTCAAGGATTTGGCAATCCTTTCAAGAAGCCTTTGGTTCTCAGTTGAATCTGAGTACTGCCTTTCATCCGTAGACAGACGGACAGAGCGAACGAACGATTCAAACGTTGGAAGATATGTTGCGAGCTTGCGTAATGGATTTGGGTGGTAGTTGGGACACTCACTTACCCTTGGTTGAATTTTCATACAACAACAGTTACCATGCAAGCATACAAGCCGCACCGTTCGAAGCTCTCTATGGGCGTAAGTGTCGATCACCCTTATGCTGGGCAGACGCGGGTGATAGACAGCTTGTTGGCCTGGAATTGGTTCAAGAGACGACTGATAAGATTACACAGATCCGAGAACGCATTAAGGCGGCTCGTGATCGTCAAAAGAGTTATGCGGACCTGAGAAGGAAACCTCTGGAATTTGAGGTGGGAGATATGGTTTTGTTAAAGTTTTCACCCTGGAAGGGTGTAGCACGCTTTGGGAAGCGTGGGAAGTTGAATCCGCGATACATTGGACCATTTAAAATCCTGGAAAGGATTGGTCTTGTAGCATACAAGTTGGATTTACCTGCTGAACTGAATGGCGTTCATGATACATTTCATGTATCTAATCTGAAAAAGAGTACAACTCAAGAAACAGTGGTCATTCATGCCGACGAAGTTCATATTGACGACACACTCCACTTTACTGAAGAACCTGTTGAGGTTACTGATTGGAAGGTTAACAAGACACGCAGGAGTAGTGTCAAACTCGTCAAGGTTCGTTGGAATGCACGTCATGGCCCAGAATTCACGTGGGAGCGTGAAGATCGTATGAAAGCCAAATACCCACATTTATTTCCCAAGACCCCTGCATCTAGTAGCAGAACTAAAATTCCGGGACGAAATTTTCTTAACAGGGGGAGAATGTGACAACCCTCAAAATTACAGGTATCCGTACATTTAATTAATATTGAATTATGCTTAATGACTGTGCTTAATTACAACTGATGATATAAACTGCTTTATGATTTCTGTATCATACATACATGTGCATCACATTTCATACCGTCACAACCATTTATTACATACAAACTTTAGTGACATACATGATGCATAAAGCACGGTTAGCACAGTTAGCGGATAACTCAGAAACATGCTGACAATGTCAGTACATAGACAGACAATGTTTTGAGACCCCGTATGAGCCAGAGACAAGGTACTACACTAGTATGGAGTGTATGGAAGTAAGGACCATAAAACTGCGTCACTAGGTGATAGTTTAAGTGCCGGAAAGTGCCTAAAACCCACTAAAAGTGCAGAATTCTGCATTAACCATCAAAAATCAGCATTTTAACATGCTAGTAACATGCAAAAATATGGCAAAATGGTCCTGTATGCTTTCCTAAGTGTCGGGAATTAAAAGTGTCACAAAAGGGTACTTAATGAACGCTAAACGGAATAACTTGACACTTTAACGAACTGGTATCTAACCGAACAACCGGACATTACCCGGAATACCAAAATATTGCTAGAAGCATTGCTTTACTTTTCTGAGCTAGTTATGGTTCCCGAACACCCTAACATACTACCTAATGCAAGACACACTAAACATTAGACTTTACACTTAACACCCCACTAAATTACCTACTTACCATTTAACTTTACAATTAACCCCCCCCCCTCTCTTAATTTACGGCCCATAGGGATGGCCCCATACTCAAGATCACCTCAATCTCCTCTAAATCTTCATAATCTTTTCTTGGATTGAGCAAGATTGGTTTGTACTTCTCATGACATAATAACTTTTGGGTAATAAGATTAGGGGGTTATAAGTACACTAGTTCATACCTTCATCTTCACTACAACACAACTCTTCTCCTCTCCCTCATAAAGCTTGCGGGCGAACACCCCTCCCCACCATCACCATTTTCGGTCATCCATCCATTCCAAGCTTCACACAAGGTGTAACAAGGTGATATAGGAAGTGTGGAACTCACGGATCTTGAAGGACCTCCATCACAAGCTTTTATCCACTCGATTTTCATCTTGTTCTTCCCTAGATTGAAGCTAGTAGTAAGATTCTTATTAACACTTGTTACTTCATATTTTTAATGGTTAAAAGACGTAGTATGTTGAAATCATAAGAACACTAAAAGACTTGAACTTGAATCTTGAAACATAAAGCTTTATATATGATGAAATCTTGTTAGAATGATGTTGTTTAGCATATGAATGATGTTTGCTTGTTGATTACTAGAGATGTTGATTTGATCATTACATGGAACTTGCTAGATTATGATTAAAAACATGATTTAGCAAGTTAGGAGATGATTATGTGTCTATACAAGACGATCATCTTCTTAATCAAACATGAACTTGAAAACAAGAAGATTTCTTGAAAAAGTAATAAACAAAGTAATAATCTTGTAAATCCAAGATTTGTGAATGATTTTCCAAGAGAACCAAGACCAAAATGTGATTCCTAATGGACCATGATTTTACACAAACCTACATTGTGTTTAGTGGAAAAACAAGCATATAAACATTTGTGAAACAAGGGAGTTAATGAATCAACATTTTTGTAAAATGTGTTTACAAGTTGTAAACACTTAGTTTCTTTAAAAATGAGATCTCTAAAGGGATGAACACACTTTGAAGGGTAACTAAACCCACTAAACACTTTACCAAATTACTACGCGTTTTTGTGAAAGATCAAGTTCATGTTATTATGTAAAGTGTATTGTTGTTACACTTGGTAAGTATAATATTGTTTAGAGTTGATTATTGATTGTTTGAATGATTTTTGAAAAGAAAATGATATGCTTAATAGCATGGACACCTCCATTTTCAAAGGAAACTATGGCAAAATTTTCTAAAAATTCAAACACTTAGAAAATATTTTCTAGACAAGTGTTTACAAGTATGTTTTAAACCATGTTTTTCAATATAAGCTTTGCCATAAATTTTGATACAAAAATATAAGTATTGGAGGATGGTTTTTGTAAATAAAAATGGATAAATATATATTTAGAATATATATTTTATATTAAGACACTTGTGTGAATATTTGTATATTTTGTGGAATAGTTATGTTATTTTAGGGTAAAATAATATAACTTACAAATACCATGAAATTTACAACTCCAAAATAATACCAAAAATCACAAGGAATAAATATTTAAGTTACACACTTGATATTGTGAAACCGAACGCAAAAGCGTAACTTATGGAATATTCCGGAAAATACTCTTACAAAAATATTTTTGGTAAATATTACTTTGGAAACGAAAGGAATGAAAATATGATTTTTATACATATTACCAAGTATATCATATTTTCGACAAAAAGAAAATATATTATTTTTGGGAGATAAAAATATATATTTTCCTAGTATATTTAGAAGATATATAATTTTTGGGAAAAATATATATTTTCTGGACAATACATTATTTTGGACAAAATAAGGCTATATGTATTTTCTAAGTGAGACTTAAAAATATATTATCCAAGACTACAAATATACATGTATAAATTACCCCCATCCTTGGGAAGGAAATACGGAAATATAGACTTGAGAATTATTAATACAGAAATATTGTTTAACGATTATTCCAAAACCTAAAAATATAATTTAAGTTAAAATAATTATTATTTTAACAAGAAGTTATAACATGGAATAATATCAAAGAAACGTAACTCAAGAACGTCAATACCAAGACAAGGCACGGCCCGTTCGTCTAATAGACATTAGTACGTTGTAGGTTGTCATGTTGCTGACGAAGTTTGAGTACGAGCTGAGGACGCATTACTGTGAGTTCATGTCCCCCTTTTCTTTTAACTGTTTTGAGTTTTATCCTTCGGGGGTGAAATACATGTTACAATTATTACGAACGTTTTATACATGGTATGGTTAGCTTAAGGAGGTTTACTACTTAGATCATGTGAAAGGTGGGTATAACACTTAAGGCCATTAATCCTCGTCGTAGGACCGAGGGACATGAGTGATAGATCTATTTGGGTGTAGCGAGCCCACACCCATGGGGACCAGGGTGGCCCATAGTGGTGACTATGTCTTCCAGCCGGAGGCCCGGTACAAATTTGCTAGGTTTGAGTTTTCCTGCACCATTTCATACATACCACTGGCTTTGCAACCCATTGGTGATCTCTTTTTCCTTATTGCTACATACCAGGGACATACATACATACTTTAAAGGTTTATACATACACATACACATGAACTCGCTCAACTTTTGTTGATGTTTTTCAAACTACATGTATTTCAGGGAACTAGTGGATCTGGCAGGGTATGCATGTGTCTTCAAGCTGCGTTTGAATAAGAGATGTTATCCATGGTTGTCGAGTTTAGGGAGTGTATCCTATTCCTGGACGGGATACATAATTCTAAACTCAGGTTTTATTTAAGTCTTTTGTGGAGTCTTCATGAACTCAGTTGAACATGTTATGATTTGTAACTTAATTTGGTGTCGATGTTTTCAGACAATGGTATTGTGGTATTTTCTAAACTTAATTAATGGATGAACATCTCATGTTTTTATCATATAGCATTGTTATGATTGAATTCTATGGTATTAAGAAGTCACACCAATAACCCACGCTTCCGCAAAAGCCAGGGTGTGACACCCGACCCCCTTTCGGTGTTCCGTCTAGACCTGACAACCAAACTTCATATCACCCGAACACCACCAAACCGTAACCGTCCTACAATTTCCAAGAGATGGACCCGAATGGAATGGCTTACGCGCAAATACTAGGCATGTCTCCGCAATTCTTTCACGGTCCACATGGCTTTACATTCATGGGCGGTTCGCATGCGGCTCAAGAAGAAATCGAGCCCGACATCGAAATGGTGTCCGAAACGCAACCCGAGCCCATAGCCGAGGTGTCTCAACGTGGTAGACGGTCCCATAAAAAAAGATGCTAACGCTCCACGCACGAAAAGAACCTAACTAGCTTGGTCGAAAGATGAGGAGTACGCGTTAGCACCGGGGTGGCTCGACATCTCGGAGGATCCCGAAGTTGGTAAGCGTTATTTACCTTTTTAAATAGTATATATTTTTTTAAATAGTTTGTATTATTTTTTTTTTGGTACTATATTTTTTAATAAGAGATAACAATATATTTGTTTTATTTTTTGTAGCCAGTTATCAAACTCTACCCATTTTTTGGAATAAAATTCACGAAACCTTTTTTAATGCAATTGTAACATTCCCAAAATTGTATTTATAAAAATTTAAAATAAAATATATAAAAACGTATGTTATTAAACGAATAGATCACGTGTAAGTTGACTGTTAAAAATATGAAGTACCTAGACGGGCCTAGGAACCGTTTAATAATTAAATTATAAAATACATTATATTTGAACTTACTCCGTTTTTAATGAAACTTTGTTCAAAATGTAGATAAGATTATTCTCATTTTAATGGCATATTCATCATTTTATAAAACGTCATATTTTAGAAGTTACAAGCGCCAAATAAGTGAAGCAGTTAAATTAATTATAATATATATATATATATTAAATAAAATGATAAAATAATAATAATCAAACACTAACATATGAAAACTTGAAAATACATGTGCATGAGAACAATGGATGGGGTACGTGGAATAACAGGATGAATCTAAAACTAACAATTAAATGCACAAAGGTATACGTGGAGTTCTTTTGCGTGAACCTCAAGCTTATGTTAAAGTATAAATAGACACTCTATTAAAATTTCAATTGTTCATATCCGTGTCTCTCATTCCCTCACTACACTCTCTGTATACTCCCATTTTCTTCACCCCTAAGTCCTACAAAGCCCTGCCTCGTTTTAAGTAGTGTAACCCCTGATCGTTGAGTCGATACCCTGTCCGATTGATTTAGGACCCACCAACGCATGTCAAGGCTTTGCCCGACTAAGTACGTTGGGGTTTTGTCTCGTGCCGTAGGGATAAAGTTGAAATGGGTTACTATACTTAACACGAGTGCATTATATATTTTATTGAATAGTTCAGGAGTTATACCCAAAATATAACAACCTTCCTAAAACACCCCTGACACCCCTACACGTCCTAAAATATACCCGGTATACGAAAACCGGTCCCGAATACCTTTAATTTTATAAAAAATAAAAAACAAAATCCACAAGTCGCTCGCAGCCCGCGAACGAGATCACTAAGATCTCCGCGGGGTGCGACAGCTCAAACACCCGACGTAACCTTAGGCTGACACGTGTCGATGACTCATCAACCCATTGCCGCCTCTAGGTCTCTGGCGGGCCGCGAAGCCTTCCCCTGTTTCCGTCGCGGGCCGCGAAAAAGTGTCAGTTAGGCACTATAAATAGGATCGATGAGCTTCAGTTTTTTTCGTTCAAATCTCACACATCTCTCTCAATTTTGAATAGAAATTATTATACCGGGTATTATACCCCCTTAAATAGCGAAGCGCTGCCTCGTTGTAAGTATTATAACCCCCGGTTACGTATTAGGTACGCTGCCCGATTGATCTAGTGCTCCGTAACGGCTGTCGAGCTTCTGCCCGACGTAGTCGTTGGAGTTCTGTCTCGGGGAGAGTATATCTAATATAAATATAGGTTATTATACTAACGCGTATGCATTGTTTATTTAACTAGATTATAACCAGGAAGCCACAAAGGAAATACCTAAAGTAGCAATGTGAGTAATCCTCCTTTTTGCAAACTGTTTTTACAAAACCTCAATGTTTTACATTATAATTAAGCAGTGATTGAGTATTTGTATTCTACAATTATCGTCGGTATGTTGGGGTTTTGTATACAAAATTTGTTACTACATTGTGAGTAGTAACATGACCACAAGTCGGGTTGACAGTACCGTGGGTGGTAATTAAAGTAGATGGAAACAAATGTAATTGCGCGATCGCCCTCAATGCTGTAGACTGATAAAACCTGTTTTGGTTAAAGTGGGATTCACTCACCAGTATTTCTTGCTGATAAAATGTTTTAAACACGTGTTTCAGGTAACTTAGTGTGAAGCCAATAAAAGCCAGCTGGAGAGCACTGAAGGCTTAGAAAAGTGGCTATAAAAGTTACCAAATTAAAAAGGAGAATTGTTTTCAATAATTTGGGCTATCCCTAAAAACACGTTTATAATGGAAATTTGGGTTTTTCCCATGTATGTATTATTATTAAAAATGTGGTGTTTTACTCTGATAAAATATTTCCTAACTACGGTCCTGATGAAAATTTCCGCTGCCAAATTAATAAACACCGATACCATCTGACTGGTTCGCGGCTCCCGCTCCCTGGGTAGGGGTCGGGGGTTGTGACAGAAGGTGGTATCAGAGCCACTGGTTTAAGCCATTTAGGTGTTCTTTTAATACCTAAAACTTAACCATTATGTTAGGAAATTAATGTTTTAATTTATGTGATATTCTGTGTAGATAAATTTTCATATTTAAATTATGATTTATATGTTATTCTAACAAATTTTGAGTTCACAGTATGAGGGGCCAATATAATTAAATGTACTCATAGGCTACCTAGGCAGATGTATTATGCCTCTAATAGGGATGCCTTACTATTAATTGCATTAAAGTTTGTATTGATCGCTTATTCCCTAAATAGGTAAGTACCCCATTTACCTAATATACTTATAAGTTAAAATTTTTGTATTAATTAAAAGTGCCAATCACGAAAAAAAATATAATAATAAATAAATAAAAGAGTTAATTGCCAAAATCATCCCTGAGGTTTGGGCAGGTTTGCCATTTTCGTCCAAAATGACACTTTTGTACCAAATTGCCCCCAACGTTTGTAACTTTTTGCCATTTTCATCCAAACCACTAACTTAGTTTATTTTTTCTGTTAAGTTGAGGATATTTGGATGAAACTGGCAAATATAAAACCACACGGATGATTTTGGCAATTTACTCAAACTCTTTTAAATTTCTTTTATTTAATTAATTTTGTTACATATATAATAAAAAAGAATACACATGCAATTTTTATATGAAAAAAAATAATAGCTTTGTCACATAATTTTTATAAATTTTCATCCAACCACTAAGTAAGTTAATTTTTCTATTAAGGCAAAGGATGTTTATAAACTAAGACAAAAATTAATTTCTAATTTTTTATATAGATCAGTTTTATAAAAATAAAATCTACTTAAACCTCTAAATTTTATAAAACTAAAATGCTGGTGATCTTATTGAAAAAAGTCAAATAAAAAATCTTATCATATGTACCAAGTTTGTAATTCATCTTCTACTCTTTTAAATTCGCTCCTAAGGAAAAACAGAAGCCAGTGCCCCCCCCCCCACCTCTATCAAACAACGTATCGTTACCAAACCTTAAAATTACCCACCAAATTGTAATTATAATGCTATGAACCAAAAGTTTCTTTACTCAAGCCACTCAGAATAAGTATTAGTTAGTTACTCTCATAATCTTAATTAAATAAATATTTTATTTTTACCAACATATTTCCTAGGTGCTCAACACATTTAAAAAATATGTAACGATTTACAATTTTTTTTTCTATCTTTACAACTGATAAATACTAAAAGTTGTAATCGATTGTTATGTGTTGCACACCAATGACGTTTTCTCTTTATAAAACAGATTTATATAAAGAAGCTGTAAATTAATTTTTGTCTTAATTTATAAAATTTAAAACAGCATTCACCTTAACAGAAAAAATAAACTGAGTTAGTAATTTGGATGAAAATTTATAAAAATTATGTGACAAAACTATTAATTTTTTTTCTTAAAACTCCATGTATATTCTTTTTTATTATATATGTAACAAAAATAATTAAATAAATGAAATTAAAAAAGGGTTTGAGTAAATTGCCAAAATCGTCCTTGTGGTTTTATATTTGCCAGTTTCATCCAAATATCCTCAACTTAACAGAAAAAATAAACTAAGTTAGTGGTTTGGATGAAAATGGCAAAAAGTTACAAACCTTATGGTCAATTTGGTACAAAAGTGTCCTTTTGGACGAAAATGGCAAACGTGCCCAAACCTCAGGGACGATTTTGGCAATTAACTCTAAATAAATAAATAAATTTGACCCAACCTTTAATATATGTAATATATTTATTACATGTCGAGATAAAACAATAATGTTACTTTAATGAATTCATTCAAAGCTTAATTATTAGTCTTTATGGTCAATCTTTCGTTCCATTATGATGACAATAATAATCACTTTTAAACGTGAATCTATATAGAAACTAAAGAGACATCAACTACAGGATATGTGAAAATATTTATAAATAAGTAACGATAAATTTAGAGGTTGTTAGATTGGTTGGCTTTGTCAAACTAACATGGATTAAAAAATATAATAATAATAATAATAATAATAATTGTTAAGCTATGTAGATATATCAAAATGACCGATATAACATTTAATAATAACGATATATGTTTTTGATGTAACACATCAACATATGTGTATATTAAAGTATTAAAAAAATGGCCTTATATTGAAGTGTATCCTGTAAAGTTACATACGTGTATCAATAGTATATATGTAAGGTTTTATATGTGAATAAGGTTGTATACAAACACTAAAATTTATAAGGTATTTAAATAGCAGTTGTAATATGTTAAAATTTTGTAGGATATTTTATATATAAACCGGTATAGGTATATATATGTGTCCATAGCTTCCATTTCATATATATATATATATATATATATATATATGAAACTATCTTCAATCAGAAACGGCCCTTACGGGGCGCGGAAAAAAAATCCCTATAGATCACAGTATTATACAAGTCTACGTGGTTATTAATGAAAATGTTACTTTACTATATTTTGTTGATACAATTATGTATGGTCATTTTAACCATAAAGTCACCCTATCGTCTTTAATGACTTTATATACTCGTTATATATAGCACTACACTATATATACACAAATATAGTTTATATATACACAAGTATGTCCCGTAAATAAATACACTTTAAAGCTTAACTTCCATTATATAACTGCTATATATTTTTGGGAACTGACTAAACTTTTGGAGTTTATATTAAATGATTATAAGAAGAAAATTTTAAAATTATAAAATCAATTTTGTTAATTCTAATGTAAGTTAAATATTTCTACCAGAGCCTAATTAGTATAGTATTCCTATATACTAGAGAAAGTAGTGTGATTTTATTCCCTATATCTATAAGAACTTTACTATATTAAAATACTGGGGGTGAATTTTACCTATAACTTACCTATGGTTAATAGAATTTTTTTTTATATTTAAGTCACCCTAGAAAAAAAAATTTATGATATATTATAAAAGAACAGAAAAGATGGGTCTGATGATTCAAGAGAATAAATAATTGATTTTTACAAGTAAAAGATATTACAAAATGAAAACCCATTTTCTAACTCAATTTAAATTAATAATTTAGTATGCTATTTATTATTTTACCTGTCACGTTAAAATTTCCCAGAACATTCTAGTTATTGTTTCATTTTCAAACAAAAATTTAAATGAATGTCTCACATAAAAAAAAGAGTAAACTTCAATTTTCGTCCATGTGGTTTGCTGATTTTAACAGTTTCAGTCCAATAGTTTATAAATAACAGTTTCAGTCCATTAGTTTCCTGATTTTAACAGTTTTAGTCCATTAGTTTTCTGATTTTAACAGTTTCAGTCCATTAGTTTCCTGATTTTAACAGTTTCAGTCCACACTGGTATGGACTGAAACTGTTAAAATCAGGAAACTAATGGACTGAAACTGTTAAAATCAGGAAACTAATGGATGATAACTGTAATTTATAAACTATTGGACTGAAACTGTTAAAATCAGCAAACCACAGGGACGAAAATTGAAGTTTACTCTAAAAAAAAATTATTGACTCAAATGTGAGTTTAATACGCTTGTCCTTTAAATAGCTTTATTTAAAAATCAAATTACAATTTTAATATTGTAATATCTTTAAACAAATTACTATTACTATCATTTAAGATATACATACATATTCTAATACATGTATATTACTTAACTAGCTTAAGATCCCGTGTGTTACACGGGTTGGTAAAAGAAATTTCTTCATTAATACCGCTGATATTAAATATTATACTTTTATACACGTTAAAACACAAACGAATATATTAGACTACAACGACAAATTGAAATACATGAATATGCAACGATCACAATTCGTTGAAAATCTCTTTATAAACCACATTAGTTGTTTTATCTGAAGGTTTGTCGTTGTCAAGTATTGGTATTTTGACTCCATCTCGTGTTTTTACCCTTGATAAAGCAACATACAATTGAACATGAGAGAAGACAGGTTGTTTCAAGTACAAAACAACTTTAAAGGTGGTCCAGTTTATTTTGTCATAATTTGAAAAGCTTTATAAACTACATTTGTCGTTTTATTAGTAGGTTTGCCGTCGTCGTCCAAAATCAAAAGTTTAACTCCTTGTCTGGTTTTTACTCTGGATAAAGCAACATACAGCTGACCATGGGTGAAAACTGGCTGTTTCAAGTACAGACCAACTCTAGACAGTGATTGGCCCTGGCTCTTGTTGATTGTCATTGCGAAACATACAACCAACTGAAATTGTCACATTTGAAACTCAAATGGAATCTTTTTATCTAAAATTCAAAAGCTTAAACTTAAATGCGAAATAAAATAAAACATTTAAGTTATTGTGCCCTCTAGACAGTGATTGGCCCTGGCTCTGGATAAGCTAAACACATACTTTACAAAAATAAAATAAAACATTTAAGTTATTATGCCCTCTAAATTCACTATTAGGTAAACTTTAAAGCCATACCTAAACATGAAATATATCAAATAGGTAATCTTTACGCTACTGCTTAAGGTCTTCCAAACCCGTTGAATAGAAAACAAAAATTGTTGACAGGTCAAACTAACCCATTTTGACCCGTATAGAAAAAATACTCATCAAATATGTAATGACTGTGGGTACTACATTATGGGCAAACACCGGGTCATCCTAATAAGTATCAAATGAGATTCTTTATAGAACTATAAAACATGTAAACTTTTTTTCTGAATTTTGAATAATATAAGGTCACCCAGTAAAAGAGCTAATGGAAACAATATTCATAATTAAAACAGTACATATAAAAGAAACAATGACTCGTCGAGATCTTCAGATTGTTGAGCCGGTTCTCAGTCTAGGTACTGCTAGAGAATTATGTGGTCATCTTCGTGCATAACTCATACTAAATAAATTTGTTACCATATATGATAAGGATGTGACCCTGAAAATAAAATTCCAGTTAAGTTAGATAAGGTACAAATCACCAAGAAAATAAGTTTTCACATAAGAGAAAAGGCAATATACCTGAAGTGGCAGAGAGTATGAACACTAATGTGGACTTTAGAGGTGCAGAAAGATTGAACTTGACACTTAAATCCTAATAAATCTATTTCTTGTAGGAAGGCCATTGATTCAAAGTATACATAGGAAGGATTTAGCAAACTAAACTCACTTGACATTTGAATCCTTAACACCCTTTTACATGAAAGAAAGAATTGACACTTGAATACTTAAGGATTTGTGGTAGAACACTTTACTGGATCACGGGTCAACCCAAGCTAAAATTTATCCATACCATATTCTACCGGAACCTATTTTGACCCGTTACCCAACCCGCCCACTAATTATAATTTAAATCACTTGAGAACCAACAATTCTTTCAAATAAAAAAAACAACTTACTTTGACTCTAATACACTCAACTTTAGCATCTTGAAATCCGTTACCATCAATACGAAGTCTGTAACATAAGAAAAATGTAAGCTAGTTGCTTTAATGTTGCATGGCTCGTTTTTTAATTATAAGCACAATCACAATATACATAGCTTTCTCTTTCTCTATATTAGTGTCTAAATTAACTTAGTTTAAATAAATTTTGGTTTAAAACTACTATTTGCAACCATTTGATCCAATACTTCAAAGATATATTAAAAAGTGGTGATGCACTTGGAACCGACACCTTATCTAATGAAACTGATCCGTTAACGCTGACATCATCATCATTATCAGATGCAACTTTTGAACCCTCTACAAATGTAGCAAAAGATAGTTATATTGTTTAAAAAACGAACATTAAAGTTTGCATGTTAAATATTAAAGTTCCATCAAACTCACCCTATGACTCATGATTGAGTTATCTATTTAAAAAGACACCAGCATCATATATTAGCGTTTTATAAATGAATCAAAGTTTATGTTTATTGTTCTTGTTTTAAAAATTATGCAATTTTTTCAACAAAAAACACCAAAATGGCTGCTTTTTTCGACAAAAAAATGCCGTTTTTTGCCGGAAAAAAACTGCCCAAAATACTGCAGTTTTTTCGACTAAAAATGCCCAAAACTCTGCATGTTTTTTCGTGTAAAAACTACCAAAAAATCTGCAGATTTTTACAACTAAAAACCCCCAAAAACTGCATGTCTTTTCGACTAAAAACTGCCCAAAACTCTGCAATTTTTCGTGTAAAAACTGCCCAAAACTTTGCAGATTTTTGCGACTAAAAACACCCCAAAACTGCATGTTTTTTTGCTTGAAAAATGCCCAACAAAATGTTGTTTTTTTCGACGAAATATGCAACGTTTTAAATAAATTCTGCAGACCGGTTTTTTTCTGCATGTTTATTTCTGCAAACCAGTTTTTTTCGACGAAACTGCCCAGCAAGTTTTTTCTGCTTTCGACTAAAAACTGCCCAAAACTGCATGTTTTTTCGACTAAAAGCTACCACTTAAATGGGTTGAAGATTGCTCAAAGTCTATATTCAATGGACACACACGCCTTAATATTTTTATTAAAAGAGTTAGATTATAATTATAATTGTAATAGTATTGTTTTAGTAATCATAATAATGCATTAGTTATTTATATAAAAAATAGAAAAAAAGGTCAGTGAGCTAACCCAACCCGGCCGGTTGTTAGCCGTACCAAAATATAACCCATTTCCACCGGCACCCGTTTTCCAGCTCAACCCACTAACTACTGGTAATTTTCATGCCCTGTAGCGTAGTTAAATTTGTGAGATAATTTAAAGAGTTTTAAGAAGTTATGTATCACATACATGTCCTCAATGGCTTACCATCTCCCTTGAACCGAGTCAATTAGGTGGTGAGGTATTAAGAAGGCTGGTACTGAAGCCTGAAGAGAATCCTCTGCTTGGCCATGCTGGTAAATGATGTAGCTTTAAAGTTGATTATATCCAGCTAATACTTGGCGATTAAACTATTTTTAAGGGCATGCCTACACCTCATTTAGTTGACTTGTTGATGAATGACATACATTGGATAAGCTCCATAAGCTGCAGCATACATACTTGGGTCATTGAGTGGCGTCATCGCGTACTCATAGCCATCATAAATATGCCCTCCATAGTATAGTGTGGCCTGGCCCACCGGTTCCCAAAACCGTTTCTCATCTGCAAATTTTTATATAAATTTTGAGAGATCGGTTTAAAGAATGTGTAAACGTGACATCCTCCGTTAACATAAAAGAAATTAATAAAATGGATACTAAAACTAATAGCATAATACTAAAATTAATAGCATAATATGGTTTTGAGAAGATGGAAAGAAAAAGGGAAAGGGGAATCGCCAATGTGGACTCAGACTGAGATTTAGGGTTCAAAAGAATTGCGGATTTACATATCCATTCTCAGTTTCACATAAACATAGAAGCTTTGAAATAAATTGATCACTATAAACCCACACCCAATAAGAATTCATACTTTCATTCACCAAATAACACGACAGGATAAACAAATAAGAATTAAGAACATATATCTGGTGAAAGTGTTCATTTCACCACCATAAACTATCCATTGATGTTTTTTAGTCAATAATTAAGAACAAAAATCTGGTGGATCAAATATGTTTTTTAATTCTCATTTAAATCAGACCCAAAACTACTAAAATATATTACATGTAAATTTAACCTAAAACCTATTTTTTTTCAAACGAATCAGTGATTTTCAATTACTAAATGGAATCAAATCAAGAAAAACGATTAGAGAAATTAAAATCAAATTAAAGGTCACCTGAAGGCAGATCCTGATACCGATTTGTTGTTCAATTTTATATTTTTAGGTTGGTTGGCTACCCATTACGATGGTTGTGGGCTAGCCGCTACTGATTCCGCCACCAAAGATCACCACTCGAGTCTTCAAAGAACCACCAGATGTTCAATTAAAGCAGATTTTAGATGAGATGAAGAACTGAAGTCAATGTCAAATATAAAAACCTTGGTATCCGGAGGGTTGCGCCACAGGTCATCTTCTCCGCAAAACCTTAAAATTCATCGTTCGTCAACATTGCAGTCTATCTTCTTCGCAATCAAAGCTCATTTTGTTCTCTAAGCACAATGTAAAAAAACAAAAATCTGAATAAAAATATCCAAGTCAGCTGAATGAAACATATCATAAAAAAGATCTAATTTTAGTCAATATGAAGCTCAGTAGGTCCCTAAATAACATATACATACCTGAAAAAGAACATTTCGTGCCATCTTGCAATTTGTTGTCATGTTTTAGAGTTACCATAATTAATTTCTCACAATCAATCTGAAAAAAGAAATAAGGTTTAGTTAAAAAGTAATAATGAATCGTAAGTAGAGATGGATTAAAAGTATTAATCATTTATAATGATGGCAACTTACAAATAAAACATCAAATACAGGACATTGATGTATGCAATGTAAAAAAAAAATACTTTTTCGATTAAACGACTCAACCTACTTGACCCGTGTCCTTGATAACTTATAAGTTCTTTTTTACTCGTTTGACCGTATCACTAAATTTCAGGCCAAATCGATCCGTTTTCATATAACTTGTTGCAACTGCCACCAATATGAAGACTAATAAAAGAAAAGCTGACAGTGAGTCCTGCTTGGTCTGTTATTTCTATTCCAATAAAGGAAAGTGACCGAAAAAATACATCATAAAATTAAAGCGAGATACCTGCGCAGAAAGGGCGCTGACTTTCCTGGTGCAGTAAATGCCTTTTGCATCTTAAATATAGGCCAAAGGATCCTGTCGAGTTAAAAAGTCAGCAGCACTTGCAGCTCGTGAACTCACCCAATAACTACTATTGGAGCCTAACTTCTTAAATCTCTATTACAAAAGCAAAATGAATAATCTCATCTTCTTCAGATCTACGATCTACTGATTGAGGTACCAGTTTAACAAAAAATGAAACGTTTATTTCATTTCAAAGTTCCATGTAAGCACCGATAATTAGTATAATTTACTTTGGGTAACCCGTGTAGTTTACACCATTGTGAGATGACTTGCCAAACCACCTGCGCGAAACCACATGAATGTGCAGATTTATTTGCTTTAATGCAACGAAAGTAGAAAGCCTTTCCATCAAAGCCCTCCACATGGTCACTCCTACCTTTTTAGAAACCCAACCGTTCCAGCAATAACCACCTTTCCTAGTTGGATTAGGCACCTCAATGAACACCCACTTGTTAAATAATCAAATTGAACACTACTTTTTATAAAATTAACAAACAATTTACCTGTCAATAAGCCAGGGGAGATCATTTAGTCATAGCTCATAATACAAAACGATTTCCTTTATAGTGTTTTACTTGATGACTAACTTAGAACTTTGTCTATATATACTATTAAATGAACACCGGCACCACTTCTCAATACGACAATACAAATCATCAAAGTAAAAATTGGCGTGAAAAAGATATTAACCTGGTGAAGGAGAAGGACAACAACAGGAACCCAGAGGGGCGGCTGCACAGATGACTCACGATCCACCAATGCCTACGACAAACATTATTACATCAAGACCTGATTCAAAACATAAACCCTAATAGAAAATGAACATTAAAAAAACTGACCTTGCCAAACTTATTATTCTATGTCAAATCCACATTGTTCCTAAAGAGAACACTACTGAATTGGAACAAAACAACATTAGACAATTTAACATCACAATATATCAAAGAATATACCCTAATCTGAATCACACAACTTAGTGGATTCGGATAATAGAAAGTTCAATTAGATGAACTATAACTTATGAACTTGTATACTAACCTTAATCCGTGAGATGCTGAGAAGATTTAAAGAAAAACCCTAATGAAAAAATTGAGATGGTTGCTTTCTCCATTCACCCTACCACAACCGTCGTCATCTGCCAGTGAAAAGCCTCCTGTTCCATTGTCGATTAAAAATCAAAATACAATCCATCAAAATACAAACAACAAACTGAAAATAACATGTATAGAATCAAATTAAAGTTATAAAAGTACTAACCCATGACTGGATTGAATTATTGCTAACCACTCCCGAAGCTTTCAAATTACTCTCTGAAAATCAAATAAGAATAAATTCACAAAAATTAGAATAGACACTCACAAATGGCTGTTTCAGATTTCAATTATAATTTATATGTATATGAATAGACACTCACAAAACATATCACTTTCATCAAATCAAAACACAAAACTATCATAACAAAATCAAAATTAGGTCACGAAACATAAACATGACGTTGTTCATTAACATCCACTCAGCCGCTGATGATGATGAAGACTCCATAGTTGTTGTAGGACTCAGCTCTCGTTTTCCGTTTGTGTGTAACTCGCGTAAAAAAAACCCTAGTAAATTAGACACGCAACCCATTTGAAAATCGAATCACTTTTACGTGGTTGGATTGAACGACAAAATCAGAAACGATTCGACAATTCTACACCTATATCAATGATTAACATACCTGGATGAGAGTTCGAATGCTTGAGATATAGGGATTTTTGAAGTGGGTATGGGCCAGGTACAATCGATTTCCAGAACTCCATATCAGTATTAGGTGCTTCAGCAACTTTTATAGCCCAAGAAATCAACATAATAAGGGATCCAACAGCAAGAGACGTTTAGAGAGAGAACCAGAGAGAAATCATTGCTCCGATGAATCCTGCAAATTTATACACACAACCAAATTAGGGTTCTAGGAACGATCAATGGAGATGGATTTAGAAAAATTGTGAGATTCAGATAGAGAACCAGATTGAAAAGGAGCGTAGATGAAGGAATGAAATTATGAAATTAGGGTTTAATATTTAGAATGGAATGATTGTAGAGTAAGCGTGAGGGAAAAGGATTGCCGCTCAGTCTGAATTCTCTGGCCAAAGACATTGTCCACATCATCAAAATGATTGGCTAAGAATAGCCCATGTGGCCTAAGAGAATTCATTTAGTATAATAGATAGATTACCTAATATGTTAAGAATCAATTTTAGAAACGCCAAACTTTGTATTACCTTCTTGAATAAATATATTATACAATAAATTAAGAGTTAAGTTTTAATGTTTTAAACCAATATGGGTCAACCCACTAGTTAAAAATGAAATTGTTTTCACAAGTCTAGAAAATCTATATTTTGATCAATTTATTTCTATAAGCTTTTATTTATCCATCCTTTAATTCCAAAATATTATATTCAATAAATTTGACAGAAATTTATTCCAATATACCACTTTTATAAAAAGGGTAAATAAAATTATGGAAATAAGCTCGATAATTGGTACCATCGGTTATATAGTTGGATTGTTATAAATTAAAGATATTACAAAAAGATTTAGTATTATATATATATATATATATATATATATATATATATATATATATATCACTGGTGATTCATATGAAAACATGAAGTCATTATAAGAATAAATCATGAAACGTGTTATGTTTTGAAAATGTCATCTGTCTCAATAAAACATTCTTGCAACGGAATTAAATGTTGTACAAGCATAAATAGAATTAGCTATAAAACATACTCATCACATTTAACCTAGCCATAGTATTAATGGAGATAATGATATTTTTGTCAAAACTCTACTTTCCAAACAAAAGAAAGCCACAACCATAATGATACCTATGCTTAAACAAAAGAGCTAGGGTATTGATATGTACTGGTAACACTCAGGATAGTATTTAGACTTGAACCTAAGAAAAATGCCTTAGTATAAGCTTCGAGATAAGCTAAATTACTTGTATAGATAAAGTGTGATGGGTATTGGTATGCGGTGAGGATGATAACTAGAACAGTGCAAGTATGATAAATAAGCGATAACACCTGGCCACTGTTATTTCTTGTTTATTAGTACTACTCGGTTCTAGAATATAATCCATCATGAGAATACTAATTTCCTTATTTCTTGATGCAAGCCATAATAAATGATGAACTTTTAATCATGATTTGAGAAAAAAAAATTCTATTTATGGGAAATACAATGATAATTACCTCTCCGGCAAGACTGGGTATGGTGTAGTAGACTCTCAAGCTTGTCCCGGTAAGATGGGGGTACCTCTCCGGTAAGACCGGGTGAGATGGGGTATACGTTATGTTAATAAAATTCCCTAAATAGTACCATGACCTGACGTCTGATCTGTTTTTGGAAATATGAATCTGTTAAATACATTGACCTTATGAATGGTGTGTATATTACCATATGTGAAATATATGATTATATAGATATGTATATCTATGAGAAAATCCAAAGACCATAACGATTGACAATTAGGGATAAATCACGAACAGGTGTGTCAATAATAATTTTAGATTTATTTATCAGGAATCTCTCGTATACATCTATAATTCCAATATCAAACATTATTTCGTTTGATCATCCGTCTTGAAATTCGTGTGACAAGATGAACGACATGAACTCTTTAAGTTGGGACGCCATCGAAATTATAAGAATTCCCCTTGCGATTATTAACACCTTAGGAAACCTGTAACTAAAAGTTGTGCAAAGACACAAAACATCTAACAACTTACGCTAATAGTAATTTTACTTTCATTAAGAACTCTTGAGAAGATAAGAGTCTCAAAACATAGAGAATAGTTCTGGTCAAAGTAAAGTGGAATTCAAAGCAAGAACCAGAATATACCAAGGATCAGTAACTAATTAAAAGTACGCTTCCATATTTCAGTAAATCTCGAGGACGAGATTTAAAACAAGGTGGGGAGGATGTAACATTCCCAAAATTGTATTTATAAAAATTTAAAATAAAATATATAAAACGTATGTTATTAAACGAATAGATCACGGGTAAGTTGACTATTAAAAATATGAAATACCTAGACGGGCCTAGGTACCGTTTAATAATTAAATTATAAAAATACATTATATTTGAACTTACTCCGTTTTTAATGAAACTTGGTTCAAAATGTAGATAAGATTATTCTCATTTTAATGGCATATTCATCATTTTATAAAACGTCATATTTTAGAAGTTATAAGCGCCAAATAAGTGAAGCAGTTAAATTAATTATAATATATATATATTAAATAAAATAATAATAATCAAACACTAACATATGAAAACTTGAAAATACATGTGCATGAGAACAATGGATGGTGTACGTGGAATAACAGGATGAATCTAAAACTAACAATTAAATGCACAAAGGTATACATGGAGTTCTTTTGCGTGAACCTCAAGCTTATGTTAAAGTATAAATAGACACTCTATTACAATTTCAATTGTTCATATCCGTGTCTCTCATTCCCTCACTACACTCTCTGTATACTCCCATTTTCTTCACCCCTAAGTCCTACAAAGCCCTGCCTCGTTTTAAGTATTGTAACCCCTGATCGTTGAGTCGATACCCTGTCCGATTGATTTAGGACCCACCAACGCATGTCAAGGCTTTGCCCGACTAAGTACGTTGGGGTTCTGTCTCGTGACGTAGGGATAAAGTTGAAATGGGTTACTATACTTAATACGAGTGCATTATATATTTTATTAAATAGTTCAGGAGTTATACCCAAAATATAAAAACCTTCCTAAAACACCCCTAACACCCCTACACGTCCTAAAATATACCCCGTATACGAAAATCGGTCCCGAATACCTTTAATTTTATAAAAAAATAAAATAAAAAACAAAATCCACAAGTCGCTCGCGGGCCGCGAACGTGATCACTAAGATCTCCGTGGGGCGCGACAGCTCAAACACCCGGCGTAACCTTAGGCTGACACGTGTCGATGACTCATCAACCCATTGCCGCCTCTAGGTCTCTGGCAGGCCGCGAAGCCTTCCCCTGTTTCCGTCGTGGGCCGCGAAAAAGTGGCAGTTAGGCACTATAAATAGGGTCGATGAGCTTCAGTTGTTTTCGTTCAAATCTCACACATCTCTCTCAATTTCTGAATAGAAATTATTATACCGGGTATTATACCCCCTAAATAGCGAAGCTCTGCCTCGTTGTAAGTATTATAACCCCTGGTTACGTATTAGGTACGCTGCCCGATTGATCTAGTGCTCCGTAACGGCTGTCGAGCTTCTGCCCGACGTAGTCGTTGGAGTTCTGTCTCGGGGAGAGTATATCTAATATAAATATGGGTTATTATACTAACGCGTGTGCATTGTTTATTTAACTAGATTATAACCAGGAAGCCACAAAGGAAATACCTAAAGTAGCAATGTGAGTAATCCTCCTTTTCGTAAACTGTTTTTACAAAACCTCAATGTTTTACATTATAATTAAGCAATGATTGAGTATTTGTATTCTACAATTATCGTTGGTATGTTGGGGTTTTGTATACAAAATTTGTTACTACATTGTGAGTAGTAACATGACCACAAGTCGGGTTGACAGTACCGTGGGTGATAATTAAAGTAGATGGAAACAAATGTAATTGCGTGATCGCCCTCAATGCTGTAGACTGATAAAACCTGTTTTGATTAAACTGGGATTCACTCACCAGTATTTCTTGCTGATAAAATGTTTTAAACACGTGTTTCAGGTAACTTAGTGTGAAGCCAATAAAAACCAGCTGGAGAGCACTGAAGGCTTAGAAAAGTGGCTATAAAAGTTACCAAATTAAAAAGGAGAATTGTTGTCAATAATTAGGGTTATCCCTAAAAACACGTTTATAATGGAAATTTGGGTTTTTCCCATGTATTTATTATTATTAAAACTGTGGTGTTTTACTCTGATAAAATATTTCCTAACTACGGTGCTGATGAAAATTTCCGCTGCCAAATTAATAAACACCGATACCATCTGACTGGTTCGCGGCTCCCGCTCCCAGGGTAGGGGTCGGGGGTTGTGAGAGCAATGGGTAAAGGTGAGTATCATAACAAAGATTCGATATCAAGCAAATGGACCGATATAAACCAAAAATGTCATTTGTTCCAAGAAGTTTTCTAACGCATGAGGGATAACTGGGGGTAGCGGTAGGAAAAGGACTTATCAAAATCTTTTAAATTTAAAACGGATTAGTCGGCCGGGTCTACGAATCTATTCTAACTATCAAATAATTCCTAGAATTTTAGGCGTGATGGAAGTTGTAATTCTTTATACTTTTCGGGGTATAATGACAGGCCGGGAGGCTTGATTAGGAAGAATAGGCGGAGAAATTTTGTGTTATATACGGTAATCTTTCTATTATCCTAATTGAATAGGAAACTTCTTTTTTTTGTGAAAAAGAAAACAAGAGCGTTGGAGGAGTACAACCAAACGAGAGACGCTTTTACATACTTGAATTGTTGGGAGCTTTTACGTGGAAGTCCTAAATGGGCTGACGTACCGAGCATGACATCTAGTAGTAGACATAAAGCAAAACGATTCAAAAACATCCTCCTCTGTTAATCCGGAATCACCCACTTTCGATGCTCGAAACACCGACTTAAACATTAATTTTTAATGAAAGTATTTAGTTATTCTAATTTGTTTTTAGTTTTTTTTATTTAAAATAATTAAAAATTCGAGTGTAGTTGAAGGAGTGTTGCTAGTGTTTTGATAATTTGAGGGTAGTTTAGAGTTGAATGATGTAAAAGTGCAGGATTAAAGGGAGCTAGGGTACTTGTAAGATGCACATTAAAAAAGATTCTCTATGTGTTACGATCAATCATGATAACATCAATATAACTAGTTGATTTCCTGACCCTGCGCTGCGGCGGAGATCCAATGTCTGCAAAACGCGTGCCGACAACGGCAATCAGATACCGAATATCAAAACATAGATAAAAATGACGTAGTAACGATAGTTACTCCGTCCTTAAAAACGATTTTAAATAATCTAATATATAATAGTAGGACCCACACGTTGGAAATTCGGTTGTTTTCAGTTCAGTTATGACGTTACTAACACGTTAAAATATGGGTGAACTCGGTACCGGTAATGGCACCGAAAGTACCGATCCCGAAAATTATCGAAATTAGGTACCAGCACCGAAAATGCTCGGTACTATACAGTATGGTATTTGAAGGTAAAAATAAGTAAATACAGGTGATATTCACTAATTTATACATATTTTAGTCCCCCATTTTATCCCCATTTTATGCGTTTTCGGCCGTAAAACCGTCATTCGGATACTTAATAAAGTATACTTTTGTTTACAGGCCTAAAACAGGATACCAGACAAGATGATAGTGAAAACGAGGATTTTCTGGGCGAAACGGCTGAACAGCGAACATTCTGTGGAAAATTCTGACCTGGGCAAGTCGCACCCCTGTGCGACTGGTGGCACCCCCGTGCGGATGCGACAACAAAGCTCAGCTCGGCGTTGCACACCCAGTGCGATCAGGAGTGCAACAAAATCTTGGGAACGCACCCCCGTGCGACTGAACGCACCCCCGTGCGACTGGTGGCACCCCCGTGCGGATGCGACAACAAGGCCCATCTCGGTGATGCACCCCCGTGCACCCCATGGCACGCCCGTGCGAGATCGAATCTGGTCAAGATCTGATGACGTCATGCGGTATGGTGCACAGTAACTCCAATAATGCAAAAAGTGAACGGTCGTGCCATAAAGTGCATGACCGTGCGAGATCGAAAAAATATAAAAAACCTGCAGAAACATTCTGCTCGTAACTCTGGAATTTTGGAGAGCAATTCAGGCGATTTTCAGGCTCCGGAGGCGTTAGCTTTCACCCGGATTCAAGCCACACTGTCCCGTTTAGCTCGATTACTATCCGGATTCTTAATCTTATGCTTGTTTATGGTTTGGTTTTCTAATCTTTCCATGATTTTGTTAATCTTTCAAGCATTTAGGTTAATGTTTATGTATTATTGTAGCCTTTGGGAAAAAACACAACAATCCCTTGCTTGATTATAACCATTAGTATGTTAATCTTTGTTTGTAATGACATTTGGAAGTATTTTCTATGTTTATCTTTGATGATTAGTTTGCAACCTTGTTATTGATATTGATTTCTTGATTATAAGTAATTGTGTTGGATGATTGGTATTTGGTTAGTTAAGATAGTTGAAAAATGAAGCTTAATTAATCTTGTATTAGTAAACTTTGAACTTGGTTAACTAGTTTAGCTTGGTTTAAATGTGTGCATCATGATAGTAGAAATGGTTAGTGATTTAATAAAATGTAATTATTGTTAATCAAGAAAGCTTGCCGTCACGGAAGGACCTTAACGGGTTAAATGGTGTCGTTATAAATTCTTGCCATGATTTGTTAGCTTAGTTAGTAGTTTAGGCCAAAATTGCTATCTTGGTGAATTTATGTGCAAGATTTGTAAAATGAACTCGGTTGTGATTTAATCTAGTTTATGCTTGTCTCGGTGGTTGCATTGTGTTTATCGGTGTCGCTTTCCTTGATTAAGTGCGGTTAGAAAACTCCTAACGGATGACTAACTTATTTTTAAGAGATTTTCATAGACATTTATCAATTGCACGTTAAAGAACAATTTTAGGTGGTTAAAGTGTGTTTATCGTTTTAACTTTCCGAATGATTGTCATGTTAGGATTCCCGAAAGGGATACTAATTGTCTTAAATTGGAAAATTGACCGAATGCTTCTAGTGCCAAAACCGACTTAGTTGACATGCTTTGGTTGTGTATTAAGCAAGGCTATTTATCTATTTTCTACTATGTTTTATAAGTATTTGTTTATGCTTACTTTAGTTTATTTAAAAATCAAACAACTTATGTTTTTACCGGTAGTTTAGTGACAAAGGTCTAGTATTATTTCTCCGCCCATTTCCGTGGATCGATACTTGGTTCTTACCGATACTTTACTACATATATGACGGGGTACACTTGCCTCTTTCGTGTGTGTTTTGATGTAAAAGTAATAATCACTTTTATAAATTTAAAACCAAATCGTGTGTAATTTCATTGCAATATTATGTATATATACGCACACGTCAACAGGTATGGTGCTAGACCGGTGTTGAACCGAAAGTAACGATTCAGAAAACGCCAAAAGGTGGGTACCAAATTGGTACCAAAATGATTTGGTATAGTAAATTTGGCACCGATACGATACTGGTTTGATTACAGGATTTGATACTATTTGCTCATCAATAATCTAAATATCCAAGTTAATTTTACATGTTACAATTCATTCATTACGGAAAAAGAAAAAAAAGAAAACAAAAAAAGTTGTGTATATAAAACCTCATTCAAACGAAATACAATTTACTTACCACGTGTATGAAAAGCAATCTAAACGGTGCAATTACTTGCGTTGCTACGTGGCATGAGCTCAAAGGTGATGTTAGGGATGAGCTCGGTACCGAAAACCCCCAAAAGTGGGTACCGGTACCGAATATACCTGGTACGGCATTATAACCATTAGTATGTTAATCTTTGTTTGTAATGACATTTGGAAGTATTTTCTATGTTTATCTTTGATGATTAGTTTGCAACCTTGTTATTGATATTGATTTCTTGATTATAAGTAATTGTGTTAGATGATTGGTATTTGGTTAGTTAAGATAGTTGAAAAATGAAGCTTAATTAATCTTGTATTAGTAAACTTTGAACTTGGTTAACTAGTTTAGCTTGGTTTAAATGTGTGCATCATGATAGTAGAAATGGTTAGTTGTCACACCCCGACCACGTAGAACATACAAAACGTGGCGGTAATATCGGGGAGTGTTGTAACAGAATTAATGTTCCAAATCCATGGCAATTGAAGTTTCGTTTTATTGATCAAAAGTGTTACATTGTCTTAACAAAAAAAGAAGTACAACATAATTAACTAGTCTTGTATCTTTTATTGTCACTAAGGCCCAAGTCTGCCTATGTGTATCTTGATCATCTTATGCAACAGTTCCTGAAAACACATGTGAAAATAGGTACGTCAGCATAAAGATGCCGGTGAGATACATAGGTTTTGTGAAAATAGGTTTCATGACTTATGTTTGAGAAAATGTTTAGTCATGAACCTTGTTATTTGCTTTGTTTTGTAAATCATTTGAAAATCGATAAGATCAGATGATATGTATAAATAAGTGAATAATGTATGGTTAAATGAATAACCATGTAAAATGAGTTTGTATTAGATAAGTTGTTTGTAAATCAATGTCTTGTGAAAAGTATGTTATTTGTATAAAATGTTCTATGTATCAAACTGAAATGATTCAAATAACGCTACAATATGTAATACAATACAAACACTTATATATAGGAAGTACCAGCGGCGTATCCACCATGCTTGTATCATATTACACATGCTTCGTTACTTAATCACTTACTCAAACCAAACCAACAATGTACAATGTCTATGTTTAAACCAATTGCCAAAATGTAAGCATGTAATGAATAATAAGTGTACTAAATATGCAACAACATACATACATAGCATATGAACTGAAATATCTGTACTAAGTATGCAATAACAAACATACATAGCATGCGAACTGAAATAATGTGTCCATATGCTGAGTAAACATATGCAACAGAAATGTAATGTAAAACGATGTACTAAGTATGCTAAGTTAACATACAAAGCAGAAAAGTCATGTAAATCAATGTACTAATAGTGTACTAATGAACATAACCAGTATATGATGTGAAAACAGGAAAGCATGAAAGTAACAAGTAGGCACATGTGTTCCACCCCAAAACAGTTTAGAAAACAGTAAAAGAGGGGTCTATGTACTCACTTGAGATTGCTCAGAAGTCCTAAGATAACCACCAAGCAATGCTAGAGATCGCGGATATCAAACGGCACCTAGTATAGGTAACTATGTTAATAAACCGGACCTAGATCGGAAGATTGGGTAGCATTAGGGTTTGTAAACCAAACGAGTGTAGAGACTCGTGTCATTTGGTTTAACAAAGCCTACATACTAAATGAAACTTAACCTAAGTGTCTACGACCCATTACGACCCGTTTAGGTAGCTTATGCTACTTTAACGCGTCGTTCGCGTGAAACGCGTTCGGACCGCCTAACTAGTCCTATGACAAGTGTTATATGCCTAAACATGTTACATTATCAGTTATGTGACAAAATTTTAGGTTACATATGCTTAATTACCAATTATACATGAAAAGGGTATTCTGGTAATTTACCTAAGGCATATAAACTACCTATCATACAACTACTTAAACGATGTGACCATAAGGTCACCTAATGTGTTTGGTCGAATCCTAATGATCGACCAAACTGGGTCGGGTTCGAAGGTATAAGCGATTTATCAGATCGCTTACCCTACGACCCTAGACAACGTGGTAATCAGTAGGCATAGTCCCAAGGGACTATAACCATCGTGATTACAATCACGTTGCGAAGTTCATACGAACTTCGCATTGACCATAAGCTGGTCAACGCTGAAAGTCAAACAAAGTTTGACTTTCTGACTCGAAAAGCAATAAAAGAAGGAAAAGAACGAAAGAATACTAACCCAGGGTCCCCGAATGCTAATCCCGATCTAAGAACTCAGGTATGAAACAATGGTTTCAACTTAGAGCTCTCAAATCAGAATTCTTGTGAGTTTTAAAGCAATGGGGGGTGGGGTATTTATAGTATTCGGTCCACCGTTAAGATCGTTTCATGGTAAACGTGCTTCAATCTTGTGCGTACACTTGTTGCAAAGTTATGGTGGCTAAATGTGATGTTTATCAGCTGATTAGGCAAGTGGGAAAGGTGTGGTTGTGGTTAAAACAGGTGTAACCCGCTGACTGTTCGATCTTATCTGTTCTGCAGACCCCTTACGGACCGTAAGGAGATGGCTTACGGTCCGTAAGCCATGAAGTTTGGCAAAATGGCAGCTTTGGTCCCTGTAGTGTAAAAAGCTCATTTCTGACACGTTTAAGGCCCGTTAACCCCATTTCAAAGCTCTAAAATGAAGTTAAAGTATAGGGAACTTAAAATGTGTTCAAAAATATCTCAGATGTCGGTTCGTTTGGCCGTACGAACGCGATGTTCGCTTAATTACGACGGAATGCGCACAAGCGCGAAAAACGATCCAAATGACGCGACGAATGGATTTTTCTTAAGGCGAACACTAAAATATAATATAGTCATGCTTACATAAATTTTTGGATGTCCGGATGTATTCAGAACGTAAGTTATGCGCGAAAATGCAAACTTGTGCACTTTTTGACACTTTTAGTCCCTGAATGACACAAAAGTTTATTTTAGCACACCGAACCCCTCAAAGCCTATTTCTAAGCTATGTGAAGGATATTTATGGTATGTTTAACTTATGGTCATGTTCCGGAATGTCTGTTACAGTTCAAATTGGCATACTTTCGCAGTTTGTCAACTTTAGTCCCTGTAAGCGATTTAACTTTGATTTCACCACACCAAACCTTCCAAAACTTATATCTAAGTTAAGTAAAGGTTATTTAAGGTATGTTAAGCCTATTTCACTATTCCGGAGTGTTCGTTGCATTAAACTGGTTATATTTACGCATCAGTGCGCGTATAACCTTCCAGAAAGCGATTTAGAGCTTGAAATCGAACAAGAGTTGATATGTGTAAACGATACACATATTTTTACAAATCCCAAGCACGAAATACAATATTTCATTGGTTCGGTATTTGTTTGATGGCCGTGGAGGCACAGGTGTCACATTAGTGATTTAATAAAATGTAATTATTGTTAATCAAGAAAGCTTGCCGTCACGGAAGGACCTTAACGGGTTAAATGGTGTCGTTATAAATTCTTGCCATGATTTGTTAGCTTAGTTAGTAGTTTAGGCCAAAATTGCTATCTTGGTGAATTTATGTGCAAGATTTGTAAAATGAACTCGGTTGTGATTTAATCTAGTTTATGCTTGTCTCGGTGGTTGCATTGTGTTTATCGGTGTCGCTTTCCTTGATTAAGTGCGGTTAGAAAACTCCTAACGGATGACTAACTTATTTTTAAGAGATTTTCATAGACATTTATCAATTGCACGTTAAAGAACAATTTTAGGTGGTTAAAGTGTGTTTATCGTTTTAACTTTCCGAATGATTGCCATGTTAGGATTCCCGAAAGGGATACTAATTGTCTTAAATTGGAAAATTGACCGAATGCTTCTAGTGCCAAAACCGACTTAGTTGACATGCTTTGGTTGTGTATTAAGCAAGGCTATTTATCTATTTTCTACTATGTTTTATAAGTATTTGTTTATGCTTACTTTAGTTTATTTAAAAATCAAACAACTTATGTTTTTACCGGTAGTTTAGTGACAAAGGTCTAGTATTATTTCTCCGCCCATTTCCGTGGATCGATACTTGGTTCTTACCGATACTTTACTACATATATGACGGGGTACACTTGCCTCTTTCGTGTGTGTTTTGATGTAAAAGTAATAATCACTTTTATAAATTTAAAACCAAATCGTGTGTAATTTCATTGCAATATTATGTATATATACGCACACGTCAACAGGTATGGTGCTAGACCGGTGTTGAACCGAAAGTAACGATTCAGAAAACGCCAAAAGGTGGGTACCAAATTGGTACCAAAATGATTTGGTATAGTAAATTTGGCACCGATACGATACTGGTTTGATTACAGGATTTGATACTATTTGCTCATCAATAATCTAAATATCCAAGTTAATTTTACATGTTACAATTCATTCATTACGGAAAAAGAAAAAAAAGAAAACAAAAAAAGTTGTGTATATAAAACCTCATTCAAACGAAATACAATTTACTTACCACGTGTATGAAAAGCAATCTAAACGGTGCAATTACTTGCGTTGCTACGTGGCATGAGCTCAAAGGTGATGTTAGGGATGAGCTCGGTACCGAAAACCCCCAAAAGTGGGTACCGGTACCGAATATACCTGGTACGGCACCAGTATTTGAGGGTAAAAACCGGTACCGAAAATGTCAAAAGTCGGCACCGAATCGGTACCGAAAATGTACCCGGTTTGGTAAATTTGTTACTGATACCGATACCATTTGTTTATCCCTATGTGAATTCAAACGAAATACAATTTACTTACCACGTGTTTGAAAAGCAATCTAAACGGTGCAATTACTTGCGTTGCTACGTGGCATGAGCTCAAAGGTGATGTTAGGGATGAGCTCGGTACCGAAAACCCCCAAAAGTGGGTACCGGTACCGAATATACCTGGTACGGCACCAGTATTCAAGGTTGGAGAACTCGCTAGTCGGCCGTTGAGGTGGGGACTAGCGACTACTCGGGATTACTCGGGACTAATCGGGATTAATCGGATCGGGTTTTTTATATGTAATTTTCAGTTTTATGTACACATATACACATTTTTATAGGTAAATATTTTAAATAGCTAGATTTTAACTCTTACTCAACTCATTTTTTAAGTATACAAGATTAATTGTTGGAATTCACATGGTTTGGTTGGAAAATGGCCGGAATTTAGAGGTTTTGGTCGGAATATACAGGTTTTTTGCTGGAATCTGGCCGGAATCGGGCCGGAATCGCCGATTTTTGGCTGGCCCACTAGGTCCGACTAGGCCCGACAAGGCCCGACTAGGCCCGACAAGGCCCGACTAGGCCCGACAAGACCCGACTAGGTCCGACTAGTCGCGACTAGCGATTAATGGACTGATTAACGAAAAATTACTCAGTTACTGGCCGACTAGCGATTAATCGCCGACTAGTCGCCGCCTAGTCGCGATTTTTACAACACTGCCAGTATTTGAGGGTAAAAACCGGTACCGAAAATGTCAAAAGTCGGCACCGAATCGGTACCGAAAATGTCAAAAGTCGGCACCGAATCGGTACCGAAAATGTACCCGGTTTGGTAAATTTGTTACCGATACCGATACCATTTGTTTATCCCTATGTGGTGTTACTATTCATTAGGTTTTGTTTTTAATATATAGGTAAATATAGATAATGATGATTAGAATGATTTTTGTTCAATGAAGATAGTGATAATTTCAATTAAATGTTACATTATTTTGAAAGATGTTATTTTGGAAAGGAATTATAATTTTTTTTAACAAATGTGTGTTGACTCGGAAAGACTCGCTTGTTAAACTACCAATAGGGTCTTATCAACCTATAAGACTTGAACGTTCTACAATGGACCAGGTACCACAACATATGAGACTAGTTATATAATAGGGTAGCCTGAAATAGTTTTTGATTTTATTAGGTATTTTAACCCAAGTGAAGTAATTCGTACCATTGGACAAGTCACAATGCATCATATATCGCTATAAATGCAACATAAATCACATGGAACATAAGAAATACTCAATTGAGTAGCTATGGGATGAATGATATGTTAAAACCATTTACAACTTTCATTTGTAAAACAATTCTACATTAGTTAAAACTAATACAAGAAGAAACATGAAATAAAATTAAACAAGATTCAAGAACAAACATGATATAAAATAAAATGTTGTGAACCTAATGGATCTATAAACCAAGGGACCCAGTTAGGTAGCCCAGCCCAAGAGGCCCAACAAGTTAAAGGGATGGTGAGGGGTTCATCACAGCAGGTTATAAGAAAATAAATGAAGGGCGTAGGGGTTATGAATGAAATATGTTAATCAGTAGTGATTGTTCTTATCCCATCTTGTTCTGTATCTGATTTCTCATCTCCTTCTGTATAATTTGATTTGGTGAAATAGTAATACGCGCTTTCAATTGCCCTAATTCGATTATCACTCTGTAGTGTCAACTTGAGTTCATTACATAAAAGAAGACGATCAATGTAGACAAAAACTGTCATAATGGCTTCGGATGCCAAAAACACTAAAGTAAGTTTGAACACTACTTAGAAACAAACACCACAAGCCAAGATAATACAGGAAATATGACAAAATAAGGACGTTATTTTTATGTTTAAAATACATATTTATTTAAGTGTGGATTCAAATATGGTGTTTGAATGTGTTTATGTTTTATTCGTATACTTGAAAGATGGTAAAAAGGTAGTTTTCGATATGAAAAACGTGTGTACGATGAAACTGGAATATAAGCTTGAAATATAAGACTATCTCCAATGCTATGTACGCCCTTACGCGTCCTTAGCTGCCACATCATACAAATATCCTTACCTTAATTAATTTCCACCTCATCACCTACTTGCTACACACAATATTTAAATAAAACCTTTTTATTTTTTTTACTTTGGGCCCACTCATATGTAAAATCCAAGAAAAATAAACGCCCTTGCAGAAGAGCTTTTTTGCCACAGACATGTATGGACACACTTTCACATTGCTAAGGGCTATTAAGGATTTTAAAGGATTCACCATCAACAGGCGCATTGGAGTTAGCCTAAGCTTGGAATATAAACTGGAATATGAAACTGGAAGCATATGTTTTATAATTACCCGATTTGTTGACCAACACGAGATGAGATTTCAGAAAATAAGCTTGGTTTTCTCTTAGAATCCTGTTACACTATTTGATCAAACTGTTTGTCAATACTGAATTATCATGGCTTCATTGGGTCAAAGCAGCATAAGGTTGTAAAATGGATTTCACATGTTCTAGGTAAAGAATGGGCAGATGGAATATGATGCATTGATCCAGAGACCATCAAGGAGAAACAAAAACTGCTAGTATATGCAACTAAGCCTGCTGTCACTTGTTGTTTTGTAAAGGATAAACCTTAAAGTTCTACATCCATTAGCTAACCTTGCCAATTATGTGTTGAGCAAGGTTTAAAAGAACGGAAACGAGTTTCGAGGCATTTTCCCTTCACCTCACGAGGCGTAAGGCCGAGGCGGTATTAATAAATAAATATAAAAATTATATATATTATAAAAATAATAATACTAACTAATTTCATCATTAGATTCATCAAAATCATCAAAAACACACTTAAAAAAGACATGAAATGCTTGAAATTGACACAAAAAGTCAAAAACAACCATCAAAATCCCCTGAGGCGCATATACATTAACAACACCATGAGGCACGCCTCAGCCTCGTTTTTTGGCCGTTTCGCCTCAAGGCGCGGCGCACGCCTCAAACGTTTTTTAAAACCATGGTGTTGAGTGGTGATTTTAGGACCAAAAACGCTGATACAACTTGAAACTATATTTATCATGGTATGACTAAATGCATTAACTATCAAAACTGGAACAAGATTACTCTAGACTGTATACTTTTTTGCCACAAATGAAATGAGCAAAAAGAATAAAAGTTTGTTTGGGAAATGAGAACAAACTTTTTACAAGCTCAATTTGGTTCGCCATAAGTCTGCCACAACTTTCCTCGGTTGTGGATTATCTGGTCCTTTGTCTCGCTGTCCCGACGTGATATAAAACCATCCATTCCAGTATGCTGCTTGCGTAGTTTTCACACGATAAGGAAGTTTTCCAATCACATGCCATTTCTGTGTAGATTTTAATTATTAACGCGCTAATCCATGTTTAAAGCAAAGCACGAAAAACAACAAAAAAGATGCGGTGATGACTATACCTGTGAGTCAAGATCAAACTGGAACAACTCTCCAACTAATATCATTCGCTTTGTCACAGGATTTTTCTCGGTTGTGCCCCCCGCGATCACAATGGAATTGTTAAGAACTACCCATGATGTTTCTATATGTGAAACGGGTTTTGGCATAGGTGGCAATGTATGCCACTTCATCTTGTCATCAAGCATGTAAACATCACTATAAACTACCTGAAGTTTTGAACATTTGTAAACAGTTCAGTTTATAATCTGCTTCTATAAGAAATCTTTCATAAGTGTTTGAATCTTGAAGGTCGGATATGCTAATTTGAAGTAACTTCAAAATCTCATGAATTTGGTATCGAGTTTGATCATAAAAGCAACAGGTTTGACCCACAAAAGTCAAAATGAACTTCTTTACAATGGTAGGTTTTAAAAAATCAACTTACGTCATGCCTGCGTGAACACTTGAAGATGACTGATCCTGGTTTAGGCACAAAGTCACCCTCTTGACCGCCAATAACATACAGCCGACCACCGAAAGCAACACATGCTCTATTAAAACACAACATAAATGTTTTATAAAACCAACTGATTCGATACGGGCATATTATCAGTTAAGTCGGTTTTTACCTATGTGGGCCTCCACGAGGAATTGGCACTTCTTTCTTCCATGTTTTCTTTAACGGTTTGCCATTTTTCACAGCAATACTCCAATGATCTGTACTGGGCGTATAGCGATTCTCCTTGCCACCCCCCATCACGTGAAGTCTTCCCCTCCAAACTTGAGTTGCGGGAGCATACCTGGAAGTCAAAAAACAATAATTTCAGAAATCACATTTCAATATTGAACACACTAATTATTTTTTAAAAAACCATAAAATTTTGCATAGCAAGTTGTCATGTTAACCATAAAATAAGCGCACCTTGGTTCTGGCAGTGGTGGAAATGATTGCCAATTTCTTGTTTGAGTATCGAGCACAAATGTTTCGGTTACAGGAGGAGTTCGACATTGAGGGCCCTGTTGCCCTGAAACAACGTATATATATCTCCCGTCGGTTGCCATTCCTAAATGGGAATTAGCCATCTGTTTCGGTGTGGCAAAGCTTTCTTTCCATTTGTTGTTTGTGAAATTGTAAACGTCAACATGGGAATGTACCTATCATAAAATATATATCATTTAAGACAAAATCAAAATGACCAAAGTAGAGGTTTTGTATAAAGATTATGTTATGCAGTTTCCCATGAAACAAAGATTGATACTTACATGGTCGAGGTTTCTATATCCCGAAAACACATAAAAGAGTTCATTGATTTGTATCGAAGCACCGTCAAGACGTGGCACAGGCGCGGGTGCCATCTCTTCCCATTCGGTTTTGGGTGCAGGTAAATCAGCAAAAGTTCCTGATAGTAACCTCTCAGGAATTTTATCTTTTGCATCTTTAAAACTTGAAATCTAAAATGCAGCATTAAACAAATTAAAAATAAAAAAGTCAAAGATTCATACTTCAATGCTCTACCACACTCAGATCAACAGCATTTACTACAAACAACACAAACCCATCATCCAAAATTCAATTTTGAGTTTAGCTGATCACATGAAGAAAATGTAAATTTTGACTATTTTGGGTCAATTTCAGTTAGACCCCATGTCAAAATTGTACAAATGTAGGTAGCCAAAAGGGAAAATATTAATTAATATGTGTTTGCCAGCATGTAATCTATATTAAACACAAGTTTTTAATAGTTAACTTCGTAACAATATTATATAGGGAAAATTACGAAAATGTCAGTTGACCAAACCACTTTTCAAATTTGTCACCCTCAGGCGTCGGTGGAGAGGGCGCTCCCGAGTCTGATGCGTCCACATATGGGATGTCGCCACGTGTCCAAATGAAAGGAATGGTCAGCGGCTTGTGGCTTGGCTGACTCTTTAGAGTGGTTTGGCTGACTCTTCGGAGTGGTTCGGCTGACCTCTCCCATTAACTGTCTTGGCTGGTTTTTGTGGGTAGGCTGACCACTCCAAATGGGTCAGCTGACCACTCCAAGTGGCTCGGCTGACCACTCATGTTATTAATTTTAGTTTTTTTTTTGATGTTATCGTTTCAGCTTATAAATACGCAAGAGAAGGTAATTTCGTTTAAAAAAACGGTTTTTAACGATGGATTATTTTCGCATGAATGTAAGAAATTATTTTTTTATGATAGGAAATGATAACGTTGAAAACGAAGACCAAGAGATATTGTAAAAAAATATTTTTTTTTACAATTTTGCCCACGGTATTTCAACCGTTTTTTTAACGAAATTACCTTCTCTTGCGTATTTATAAGCTGAAACGATAACTTAAAAAAAAAAAATTTAATAACATGAGTGGTCAGCCGAGCCACTTGGAGTGGTCAGCCGACCCACAAAAACCAGCCAAGACAGTTAATGGGAGAGGTCAGCCGAACCACTCCGAAGAGTCAGCCAAACCACTCTAAAGAGTCAGCCAAGCCACAAGCCGCATCAGACTCGGGAGCGCCCTCTCCACCGACGCCTGAGGGTGACAAATTTGAAAATTGGTTTGGTCAACCGACATTTTCGTAATTTCCCCTATTATATAATTTCGAATCAGGTACAACTACCATTGACCTCAAAAGTAAAAATTGAATCTATTGGACGAACATATCAACCAAGGGGGAAATGCATACAACAGTCGAAAGTTCAAATTAAGAACATAATCAAAGCACAAAAGAAAATTAAAAGGGGATAATCGGCTGACCTCATTGAAGAAATTAGGTAGGGTTACAAGATCATTTTTCTGGCGAACCCAGTTATAATGGATAGAGGTAAATGAAGCCCATAAATAATTGAAACTCAATGCGCCACCAACAAAAACACCAGCCAACAACGACAGGATTCTTGATTTATAAGAAATGTGATTCTTTTTCATTATATTTTATATGATCATAGGATCTCGGAAACCAGATGAAACCCATATGCATATGGTATGTGCGAACATAGGAATGGTGTGGTGGCGGGTTACCGGTAGGAAAAAGCGGTCGCCAATGGTTTCCGATCACCGGTAGACAGCCGATGTTTATAGGAAAAATAAGCAAATCATGATAAGACATAATGCTTTGCTATGACGGTCACCTGGTTTTGAATAGGGCTGGCAATTGGGTACCTGTTAAGACAACCTGTTTGACTGAAAAATACACCCTTTGACTTTTTTAATTTTTAAAATAATTAAAATTACAATGTTAGTATCTATCATTTATTCATCTTTGTACATAAAACGGTTTTATAAACATGAGGTAGAAAGTCGTTAAACGAGTCGTAATCATGTTTGAAACTTATGTTGTGCGCGTCTTCAGAAACCTGTTAAACCTGTTAAGACACGATTTGCCAGCCGTAGTTTTGAACATCGAAATGTATAAATTTAAAATAGCAAAATATAGGGAAAACTTTTGTGGCCAAACTTTTGTAGAACAAATAACACTACTAATTAAATTAGTGGAAAATAAATACTTTGCTATTGGGTAAGGGTGTAAGGAGTGGTTAAACACTTTGGAGTGGCAAACCAAAAAACCGACCAATCGGAGCGCGCCATGTCAATCAGTCAAAAGTGTTTAAACTTTGCTGAAAAGTGTTGGCATTAAACACTTGCTGAAGTGGTAAACTTTTATTATTATTTTTTTTGTGCACTATTTTATTTAATATTAATAAATGTAGAATAAATACATTAAATTAAAAACAATAAACTTTCATAAATTAAATTAAAAACATCAAAATTACACTAAATAAAAAAACAATAAAATTACATTAACTTGAAACAATTTAAGCTAGTCTTCGTCGGAATCGACAAAAAGGTGTGGTAAATCTTGACTTGCGAGATGATCTATGAGATCGTGATTTAGTCTCCAATGCGTGTCTTCATCCTTCAACTCGCCCAACACCGTATCGTCTAGAGCGGGCTCGACCGGAGGATCCCGAATTTGCACCGGTGCTATCGCCTTTCCTTCATCTTTCAAAATCATGTTGTGTAAAATAATACACGTGTACACGACACTCCTAATTTTTTTAACGGATTTTGCTCGCATCGGTCGACTCAATACACCCCATTTCGCCTTCAAAACACCAAAAGCTCGTTCGACGTCTTTTCTTGCCGCCTCATGTTGCCTCTTGAATTTCTTTTGGTCTACTTCGTGAGGATAAGGGATCGACTTCACAAACACGGACCACGAAGGGTAGATTCCATCCACGAGCAAATAACCACGTTTGTATAAATGGTTGTTAACATAAAATGGACATTTTGGCGCGGTTCCGTTTCGTTCCGTTAAAAATAAAGGAGATTGTTGTAGCACATTGATATCGTTTTGAGAACCCGGTGGACCGGCAAAATCATGCCAAAACCATAAGTCTTGAGAAGCAACCGCTTCGAGCATAACAGTCGGGTATCGGTGATCTCCTCGCATAAATTGGCCTCGATACTCTGTCGGAGAATATCGCCAAACAAAATGGGTGCAATCAAGGCTACCGAACATACCTGGAAGGTGATGTTTTTCCTCATGAGCTTGGTATAAAAGTGCCATGTCGTGGCTTGTCGGTCTACGTAAGAACTCGGGACTGTATATTTTGCAAACCGTGTCGCAAAAAAATTCTAGGCACTTGCGGGAAGTTTTTTCGGCCATATGCAAGTACTCGTCGTTCTCGTCTGGAGTGTTACCAGTTGCGAGTTGTTTAATAGCCGATGTCACCTTTTGCAACGACGTAAACCCCTTCCTACCTCGCGCATCGGGGGCGTCTTCAAACCACGAGTCGTTCTCTAACACGTCGGCCACAATTTTTTGAAACAAACGTTTCGACATACGGAACCTATGTCGAAAGATATCTTCGTTGTACTTCGGGTCTTCGACAAAATAATCTGCCATTAGTGTCTCATGTGTCACACCCCTTTCTACGGCGGAAGCACGAGGTGTGATCATGAAAGGTTCTCATTGCATACGAAGAGTAAACATGCTACATGCTCGTAAAATAACATCAAATACCATAATTTGAAAACATAAGTTTAGCGTTTATATCGCTAGACAGCATAAATCATTGTCTTAAAAGTTTACAACTTTATTTAAAGTTAAACACAAGCGACATCCACGAGCATAAGCAAGACCACGCGCACATCCTTCCTAGTTACCTGAAATACATGTGAGTTTTTGGAAAAACGTCAACATAAAGTTGGTGTGAATTCATGCAGTTTTTGTTTTTCACGTTTGTATACTTTGTATGAAAACATAGTTTACGTCATGTAAAAAAAATCAAGTTTTCATATATAATTCAAGTATTCATGTGTACCCCACGTACTCATGTATCATTCATATTCTTCTTGAGTACCCCACGTACTTCAAGTATCATTCATATTTTTCTTGAGTACCCCACGTACTTCAAGTATCATTCATATTTTTCTTGAGTACCCCACGTACTTCAAGTATCATTCATATTTTTAGTATGGTATGAATTTCATGTAATTAAAATATTCCTGTAAATATCAGGATTGTTAATGGGTTGCAAAGCCATTAACATGTGACACGTCATAGGAAGTCACCAAACCTAAGGCATTTAATTGGTATATTCTGAGACACAAAAGCACTCCTCGGTTCTCGCCCCGACCGGGAGTGTGGCTGCCAGGCACCCGTTAGATCTAACCTTTTGTTATGCGGTCTGAATGTATACGTTGATTAATGGTGCTTCTTTACCCTATTCGTGACACTATTTCTCATAACGCATCCTACTTGGTTCTCGTCCTCACCAAGCGCGTTTCTTGTTATCATTTCTCATAGCGCCTCGTACTTGGTTCTCGTTCTCACCAAGTGCGCTTCTCATATTCTTATATTTCGTCACACTTGGTTCTCGTTCTCACCAAGTGTACTTCTTGTATTCTTATATTTTGTCACACTTGGTTCTCGTTCTCACCAAGTGTACTTCTTGTATTTATATCATACCATTTATAAATATTGTACTTTTGTACATGTATTTCACCCCCGAAGTTATAAAAACTGAAAACAGTTAAAGAAAAGGGGGAGCATGAACTCACAACTTTGCGTTCCTAGCGTCGTAAACTCCACCGGATTTGCTTAATTAACGTCGTAACCTATACGCGTTTTCTTAATGTTAGTCACTAGACTTGCGTCGCACAAGTACAGTCACTCTCTTTTGTGTATATTTTCTCGTGTTAAAAATATTCTTATATTTTTAACTACGTATCTTACTTATATTATTTTCTCTAAATAATATAAGTCTTTTGTGTTTTGCACCCGAATTATGTTTCTTGTATTTTGTATGTGTATTTTTATATTTCTACTCCTCATGAGTAATTAGTGTATTTTTAAGTCTTAATACACTAGCACGTATAACACATACTATACACACTTAGCACAAAAGTTGGTGACAAAATAATATATATTTTTCTCTCAAAAATATACATATTTATATCCATTTTCATTCTTGAAAAATCACCATTTCTCGTCACCAAAAATTAGGGAAACCTTGGTAATACTTTTAAATACATTTTTAGGGAATAAGTTTCTCAAAACTTATATTTTTCTAAGTGTCAAAATTTATAAAAATTTTGACAGAGTTTCCCCTAAAAATGGACGTTTCCCACGTTTTCAAAACGTGTGTTTATTTTCTTTTAAATCATTATCAATCATCAACAATACTCATCAGCAATAATCACTAGTTTCTCCATTTCATGAACTTGAATATTTACAAAAATGTGTAGTAACTTACTAGCACATTTAGTAAGTCTTGTTATCGTTAAAAATAAGTTTAATTTCTTAAAAACTTTATTTTTAACGAATATGAAGTTTCACAACTTCTAGTCGGTTTTTACGAAAACTATTTCTTCGTTAAAACTTTTGTTACACAAGTATCCACACTCTTGTTTGTTCACAAAAACCACTTTTGTTTGTGTAAGATCCGGTTTAGAACATGTGATTTCTTTTGATGCTTGGTCTTTTGAAAATACCACTTGTAGATACATAGATCTACTAGTTTTAAACATTTTTGTACAAGTTAAAACATTTTTACACAAGTTCATGGTTTATGTGTGGTAGGGTTTCACCTTTTAACCCTTGTTACTTCTAAAATAGCTTTATGTTAAGATCCATGATCTTACCAAACCGGGTTAAACGATGATCCGAGCTACCACATCATAGATCGGGTCTAGATAACCATATATTTCAAATACTACAACTTTTACACAACTTATGTGCTATTAACCACCATTTTTCATGTTTTAAGTAGACTTTTGTGCATCTTTTCGCATTTTAACGAGATTTAACCAACACAAATCCTTTTAACCACTTTAGATAAGTTCAAATATGAGTTTTAAGTGTTATACCTCTAGCTCAAGGCTAGGGAAGATTCTATGCGCAAAAGAGGTGGATAAAAGCTAAAGAAAGAGGTCCTTCGCGTTCCGTTTGCACCAAGCTTCCTAATATGCGATCCTCGACACTTGTATGGACTTGGAATTACCTGAACAAGATCGAAAATATGATGGGTGCTCAAGGGGTGTTTGGCCGTAGCCTATGAGAGAGAGGGAGGGAGTGGTTTGAGTGGTATTGAAATGTGAATGTTCATGTGCCATCTCTAGTTACTTATAGGCAAAAGTGTGAGATATTAGTCCAAAGGATCATATGTCTTTAGGATATTAAACATCCAAGAATAAAATAATCAAAAGTGTACAAGTGTGTCTCCCCTTTAGGGGACGGTTTCTAAGGGGGGAAGGGGGTCTAGTTCGTTTCCAATCGAAATAGTTAGGGTCAAGTTAGGTTAAGTAAGTTAGTTAAGTTTAGTGCTTTAAAGCGGGTGTTAGGGTATTCAGGGACCCTAACTGGCTCAGAAAAAGATAAATAATGAAAATAACAATATTTTCATGTTCCGGGTATAGTCCGGTCGTTCGGTTACATACCGATTTGTTAAAGCGCTAAATTACACTTTTTAGTGTCGTTTAAGTACTCTTCTTGTATTCTTTCAATTCCCAACACTTAGGGAATTATTCTGGATAATAAAACGACATTTCTGCATAATATTTATATGTCTAACGCTGATTTATTGCTGAATTTTATAAATTCTGCACTTAAAGTGCGTTTCGGGTGCTTTTTAGTGCTTATTTTTGCTTTCGTATTACATATACATTAACCCTTGTATGTACTCTTGGGTTTTAATGCATTCTTGTTGTCGGACCTACACCTAGGCTCCAACTTTATTGTCTGACTGCTTTCTGCAGTTCTGTTGACACATTGTGTCTTACCGGTGAGTTTACTATTATTTCTGACGCAACGCTCTCGTTTATGCATAAAGCAATATTTTGTAGTATACAACGTGCATGAATTCACTTGTTTAATCATGTGTTCAGACATTGCTGACACTTAAACTCATAATTGCAGTCATTAAGCAATAAATAAAGTGTACGGAAATTACCGGTTTGTGCCAGTTGTCACAGTCTCCCCCTGTTAAAAGAATTTCGTCCCGAAATTCAGGCTGAACTAACTCTCGCTGGAGTCTTCTTGAATAGGTGGGGATACTTTTTCTTGAACTGGTCCTCACGTTCCCATGTGTACTCGGGTCCGTGCTTAGAGCTCCAACGTACTTTGACAAGCTTCACACTGCTCCTCCTGGTCTTGTTGACTTTCCAGTCAGTAACCTCAACGGGTTGTTCTGTAGATCGGAGGGCTTCATCAATATGCACTTCATCCATCGGGATGATCACGTTTTCTTGCGTTGGACTCTTCTTCAGGTTGGATACATGAAACGTATCATGTACTCCATTAAGTTCTTCCGGTAACTCCAACTTGTATGCCACGGTACCAATTCTCTTCAAAATTCTGAATGGTCCGATGTATCGTGGATTCAGTTTTCCACGCTTTCCAAACCTGACTACGCCCTTCCATGGTGAGACTTTTAACAACACTTTGTCTCCCACCTTGAAGTCTACCGATTTTCTGTTCGGATCAGCGTAGCTCTTTTGTCGCTCTCGAGCCGCCTTAATGCGCTCTCGGATCTGCGCAATCTTGTCGGTTGTCTCTTGTACAAGTTCAGGACCAACCATACGTTTATCTCCGGCATCTGCCCAACATAAGGGCGATCGGCATTTGCGGCCATACAGAGCTTCGAACGGCGCGGCTTTTATGCTCGTATGATAACTGTTATTGTAGGAAAACTCAACTAAAGGTAGATGAGTATCCCAGCTGCCGCCTAGATCCATGACACATGCGCGAAGCATATCTTCTAACGTTTGTATAGTCCGTTCGCTCTGGCCGTCTGTTTGTGGATGGAATGCCGTGCTCAGATCTAACTGAGATCCAAAGGCTTCCTGAAATGATTGCCAGATTCTTGAGACAAAGCGTCCATCTCTGTCTGAAATGATTGAGATTGGCACTCCATGACGTGCCACAATTTCTCTTAAGTATATCTCTGCCAGCTTTCCAGTGCTATCCTTCTCTCGGATTGGTAGGAAATGCGCAGACTTCGTCAATCGATCAACTATTACCCATATCATATCGTGCCCTCTCGGGGTCCTGGGTAATTTCGTTATGAAGTCCATCGAGATTTGTTCCCACTTCCACACGGGAATCTCTGGTTGTTGTAGTAGGCCGGACGGTTTCTGATATTCGGCCTTAACCTTAGCACAGGTTAGGCATTTTCCAACATAGACAGCAACGTCGCTTTTGAGTCTCGGCCACCAATAGTACTCCTTCAAGTCTTGATACATTTTGTCCGATCCTGGGTGGATCGAATATCTCGATTTGTGGGCTTCATTAAGGATGACTTCTCGTATGCCACCACAGAGTGGAACCCAAATACGCTTCTTAAAGTATAAGGCTCCCTCTTCGTTTGGCACCATGTATTTCAGCATACCCCGTAGGTATTCAGCTTTACGGTTCTCTTCTTTAAGAGCTTCTTGTTGTGCATCTCGAATGCGTGCTGTGAGGTTCGTTCGAATCGTCATTTCCAGTGCTCGAACCCTTAGGGTCTTAACCCTTTCTTTTCGGCTCAACGCGTCTGCTACAACGTTTGCCTTTCCAGGATGGTACTTAATCTCACAGTCATAATCGTTCAACAGCTCGACCCAACGTCGCTGGCGCATATTCAATTCCTTCTGATCAAATATGTGTTGCAAGCTTTTGTGATCTGTGAAGATTGTACATCGAGTACCATATAGATAATGTCGCCAAATCTTCAAGGCGAATACCACTGCACCCAGCTCCAGGTCGTGAGTGGTATAATTTCTCTCGTGAACCTTCAGTTGTCTTGAAGCATAAGCGATGACTTTTTGGCGTTGCATGAGCACGCAACCCAAGCCTTGTCGTGAGGCGTCGCAGTATACCACGAAGTCTTCAGTGCCTTCGGGTAACGATAGTATCGGTGCATCGCAGAGCTTGTTCTTAAGTAGCTGAAAGGCTTCTTCTTGTTTGTGACCCCAGTCGTATTTCTTGTCTTTCTGAGTAAGGGTCGTTAGCGGTTGAGCTATTTTTGAGAAATTCTCGATGAATCGCCGATAATAGCCTGCTAAGCCCAAAAATTGACGAACTTCAGTTGGGGTCTTGGGGGCTTCCCAATTCTTTATTGCTTCAATCTTGGACGGGTCTACATGAATGCCCTTCTCATTTACTACGTGACCAAGAAATTGTACTTCGCGAATCCAGAATTCGCATTTCGAGAACTTTGCATAAAGTTTCTCTTTCTTCAGTAGTTCCAGAATAGTTCTGAGATGTTGCTCATGTTCTTCTTTCGTTCGCGAGTAAATCAGGATATCATCGATAAATACAATCACGAATTTATCGAGATATGGTTTGCATACGCGGTTCATCAGGTCCATAAAGACCGCTGGCGCGTTCGTCAATCCAAATGGCATCACAAGAAATTCGTAGTGCCCATAGCGCGTTCTGAATGCAGTCTTTGGCACACTTTCATCTTGGATTCTCAACTGATGGTAGCCAGATCGAAGGTCGATCTTGGAATAGTAGCTTGATCCTTGCAGTTGATCAAATAAGTCATCAATCCTCGGTAGTGGATACCGATTCTTGATAGTGAGCTTGTTCAGTTCCCTGTAATCGATACACATCCGCAGTGTTCCATCCTTCTTCTTCACGAACAATACTGGAGCTCCCCAGGGTGAGAAGCTTGGCCTTATGAATCCTTTATCCAACAACTCCTGAAGTTGTGTAGATAATTCTTGCATTTCGGATGGCGCAAGTCGATAGGGTGCCTTGGCTACAGGAGCAGCTCCTGGAACCAAGTCTATACGGAATTCGACTTGTCGTTGCGGAGGTAGTCCTGGCAGATCTTCAGGGAACACATCAGGAAATTCCTTCACCACAGGAATGTCTTCGAGTTTCGGCTCCTCAGCTTTCTTGTCTATAACGTGTGCTAGGAAAGCGACACATCCTTTCCTTAAGCACTTCTGTGCCTTCATACAACTGATGATTCGAAGAGGCGCGTCTCGATTTTCTCCATGCACGATGAGAGTTTCACCATTCGCTAAAGGGATGCGAATGATTTTCTCATGACAAATAACTTCAGCTTGGTTCTTGGACAACCAGTCCATTCCGACTACTACATCGAAGCTACCCAATTGAATAGGTAAGAGGTCGATGTTAAAATTTCGTTCGCCAAGTTCTAGTGTGCAGCCTCTGACAACTTCGCTCGATTCAACAAGTTTACCATTGGCTAGTTCTATGGAATAAGGAATTTCTAATCTACTAGATTCTATTCCGAGTATGCGTTTAAATTCCACAGACATGAAGCTATAATCGGCGCCAGTGTCAAATAATATGGATGCAAAGTGATTGTTAACGAGAAACGTACCGGTGACCACGTTAGGGTCCTCGCGTGCGTCTCTTGCTCCAATCACGAATGCTCGAGCCGGAGCGTTGTTTCTCTCTGGGCAGTTCTTCATGAAATGATCATTGCTTCCACACTTGAAGCATCCTTGGTTCTGCCCTTTCCCGTTACCATTCTTGTTACCAGCACCGTTTCCACTTCGGTTCTTTCCTTTTCCCCAACAGTCTTCTGTCTGATGACCCAATTTACCACATTTGTCGCACCTTGGAATGCGACAAGCCCCATCATGATGATACTTACATTTTTGGCATCTAGGCATGGAGCCTTGGTATGCTTTGGTTGCATGGGTTTTCGTCTCCTGAGGCGGATTAGTGTCACGCTTCTTGCTGAAACCCTTGTTGTTGCGAGTTGCTTGGTTCAAACTTGTATGCTTTCTCTTTTTGTCGCCGGACGACTCAGCATGTGTCTCGGTCGTCTCTGTTGGGTTCAGTGATAACTTCTTCATACGAACACAATCTTCAGTCAGGCTGACAGCCAGAGTTACAGCCTCTGTGATTGTTTGTGGTTTGGCCGACGTCACCATGCCACGAAACTCTGAGGCCAGTCCCCAAATGTAGCGTTCCACACGCTTAAATTCAGGAGTCACCATGTAGGGAAGCACTCTTGACAGATCATGGAACCTTCGAGTGTAACCATTGATGTCAGCACCTTCCATAGTCAGGTGCCAGAACTCTGTTTCCAGCCTTTGGAGTTCCGCACGAGAGCAGTACTTCTCTCTCATTCTTTCCTTCAGTTCCTCCCAAGTGAGGCCATAAGCGGCGTCATCACCCAAAGTTTGGGCTTGCAGGTTCCACCAAGTCAGAGCTTCATCGACGAATAACCCAGTAGCAAAAGTGACTTGTTGATCCGCGGTACACTTGCTCATGCGGAAAGTAGCTTCAGTCTTCTCCGTCCAGCGCACAAATGCTACTGCACCTCCTGTGCCATCATAGTTCATCGGCTTGCAGTCGAGGAACTGCTTGAAAGTGCAGCCTGGAATTGATTCAACCAATTCACATGTGAGCAATCGAAGAAATAATGAAACAAGGACCGTCCATAAATTTCCTCATGCTTAGTACAGTGTCTCAAGGTTACCTTGAGCTGCATTGCCTCCAGACGAATCTCCATGCCCATTACGCCTAGCGTTGCTTGGTCCTCCACTGTCTTGAGTTCGGTTCGCCTCGTACTGGGCGATAGCAGCGGAGATCCTTTCCTCTAGCAGAGCGTTCAGCTCATCAGCAGTTCTGGGCAGTGGGGGAGGAGGAGGTTGATCGTCATTGCGAGCATTCACAGTTTTCCTGGGTGCCATGTTCTGACAGAACATAACACAACAGGGTTAGACATTTGTTTGATATCGTCACACTAGATAGTAGTATCATATATATTCACAGGTATATATACCACATAAGTGACATCAAACAATTATTACTCTAGCAGAGTACTTAGTAGGCTTGCTCTGAGGGAATCTATACGTGACAAGACTTGCTGTGATTTCTGTGCACTAAATTCCATAATTATGTATGCATCCATAATTACGTAACTCCTTGCACAGTCCGCACAGTTCGTTTCATCCTCGTATTTTCTTCCTTCAGGTAGGCCATTGCTTTCAGGTAAAGTCACATATACTTGTGACATTCTACTTCTAGTACATGCTAATTATCACACATAATTGCAAGTAATTTCTAGTCAACGACAAGTGCTACTCAAGTGCACTCTAAGTCTCGTAGTGTCTTTTCTAGACTCATGTAGACAGTTTCAGGTAGTGGATGTCGCGGGACGTTTTATGCAATGAAAACTCTTTGAAAATTGTTTTCGTGAATGGATCCTAGAGATTGTAGACTAGACTCGAGAAGGAATCCTGGTTCACTACAATCGCAGCTCTGATACCAATCTGTCACACCCCTTTCTACGGCGGAAGCACGAGGTGTGATCATGAAAGGTTCTCATTGCATACGAAGAGTAAACATGCTACATGCTCGTAAAATAACATCAAATACCATAATTTGAAAACATAAGTTTAGCGTTTATATCGCTAGACAGCATAAATCATTGTCTTAAAAGTTTACAACTTTATTTAAAGTTAAACACAAGCGACATCCACGAGCATAAGCAAGACCACGCGCACATCCTTCCTAGTTACCTGAAATACATGTGAGTTTTTGGAAAAACGTCAACATAAAGTTGGTGTGAATTCATGCAGTTTTTGTTTTTCACGTTTGTATACTTTGTATGAAAACATAGTTTACGTCATGTAAAAAAAATCAAGTTTTCATATATAATTCAAGTATTCATGTGTACCCCACGTACTCATGTATCATTCATATTCTTCTTGAGTACCCCACGTACTTCAAGTATCATTCATATTTTTCTTGAGTACCCCACGTACTTCAAGTATCATTCATATTTTTCTTGAGTACCCCACGTACTTCAAGTATCATTCATATTTTTAGTATGGTATGAATTTCATGTAATTAAAATATTCCTGTAAATATCAGGATTGTTAATGGGTTGCAAAGCCATTAACATGTGACACGTCATAGGAAGTCACCAAACCTAAGGCATTTAATTGGTATATTCTGAGACACAAAAGCACTCCTCGGTTCTCGCCCCGACCGGGAGTGTGGCTGCCAGGCACCCGTTAGATCTAACCTTTTGTTCTGCGGTCTGAATGTATACGTTGATTAATGGTGCTTCTTTACCCTATTCGTGACACTATTTCTCATAACGCATCCTACTTGGTTCTCGTCCTCACCAAGCGCGTTTCTTGTTATCATTTCTCATAGCGCCTCGTACTTGGTTCTCGTTCTCACCAAGTGCGCTTCTCATATTCTTATATTTCGTCACACTTGGTTCTCGTTCTCACCAAGTGTACTTCTTGTATTCTTATATTTTGTCACACTTGGTTCTCGTTCTCACCAAGTGTACTTCTTGTATTTATATCATACCATTTATAAATATTGTACTTTTGTATATGTATTTCACCCCCGAAGTTATAAAAACTGAAAACAGTTAAAGAAAAGGGGGAGCATGAACTCACAACTTTGCGTTCCTAGCGTCGTAAACTCCACCGGATTTGCTTAATTAACGTCGTAACCTATACGCGTTTTCTTAATGTTAGTCACTAGACTTGCGTCGCACAAGTACAGTCACTCTCTTTTGTGTATATTTTCTCGTGTTAAAAATATTCTTATATTTTTAACTACGTATCTTACTTATATTATTTTCTCTAAATAATATAAGTCTTTTGTGTTTTGCACCCGAATTATGTTTCTTGTATTTTGTATGTGTATTTTTATATTTCTACTCCTCATGAGTAATTAGTGTATTTTTAAGTCTTAATACACTAGCACGTATAACACATACTATACACACTTAGCACAAAAGTTGGTGACAAAATAATATATATTTTTCTCTCAAAAATATACATATTTATATCCATTTTCATTCTTGAAAAATCACCATTTCTCGTCACCAAAAATTAGGGAAACCTTGGTAATACTTTTAAATACATTTTTAGGGAATAAGTTTCTCAAAACTTATATTTTTCTAAGTGTCAAAATTTATAAAATTTTTGACAGAGTTTCCCCTAAAAATGGACGTTTCCCACGTTTTCAAAACGTGTGTTTATTTTCTTTTAAATCATTATCAATCATCAACAATACTCATCAGCAATAATCACTAGTTTCTCCATTTCATGAACTTGAATATTTACAAAAATGTGTAGTAACTTACTAGCACATTTAGTAAGTCTTGTTATCGTTAAAAATAAGTTTAATTTCTTAAAAACTTTATTTTTAACGAATATGAAGTTTCACAACTTCTAGTCGGTTTTTACGAAAACTATTTCTTCGTTAAAACTTTTGTTACACAAGTATCCACACTCTTGTTTGTTCACAAAAACCACTTTTGTTTGTGTAAGATCCGGTTTAGAACATGTGATTTCTTTTGATGCTTGGTCTTTTGAAAATACCACTTGTAGATACATAGATCTACTAGTTTTAAACATTTTTGTACAAGTTAAAACATTTTTACACAAGTTCATGGTTTATGTGTGGTAGGGTTTCACCTTTTAACCCTTGTTACTTCTAAAATAGCTTTATGTTAAGATCCATGATCTTACCAAACCGGGTTAAACGATGATCCGAGCTACCACATCATAGATCGGGTCTAGATAACCATATATTTCAAATACTACAACTTTTACACAACTTATGTGCTATTAACCACCATTTTTCATGTTTTAAGTAGACTTTTGTGCATCTTTTCGCATTTTAACGAGATTTAACCAACACAAATCCTTTTAACCACTTTAGATAAGTTCAAATATGAGTTTTAAGTGTTATACCTCTAGCTCAAGGCTAGGGAAGATTCTATGCGCAAAAGAGGTGGATAAAAGCTAAAGAAAGAGGTCCTTCGCGTTCCGTTTGCACCAAGCTTCCTAATATGCGATCCTCGACACTTGTATGGACTTGGAATTACCTGAACAAGATCGAAAATATGATGGGTGCTCAAGGGGTGTTTGGCCGTAGCCTATGAGAGAGAGGGAGGGAGTGGTTTGAGTGGTATTGAAATGTGAATGTTCATGTGCCATCTCTAGTTACTTATAGGCAAAAGTGTGAGATCTTAGTCCAAAGGATCATATGTCTTTAGGATATTAAACATCCAAGAATAAAATAATCAAAAGTGTACAAGTGTGTCTCCCCTTTAGGGGACGGTTTCTAAGGGGGGAAGGAGGTCTAGTTCGTTTCCAATCGAAATAGTTAGGGTCAAGTTAGGTTAAGTAAGTTAGTTAAGTTTAGTGCTTTAAAGCGGGTGTTAGGGTATTCAGGGACCCTAACTGGCTCAGAAAAAGATAAATAATGAAAATAACAATATTTTCATGTTCCGGGTATAGTCCGGTCATTCGGTTACATACCGATTTGTTAAAGCGCTAAATTACACTTTTTAGTGTCGTTTAAGTACTCTTCTTGTATTCTTTCAATTCCCAACACTTAGGGAATTATTCTGGATAATAAAACGACATTTCTGCATAATATTTATATGTCTAATGCTGATTTATTGCTGAATTTTATAAATTCTGCACTTAAAGTGCGTTTCGGGTGCTTTTTAGTGCTTATTTTTGCTTTCGTATTACATATACATTAACCCTTGTATGTACTCTTGGGTTTTAATGCATTCTTGTTGTCGGACCTACACCTAGGCTCCAACTTTATTGTCTGACTGCTTTCTGCAGTTCTGTTGACACATTGTGTCTTACCGGTGAGTTTACTATTATTTCTGACGCAACGCTCTCGTTTATGCATAAAGCAATATTTTGTAGTATACAACGTGCATGAATTCACTTGTTTAATCATGTGTTCAGACATTGCTGACACTTAAACTCATAATTGCAGTCATTAAGCAATAATTAAAGTGTACGGAAATTACCGGTTTGTGCCAGTTGTCACATCATGCCCCTCCTCACGTTGACGTTCAATATATCTCCTTCGGTTAGACGTGCCCGTGTCTTGAAGTTCGGCTTCTTCGATGAGATTTTGAAAAAAAAGAATGCTACTATCGGATGAATCGTCGCTACTCATGGGTGGGAACCATAACGGGAGTTCATCCGCCATTTTATTTTGTAGATATTTGGGAACGATTGGTGGTACCATTACCTTCCCCGCCAGTGGCGGAGCTAGACTTTAACACCAGGGGTATCCCAAAAAAAAAAAATTACGGTGTATTCATATAAAATCCTTTATAGGGGTATCCTCGTATTTTTTTTAGGGGTATCCTTTATATAAAATCGAAAAAAAAAACAAAAAATTAACACTGCGAAACACTGCGAACACGACTTTGAGCAGTAGCCCGTGCTACGGCTAGTTCTATGCTGTCTCCGCCCCTGTTCCCCGCGTCGGCAAAACCTCGACGGCGGTGTTTGCCGCTCGGCAAAAAGGTTTGCCGACTACCGTTCCGAACACCCTAATTAATAGATTTTAGGAAGAGTAAACTGTAAAAACGGTTCTTGAGGTTTGGTCATTTTTTTCATTTTAGTCCAAAACTCAAATATTTTGAATTTAGGTCCTTGTGGTTTCAATTTTGTTGTCTTTTTTATCCAAAATCAAAATCTAGTAAAAATTTTCAGTTAACATCTAGTTTTTCTGTCTTTTTCCTCCCTTTTAATGAAGTACAAAATGGTCATTTAATATTTTATTATAACAAATTAAAAAAATCTCACCATTTTGTCCTTTATTAAAAGAGAGAAAAAAGACAGAAAAGCTGGATATTAACTGAAAATTTTGACCAGATTTTAATTTTGGATGAATATGGCAACAAAATTAAAACCACATGGACCTAGATTCAAAAGGTTTGAGTTTTGGACTAAAGTGGCAAAATTGACCAAACCTCAATGACCATTTTGACAGTTTACTCTTTTAGGAAACATAGTTATAGTTGTAAATCGTTATCCGATTAAACAATTTAATTTACAACGAACGATGATATTTAAATTAAAACGAGGGGGTGGTTGTTTTTGCAGACGTCTATGTTATGTTTTGTTTCTATTTCTGTTATGTTGAAGTTTGGATGAATTATGAAGGATGTAATTGAAAATGCTTTTGTTTATGTTGAAAAGTAATATATGTGGTTATGTGTGTTGAATAATCTTTTACTTGTTCTTTGCTGCATTTGTGGAATATAAATATCTGATGACTGGTTGTATTTGACAGTCAAGTTTTTATTTTTCATGCATTATTAAATGAATGCATAAGTGAGAATTTGATCTCGTTAATAGTTGTTTTGGCGTAGTCTTAATCTTTACAGTATGTCGATGTAAACCAGTTATTTAGAGGGTAAAGGGTTAATCTTGCTTCATTAGAAGCTTCAACTTGTTATTTTTTCACTTTGATATTAAAAATCAAAGTAAGTTGAAGCTTTTGCCAAAGCCGAACCTATAGGAATGCGTTCGTGTAAAATAAATAAAAATACTTTTATTAACTTGTAATTCTGAAACAAACAGAATGAAAATAAACTACAATACAATTACAACTGAAAAAATAAAAACAAGAACAAGAAAATTAAACAGAAACTCTGTTCGTGGCTGAGGATCGTGTTAGACACGGGTCCCTTAAAACAAATTTCGTGTCTCCCAGGAGATCACGTTTGTTTCCAGGATACAACAGCCCAAGCAGTTGTACTGCCGGTCTTGACTCCAACCCGAATGAGTACCTCGAACGCTTGAAGAAGATGAAGTATTCAGAGAGAAGAAAGTTGATTGCTGTATGTATTTTAGTCTGTATTTCTGCAGCAGGGGTAGCAACCCTTATATACTGCTGGTCTAGAATCGAAACTGAAAAACGAATTAAACAGGCGAATTAAGTTGCATTGGACGTCTTCAATTAGTCATTTAATTCACAGTCAAAAGCATTGACTTCGTCAGTTTCGAATGCTGAAGTGTAACTGCACTGTCATAACTGCTGGAAGCTTCTGCGCGTGCCCTTGTCTGCACGCATGCGCCATACTGGCTCAGTCCCTTGCGCACATGTGCGCGTGCGCTACGTCACCTGTAAGCCTCTACGAGCACGCCACACAGTCGCGCCGTTTTGGCTCACTTTGGTGTGCCGCGCTCCTTGCGCAAGTGCGCCCCACCATACCACGTGTACTCGAGCACGTACGCGCATGACTGCCACGTCATGCGCCCGCATTCCACGTTACCAACCACTTGATCCTTGCAGCCCCTGTGTTGCACCACACGCATCTGGTCAAAAATACAAAGGCAGCTCTCAAGCGGCGATGCGAAGTGCAAAGTGCGCCATCAAAGCGCCACATTGCGCCCGCGTGTGCGGGTTAGGGTGCTCCGCACCCTTCGCGAGTACACTTAGTGAGTGCTTCCATGAAACAATAAGGATGGAGAGTTCCCACTTAAATACCCCTTTAAGTTTTATCTCTCCTCCTATGTGGGACAAGGTGCTACTTTCCCACTTATTTCAGCATTCAAGTTTCAAACACCAAACTTTTTTGAGCATCGTTATCTCATTCATCTTAGTTCCGTTTTGGACGCGGTTTAGTTCGTTGCGAAGCTCTTCCGACATAGAACACAAACCCGCAAATAAATATATAAAATCCGCTCATTTTATTATATTTATTTCTAGTCTAAAATAGGAAAAAATCATTTTCCTATATTTGTGAAAAATGCTATTTCCACAAATTTCCAACAGAACCAACACCATTGTTATCATATTATTGATTTTGCTTGTTTCAGTTTTCTTTCTTTTGTAGGTCCGCATCGACCCCTTTGTGACAAGTAATAAACTTGATCCGATTATAGGTCAATGTGGGAACGATAGTTAGCTCTAGGGGATATCTGACTTGTAAGCTTGATTTATCTCTCACGTGATAGAATTATATGCACGTTCATCTTTTTAGTACACGAAAGAAAAATAGCTAAAGAGGCTTAACCACATAAGTTGTTGAAAGAAAGAATGACACAGTCATCAAAGCTACAAACTTTAAAAAAGATATAAAACATTATGGATCTTGGTGTCATATCATATCCTGAAACAAAATGAAAATTAAAAGATGGTTAAGCTAGTGATGAAGTAATATAGCAAGGAAAAAAGTTGCAGTTGTATATACTTACTGAACGTATTCGACATTAATTTTTCCCCCTTGAGATTTGGAGATTGCGGAGAAAGCATCATTGGATAAGACAATAGTCGAGGGACATGGACTTTTAGAACAATAATCAACCACTCGAACATCAATCATGCAATCTCTGCACGGTTTTCTACTTCCACTCAGACATTTTAATCTGTAACGCCTACCACACGCAGCCCCGTTATCCCACAATCCTTCGCTGACTGATATAAACAAGTTTCCTGATGGAAATTGATCTGCTTGATTTCCATTGCACCTTGTAGCTACATTCACATACAAAGCTAGTCAGCTGCTTGAAACATACATATTGAACATAATACCAATATTAATAAAACTTATGTTAAAAAATACTTACGTGTGTAAGGAGGGTCATATGATGTGGCAGTGCCAACATCACCCAAAGCATACTTGACACCTAGAAACACAAAAACACCCATGAATATTACAACTCTTTCCATTACTACACTTATGACTCTTGTTCTATCTTAAGATGCATCCCTTTGATGTCTATTTATACCCTCCCCAACCCAAGCAATTATATGTATAAACACACGTGCCTTATGCTATATAGTGATGGCTATTGTTTTATTAATATATAATATATGTGGGATAAGCTTCATCAGATATATGTACGTTTGTGGAAGGGTTCAAATCTTTACTTTTCAACAAGATAATCAAATTATGAAAATATGATATGATATTAAAGGCTTATATATCTTTGTGTGTGCTAAAATAATATACAATGAAATATACAAATAGAAAAATAGAGGTGTATTTGGTACAAAATCAATTCTTAATAAACTATGAGAACCGTATAATACACTTGTACATAGTTCTTTAGATAGAAGAGATTGGGCAAGTGGTTAAGGTAAAACGTGCAAGTATTTTTTTATGGCAAACTAACCTACTCCTAAATATAGTCCTATACCTGCACCGTGTAGGAATTGAACCCTCCACTCTTGGATAGAGGGGATGCACCTAACCACCACACCAAGTATATTATTCTCACGATTATCTACTAAAAGCTTACTATGTATTGAATGGTCATCTAGAGACGTAAACATTAACCTTTTAGCGGATTAGGACAACCTATGGGCCAAGATGATCTATACAACTTTAGTTATCATTATTATGCTTAATAGTTTAACATATAAAATATGAATAATGTGCATAGAATTAAATTGATTTGTATTTTAATGTTGTGGGTGTATACGTGTGTTGTGTCATGTTTTTGATCTTATATCTTATGAATTGCATATCATATTTAGTGGTGTATATGGACTGCTATGTAAAGTACATTATAATAAGACAATTTGGAAAACTTAGGAACCAAAAAGACAGGTAATATTCTTTCAATCATGATCAAAGAGGATAAACTTTAAAACTTGCACCTCATCCAACTTTGCATGAATCCTAGTTTCTATAGGTTTGGCTAATTAAAGTAAAAAAAAAAATGCTTATTATACCTACCACTATATAGTTCTAAAAGGATGACTTCTGATATATGCATGAAACAACTTTTATCACCCTTTATTAAATAAACAATTTACTTTGATAATGGAAGATCTTGACTACTTAAGTTCCTGCAGCCACATCCACTAATCACAGATTTATTATTAATTACAAAAACCATACTGTATGATATTTACAATAAGTCAATAACCAAATTAATATAACGACATTGACCTCGGATCGATTTGTTTTTCTACTTTCTGTCACATTTATCTCATCGATACAAGGTAAAGTATTAAGTATTAAACTCTACGATGCATTTGAGACCAAAAAAAAAAAAAAGAAAATAACATACAAAGTCCTTTGATGTATGATGTATTTTAGGTTATGTTTATCAACCCAATTGTAGTGTTGTAGTGGTTAATGTATGAAATTATTAATAGTTTTAACCCATACGTCGGCTAGCCAACCAAAGTGGCTTCCCACAATTACCACTAACCAAAATCTCACGGTCCAAAAATGTTTTTTTTTTTTTTCGTTTTATCAACTCCATTTTTGGAATAGATGCAAATTACAAATCATGGGTTGGTAGACGGGCAACAAGCTGCGCCGCCACCCCTTTTTTTTAAATTAAGTGTTTGATTTCATTACGTCAAAGTATTGTTAACTAACACCAAATAAAACACATGAAAAATGAAAAGGATAAAGAAGGTGATTGACTTCAAGTTAGTGGAGGAATGATAATCCTGATCAAGCTTCAGAAAGTGGTTAAACTCATGGTCATCCACATATTTCTTTAATATATTTTACCACCTTTTTGTTACAAAATTAAAATAACTAGCAATCGCGGGTACATCGCAAATATCAAATGAATTAGTCCAAACGTTATGTGATGCGATAACCATATAAAAACATACGTTTAAAAGTAATCGATTGAACTTAATAGCCTACCGTAAATCACGATAGTGATTTATGTATATATGGATTGTAGTTATTGTATTATTCTCTTTTATTTCTTTTCCTAGTTTAGGCTCTCTTGTACATCTATATATTGTACCCTTATGTTCAATAATAAATCGATTGATTGAGTCCTAATATGGTATCAGCCAAATAAGGCGATCCTACCTCTCTTTCCCCTCCTCTTCTTCGATCCTACTTTACCCTACCAGCCGCCGCCCATGGCCTCCCCCTCTTCTTCGACCGCAGCCACCTCCAACCTTCACTCCCTTCTGCACTTCATCCCCCACAAACTCACCTCTTCCAATTATTTAGCTTGGAGCCAACAGATCACCCTCTTGCTATCTCTCCAAAAACTTACCGGCCATGTTGACGGTAAAGACTCAATCCCAGCCGAAACCATTCAAGTCAATGATAAACCTTCTCCCAACCCTTATTATCTAACCTGGATATCCGATGATCAGACCGTATGCCTTCTTATTCAATCCTCTCTGTCGGAAGAAGCCATGTCCGAAGTTATCGGGTTGTCTACGGCACGCCAAATCTGGTTAGCCGTAGAGAGTGCCTACAGCCACCGTTCAACGGACCGGATGCATACGTTGCGTGATAATCTTCGTCTCCTGCAGAAGGGTTCCTCCACGGTTGCCGAGTTTGGTCGCAAATTCAAGGCTATTTGTGACCAACTCGCTACCACTGGTCATCCAGTTTCTGAAACAGACAAGTGCCATTGGTTCCTCTGTGGCCTTGGTCTGGCCTACGAGCATTTTTCCACAACCCACCGTGCTCTCGGAACTGCTTCTTTTCGCGAACTTCTAGCGAAATCTGAAAATCAAGAAACTTTCATGCAGTCTCTACATGGGCAGCAACCGCCCCCAGTTGCTTTCGTGGCCCAACAATCCAGTACTGGTAATCCTTCTCGTTCCACCTCTACTTCTTATTCTAATCGTGCAGGCCGTGGCCGTGGCCGTGGTGCAGGCCGTGGTCGATCTCGTCGACCACCTCATTGTCAACTTTGCAGAACTGATGGTCACTATGTCAATACGTGCCCAAGTCTTGCCAGTTTTGCCAAACAAGCTGCCCCCACCATTGATGCTCATCTCGCGCATGCTTTTCATGCTCAGTGCCATGTCACTGACGAGGACCATCCTGACTGGACTGGTGATACAGGTGCGTCTGCCCACATGACCCCCTTTGTTGAGGATCTTGATACTTCCTCAGCCTTATCGGGTCCTGATTTTGTTCGTTTTGGTAATGGTCATACATTACCCGTGACGAATATTGGTACAAAATCACTTTCACATAATATTCATTTAAAAAATGTTCTCGTTGTACCACATCTCACCAAACGCCTCTTATCCATCAGCAAACTTACTCATGATTCTCCTATTGATGTTTTGTTTTCTAATAATTCTTTTCATATTCAGGATCGAAAAACCAAGGCGATCCTAGCAAAGGGCACATGTGAAAATGGTCTCTATGTTCTTCGCGAAGGAAATCATGCTTTCATTGCTTCCTACTCGACTCCGCATCTAAAAGCCTCCTATGAAAAGTGGCACGACCACCTTGGACACGTGTCTTTTGATATTATTTCTTGACTTCATAAACGTGGTTTTTTATTTGTTACTTCATTATTGCCAAAACCTAATGTTTGCGCTTCTTGTCAATTGTCTAAATCTCATCGTGTGCCATTTACTTTAAATTCTAAACGTTCCATGCATGCTTTAGATTTAGTGCATTGTGATTTATGGGGTCCATCGCCTGTCATCTCCTCTAGTGGCTATCGATTTTATGCCATCTTTGTAGATGATCACTCTCGCTTTACATGGTTTTATCCACTTAAGCAAAAGTCAGATTTTTATGAGGCTTTATTAATTTTTGCACCGTTTGTTCAAAATCAATTATCATGTAAAATTAAGGTGTTCCAAAGTGATAGGGGAACTGAATTCACTAATAACCGTGTTCAAAAATTTTTCCATGAACAAGGCATTCATCATCAAATGTCCTATCCTCACACCCCTGAACAAAATGGTCGTGCTGAACGAAAACATCGACACATAACTGAAACAGGTCTTGCTATGCTCTTCAACTCTCATGCTCCCGCCACTATGTGGTCCGATGCCTTCGCATCCGCCACCTTCATCATCAATCGCCTACCTTCTTCGGTCCTTAATTTCAAATCTCCTTATGAAGTCTTATATGGCCGTTGTCCGACATATTCCAACCTTTGCATTTTTGGTTGTTGTGTCTTCCCGTATTTACGAGATTATGCCAAGCACAAACTTGCACCTCGCAATGCGGAATGCATCTTTATTGGCTATGTTGTCAAATACAAGGGTTATCGGTGCTTATACCCTTCTACTCAATGAGTTTACACTACTCATCATGCACAATTCGATGAGGATAATTTTCCTTTCGGTGCACATGTTTCTCCGGTTGATCAGGAAAAATTAATCTTCTCCAATTTTGATGAGACCCTACCAACTAATCCTTTTCCCAATCCACCATTTTTACCCACACCTACTGATCACCCTACACCCACTTGGCCCAACCCCATTAACCCTTTACCCAAACCCGATCACTCTCCATGTCCCATGTGCTCGGCCCACTCCTTTCCAGCTGTCACGCCCCAACCGATGGCAGAAACATCGGGGCGCAGCACTGAGCGAAACAGATCGTCCAAGAGAAATCCATAGCCACTAAAATTACCGGATAGTTAACATTACGTCCCATACCGTAATATATCGAATAATTCAATTATTACAGACATAATATCTCAAGGCAAATAAATTGTTTCGACAACTCAGAATTTAAATTGTTTGTTTCTAGACTCTTCCTAACTTGATTCGACATAGCAAGCATCCTAGCATCTCAAACACCTGTCACATACGTTAAAATAGAGGTCAATACACATAGTGTAAAGGTGAGCATACAAGTTTAATAGTATATTAGTAGCGAAAGCGAGTTTACGCATAACCAGCATGTAACATGTATAATGTGAAGCAAGTAGGTTATCGACAATGAAATATGCACAGACGTGACTGCGAGTTGTAGAATGCGCAACACATATCACCACTGTGACATGTGAAGAAAAGCCCTTAACAACCCCTGTCCACGACAAGTGCTGAGTCCAAACTATAGTACTATCGTTGCTAAGGTGTCAGGCAACAATCACTGTGTAAACATAACATACTAGCATTCATCGAGTAACACGTATAACATGCAGAACGGTTAGCGTATAAAAGTGCGTTTGCGTTGTGTGATTGATGTGATTTAATATAAGTAACATATGTAACACCCAAAAGTGCTTAAAGCAAAAAGGGGTCGAGTATACTCACAGAGATGGTAGCTACTAAACACAATCTGTGATTGGATTGAAGGGAGCGCTAAAGTAAGCCTGATCACAGAACGATAGCATAAGCGACGAACAGTACGTTAAATGGTGCGAAGTGAACTGAGTGGCGAAAGGGTCGTCCGATCGGATGACAATCCGGACGGATGGTCATCCGGTCGAATGGTCGTTCGGTCGGTTTGTCATTCGTTTGGGATGGATGTGTTTGTGTATGATGTGACTTTGAAGTTTTCGTTGTAGCATTTTATAAAATAAGAAGTAATCCTACCATTCAGGTCGGACGATCATCCGGACGGATGGCCATCCGCTCGGATGGCGATCCGAGTGGAGGGTGTATATTAGAATTTGAAATTGTTTAAGCATTGAATATCATGGGTTATCCGATCGGATTATCATTCGATCGGATGGCTAACCGATTGGACGGTGATCCGTTCAGTTAACCTGCTAGTTTGAGAACTTGTAAAAATTCGTTAAGTTTGGAAAGTTTTGCGATTGCACCGAGACGGAATAACAACGTGTTAAACAACGGAACCCCATCAAGTCCAAGTCATCCGATCGGATGGGAATCACCCCGTCCGATCAGTTAACTGTTCTTGACGGTCATTCATGTTCAACCCGTGAATCAGTTGTCTCTTTGATAGAAATCCGTTCTTAGACCGACACTTCTCCAGAGAATGAGTAGAAGGCCTGCACAAGCTCAGATTCTATCAGTTTTATGTGAAAAGCTGAGAAAATTGAAGAAAAGTTTGAAACACTTCGATTACGTTTAGATTTAGGAGAAATTAGTGTTAAAACATTGCAGAAATCCTTTAGATCTGAGTTGTTCTTGGTGGAATGAGGTCATACTTTGGTGTTCTTGAGAACCCATGATGACATCACCCTAAAACACCCCAAACCCACTGACTTCATGGTGAAAAGTTGAGATTTGATGGTGGAAATGATGAAGAAATGTGTGTAGATCATAGAAGTACAAGATTTGAGTAGGAAACTTACAAGAATCGAGAGAAAATAGCCCAAGTGCGTGCTGGTCGGAGGAGGAGCTGTCACATCACATGAACAGTGATGTGACAGGTGCTATTTATAGGCAAGAGAGGAGAGGAGGTGGTGTGCAGCGATGGATCGGAGGGCGGTTCGATCGGATGGCCATCTGATCGGATGGTCATCCGGACGGATGACCATTCGATCGAATGGTCATTCGATCGGATGGGTTGGTGAGTTGGTTTTCGACGTTTCGTTTCACGCATTGAGCGTTGCAATGTGTTGCGAGTAAGCGATGCAATAGTATTACCCATTAATCACACAATTAACCTAACTAATAAATATCATAAATATAATCCTTAAATCTCGAGTTTGCGATGAGATTGTGTTTTGATAGAGTTGCGATTGCGGTTGCGATTAATCACCTCAACATAATCATAACATGCACAAGTAACACATAATAGCACACACACTTAAAACAATATCCATAACCTGTAAATTCGAGTTGCGATGCGATAGCGGTGCGATTAGCGATAAGTCGGTTAACGATTAGACTGCGATTTATTGCATATACTCCACATAATACAACTAAAGTAACTTAAGATAAGGTATCGATTAACGAGTCGGGAAGTACAATCAATAATTACACAAGGAGTGACAGATCGCAATTAGCAATCTTTTCTCCCTTTGACTTTGACTTCAAAAAGTCGGGTTGTTACAGCCTCCCCTACTTTAGGAAATTTCTTCCCGAAATTTAAGGCGCAGGCGTAACAAACAGTTGTGGATACTTAGCCTTCATGTCACTTTCGAGTTCCCAGGTGAACTCGGCGCCGCTTTTGCCTTCCCAGCGAACCTTCACAATAGGAATGCGTGAGCGCCGGAGTACCTTGGTTTCTTGGCCCATGATCTCGACTGGCTTTTCCACGAAGTGTAATGTTTTGTCCACTTGTAGATCCTCAAGAATGACATGTAAATCCTGGTCGGCTAGACACTTTTTGAGGTTCGAAACGTGGAAAGTCGGGTGGACGTTGCTAAGTTCTTCCGGTAGTTCGAGTCGTTAGGCCACCTTGCCAATTCTTTCTAGAATATTAAAGGGTCCAACGTATCGAGGCACGAGCTTTCCTTTCTTGCCGAATCTGATCACCCCCTTCCAAGGTGCAACCTTTAGGAGTACGTGATCGCCAACGTCAAATTCAAGGGGCTTGCGACGTCTATCGGCGTAACTTTTCTGACGATTCCGAGCTTTCAACAGATCATCTCGAATTTGGAGGATTTTGTCAGTGGTTTCTTGCAATAACTCAGGACCGGTAATTTACGCATCCCCGATCTCGTGCCATACAATAGGCGATCGACATTTCCTTCCGTATAATGCCTCAAATGGTGCCATTTGGATGCTAGAGTGATAACTGTTATTGTACGAGAACTCGACTAAAGGTAAATGCGAATCCCAATTACCACCAAAATCTATCACACACGGGGGAAGCATGTCTTCGAGGGTACGATTCGTGCGTTCAGTCTGACCGTTGGTCTGAGGATGGAAAGCAGTACTTAGATTGAGAGTAGTACCGAGAGCAGATTGAAACGTTTCCCAAAGACGCGAGGTAAATTGACCATCGCGGTCAGTGATGATGTCACGAGGTGTCCCGTGTCGACAAATAACTTCGTCGGTGTAGATTCGTGCTAATCGTTCTACCTTATAGTCTTCTCGTATCGGTAGAAAATGAGCAGATTTGGTAAGACGGTCAACGATAACCCAGATGCTGTCGTGACCTGATGGCGTGCACGGAAGTTTCGTTATAAAATCCATAGCTATACTCTCCCGTTTCCACATCGGGAGTTCGGGTTAGACGAGTAAGCCAGAGGGGCGTTGATGCTCAGCCTTGACTTTCGAACAAGTCAGGCATTTCGAGACGTAGATAGCGATATCTCTCTTCATGCCCGGCCACCAGTACTTGTAGCGAATATCCTGGTACATTTTATCGGCACCGGGATGAATGGAATACCGAGATTTGTGGGCTTCGTCTAGCAGAATCTATCGTAGGTTGGTGCGCTTGGGAATCCAAATTCGGTCTAGATAATGGAATATACCATTCGATTTATTCACCAGTTGTTCGCCGTTATTGATGATCCTTTCCTTCTTCAAGGTACGTTCGGTAAAACAAGCATGTTGGGCGTCACGGATAAGTGCTTCGAGATTGTGCTGGGCTTGCGTATTACGAACGCTATGCAAATAGCTTCGTCGACTGAGAGCATCGGCAATGACGTTTGCTTTGCCTGGATGGAAACGAATCTCATAGTCGTAATCGTTGAGGAGTTCAACCCATCGGCGTTGGCGCATATTCAGCTCTTTCTGGTTAAAGATGTGTTGTAGGCTCTTGTGGTCGGTGAAGACCGTACACTTGGTACCGTAAAGGTAGTGTCACCAAATCTTCAATGCAAAACAACCGCACCAAGCTCGAGATCGTGGGTTGTATAGTTCTTCTCGTGGATCTTGAGCTGACGAGATGCGTACGCGATAACCTTGTCTCGTTGCATAAGAACACAATCAAGGCCGAGGCTAGAGGCATCGCAGTAGACTATGAAGTCATCGTTTTCATCGGGTAATGAGAGAACGGGAGCGTTACAAAGCATAGCGTTGAGGGTTTGAAAGGCCTCCTCTTGTTTGGTTCCCCAAACAAAAGGTTTGTCCTTATGCGTAAGCGAGGTAAGCGGTACAGCGATCTTCGAGAAATCAGCGATGAATCGGCGATAGTAACCCGCCAATCCGAGAAAAGAACGAACTTCGGACGTGTTTTTCGGGGTAACCCAACTCTTAACAGCTTCGATCTTCACAGGATCGACATGAATACCTTGACTATTGACAATGTGACCGAGGAATTGAACCTCCTCAAGCCAGAATTCACACTTGGAGAACTTGGCATAGAGGCGGTTTCCCTGGAGTAGTTCAAGAACCAAACGGAGATGTTACGCGTGTTTGGTTTTTGACTTGGAATAGATCAGGATATCATCGATTAACACGATGATGAAGTGGTCGAGAAAGGGTTTACACACGTGATTCATTAGATCCATGAAAACTGCTGGAGCGTTAGTCAAACCAAAGGGCATAACAACAAACTCGTAGTGACCGTATCGGGTTCGAAAAGCAGTTTTGGGTATATCCTCCTCCTGAATTCGTAGCTGGTGATAGCCTGAACGCAAATCAATCTTCGAAAAACACGTAGCACTTTGTAACTGGTCAAACAAATCATCGATTCGAGGCAAGGGATAACGATTCTTGATAGTAAGCTTATTCAATTCCCTGTAGTCGATGCACATCCGGAACGATCCGTCCTTCTTTTTGACGATAAGGACAGGTGCGCCACAAGGAGAGGTGCTAGGACGAATGAAGCCTTTATTAAGCAGTTCCTGGAGCTGACTCGAGAGTTCACGCATTTCAGAAGGAGCGAGACGATAAGGCGCTCTAGCAACAGGATTTGCTCCAGGAATGAGGTCGATTCGAAAATCAATATCACGAGTGGGCGGTAAACCGGGTAGATCTTCAGGAAAGACGTTAAGAAAATCACGAACCACTGGCACCTTGTCTATTGCCTTAACTTCCTTTTTCTCCGCTACTATGATGTGCGCCAAGAAAGCTTGGTATTCCTTGCGGAGATACTTGCTAGCTTGGACACACGACATGATTTGCAGCTTCTTCGAAGCGACTTCGCCATAAACACACAATTGATCACCGTTTGCGAGAGAGAAACGAATCATTTTATAAAACAGACAATTTCTGCATGATTCTCCCGAAGGAAATCCATGCCTACTATGACATCAAAGCTACCGAGCTACATCGGAATAAGATTGATCGGAAAAACGTGAGTGTTGAGTTCAAGAGTACAGTCACGTAGAACGGAACTAACAGTGACAGTTCTTCCAGTGGCAACTTCTACGTCGAATGTTGATGGGAGATTAACGTGTTTATGGTTTAGGAACCTTTCGAATTAGAATGATGCAAAACAGTTATCGGCTCCAGTATCAAACAAACACGAAGCATATATACCATTTACGAGAAACGTACCATTAACCACGTTGTTTTCTGCCTGAGCCTGGCGGGCGTTGATGTTGAAGACTCGCCCGCGGGCTGCTTGCTGAGCTGGCTACTGCTGCTGCTGCTGTTGGTGTTGTTGCTGCGTTGGCTGTTGCTGCTGCTGTGGCTCTTGCTTCACCACTTTGTTTGGGCAGACATTTGCGAAGTGGTTGGGATCACCACACGCAAAGCAGGCTCTTGTGTGAACAGCGGGAGCAGGAGCTGCTTGTTGACCCTGAGGAGCGGGTAGAGCAGGAGCTTGAACTTGAGCTGGGGCTTGGCGAGGACCGGTACGGCAGTTAGCTGTGAAGTGGTCGTACAGGTTGCAGTGAACGCAAAATCGACATGCGATTCCAACCGGGTGATGATAGGTACAAGTAGGACAGAGCGGGTGTGGACCAGTATATGCACGTTTGGCCGGCAGTCCATTGGCCACTAGCGCCGCTACTTGGCGGTTCTGAGGTTGCGGTTGAGCAGGTACACCTTGAAGTGGAGCGGCAGTGACAGCACAGTTCTTGTTGCTGGAGTTGTTGTTCTTAGGCTTGCGACGAGAAGACCTAGAAGCTTGCGGTGCGGCGGTTTCAGCGGTGGGATTAGTGGTGACTTGATGAAGACTTTTGGCAGTTTTATCAAAGTAACCAGCCCTAATTCGCTTGTCATTGATCTCGGCAATGAGTAGGTAAGTCTCTTCGATAGTTGTCGTTTTGGCGGCTTGCACAAAGTCAACAACACAATCCGGCAAGGCACGGATGTATTTCTTGATGGTAATCTCGGGAGTGGTAACTTGGCCCGGACAAATGATACTCAGCTGCTTAAAGTGGGCAGTTAAACCAGCGTTGTCGCCACCCTCTTGTGTGATGTGCTAGAACTCGTCCTCCAGCTTCGAACTCGTCCTCCAGCTTCTGAAGCTCGTGGGGAGGGCAGAACTCTTTTATCATGATGTCCTTCAACTCATCCCACGTAAGCCCATAGGCTGCATCATTCCCTCGCTTGTTTCTCTCGGCAGTCCACCAGTCCAGAGCCCTTGACTGGAAAGTGCGAAGGTTTTCGGGACAGCCGCTTTGGGGCATGGTGACTTCAATTGAATCGAACCATTGAAACATGGCCGTAGGCCCGTCTTCTCCGGTGAATTCCTTGGGACCGCATGCTTTAAACTGCTTGAAGCTAAAAGTAGCTTTCGGAGAATCAGTCCTTGATTCCTCAGAGGACTTGCTAGCGTTTTCATTAAGCTCGTTGACAATTTACGGAATGACTTTCGCCATCTGCTTTGCGACTAGAGCAGCGATGCGTTTGTCCTCATGGTTTCAGCGAGCGGAGCGAGCAGTGTGAGATCCGAATGACGACATTGTCTGCAACAGACATCGCCATATGGCTCAGACACAAGTCGATTAATCTAGTATAGCCTAGCGGATTCACCCAAGTCTACTTTGTAAAGCACAGGAACACGTTCAATCACATAGTCACGTAGGCACATAATCCACAGAAGCACGTAAGCACAGAAGCACATTGTCCACGTAAGCACAGAGGCACATAAGCACGTAGTCCACGCTAGCACACCTTCAACTATATTTTGCACGTATTCACCTACATATATTGCACGTATTCACCTATCTTTCACAGTTGAATAAAGCGGTCGAGAGTTGCGAGTGCGAGTAACGAGCGGTCATAGCGAGTAGTATAGCGTGCGATTTGTTAGCGTTTTTGGATAGACGTGCAGTGCGAATCGTGTGTGTCGATCAAAGCGAACAGTGAAAAGCGTATAAATCACCAAAATAGAAACACATAAACACATAAAATCACATAAAATTTCTCATAAAATCGATGATTCACAGAGTCAGCGGCGGCGAAATCCAAAACACATAAAATCGAAAAGAGATTGTCTGGGTGTGAGACATTGACTGCCCAAAGTGATTCGACTATTCTCAAGGACTTTGAGTACACGTTTTGACCTAAATAGACTGTTCTCTATCACCGGAATGCGGTGAATGGCACGCATCCTTCTGGTTATTCACTCGACTCGAGTCGTTGGAATCCATCGAGACTTTGGTGGGAGCTTTGTAAAACCAAAAATAGAGAAAGGAAACAAGTCATCAAGGTTCGGGTTTCACCCCTGACTTAATGACTGCATTCCTGTTTGAGTAATAGAGTCATGCGATAAAGAGGGAGAATTACGTCGAAGTATGGATTTCACTCCTGATTCAACGCAAATTCCCATGTTTATAGTAAAAAGTCGCGTCAGCGAGCGATCTTATCGAGAGTTTGCGGTTTTCACACCTAATCTCGACCAGATCACTTGTCTACGCGAGATACTTTAAAAAATTGTGCGAGTTGCCAGCCTTAGGAAAGGACGACCTTGCGCGAAGCGGTAGGATGCGGTGTCCGCGCAAGTGTGTAGTGTTTAGCGAGTTCGAGCGAGGTATCAAGTAAGCTCGTACGAAACCCCTACCGGGTTCGCACAAGTCAGTCTGTTGGTACTTAGACTATAGACTAGGTCATTTCTAAGACATCGACCCGGACTAGGTCGAGTCTTGCCTAATTCCCTATAGTTATGGCTATGATACCGATTTGTCACACCCCAACCGATGGCGGAAACGTCAGGGCGCGGCACTGAGCGAAACAGATTGTCCAAGAGAAATCCATAACAACTAAAATTACCGGATACTTAACATTACGTCCCATACCGTAATATATCAAATAATTCAATTATTACAGACATAATATCTCAAGGAAAATAAATTGTTTCGACAACTCAGAATTTAAATTGTTTGTTTCTAGACTCTTCCTAACTTGATTCCACATAGCAAGCATCCTAGCATCTCAAACACATGTCTCATACGTTAAAATAGAGGTCAATACACATAGTGTAAAGGTGAGCATACAAATTTAATAGTATATTAGTAGCGAAAGTGAGTTTACGCATAACCAGCATGTAACATGTATAATGTGAAGCAAGTAGGTTATCGACAATGAAATATGCACATACGTGACTGGGAGTTGTAGAATGCGCAACACATATCACCACTGTGACACGTGAAGAAAAGCCCTTAACAACCCCTGTCCACGACATGTTCTGAGTCCAAACTATAGTACTATCTTTGCTAAGGTGTCAGGCAACAATCACTGTGTAAACATAACATACTAGCATTCATCGAGTAACACGTACAACATGCAGAACGGTTAGCGTATATGTGACATATGTGCCTCTACGACCATCAAACAAATACCAAATCAATGAAATATTATGTTTCATACTTGGGATTTGTATAAATATGTGTATCATTTGCACATATCAATTCTTGTTCGATTTCGAGCTTTAAATCGCCTTCTGGAAGGTTATACGTGAACTGATGCGTAAACGTAATCAGTTTAATGCAACCAACACTCCGGAACAGTGACATAGGCTTAACATACCTTAAATAACCTTTACATAACTTAGAAATAAGTTTTGGAGGGCTTGGTGTGTCGAAATCAAGTTTATTCGATCGCAGGGACTATTTATGTCAAACTGCGAAAGTATGCCGATTTTATGGTAACGAACATTGTGGAACTTGATCATAAGTTAAATATGCCCGAAATATCCTTTACATAGCCTAGAAATAGGCTTTGAGGTGTTTGGTGCGTAAAAATAAACTTTTTGATCAATAGGGACTAAAAGCATCAAAAAGTGCATAAGTTTCCATTTTCGCGCATATCTTACGTTCTGAATATATCCGGACATCCAAAAATTTTGGTAATTATTAAAATATTTTATTTTAGTGATTGGAATGCAAAAATACCATTCGTCACGTAATTTGGATCGTTTTCGCGTCCGTTCGAGTTTCCGTCGTAATTACCCGAACAACGCAACCGTACGACCAAACGAACCGACATCCGAGATGTTTTTGAGCATATTTTAAGTTCCCTATACTTTAACTTCATTATAGAGCCTTGAAATGGGTTAACGGGGCTGAAACGTGCCAAAAATGCATCAAAAACCAAGTTTCAGGCATTCAGGGACCATTTTTGCCAATCTGCCAAACACGCCCTCGCGGGCCGCGTAAGATGAAGGGTATTTCTACGCGGGGTGCGACAGAGTAGCAAGTCAGATTCAATGAATTTGTTCCAGCAGCTGGTTTCAGGCTTTTTGGACATGGTTTCTACATTCTATGGATGGTTTTTGAGCGTCCCATTGTATTAAAAACCATGGGCTACACATGGAGGGTCAAGATTGTCACACCCCCAAAATCCACACGCGGAGTATCACCGCTTGGAGGCGTGACTGACCAGGATCAAGCCACCAATCATATTGAACCATAAAGTAAAGCAATTAAAAGTTCAACCACTCAATATAATTGGTGTCTAAAACAATTTAATAAGTCTAGGTTATCAGCGGAAGCAATCAGTTCAAAACCCAGATCATAAAGTAAAAGTGTTTAAGTTATTCATGAACACTCAATGTCCATGCCCCACAATGACTCTTCCCCATGAAAGCTCCAGCTAAGTACCTAGTGACCTGCAAAGCATGTAGTAACGAGTCAACAACAAAGTTGAGCGAGTTCACAGTTGTGTGTTTGTTTTAGTTATTCCAAAAACATAGTATCCTTTAACTGGCATCCTGCCGTGGGGGTTACCCCATAGTTGAAAACGTGTTTAGTTTAATCCCGTCTACTCTGGCAATCCAGCCGTGGGGGCTACCCCATGTTTAGTTATCTGGCTTTTCGGCCGTGGGGGCTACCCCATGTATATACTACTAGACTCGTTACCATATCGACTGCTGACTGTAGTCATGTTTATGTGCCCTGAACTGTCAATGTCTATTATCATTGACGTGCCCAGATCCATTAGTTCACGCCCGTCCTCTGCGGCACGGTGTGAGGCTTGTCAGACCTAAATAGCGCTATCTAACTAATGACCCGCTCGCCATTGGCCCGGCGATTAAGTCGATATAAAAAGGAGGGACTTCGTGATAGAGTTTTGGTCTAGTAAAAGTTAAATGTCCATGAGGACGAGGAATTATATTCCTGAACCCGTACTGTCCTACCCAAGAAAGGACGAGGAATCCATATTCCTTAACCCATTCCCAACCCCTGGGAATCCCATGCTTTGTAGAAAGTGTGAACTCACCTCGGTTTGCTCGGTATGATTAGTTACTTGTTTACAGTTGATCAACCAAATCCTAGCATAGTTACCAATGGTAGTCAGATTATATGCACATAATTAATGTATTCCACATTCACATTACACAAACGGCAGACACCGAACCAGCAGTTAAATCTCATACACGTTATATTACATGTTCATGTTCTCAATAATGGTTACCAATATCATTCAGTTTCATGTAAGCATAAAACATACACCTCCTATTCACGTGACTCAAGTAGTATATACATCACATCACATTGCTTGAACAGTTTTCATTACAACAACATCCTACCACGCAACACAATATAGCACATTTTAATGTGATGGGCCGTTCATTCTTACTTTCCTGTTATCCATGTATGGCCCAACCCAATGTAAGCATGTGTCCTATTATGATCGTGTGTTTCCCCAATCCCCATAACTACCCGGCCCAAAAGAAATGATGTGATTTCACTTAGTTTGGTAGCCCATACCACTGTGTAACCCGGTACAAAGTGCAGCCCATGTAGTCCTATAGTGCTTGCAACCTAAGCCCAGTTATTTGGTTTTTGTTTGTTCCGTATTATTCAAACATATGATATATTGTGGTTGGTATATATATATTAAGGATTATATCATGCTAGCATAATCAACATCAAATCACTATTATAATCGGTAGTTCATATATCATGGCCGACCACTGTGCTCCAATTCCTAATACTATTGGACCACAACTAACAGTGACATCACATGTAATTTGGATTGTTGGACTATTGTGCCTATTACATTTAGTGGGTCAGCCACTTCATCGATTATGACAATCATCAACAAGAAAAGTCATACTAACATCACATATACCCATGCTACTGTTACTTGAATTCATGCATAGCAAAAACAAACAATCAAGAATTAATATGAGTATGGGTCACTAACCGAATCACAAGTCAAAGAAGTCTCGAAAAGAGGGGTGTTCTCCTGTCGTCGCAGATTGGGTGAGAAAGACTAGGGTTTGTTGTTGAAATTTTTGAGATTAATAACATGATTACGTACAAAGGCCTATATAAGGGTAACACTAAATCAAGTGGGCCGATCCACAGTTTTATTTCGAGGCTACACCCCTTTGGGCCGAGCTAGTTAAGAACCACACAAAGAACATTCCAAGCATATATCATCATGTACCAAATATAATGCACACCAAAAATAAATATAACCACATCACTTTGCAAACAAGTACTAGGTTAAGTCGAGTAGGGACCTTGAAAACTCGAGTTGTCACATTATCCCCAACTTGAAAGAAATTTCGTCCCGAAATTTAGCATGCGGTTACTGAGGAAGCTAGTTGTGTTGTGTAGTTTACTGGTTTTCCTGGGGTGTCACATCATCCCCCCGTTGATTTTGAATTTCGTCCTGAAATTCTGTAGTAGCTTCAGCCTCAGTAGTGGTTGCACTGTTTCCGAACAACTGGGGATACTTGAGTTTCATTTGATCTTCTCGTTCCCAGGTAAACTCTGGGCCACGACGGGAGTTCCAACGAACTCGAACAAGAGGTATTCTAGTGCGCTTGAGGACCTTAACATCCCGGTCCGTGATTTCAACTGGTTCCTCGACGAATCGCAACTGGTCGTCGATAGTGAGTTCCTTCAAGGAACTATGAGGGTCTCATCTGACAGACATTTCTTCAGATTCGACACGTGGAAAACGTTGTGAACTGCACTGAGTTCTGCTGCTAGGTTCAGTTTGTAGGCCACCCTGCCTATTTTCTCTATGATGTCGAATGGTCCAACGTTCGTTTGCCAAAACGAACCACACCCTTCCAGGGTGAAACTTTGAGTAGCACTCGGTCCCCAACCTGGAACTCGAGTGGTTTCATGCCCTTATCGGCGTAACTTTTCTGACGGTCACGAGCTGCCGCCATTCGTTGTCGTATTTGAGCAATCCGTTCTGTTGTGTCTACCACAAGTTCTGGGCTAGTGATCTGACTATCCCCCACCTCTGCCCAACAAAGAGGTGATCGGCATTTACGCCCGTACAATGCCTCAAATGGTGCGGCCCGAATGCTGGTATGGTAACTGTTATTATACGAGAATTCCACTAGTGGCAGATGTTTTTCCCAGCCGTTGCCAAAGTCAATCACACATGCCCTAAGCATGTCTTCAAGGGTCTGGATGGTGCGTTCAGACTGCCCATCCGTTTGCGGGTGATAAGCTGTGCTCATATCTAAACGTGAGCCAAAGGACTTGTGCATTGCTTGCCACAGTTCAGAAGTAAAACGTGCATCACGATCAGAGATAATGGAGGTGGGCACCCCGTGCCTCGAGACAACTTCCTTCAAGTAAACGTCCGTTAGAGTAGAGAACTTGTCTGTTTCTTTGATAGCCAAGAAGTGTGCAGACTTTGTGAGTCGATCCACGATCACCCAAATGGTATCGTTTCCACGTTGAGATCTAGGCAGGCCAGTAACGAAATCCATGGAAATCTGCTCCCATTTCCATTGTGGTATCTCTGGTTGTTAAAGTAGGCCTGAGGGTTTCTGGTATTCGACTTTGACTCTCGCACAAGTCAAACATTTGCTGACGTAAGTTGCTATGTGGGCCTTCATGCTAGGCCACCAGTATTTGGTTCTGAGGTCGTGGTACATCTTATCCGAACCAGGATGTACCGAGTAACGAGACTTGTGTGCCTCATCCATCACAAGCTCTCGTAGGTTGCCATAGAGTGGGACCCAAATGCGTCCTGTTACGTAGTATGCACCGTCTTCCTTTTGTTCTAATCGTTGCCTTGAGCCGCGTAGGGCTTCAGCCCTAATGTTTTCTGGTTTCAATGCTTCTACCTGAGCATCTCGTATCTGTGCAGGGAGACTAGATTGGATAGTGAGTTGTAATGCTCGTACGTGTTTAGGGATAGTGTCCTTTCGACTGAGGGCATCGGCCACAACATTGGCTTTGCCTGGATGGTATCTGATCGAGCATTCGTAATCATTCAGTAGTTCGACCCATCGTCGTTGTCGCATATTCAGTTCCTTCTGTTTGAAGATATGCTCGAGACTCCTGTGATCGGTGTAAATGGCGCACTTGGTACCGTACAGGTAATGTCTCCATATCTTAAGTGCAAAAACAACAGCTCCCAGCTCTAAATCATGCGTAGTGTAGTTCCTTTCATGAACTTTAAGTTGGCGTGAGGCGTAGGCTATGACCTTGTCACGTTGCATCAGCACACATCCAAGACCCTGAATGGATGCGTCGCAATAGACCATAAAATCGTCTGTGCCCTCTGGCAATGAAAGAATAGGTGCGCTGCAAAGTCTATCCTTTAGGTGTTGAAATGCCGATTCCTGTGCATTACCCCATCGATAAGTGACGCCCTTCTGCGTTAGTGAGGTGAGAGGTTGCGCAATCTTTGAAAAATCCTTAATGAACCTCCTCTAGTAACCTGCCAAACCCAAGAATTGGCGAATTTCTGTTGGTGTTCTAGGTGCAGGCCAGTTCCTGATCGAATCTACCTTGGATGGATCAACATGGATCCCATCCTTGTTTACCACATGGCCTAGGAAATGGACTTCACGAAGCCAGAAGTCACATTTCGAAAACTTTGCATAAAGCTGTTCTGTTCGAAGAAGTTCTAAAACAAGTCGTAGATGCTGCTCGTGTTCCTCCTGACTCTTAGAGTAGATCAGGATGTCGTCGATGAATACTATAACGAACTTTTCTAGGTAAGGCTTGCACACTCGATTCATCAAGTCCATGAAGACCGCATGTGCGTTTGTCAGCCCAAAAGGCATGACCAAAAACTCGTAGTGTCCATAACGAGTTCTGAAGGCTGTTTTGGAGACGTCCTCTTCTCGGACTCTCAGCTGGTGATATCCCGATCTCAAATCAATCTTAGAGAAAAAACTCGACCCTTGCAGCTGGTCGAATAGATCGTCGATGCGTGGAAGAGGATAGCGATTCTTCACGGTCACCTTGTTGAGTTCACGGTAGTCGATGCACATTCTGAAGGTACCGTCTTTCTTCTTTACGAATAGCACTGGAGCTCCCCAGGGCGAAGAGCTAGGACGAATAAAACCCTTATCCAAGAGTTCTTGTAGTTGCGTAGACAGCTCTTCTAGTTCTGATGGGGCTAAACGATAAAGAGCTCGAGCTATGGGTGCTGCTCCAGGAGCCAGCTCGATCTGAAACTCGACTTGGCGATGAGGCGGAAGACCAGGCAGTTCCTCAGGAAATACCTCAGGATAGTCGCGTACAATCGGAAAATCTTCTATCTTCTTCTCTTTCTTCGAGGTGTCAGTAACGAGATCCAAAATAGCAGTGTGGCCCTTTCGCAAACACTTCTGGGCCTTAAGGAAAGAGATGATGCTCTCCACAACACCCCTCTTGTCGCCACGAATCATGAGAGGTTCATCATCTGAACAAGGAATACGAACAATCTTCTCGTTGCAAAGAATCTCCGCTCGATGTTGGGATAACCAATCCATCCTAATGACAACGTCGAAACTACCCAGAGTGATAGGAATGAGGTCGATAGAGAAGGTCTGGTTAGCAAGAACAAGTTTACAACCCTTGACTACGTGTGTGGCCTCTAAACTCTTACCATTAGCTAGCTCTACAGTGCGCTTGGTGTTCAAAAGTGTTGGGGTTCGCTTAAGCATTTGACTAACTTTTAAAGACACGTAGCTAGTATCGGCACCCGAATCAAATAAGACAGTAACATAAAAGTCGTCCAGAAGGAACTTACCCGTCACAACATTGGGATCATTCCTCGCTTCCCCCTGGCCAATAACGAATGCACGACCCCTTGCACCATTGCCGTTGTTACCCCCGTTATTTCCATTCCCCTGGTTGTTATTATTGTTGTTGTTGTTCTGGCTCCTGTTCAGTTGGGGACAATCTCTCTTGAAGTGGCCTTCAGCTCCACACTGAAAGCACCCTTTGTTGTTGCCCTGCTGCTGCTGCTGTCGTTGATTCTGTGGGGCTTGTTGTTGACGATTCTGGTTTGCGGGTACAAACTTCTGCAATCCTTTGCGGCGTGGCCTGGCTTGTTGCACCGATGACAGTTACCTCTGGTGCATGGTCCGCTGTGGTATTGGTTACAGCGATTGCATTTGGGGTGATTCCCCTTGTACCCACCATGACTCTGGCTACTAGATGATTGCTGACTAGGGCTCTTGTAATCGTCAGTCCTCCTCTGCTAAGACTGAGATTGAACAGAAGTTGAACCTTTGCTTGAAGCTCCATCCCATTTACGCTTGTTGTCGTTGGGAGTATCAGAAGTAGCTGTGTCACTAATACGCTTTGGTAGCCTGTTCTGTTCCACCGCCTGATCAGTGAGTCGATGAGCTAGTTGAACAACTTGCTGGATGGTGGCGAGGTTAGCTGAAGTCACATGACTTTGGATTTCTGGCACTAAACCCTTGAGGTATAGTTCGATACGCTTAATGGGAGGGTCCACCATCGTAGGACACAAGATGGCTAGCTCATTCGATCTTTTTGTGTACGCCTCAATTTCTGACCCCGTCATCTTGAGGTTGAAGAACTCTACTTCCAGCTTATGAATTTCATCACGATTGCAATACTCCTCCTTGATCAGATCCTTGAAGGTGTTCCATGGGGTGGCATTAGCAGCAACCAACCCTAGCATTTGGACCTGAGCGTTCCACCACGTGAGCGCTATACCCTCGAGAGTACCGGTAGCATACTTCACCCTGCGAGCCTTAGGGCATTCACACATCTCGAAGACAGATTCGAGTTTCTCAAACCAGTGGAGGAGGCCTACGGCTCCTTCAGTGCCGCTGAAAGTAGTTGGTCGGCAGTCCATAAAAGTTTTGAAAGTGCACACAGGTGGCTGAGCATGTTGACCTGTTGTGGGTGTAAGAAAGGACAAAGTTTAACACAAAGGTTGGTTCACGAGAGTAGGATCTAAAGATCCTAGAATGAGTTTAGACTGCAGGGTATACCTCCTGCGTGTACGGCTGCAAGTGCCGCAGCAACTTGTTCGTTAATCAGAGCCGTCAACTGGGCTTGTGTCATGTTAACGCGTCCCACCATGATCTTCATATCAAGGGAAACATGAGTGAGAAAGGTTCGCGAAAATGCGATGACAGAAGGGAGTAAGCACACACGTGTGTTCAAACACTAGTTGTTACGTTCATCTAAGCATACCATGAGCAAAGTACTATGTAATCTAGCAAGTAGGCAATAAAACATAAACCATATCACCTAGAATGTCGAGCCTTGCACGTGGAGTGAAGCGTCGTTGTGGACCGTTGAGCACTGTACAGGTTATAGTCTGGTTTTAACAAAAATGTTTTTTTTCTCCTTTATTAAAACCAAGTTCTCTATAACCAATGGCTCTGATACCAATCTGTCACACCCCCAAAATCCACACGCGGAGTATCACCGCTTGGAGGCGTGACTGACCAGGATCAAGCCACCAATCATATTGAACCATAAAGTAAAGCAATTAAAAGTTCAACCACGCAATATAATTGGTGTCTAAAACAATTTAATAAGTCTAAGTTATCAGCGGAAGCAATCAGTTCAAAACCCAGATCATAAAGTAAAAGTGTTTAAGTTATTCATGAACACTCAATGTCCATGCCCCACAATGACTCTTCCCCATGCAAGCTACAGCTAAGTACCTAGTGACCTGTAAAGCATGTAGTAACGAGTCAACAACAAAGTTGAGCGAGTTCACAGTTGTGTGTTTGTTTTAGTTATTCCAAAAACATAGTATCCTTTAACTGGCATCCTGCCGTGGGGGTTACCCCATAGTTGAAAACGTGTTTAGTTTAATCCCGTCTACTCTGACAATCCAGCCGTGGGGGCTACCCCATGTTTAGTTATCTGGCTTTTCGGCCGTGGGGGCTACCCCATGTATATACTACTAGACTCGTTACCATATCGACTGCTGACTGTAGTCATGTTTATGTGCCCTGAACTGTCAATGTCTATCATCATTGACGTGCCCAGATCCATTAGTTCACGCCCGTCCTCTGCGGCACGGTGTGAGGCTTGTCAGACCTAAATAGCGCTATCTAACTAATGACCCGCTCGCCATTGGCCCGGCGATTAAGTCGATATAAAAAGGAGGGACTTCGTGATAGAGTTTTGGTCTAGTAAAAGTTAACTGTCCATGAGGACGAGGAATTATATTCCTGAACCCGTACTGTCCTACCCAAGAAAGGACGAGGAATCCATATTCCTTAACCCATTCCCAACCCCTGGGAATCCCATGCTTTGTAGAAAGTGTGAACTCACCTCGGTTTGCTCGGTATGATTAGTTACTTGTTTACAGTTGATCAACCAAATCCTAGCATAGTTACCAATGGTAGTCAGATTATATGCACATAATTAATGTATTCCACATTCACATTACACAAACGGCAGACACCGAACCAGCAGTTAAATCTCATACACGTTATATTACATGTTCATGTTCTCAATAATGGTTACCAATATCAGTCAGTTTCATGTAAGCATAAAACATACACCTCCTATTCACGTGACTCAAGTAGTATATACATCACATCACATTGCTTGAACAGTTTTCATTACAACAACATCCTACCACGTAACACAATATAGCACATTTTAACGTGATGGGCCGTTCATTCTTACTTTCCTGTTATCCATGTATGGCCCAACCCAATGTAAGCATGTGTCCTATTATGATCGTGTGTTTCCCCAATCCCCATAACTACCCGGCCCAAAAGAAATGATGTGATTTCACTTAGTTTGGTAGCCCATACCACTGTGTAACCCGGTACAAAGTGCAGCCCATGTAGTCCTATAGTGCTTGCAACCTAAGCCCAGTTATTTGGTTTTTGTTTGTTCCGTATTATTCAAACATATGATATATTGTGGTTGGTATATATATATATATATTAAGGATTATATCATGCTAGCATAATCAACATAAAATCACTATTATAATCGGTAGTTCATATATCATGGACGACCACTGTGCTCCAATTCCTAATACTATTGGACCACAACTAACAGTGACATCACATGTAATTTGGATTGTTAGACTATTGTGCCTATTACATTTAGTGGGTCAGCCACTTCATCGATTATGACAATCATCAACAAGAAAAGTCATACTAACATCACATATACCCATGCTACTGTTACTTGAATTCATGCATAGCAAAAACAAACAATCAAGAATTAATATGAGTATGGGTCACTAACCGAATCACAAGTCAAAGAAGTCTCGAAAAGAGGGGTGTTCTCCTGTCGTCGCAGATTGGGTGAGAAAGACTAGGGTTTGTTGTTGAAATTTTTGAGATTAATAACATGATTACGTACAAAGGCCTATATAAGGGTAACACTAAATCAAGTGGGCCGATCCACAGTTTTATTTCGAGGCTACACCCCTTTGGGCCGAGCTAGTTAAGAACCACACAAAGAACATTCCAAGCATATATCATCATGTACCAAATATAATGCACACAAAAAATAAATATAACCACAACACTTTGTAAACAAGTACTAGGTTAAGTCGAGTAGGGACCTTGAAAACTCGAGTTGTCACAAAGATCAAGGCACGAATTACGAGAAATGATCCTAACGGTTCTCCGAAATCTATATATACCCACCATGTTTCATTTTCAATCCGCACAATTGATCTGAATTCATACTCTAAGTTGAAGCCTTAGCTTCATACCTGAGTATTTTAGATAAATTTCTTCCTTGCTTGGACCTTTTGTAAGTTTCTTTCATGCTTTTATGCGTTTTTAAGCGTGAAAGTCAAACGATGTTTGACTTTCTGCTTTGACCAGTCTTTGGTCAACACGGAGTTCTTTTGAACTTCGCAACGTGAGCGTAATCACGATGGTCATAGTCCTTTGTGACTATACCTACTGATTACCACGTTATTTAGGCTTAGTGACGAGTCATAGTTTCGGTCAAAATACGCGTTTATGCGTATTTTGCAACCAAACTATTCTTGGGTATTAAAACCCTTTGTTTTGATATCAAACTTGATTTCTAACTTAGTTAAACATGTTTTAACATGTTTAACTCGTCAATTTTAGTTTAGTGCTTATATAGGGTCGTAAGATAAGCGGTCTAAACAACCGCTTAGACTTTCGAACCCGACCCGTTTGGTCGATCTCTAGGATCCGACCAAACATATTTTGTGACCATAGTTGTATAGGGAATAACCTTCCGAGGTAATAGCTTATGGTCACTTCGTTTAGTTAGTTGTATAATAGGTAGTTTATATGCCTTAGGAAAATGACCAAAATGCCCTTTTGCACATAAATTCATTCTAAGCATATGTAACTTAAATTTTGACATCTAAACTGATTAGGAAACATTATTAGACTTGTTAAGGCATATAATAATTGTCATAGGACTAGTTAGGCGGTCCGAACGCATTTTACGCGAACGACGCGTTAAAGTAGCGTAAGCTACCTAAACGAGTCCTAATGGGTCGTAAGCACTTAGGATAGGTTCCGTTTTAGAATGTAGGCTTTGTTAAACCATATTATATGTGTTCCAACACTCATTTGGCTTATAAGACCTCATTCTATCCGATCTTCCGATTTAGGTCCGGTTTATTAACATAGTTACCTATATTAGGTGCCGATTGATTCTGTGATCCTTCTAGCTTTGCTTGGTTGTTATTTCAAGACTTCTAAGCATTCTCAAGTGAGTACATAGTTCCCCTCTTTTACCGTTTTCAACTGTTTTGGGGTGATTCATATGTGCTAAACGATTTCGAGTTTTCTAAACAAATACTATGGTTTATATTAAACTATTTGAACAAATAAAAGGAACAAAAATTTACAAGTGTACAAAAATAATCTCGAAAATGAATAAAATGAATTAAAAGCAAGAATTATTAACAAATAAATAAACGAATAAATAATCAAGAAAATATTCACAAATATTAACAAGTATATACACCGATAAAACAATGACTCGGGTCGTTCCTAAAGCTCGCCATATCCCCGGCAACGGCGCCAAAAACTTGACGTGTGCGCGACTACACATATTTTTATAATGAAATTACACACGATTTGGTTTTAAATTTATAAAAGTGATTTATACTTCTACATCAAAACACACAAGAAAGAGGCAAGTGTACCTCGTCACATATGTAGTAAAGTATCGGTAAGAACCAAGTATCGATCCAAGGAAATGGGCGGAGGAATAATACTAGACCTTTGTCATTAAATTAACGGAAGAAAGATAAGTTTTGTGATTTTTTTAAAAACTAAAGTAAGCATAAACAAAAACTTATAGAACATAATAGATTTCAAATATGAAAATAGATAAATAGCCTTGCTTTATACACAACCACAACATGCAAACTAGGTCGGTTATGGCACTAGAAACATTTGGTCAATTCTTCATTTTCAAGACAATTAGTATCCCTTTCGGGAATCCTAACATGACAATCATTCGGAAAGCTAAAACGATAAACACACTTCAACCACCTAAAATTGTTTCTTTAACGTGCAATTGATAAATGTCTATGAAAATCTCTTAAAAATAAGTTAGTCATCCGTTAGGCATTTTCTAACCTCACTTAAACAAGGAAAGTGACATTGATAAACACAATGCAACCACCGAGACAAGCTTAAACTAGATTAAATCACAACCGAGTTCATTTTACAAATCTTGCACATAAATTCACCAAGATAGCAATTTTGGCCTAAACTACTAACTAAGCTAACAAATCATGGCAAGAATTCATAACAACACCATTTAACCCGTTAAGGTCCTTAAGAGACGGAAAGCTTTCTTGATTAACAATAATTACATTTTATTAAACCATTAACCATTTCTAGTATCATGATGCACACATTTTAACCAAGCTAAACTAGTTAACCAAGTTTAAAGTCTACTAATACATGATTAATTAAGCTTCATCTTTCAATTATCTCAACTAACCATACATTAATCATCCAACACAATTACTTATAATCAAGAAATCAACAACTATAACAAGGTTGCAAACTAATCATCAAAGATTAACATAGAAAATACTTCCAAGTGTCATTACAAACAAAGTTAACATACTAATGGTTACAATTAAGCAAGGGATTGTTGTGTTTTTGCCCAAAGGCTACAATAATACATAAACATTAATCTAAATGCTTGAAAGATTAACAAAATTATGGAAAGATTAGAAAACCAAACCATAAACAAGCACTAGATTAAGAATTCGGATAGTAATCGAGCTAAACGAGACAATGTGGCTTGAATCCGGGTGAAAGCTAACGCCTCCGGAGCCTGAAAATCGCCTGAATTGCTCTCCAAAATTCCAGAGTTCCGAGCAGAATGTTTCTGCATGTTTTTTATATTATTTCGGTCTCACACGGTCGTGCACTTTATTGGCACGACCGTCCACTTTATGCATTATTGGAGTTACTGTGCACCATACCGCATGACATCATCTTATCTTTACCGTCTTCGATCTCGCACGACCGTTCATCTGGTGGCACGGACGTGCGTTTCCGGGTTCTTGTTGCACGGACTCTCGAACGGGTTGTGCATTACCGGGGTTGGGCTGGTCATCGGATCCGCACGGGGTGCAACCATCCGCACGCCCGTTCGTCTCCGGGATTGTCTTGCACGCCGGATCGCACCGTCGTTCATTGCCGGGATGGGCTACATTGTCGGATATGCACGGTCGTTCCACTCATGGCACGACCGTGCAAATCGCCCAGGTCAGAATCTTCACAGAATGTTCGCAGCTTTGTCGTTTTGTCCAAAAAGTCCTCGTTTTCACTATCATCTTGTCTGGCATGCTGTTTTAGGCCTGTAAACAAAATTATACTTGATTATGTATCCGAATGACAGTTTTACGGCCGAAAACGCATAAAACGGGGGACTAAAATATGTATAACTTAGTGAATATCAAATCTCCCCACACTTGAACCTTGCTTGTCCTCAAGCAAGCTAAACTAAAATGCAATAAAAGATAGACTCTAAAAAGAACGAGAATTTACAACTATTTATTGAAACAACAACAAACGGTTAGCCGGTTTTTCGAATGGCAACATCAAATGAATCAAACCAAACAAGCATATGCAAATATATGGCGATAACCAAAAATCCGTGACTTCACTTTCAATTGACTTAACATGCTAATCTTCACACAACTCACAATGTTCACACTCACTTGGTTTTATTTATGAAACATACATAAAATGTGTATGTGCAAACACTCAATGCCTCGTCAATGAAACGTGTAATATCATAAGCTTGTCATAAGATCTCGTCTCCACCAACTAACATGCGAAAAAGTGCAAATCAAGAGGACTTTACGGGGTGTAACGTTAGGCTTTGGCGAAGGGTATGGAAATGGATATTTAAAGTGGCAAAATGGTTAAAACTCGGTAATATGTTTAATCAAGCGCAATACAATAAAACTATACATACATACGCCTTAAAAAGGCGACTTTTGCGACATCGAGCGCATCAACGAAATTTCAACATTTAAGCATTCAAAATTGCTCGATTTTTGTCGAATTCACCCTATTTTAGGGTGTGTTTTTTTTTACTATGATTTGTACAATAAACAGTAAACTATAACAAGCGCTAGTTAAACGATTATTTTGACCGAGTTTCAACACTAAAAGGTTTAAAACATAAAAAGGCTAAATTTGTCTAAGTGGGCGATCATGTTGGGTAAACAAAGGTAAACGGGAAGGCTCGACATGGTTAATCCTAAAGGGTAACGTAGGGTTTACGGGAAACACAACACAAAGAACAAGGATAACAACAAAGTGGTAATCTAAGTGCCTCTATCACTTCTACACAATTCCGCACGTTCATGGTCTTAACAAGCATGATAGTGACAAGTTCTAAATTACACATGACATCCGGCTCACTCCTACTCCGAAATGAACAATCACGTAACAATTTTACGGCTCAAATATGCTCACATAAATGGAAGGAATGGGTAAAAGTGTGAAAATCATCATGCAAGTCTTTCTTTGTTTGTCACGCTTTCTAGTTATATTTTTCAAAACTGGCTTGTCGAGTTTTTATCATGTCCGAAGCTTTCTAAAACACAACCATCGGGTTTATTTACTAAAAATAATATATACAAAATACATATATTTTTGAATGATTTTTCTGATTTTTTTTTAACAGGACAAACAAAGTCAACCAATTAAACCCCTCCCCACACTTGAACTTCGCATTGTCCCCAATGCAAAACCCGAAATATAGAGACAAAGGAGAATAATACTCCCCTGATGATGATTTTGCTGAAACGAGACTTCCAAAGCTGTATCTGTGATGTGCTCCGGTCCAAGACTTGATAGCCAAAATCTGCAAGTATGTCACAAGGTACAGCAAAACAGAACAGAAACAAATAAACCAGAAAAACCATAATTTACATAAATAGAAGTACAAAAATCCAAACATGATAAGACAAATAAAGTAAAGTGTCAGAAATATAAAGAGTACATAACTGGGGGTGTTTGAAATAACAACCAAAATAAACACCCGATAAACAAAATACTGAAATAATAAAACCACCAACGATCATCTCCACCGTCTCCTAGTCATCGTCACCAGCATCATCTCTCGTGTAGGAAGGGCCTGCATCTACAAAACCAGGTGGGTTCCCGTATGGGAACTGTGGGGGCTCCCCGAAGTAGTTCGGGAAGGCATTATGAAGACCCCCGAAAAGATATGAGAACCCAGCTTGCACCCCCTGGCTCAGAGAGTCCTGGTTCGCCCTGATCTGGTCCTGACTAGCCCTTATCTGCTCTATACTCAGGCGTTGCTGCTCCTGGTTAACCTGCATTTGTTGGAACTGCTGGTAAAACTCAGGGTAAGATGGGATGCCCTCAGGCCAATCCTGGTGCTGGTGGAATCCCTGATGCTGTGGTGAATGTGGTGGCGTGTGTGGCTCATGCTGCTCATCCATTTCTTCGTCCTCATCCTCCTCCTCAGCCGGAGGGAACGGGTCCCAGACCACGTTGTTTAAACCCTTCAATCGATCCCCGCGATCCGTTTCAGCAATCAACCCCGTCGCCTTCAATGACCGAATATCAACATATACACCATTAGTCACCAAAGTGAGACCCTCAAGTACCTCATCAGTCATCAACCCCAAGTTGTAAGCAATTTCGGTCACATACTGACCGCCGTGAATCTGACTGTTGGGCTTTCTCCCCGAGCTTTTCACAAAATATTCCGCCATCCTCGCAGCTAGGTTGATGTGTACCCCCTCAACCAGCGCATAAAGAAATATCAGATCTGGTGTTGGACAGTTCCCCAAACTGTCCATACGCCCGCAGATGGTATGGCTGAATATATGATGCATTACTCGATGCAAAGGGTCTCTCAATCTTGAAGCTTTCGACATTCTAGGATCGTATGGGCCACCAACTGCATTTTGAGCCCAAAACGCGGCCCGCGCATCGTCACTCGGGAAGGTGAACTCATCAGTGAAGAACTCTGAACCCATGTCTTCATTTGTGTATATCCCAAGTCTCCGACCCAATCTACCCACCGACCAATGGTGCCAACGTCCCCCCAATCTGAAAGTGATCCTCTCTCTGTAGCAAAAGTTTGGATTTTGATATGCTTTCGGCTTTTCGTATGAATAGGTGGAGAAGAATTCTATCGTTAGCTCACGATAGATGGGTCGGTCGATGGAGATTAGACGTGAAAGCGGAATAGTAAGCATATTTCCTAGCCTTTCACGCTGATTTAGATCTCTCATAACATCCCAATCTAGCCTCCGGGGGATGCCAAACTGCCCCCGCCTATTCCATAACTCGTTACATTTTGGGATACAAAGAGCCTCTCTCTCGTTGTTTTCATTGAATTGCAAGAAGGGATGATCCATCGTGCGAAGAGATGTGTGAAACCGTGCGAAGAAATCGTGCGATTTGAAGCAAAATCGCTCTGGAACGGCTGGTGCGGATAGGGTTTTCGCGAATTATGAATGGGGGCTGCAGATGAGGGTATTTATACTGCCAAATGACAGAAATGCCCCTAGCCTCACGCATGGTCGTTCGACCGGACGCACGGTCGTGCGTCACCGCTGAAATCTGACCTTGGCACACTGATCTCGGAACTGCACCAGGGGTGCGACTCATGGTGTCGGCCAGCTCGGAACCGCACGGACGTGCGACCCATGGCACGGGCGTGCCACAGCTGCAGATCAGTTTTTTTCTACAGAAAGCCTTTTCAGCACCTGTTTTGGCCGTTTTTCGCCATTTTTTTTACACGCAAACTGTTGTAACCATATCCCAACAGAGAACCTTCGCTCGGCACGTATAAAAATTGTACAAACTAACGTAAACTACAAAACACACCTAAATTACGCTAAAACTACAAAAACCCAAAAAAGGACAATTTTACCCTTATAGCGCCAAAGACGCTCCTGCTACATTTTTAATCACCGAGTCAGTAGCGTAGACTCATGCTAAATTTTTGTCGGCGAGTCGATAGCAAGACTCATGCTAAATTTTTGTCGGCGAGTCGATAGCAAGACTCATGTCCCCACACTTCTTACATGTGCGGGTCATTACCATGCCCCTTTGGATTCTGCTCTGTATTGCCCGGAAGACCACCTGGGGGTCTTTTAGACATCATCTGAGCCAGCTGACCAACCTGGTTCTCGATATTCTGAATCGAGGCTTTGTGACTCCTCATTTCTCCCTCGTGGGAAAGAAAACGATCCTCGCTCTGCTGATATCGTGTTTCTGCCAACTGATTCGCACTCGAGGAGTTAGTAAGAAGCTGAGCCATCATATCCTCCAGCTTGGAACTAGACTGAGGGGCCTGCTGCTGGGAGCTACTCCCAGTGCCCTGATTCTGATACGAATATGGACGCTGCTGGTAAGGTTGGTTGTATGGCTGAAATTGTTGACCCTGACCCTGCTGTGGCGCTGGAGCGCGCTGAGTGAATCCCAACGGGTTTTGATTACCCGAATTCGCTCGCCACCCAAAATTTGGGTGATTTCTCCATCCGGGATTATAGGTATTGCTGTACGGGTTGTTCTGCGGCCTTACCTGATTACTCACAAAATCCACTTCTCCGTGGCCCTCATACACGACTCCCTGAAAGCATGCACCAGGCTCGTGTGACACTCCACACTGGTCACATCCCGAGCCAGCCTGCGCAACCATCTGGGACCGGTCGAATTTCGATGCAAGAGCCGAGATTTGTGCAGTAATGGCCGTATAGTCGTCTACAGCATGAACTCCTGCGCGGGGTGCTGATGATGATGATGTAGTCCGGCCTCTATCTCCTTCGCGACGCGAGCTAGACTTCAACGCAGCTTTTTCAATGATATCATAAGCCTCATTCGGCGTCTTCGTTCCTAGATCGCCTCCTTCATTCATGTCTAATCACTCCTGCGTATTGTAGCTAAGCCCTTGATAGAACGTCAAGACCAGCTGTCTCTTGGAGAAGCCATGATGTGGAACATCAAGTAACAGATCCTTAAATCTCTCCCAAGCCGCGTGCAACGACTCTCCCTCATCTTGGCGAAAGGTCACAACCCGGTTTCTTAACTTGGTTGTCTTCTCAGGCGGAAAGTATTTTTGCATAAACAGCTCCGCCAGCTCATTCCAGGTCCTGATGGACCCAGCTGGAAGTGACATAAGCCAAGCTCTGGCTTTGTCACACAATGAGAATGGAAACAACCTCAACCTAACAGCATCCTCCGAAACATCTCTAATCTTGAACGTGGAACAAACTTCGAGAAAAGCCGCTATATGTCGTCCGGGATCCTCATGCTCACGCCCGTCAAACTGCACCGAATTCTGCACCATATTAATAATACTAGATTTAATTTCAAAAACAGTTGCATCTATAGTAGGTCGTAGGATACTCGGCTCCAGGCCTGCTCTTCCGGGCTGATTTGATTCATTCAAAGGTCGCTCGTCGTCTGCCATGATTGCGTTTCCTGCTGCCCCTGAGCCCTCGGCTTCAGCGGGTACCACCTGCTCCTGCTCACCAGCTGCGAGTAGCAGCCCAACCGCACGAGATCTCGCACGAAGACCGTCTCCTCAGATCACGCACGGGTTCGTCTGACGGCTCAACATGATCGGGAGCGGGTGTTGAGAACATTAACCTGCAAACGAAAAATTGACACAATGAATATTTTATTAATATAATAATGTTGTTGTTGTTTTTTTTTTTTTGAAAAGAAACAGAATATTATTTTAAATGGGCTGAAAATTTTATAAAAATCCAAAAATGGGCCCGAAATTTTTATAAAAATTTCAACAATAAAAATAATCAAATCGGCTAATGTAAAAATGATTTTTCAAAGCCGAAAACTCAAAGAATAAATGAATAAATAAATCCGGATTCGAACAAATAAAAGGAACAAAAATTTACAAGTGTACAAAAATAATCTCGAAAATGAATAAAATGAATTAAAAGCAAGAATTATTAACAAATAAATAAACGAATAAATAATCAAGAAAATATTCACAAATATTAACAAGTATATACACCGATAAAACAATGACTCGGGTCGTTCCTAAAGCTCGCCATATCCCCGGCAACGGCACCAAAAACTTGACGTGTGCGCGACTACACATATTTTTATAATGAAATTACACACGATTTGGTTTTAAATTTATAAAAGTGATTTATACTTCTACATCAAAACACACACGAAAGAGGCAAGTGTACCTCGTCACATATGTAGTAAAGTATCGGTAAGAACCAAGTATCGATCCAAGGAAATGGGCGGAGGAATAATACTAGACCTTTGTCATTAAATTAACGAAAGAAAGATAAGTTTTGTGATTTTTTTAAAAAACTAAAGTAAGCATAAACAAAAACTTATAGAACATAATAGATTTCAAATATGAAAATAGATAAATAGCCTTGCTTTATACACAACCACAGCATGCAAACTAGGTCGGTTATGGCACTAGAAACATTTGGTCAATTCTTCATTTTCAAGACAATTAGTATCCCTTTCGGGAAACCTAACATGACAATCATTCGGAAAGCTAAAACGATAAACACACTTCAACCACCTAAAATTGTTCTTTAACGTGCAATTGATAAATGTCTATGAAAATCTCTTAAAAATAAGTTAGTCATCCGTTAGGCATTTTCTAACCTCACTTAAACAAAGAAAGTGACATCGGTAAACACAATGCAACCACCGAGACAAGCATAAACTAGATTAAATCACAACCGAGTTCATTTTACAAATCTTGCACATAAATTCACCAAGATAGCAATTTTGGCCAAAACTACTAACTAAGCTAACAAATCATGGCAAGAATTCATAACAACACCATTTAACCCGTTAAGGTCCTTACGTGACAGAAAACTTTCTTGATTAACAATAATTACATTTTATTAAATCATTAACCATTTCTAGTATCATGATGCACACATTTTAACCAAGCTAAACTAGTTAACCAAGTTTAAAGTCTACTAATACATGATTAATTAAGCTTCATCTTTCAATTATCTCAACTAACCATACATTAATCATCCAACACAATTACTTATAATCAAGAAATCAACAACAATAACAAGGTTGCAAACTAATCATCAAAGATTAACATAGAAAATACTTCCAAGTGTCATTACAAACAAAGTTAACATACTAATGGTTACAATTAAGCAACGGATTGTTGTGTTTTTGCCCAAAGGCTACAATAATACATAAACATTAATCTAAATGCTTGAAAGATTAACAAAATTATGGAAAGATTAGAAAACCAAACCATAAACAAGCACTAGATTAAGAATCCGGATAGTAATCGAGCTAAACGAGACAATGTGGCTTGAATCCGGGTGAAAGCTAACGCCTCCGGAGCCTGAAAATCGCCTGAATTGCTCTCCAAAATTCCAGAGTTCCGAGCAGAATGTTTCTGCATGTTTTTTATATTATTTAGGTCTCGCACGGTCGTGCACTTTATTGGCACGACCGTTCACTTTATGCATTATTGGAGTTACTGTGCACCATACCGCATGACATCATCTTATCTTGACCGTCTTCGATCTCGCACGACCGTTCATCTGGTGGCACGGACGTGCGTTTCCGGGTTCTTGTTGCACGGACTCTCGAACGGGTTGTGCATTACCGGGGTTGGGCTGGTCATCGGATCCGCACGGGGTGCAACCATCCGCACGCCCGTTCGTCTCCGGGATTGTCTTGCACGCCGGATCGCACCGTCGTTCATTGCCGGGCTGGGCTACATTGTCGGATATGCACGGTCGTTCCACTCATGGCACGACCGTGCAAATCGCCCAGGTCAGAATCTTCACAGAATGTTCGCAGCTTTGTCGTTTTGTCCGGAAAGTCCTCGTTTTCACTATCATCTTGTCTGGCATGCTGTTTTAGGCCTGTAAACAAAATTATACTGTATTAAGTATCCGAATGACGGTTTTACGGCCGAAAACGCATAAAATGGGGATAAAATGGGGGTCTAAAATATGTATAACTTAGTGAATATCAGCTTTCAAAAAACAAACTTTGCTCGTATGTTGCCTTAACATACGTAGCACGCCATTTCCAAGAACACGCTGCTTCACACGCCGACTTAGCATGCTTAGCACAATGATTTCGAGGATCCGTTCGCTTCATATGTTGTCTAAGCATATCTAGCACCTTGATCTCATAAACACTATACTTCGTATGTGGTCTTAGCATACTTAGTATCAAGTTCCTAAACTCTTCTCGCTATACGAATTCCAAATCCTTAGAGGTTCTTCTTCATAATTAGATCCTCGTGGATATTCAAAGCGCAGAATCAAAGTCCTTAATTGGATTCCTTGTGTACCTTAATTCGAATGTTACGTTTCCTTGTAAGTGAAATCGAATTCTTATAAGATCATCCTATCTTTACAGATAGATTCTTGAGGACGTTGAAGTCCATCGACTGGGTTCCTGGTGTACCTTGAATACCCATGTACAAATCGACAACAAGTTAATAACAACTAATAACAAACTAATAACAAATTAATAACCAAGTGAACAATTATGTGTTTATGTGTTTATGTGTTGACCTAATCAAGGTTATCTCGAGCTTGTTCAACAAATTATATCCCCTTCACATTATAAAACAAACTGTGCGAACTGTGCAAGGAATTACGTAATTATGGATGCATACATAATTATGGAATTTAGTGCACAGAAATCACAGCAAATTTTGTCATGTATCTAAAGTTAACTCTATTCATTTCCATTTCTGACGATGAACCCGTTGAGGAAAACGAATCATCCATTCATTTTCACTTCTGAAGAATATCCATCGAGGGAAATGAATATCCTTTTGATTATTCCTTCATTTCCATTTCTGACGAAGAACCCGTTGAGAAAAATGAATCATCCATTCATTTTCGCTTCTGAAGAATATCCATCGAGGGAAATGAATATCCTTTCGATTATTCCTTCATTTCCATTTCTGATGAGGAACCCATTGAGGAAAATGAATCATCCATTCATTTTCGCTTCTGAAGAATATCCATCGAGGGAAATGAATCCTTTCGATTATTCCTTCATTTCCATTTCTGACGAAGAACCCGTTGAGGAAAATGAATCATCCATTCATTTTCGCTTCTGAAGAATATCCATCGAGGGAAAATGAATATCCTTTCGATTATTCCTTCATTTCCATTTCTGACGAAGAACCCGTTGAGGAAAATGAATCATCCATTCATTTTCGCTTCTGAAGAATATCCATCGAGGGAAATGAATATCCTTTCGATTATTCCTTTATTTCCACTTCTGACGAAGAACCCATTGAGGAAAATGAATCATCTATTCATTTTCTCTTCTGAAGAAAATATCCATCGGGGGGAAATGAATATCCTATTCTATAATCCTTCATTCCCACTTCTGACGAAGTACCTGTTGAGGAAAATGAATCATTCATTCATTTTCGCTTCTGAAGAAATATCCATTGGGAATGAATAACCTATTCATCTTGCATTTCCACATCTAACGAATAATCCATTGGAGAAAAAGAATCATCCATGCATTTTTCGCTTTAAAGTATATCCTCTATGGGGGGGATAGTGCACGGTCCTCCCAACCACCGGAGTGATCCCACTCCGGGAGCCGCTACCCGACCAAGCTAGCTCCGCGGTGAATTCCCCATGCCGAATTTTTACCCTGGGCGACATATTCCACTCCCAAGACTCGAACCCGGTACATCTTGGAAGAGGTGGGTGTCGGTGGCCAACTGGGCTACCCCAGTTGGTTAAAGTATATCCTCTGGGAAATGACAAGATTATGCCTTGCATATCTTTGTTGGGTTACTCTACACAAAATAGATGACACCCTAGATTCCATGCAAGACAATTATTTAACACAACGTCACAGACAGACTCCTACGAATAAATTTCAGGACGAAATTTCCTAAAGTAGGGGAGACTGTGACATCTGTGCCTCTACGACCATCAAACAAATACCAAATCAATGAAATATTGTGTTTCATACTTGGGATTTGTATAAATATGTGTATCATTTGCACATATCAATTCTTATTCGATTTCGAGCTTTAAATCGCCTTCTGGAAGGTTATACGCGAACTGATGCGTAAACGTAATCAGTTTAATGCAACCAACACTCCGGAACAGTGACATAGGCTTAACATACCTTAAATAACCTTTACATAACTTAGAAATAAGTTTTGGAGGGCTTGGTGTGTCGAAATCAAGTTTATTCGATCGCAGGGACTATTTATGTCAAACTGCGAAAGTATGCCGATTTATATGGTAACGAACATTGCGGAACTTGATCATAAGTTAAATATTCCCTAAATATCCTTTACATAGCTTAGAAATAGGCTTTGAGGTGTTTGGTGCGCAAAAATAAACTTTTTGATCAATAGGGACTAAAACCGTCAAAAAGTGCATAAGTTTGCATTTTCGCGCATATCTTACGTTCTGAATATATCCGGACATCCAAAAATTTTGGTAATTATTAAAATATTTTATTTTAGTGATTGGAATGCAAAAATACCATTCGTCGCGTAATTTGGATCGTTTTCGCGTTCGTTCGAGTTTCCGTCGTAATTACCCGAACAACGCAACTGTACGACCAAACGAACCGACATACGAGATGTTTTTGAGCATATTTTAAGTTCCCTATACTTTAAATTCATTATAGAGCCTTGAAATGGGGTTAACGGGGCTGAAACGTGCCAAAATGTATCAAAACCCAAGTTTCAGGCATTCAGGGACCATTTTTGCCAATCTGCCAAACACGCCCTCGCGGGCCGCGTAAGATGAAGGGTATTTCTACGTGGGGCGCGACAGAGTAGCAGGTCAGATTCAATAAATTTGTTCCAGCAGCTGGTTTCAGGCTTTTTGGACATGGTTTCTTCATTCTATGGATGGTTTTTGAGCGTCCCATTGTATTAAAAACCATGGGCTACATATGGAGGGTCAATATCAAGGCACGAATTATGAGAAATGATCCTAACGGTTCCCTGAAATCTATATATACCCACCATGTTTCATTTGCAATCCGCCCAATTGATCTGAATTCATACTCTAAGTTGAAGCCTTAGCTTCATACCTGAGTATTTTAGATAAATTCCTTCCTTGCTTGGACCTTTTGTAAGTTTCTTTCATGCTTTTATGCGTGAAAGTCAAACGGTGTTTGACTTTCTGCTTTGACCAGTCTTTGGTCAATACGAAGTTCGTTTGAACTTCGCAACGTGAGAGTAATCACGATGGTCATAGTCCTTTGTGACTATACCTACTGATTACCACGTTATTTAGGCTTAGTGACGAGTCATAGTTTCGGTCAAAATACGCGTTTATGCGTATTTTGCAAACAAACTATTCTTGGGTATCAAAACCCTTTGTTTTGATATCAAACTTGTTTTCTAACTTAGTTAAACATGTTTCAACATGTTTAACTCGTCACTTTTAGTTTAGTGCTTATATAGGGTCGTAAGATAAGCGGTCTAAACAACCGCTTAGACTTTCGAACCCGACCCGTTTGGTCGATCTCTAGGATCCGACCAAACATATTTTGTGACCATATTTGTATAGGGAATAACCTTCCGAGGTTATAGCTTATGGTCACTTCGTTTAGTTAGTTGTATGATAGGTAGTTTATATACCTTAGGAAAATGACCAAAATGCCCTTTTGCGCATAAATTCATTCTAAGCATATGTAACTTAAATTTTGACATCTAAATTGATTAGGCAACATTATTAGATTTGTTAAGGCATATAATACTTGTCATAGGACTAGTTAGGCGGTCCAAACGCATTTTACGCGAACGACGCGTTAAAGTAGCGTAAGCTACCTAAACGAGTCGTAATGGGTCGTAAGCACTTAGGATAGGTTCCGTTTTAGAATGTAGGCTTTGTTAAACCATATTATATGAGTTCCAACACTCATTTGGCTTACAAGACCTCATTTTATCCGATCTTCCGATTTAGGTCCAGTTTATTAACATAGTTACCTATATTAGGTGCCGATGATTCTGTGATCCTTCTAGCTTTGCTTGGTTGTTATTTCAAGACCTCTAAGCATTCTCAAGTGAGTACATAGTTCCCCTCTTTTACAGTTTTCAACTGTTTTGGGGTGATTCATATGTGCTAAACGATTTCGAGTTTTCTAAACAAATACTATGGTTTATATTAAACTATTTGAACTATTTGAACTGTTTGAACCATTTGGAACTAATTGATCTATGTGGACTATTTGAATTGTTTGAACCATTTGGAACTACTTGATTTATGTGAACTATTTGAACTGTTTGAACCATTTATGTGAACTATTTGAACCGTTTGAACCATTGGGTTAGGGAAGTGATTAGGTAACGGGGCGGGTGTAATGTGATAAAAGCATGGTGGATACGCCGCTTGTACTTCCTATATATAAGTGCTTTTAACACATTATATATCGTTGCGTTATCTAGATCACTTGGGCAAATATTGTCAAAACGAAGTTACATTACAAGGTTTTTCTAACAATATAAACCATTCGAGTTTTATTACAAAAACGATTTACGATCTGGGTTTACATAAATAAATGTTTTGAGTTAAGATTCATGGCATCGAGGTTTTATAAACTATAACTAATCTGTTTTGACTTGGTTATTTCAATTTACACTACAAACATTTTACAAAACTAGGTTTTCTAATATCAAGTAACGAAGTTGTTCGAGTTATTTCAAAATGTAAACGAGCCATGAATCTGACACTCGCACAAAACCTATGTACTCTCCGGCATTTTTATGCTGACGTATTTTCACATATGTTTCAGGTACCATAGTTGATGATGATTGATGATGATTTTGGTGCATGCTCACATAGGAATGGACGAGGCCTTAGTGACTTAATAACAATGAAAGTCAATTTGTTCATGTTTTGTTTCTAATTTCAATACAATGTAATAAACTTAATTCAATAAAATGAAACTTAAATCCATGTGTTGTGAAACAATGATTCTGTTACGACACTCCCCGACGTTTCCGCCGCGGTTTGTTGTTTTAACGCGGTCGGGGTGTGACAGTATAAAAGTGCTTTTATGTTGTGTGATTGATGTGATTTTATATAAGTAACGTATGACAATCCGGACGGATGGTCGTCCGATCGGATGACAATCCGGACGGATGGTCCTCCGGTCGGATGGCCATTTGGTCGGGTTGTCATTCGTTTGGGATGGATGTGTTTGTATATGATGTGACTTTGAAGTTTTCGTTGTAGCATTTTATAAAACAAGAAGTAATCCTACCATTCAGGTTGTCCGGTTGGACGGTCATCCGGACGGATGGCCATCCGCTCGGATGGCGATCCGAGTGGAGGGTGTATATTAGAATTTGAAATTGCTTAAGCATTGAATATCACGGGTCATACGATCGGATTGTCGTTCGATCGGATGGCTATCCGATCGGAAGGTGATCCGTTCAGTTAACATGCTAGTTTGAGAACTTGTAAAAATTCGTTAAGTTTGGAAAGTTTTGCGATTGCACCGAGACGGTATGACAACGTGTTAAACAATGGAACCCCATCAAGTCCAAGTCATCCGATCAGATGGGAATCACCCCGTCCGATCAGTTAACTGTTCTTGACGATCATTCATGTTCAACCTGTGAATCGGTTGTCTCTTTGATAGAAATCCGTTCTTGGACCGACACTTCTCCAGAGAATGAGTAGAAGGCCTGCACAAGCTCAATTCTATCGGTTTTATGTGAAAAGCTGAGAAAATTGAAGAAAACTTTGAAACACTTCGATAACGTTTAGATTTAGGAGAAATTAGTGTTAAAACATTGCAGAAATCCTTTAGATCTTAGTTGTTCTTGGTGGAATGAGGTCATACTTTGGTGTTCTTGAGAACCCATCATGACATCACCCTAAAACACCCCAAACCCACTGACTTCATGGTGAAAAGTTGAGATTTGATGGTGGAAATGATGAAGAAATGTGTGTAGATCATAGAAGTACAAGATTTGAGAGGGAAACTTACAAGAATCGTGAGAAATCGAGAGAAAATAGCCCAAGTGCGTGCTGGTCGGAGGAGGAGTTGTAACATCACATGAACAGTGATGTGACAGGTGCCATTTATAGGCAAGGGAGGAGAGGAGGTGGTGTGCAGCGATGGATCGGAGGGCGGTTCAATCGAATGGCCATCCGATCGGATGGTCATCCGGACGGATGACCATTCGATCGAATGGTCATTCGATCGGATGGGTTGGTGAGTTGGTTTTCGACGTTTCGTTTCGCGCGTTGAGCGTTGCGCTGTGTTGCGAGTAAGCGATGCGATAGTATTACCCATTAATCACACAATTAACCTAACTAATAAATATCATAAATATAATCCTTAAATCTCGAGTTTGCGATGAGATTGTGTTGTGATAGAGTTGCGATTGCGGTTGCGATTAATCACCTCAGCATAAGCATAACATGCATAAGTAACACATAATAGCACACACACTTAAAACAATATCCATAACCTGTAAATTCGTGTTGCGATGCGATAGTGGTGCAATTAGCGATAAGTCGGTTAATGATTAGACTGCGATTTATTGCATATACTCCACATAATACAACTAAAGTAAATTAAAATAAGGTATCCATTAACGAGTCGGGAAGTACAATCAATAATTACGCAAGGAGTGACAATCGCAATTAGCAATCTTTTCTCCCTTTGACTTTGACTTGTACTTTGACTTCAAAAAGTCGGGTTGTTACAGCCTCCCCTACTTTAGGAAATTTCGTCCCGAAATTTAAGGCGTGGGCGTAACAAACAGTTGTGGATACTTAGCCTTCATGTCACTTTCGAGTTCCCAGGTGAACACGGCGCCGCGTTTGCCTTCCCAGCGAACCTTCACAATGGGAATGCGCCGCGTTTGCCTTCCCAGGGAACCTTCAAAAAGTCGGGTTGTTACACCAGCCTCCTCGGCTCACTCCGTTCCAGCCTCCTCGGCCCAACCCGTTTCAGCTCCCTCGGCCCAACATGTTCCATATGATGCTACCACCCAATCTGATTCAGAACCTTCTTCGGCCCACTTTTCTTCTTCACAACCCACATCTCCTTCCCTCCACTCGCACCATTCATCTACTTCGGCCCAATCTTCCACATCTCCTTCAACGTCTCCCACTGCACCCGCTCCTTAATCCTCTACTAGTATTCTTGGCCTTCATCCCACCACTACTCCAAACCCTGAGGATGGATCATCTGCTGAGCCGATACCTACTCATCCTATGCGGACTCGATCAAAAAATGGCATTTACAAACCCAAATATTATGCTAATCTGTCTTTGTTTTTAGGTCCTTTACATTATGCTTTATTTGCAGCCCAGGATCCTCGTGGTTACAAATCTGCAGGAAAACATTCTAAGTGGGTAAAAGCTATGGAGGAAGAGATTCATGCTCTACAACAAAATAATACTTGGGTTCTAGTTCCTCGTCCACAGGATGCAAATATTGTTGGCTCGAAATGGATTTATCGTACAAAATACAGAGTAGATGGTTCTATTGATCGCTACAAGGCCCGTCTTGTTGCTCAAGGCTTCACTCAGGTTCCTGGTATTGATTTCTCGCATACTTTCAGTCCCGTTGTGAAGGCATCTACTGTTCGGGTGGTTCTTGCACTCGCCACCATCTACTGGTGGTCGCTTCGCTAGTTGGATGTCCGCAATGCCTTTCTTAACGGAAATCTAACTGAAACAGTTTACATGGAACAACCGCAGGGATTTATAAATTCTCAGTTTCTTCATCATGTGTGTCGTCTACAAAAGGCTCTTTATGGTCTCAAACAAGCACCTCGTGCCTGGTTTCAGCGACTGAGTACATTTTTGCTCAACAATGGGTTTCTCTGCAGCAAGGCCGATACTTCTTTATTCGTCTACAAAAAAGGAGCCTCTATTGTTTACCTTTTAGTTTACGTAGATGATATAATTGTCACCGGCAGTGATCCTCAGCTTATTCAGTCGTTCATTACTAGATTGCACAAAGAGTTTTTGGTTAAAGATCTGGGTGTATTGGGATATTTTCTGGGGCTTGAAGTTGCTTATTTTGAGAAAGGCGTTTATCTAAGTCAAGCAAAATATGCCCACGATATTTTAGCTCGTGCAGGTTTACTATATTCCAAGCCAGTTGACACCCCGCTTTCTACCACTGACACCTTTCACAGCAAAGGTGATCCATTTCATGATCCCACACTTTACCGGTCCTTAGTTGGTGCTTTACAATATCTCACCATAACTCGTCCGGATCTTTCTTATGCTGTCAATCAGGCGAGTCAACATCTTCAGTCTCCTACCGTCTCTCACTTTCAGTCGGTCAAGCACATCTTGCGGTATGTTAAAGGGACCATCCCTTTCGGCTTATGTTTTCCAAACCAACCACAACCCAATTAGTTGGCTACTCTGGTGCTGATTGGGCTAGATGCATTGAGACCAGAAGATCGACTTACGGTTACTCTATTTATTTGGGTGGTAATCTTGTCTCCTGGAGTGCAAAGAAACAACCAACTGTGTCTCGGTCAAGTTGTGAATCAGAATATCGTGCTATGCCCAACACTGCTGCAGAGATAATTTGGCTCACTCATCTTCTACGTGAGTTGCATGCTTTACCTGTGGATCGACCTACTCTTCTTTTTGATAACAAGAGTGCTATATTTCTCAGTCAAAATCCTGTCTCTCACAAGCGTGCCAAACATATTGATATTGACTATCACTTTGTTCGTGAGCTTGTCTCTTCTGGTCACATACACACCAAGTTTGTTCCATCCAATCTCTAGGTTGCAGACATTTTCACGAAGAGTCTTCCCAAGCCTCTCTTTGAAAAGTTTCGTGGATTGCTCCGTGTTGGTCCTCCACATGTTCGATTGACGGTGGGTAATAGCCTTCCGTAAATCACGATAGTGATTTATGTATATATGGATTGTAGTTATTGTATTATTCTATTTTATTTCCTTTCCTAGTTTAGGCTCTCTTGTACATCTATATATTGTACCCTTATGTTCAATAATAAATCGATTGACTACGTCCTAATAGAACTCAATGTAACCTATATAAACAACGTGATTGGATCAAAAATTCAAAACATAAAGTAAATCAAATTTATACCGTACAATCATAACGTATTACATGTGGCCCTAGTCATACATAGAAAATGTAACGTGTATAACGGAAAAGTTGATATGTATACTCAAAAGAGATTAATTAGAGCTTTTAAAAAAGGGAAAAAAGAAATCACAATTTGACTCCACTCCGATTGAAACAAAATTTACAGAACATTCATAAAATAATCACGAAAACATATTATATTTGACCTAACTCGTTCACCCAAAAAGTTTTTGTCGAAACATACACCAACTCGAATTTATACCGAAATGTACATAAAAATGAGCATGAAAAAAATGGTTTTTTTTTGTTAAATGAAAACGTATTATATTTAACCTAAATCGTTTCCAGGAAAAGTTTACGTTGTTATGCAAATCGAATTTATACTGACATGTACACAAAAATATGCACGTAAAAAGTAGTTTTTTTTAAGTAAAGGGGTATAGTGGTAAACTCGAAACAAATTATTAGTATATAACTTAACTTAATAGGTTAAATACGTTCTTAAAATCGTGACAAGTAGCACTAATGTCACATCACTGACAACGACCACCAACATTAGAAGAGCTCGTAAAAATAAAATAAAAAATGTAAAAAAAATAACATTGAACGAAAAACAAACGTAAAATCGTTTAACCACGAACGCCCATTGCGACGTGTTAATGCGAAGAAAATAGCCATAAACGTTAAACACTGAAAATAATAACTAACTCGATCTAGGACCCACGCGTTGCAACGAACTTGTTAAACGAAGAAATATAGAAGCGTTGTGACTGGTCTGTCAAACGGGAAAAAAACAGACGAAAAACGGTTGAATCTCACACGCACGTTGTCGGCATGTTGACTCGCAAAATTTAGAACGAAACGTAAAACGAAAAACTTGCGAAACATGAAAAATTGGGGGTCGAAAGTTGAAAATAAAAAGTGTTGGGGTTAAATTGTAAAAGTTGAAAAGCTTTGGGTTAAAAATAAAAAAAGTCAAAGGAGTTAAATGCAAAAGATAAAAACTTTGGGTTAAAAATGAAAAATACAAAAACTTTTTTGAAAAACTCCCAATACATAGGTTACAACAATGTAGAGCAACAAAATGTTGCTAATTTATATTTTGTAAATGTTATAAATATGAAAGGCATTGCATAGCAGTTTGTACACAAGGCCATACCACATGTAAATCACTTTCATGTGGTTGGTTTTTGTTAGTATATATAAGTAAGATTACTCGCGCTACGTATCAGGATTTTGGTCGATATCGGTATGATACGAATACTCGGTATAGCAACCGAAAAACATATACCTAAGAGGATATCAACACGTGTTTACATCGATCGAAAAACATTAAAAGCTTTTTAAATCAAACTGTATCTTTGTGCCGCATTAAATTGTCGGAGAAAATACATGGAAGTGTAGAAGAAAAAGCATGTCGCAAGGTTATGACCGGAATTAAAGAGAAAATTTAAAAACGAATGTTCACAATCTACTTTATAAACTTATGCCTAAACTAAAACTCAAAATTACTAACATAAAGAAGAGGTAATTGAAAAGGAACAAAAATAAAATTAAATAAGAGAAAAATAAGTCTTAAAATAAATCTAAGAGTTTATATATATATGTACGGGATCAGGAGAAAATGCCCTAGAGTGTGAGAACGGTGAGAACGGATCCTGACCTAACACGTGGCACGCGACATAGTGAAGGGCGAAGGGGCTTTTTTGTCCTTTTATATTCTTTTTTCAATTCGTCTCACAAACCGCTCCAATTTTTTGGCGTTTAACAAATACATGGTGTTTTTTATTGTTTTTTAGATCAGGAGCATAGTAAATATTTTGGCGTTTATGGCATCCCCAAATTTAATAAAATCATTTAGTAATTATAACGTATTTTCCTCCATGGTGTTTCCCAAATTCATTAGGCGTTTTTGTAAGTTTCAACAGTTCATATATGTTATCAAGGTAAATTTCTTGGCGTTCATGGCGTTTTTAACTTCATTAGAAATTTAAAAGAGTACAGCTAAGACCAAATCACACAAAAACTAATAGTTTTCTGTGGATGGTATTACATCAGAGATGTAACCATCGCTTTGTTCATCACTCTCCTCAGACTCATCATCATCATCTTGTTCATTGGCGTATAACGCCATAATCTCGCATCTTCTTTGTTGCATCCTATACTTGAATGTATTCACAACGTTAGGTCTAACATTGTTCGAAGGTGCTAAATCACAGAGTTGTTCAATAAGGTGCAGTCTATCTGTGTTCAGTTCTTCGTCCATTGTCAATGAATAATCCCTCCCGTGTTAAAGCTCACCCTCAGCGTTCTTGATTATTCATCCAGAATCCAACTGGTAACTTTTGGTAGATCATTATCTTCAACATCATCATCATCATCATCATCATCTTCTCTGGAAATTTTCTTTTTAATCTTCTTATTACCATTTGATTCCTATCACAATCGTATGCCACTGGGACCCCAAGGGCTAAAATATCCCTCTGAACGGATTCATCCATACTAAGTATGGCCTTGATTGATAGGGGTTCGGTAACCGAATATGGGTCGACAACAAAAACAATGGGTCAAGATTTTAGTTTGGATGCCACAATTATTTAAACCATGTCCCACTTTACTCTAATTCCATTTTTAGTTTATTTTCTTTCACGTTATTTTTATGTTTTATTTAGATTAGTGGAGTTAGTGGGTAGTTATTAGTTTTTAGGAAACTCAATTGTTGGTTTATAAAGAAGAACGAGAGGAACAAAATGGACAGTGAGTTCATGAGTTTGAAATTTGTGTGTTAATTTTTTTCAATGGATTTTGAGAATAATTAATTCTTCCATGCTAGTTCACGGGTGGCAACTTGAATGGTGTTCTTGGAGCCTAGATTAGAATCAAGTGGTGTATCTGTATCTTGATTCTCATTTAGTTTGCCCTAATCGTTTTCTTGTGTGGTGTTTCTGTATCACAAGATACCGTTATATCTATCCGTTTTATTTAGAGTTTTAATTTTATAGCCGTTACCGAACCGTTTGCTATCATTTGGTATCAGAGCCGAACGATTCATCGTCGACTCTATTTTTCGTTTATCTTTTTGCAACCCAAAAAAAAATTCCTTAAAAAAATATGTTCCTTACTTTCATTATCAAATCTGAGAGTTATGAGTTCATAGCCTCCAAAGAGTTCACTTCTGCACCGTACGATGAGGAGCCCCTGTACGATGAATACGAGGTCGAGCCAGACGAAGACGAGTGCATGCTTGTGAAGCAAGCTCTTTACGGAATTACCGATCAAGAGATTGGGTCACTTATTCATGGTGAACAAGAATTACCATCAGCAGAGAAGAGTACAGCCGTTGTAGAGCAGCCTAATGGACGCTACGTTCACCACAACTTACTCAACAAAATTTGGAAAATCTAACTATGATGAGCTACCAAAAGAGATGCATGAGATGAACATCAAGAAAGATGTTGTTGTTAATGGAACAGAAAAGAGTCAAATATTAATTGGTAAGTTCGTTGGGCCACCATTAGCATTTGTTATTAGACATTTGTTTAGTGGGTGCCTCACTTTTGCAATAACCAATAGTCAGCGCTATCCACCCGAGTTATATCTCTCTTCACCAAGGACATGGGTTGAAAAGGATCTGAGTAGTCATGCAACACCATACACGTCCAAGATGCTATGCGCCATCGGATACCCACCGAAAATACCTCCTGAACCACCCCCTGACGTTTACTTCTAAGTTTGAGGACAAACTTCATTCAAGCAAGAGAGGATGATAGGGGTTCGGTAGCCGAATATGGGTCGACAACAAAAACAATGGGTCAAGATTTTAGTTTGGATGCCACAATTATTTAAACCATGTCCCACTTTACTCTAATTCCATTTTTAGTTTATTTTCTTTCACGTTATTTTTATGTTTTATTTAGATTAGTGGAGTTAGTGGGTAGTTATTAGTTTTTAGGAAACTCAATTGTTGGTTTATAAAGAAGAACGAGATGAACAAAATGGACAGTGAGTTCATGAGTTTGAAATTTGTGTGTTAATTTTTCTCAATGGATTTTGAGAGTAATTAATTCTTCCATGCTAGTTCAAGGGTGGCAACTTGAATGGTGTTCTTGGAGCCTAGATTAGAATCAAGTGGTGTATCTGTATCTTGATTCTCATTTAGTTTGCCCTAATCGTTTTCTTGTGTGGTGTTTCTGTATCACAAGAGACCGTTCGATCTATCCGTTTTATTTAGAGTTTTAATTTTATAGCCGTTACCGAACCGTTTGCTATCATTGATTGTTTTGACTTTCACCCTTCTCCTGTCAGAGAACTTTATGACGAAACATCCCTCTGACCTCTCAAACCTCCATGCAATAACTTGCACCATTTTTTTAAATTGTATGATGTTTTAGACAAGGTGTGGCGTTTTTTAGTGAATGGGTGGAGTGTGAAGCTTTTTTGTTTAGCTGTTGTACTTATATAATGAACTATTTTTTTGGCGCCAGGTAGATATTTGTTTTTGACGGTAAAAAAAATCAGTAATTTTTTTATGTGTATTTTTTTTCTATCAATTGTTGTGCCATGTAGGATGCAGACCTATAATGTGACAGGCAAATAAATTCAATTTCCCATGTAGTGGCTTTTAATATAATAAATGTTTTAGCAATAATGTTTCCGTCTCTTCATTTTACTGTTTGAAGTTACTGTTTTGTTCAGTTTCATCTGTTAAGGCTGTAACACTTCCCAACTTTTCCAGGGTTTGGCGTTTTGTTTTTATCGCGTTTAGAGAAAGATGGCACGTTGTTTTATACATTGTTTCAATGGCGTTTAGTCAATTAGTGTTGTTTTTAATAATACATTGTTTGGCATTTTATGGTGTTTTACACAGTAACAACGTGCTTTGCTAGCATCCGTTCTCACAGTTTTCATACTATTAGGCGTTTTGGTGTTTGTAGTTTTTGGCGTTTTATAATCAATTTTTTTATTAGTAAAGAATTAGATAATAAACAACAGAGAATTAGATAACAACCAATAGAAAATGAAAAAAAAATTAAAAATGCTAATCTAATTTCTCATCCAAATCTTTACTGTCATCAGCCTCTTCTTCTTTAATTTATTTTGGCGTTTTGAACCTTTTGAGTACCTTAGCTAGATGCCAATTTCCCTACATAATGCCCGTCTTTAGAAGAAGCTTATTTAGTGGCATCCTTTATTTTGGTGTCATATATTTCTTGTTTGGTGACGTGTTGAAGATCAACGCCTGCTCGAATGCTATTATAATAATGGGGTCCAAAATAGCATTTTACACTAGTATTGATCCTTTCATACCATCAATATATCCATCAAGAACAAAGCTCACATAATGACATATCACTGTCATCAGTCTCTTTTTCTTGAATATTTGTCCATCTCATTCAGCAAAAGCTTATAGAGATACCCACCTCAGAGAAGAATCCATTCAGTGAAACTTCATGCAGAACAACACTGGATATAGAAGAAACGAGCTTTGACATATGTGGTTTTTTAACTATTTTTTTGGCTTTTTAAAGTGAGTGGTTTCTAGCAAACATGGCGTTTGTTTTTTGCGTGTGATCAATTGATTGTGCAGAGACGTCTCTTTATAGGGTGTTTTTGGCGCGTATTTAAGGCGAGATTTTAATATAATAAATGCTAGTAATAGTAATAAAGTAACCGTCTTTTCAGTTACTGTGTGTATTTACTGTTTTGTTCCAAGTTTGGCGTTTTTAATGGCGTTTTGTAGACCAAGATGACAAAATACACTAAAAGAGAAAATATTAAACAGGAAAAATAATTTTTTTTTATCATTTTTGGCGTTTTGTAAGCAATAACTTTTTGTAGTATTTTTTTGGCGTTTTGAAACTAAGGGGAGAAATATAGCATTTTATTATCTTAAAAAAATTACACAAAAGAAAAAAAAATTAAAACTCCTCGTAAGAAGGTACTTTATCTGAGAAGTATCCATCACTTCCTTCGTCTTCTTCTTTGGAGTCTTCTTCTAGTCTTTCATCTAATTCGTCACTTTCACTGGCTTCTTGTTGTTGAAGATTCTGAAGCCTCCATTTGAACATCTCCTGCATCAACGCCATTTTTAAGTCCATGTCTGTGTTCAAACATGTGGTGTTGTGCAAATCTTCCATGAACCCAACCCTCTGCTTTGTCATGATGTCTTCAAGCAGGTAGTCTCCCTGCTCTCCGCTGTCATATATAACGGTCACCATGTCTGTTTCCTCATCAAAACGCCATGATGTCATGACTGGGTCCGTTTTTCCATCTGCTTTGCTTGGTCCAAATTTTCTTGTTAATGTTCTCATAAGCTTATGTGTTTCATGACATTTGTTATCCAGGGCGATGCCAAGCGATAGGATACCCCTCTGTACCTCTTCTTCCATCTGCAAAATTGCTTTGATTGTCCTAACATAAACCCTCCTTCTATTGTTAAAATATATCACAAATCTTCTGATTCTCAGAGTGTATATCCAGGAAACGATGGTTGCCATTTTTGCATTTTGGTTAAACTTGTCGTTTTTGGTAAAAGATGTTTTTTAGAACGATGGATTGAAGTGATTATGGAAGCAATGTTTAACGTCGTGTATATAATGATGTTTTTTGCGCGTAATTTAGAAGGGAATTTCTTCTATTAAATGCAAATAATTGAATTTCAGTTACTATGTTTGTTTCATCTTCCTATAATCTTCAACACGTTTTATCACTATTTTTTGGCGTTTTGTATTTAATGGCGTTTTATTTGTTTTGAATGGCGTGTTATTTTTTTTGTTGGCGTTTTGAATTTGAGCGGTAAAAAGACCCTTTTACCCTTAATGAAGCGCGTCCACTTAATAGAATTGGTGTTATTTACGAAAACGTCACCGCGCCTATCTAGTCCATAGATTGTTTTGATCGGATGATCCATAACCGTTCTCACACTTTTCACCGTTTTCTCTAAATCCTAACCCTATATATATATATATATATATATATATATATATATACGTATATGTATATGTATATGTATATATACGTATATGTATATATATATATGTATATGTATATATATATAATATTAATTAATAACATTCTAATGAATAGTAACAATTTTGGACCCCCCGATAACACAAGTTGTCGTTATTTTTCAAAATTCAATCAATTTTCAATTCACAATCGCTATATATAAGATTTCGTTGAATGTGTAAATCGATCGGTTCGAGCTCGTTTTCACTAAAATAACCAAAACTATATAAATAACGGACTAAATTGCGCCGTAAAATCTTTACCATCTTCTCGTGTCGAAAGGCAAACTGAGTTGATCGAGTCAACTGAGTTGACTCGGGTAGACCGTGTTTGACCGAGTTGACTCGGTTTGACCGAGTCAACTGAAACCGAAGCTGTGATGTCTGATCGAACCGACTGACCCGAACCAAACCGCTGACCTCTGTTGACCCGAGCCGTTGACCAAGCTTTGACCAGGTTTGACTGAACCCACACCGAACCGTGACCGGAGCCATCATCTAACCTTTCGAATCTGACATAACCCGAACCAATCTTGACCACTGTTGACCCAAGTCTGAACCGGGTCAAACCAGAACCCGCAACACTAAACCAAACGACATGGATCCTTGCAAACTCAGACAAATAAGTAACTTCACCACCACTGCCCTTTTTCGCTGGAACCCTCAAAAGAAAAACAAAGGTAGCCGTTTAACCAGGTAACTTGTATAGATCTAGGAATAGTCGTGTCACACCTTGACTTTTGCGGAAGCGTGATTATGTGTGACTTGCTTAATATCATTGCATTCAACCATAACAAACAACTATATGATAAAACCAAGATGTTCATCCATAGGTTAAGTTTAAAACATTACAACGACATTGTCTTTAAAAATCCAAACACAGACTTCAAATCCAAGTTACAAACCATTCAAATTGTTTTAGAGTTCCATAAGGACTCGACAAAAGATACTACTAAAAACTAGGTTTTGGACTATGTATCTTATCTAGGATAAGATACACAACCCCAAACCCTTAGACACCGGATGACATCTTTTATTCCAAACAACCCTTGAAAACTTCAAACGCCCGCCAGATCCATACTTAGTTCCCTGAAATACATGTAGTTTGAAAACATCAACAAAAGTTGAGCGAGTCCATGTGTTTTGTATGTGTGCACGAATAAACCTTTGAAATCATAGTATGTAAGTATTTTGTAAACCGGTATGAAAGTAACAAGGAAAACAGATCAATTAATGGTTTGCAAGGCCATTAACATGTGTGCAACGGCGTAGGAAGGCTCAACCCTAGCAGATTTTGCACCGGGCCTCCGGCTGTAAGACATAGTCACCTCATGGGCCAAACCCCGGTCCACATGGGTGTGGGCTCGCTACACCAAAATAGATCTATGACTAATGTCCCTCGGTCCTTATACTAGGATTAATGGTCTTAAGTGTGCGCCTACCCATTCACCTGATCTAACAGTACCTTCCTTAGCTAACCATACCATATGTAAACGTTTGTAAATATTTTGTAACATGTACTTCACCCCCGAAGTTATAAAACGAAAACAGTTAAAAGAAAAAGGGGGACATGAAGTCACAATCTTGCGTTCTTCGTATCCAAATGTAACCCAAAGCCGCTATTCGTGTGCACGACTACCTATAACGTACTACGGCTTATTAAACGAGCGGGTCGTGCCTTGACTTAGTATTAATTAGTGTCTTTGAGTTACGTTTCATTGTGTCTTTAATATTATTCCAAGTTATATAATTATTTGTTAAAATAATAAATATTTTTACTTAAATTATATTTATTAAGTTTTGGAATAATTGTTAAAATAATATATCTTAACGTGTCACATTTATGTATTTGTGCATGTGTAACTTCCCAAGGATGGGTGTATTCATACTTGTGTATTTTTGCCAAGTATCGGTGGTGTATTCCGGTGTATTTATGCGTACGAGAATACGTATTCTTATTGTGTTTATTAAGTATTCATATACTTAATTTTTGTATTTATTTTTCCGGAATAATACTCTTAATAAAAATTCACCAATATATATTCTCTAAATATATATTTTAAGAAATATTACATAGAAAAATTTATTTATAATTTTTCCCTTGGCAAAAATATTTATAATTTTCATATAAACCTCAAAAATAATATATTTTCAAGTCTAACTTAGAAAATATATATATAAATTCATTTTTCACCCAAAAATAATCTGTTCCAAGTTTATTTAAGAAAATATATTTTCTCCCAAAGATAATATCTTCTTAATAATTTCAAGAAACTATGTATTTTTATTTACCCAAAAATAATATATTTTCTTCTTGTCAAAAATATGATATATCTTTGTAGTAATTATAAAAATCATATTTTTGTTCTCTTGTGTCCAAAATACTAATCACCAAAATATACTTATGAATTTATTTCCGGAATATTTATGTAAGTTATATTGCTTGTTCGGTTTCTTTAATATTTTGGGTATAAATTATATATTTATTTCTTGGAATTTTGTTATATTTTGGATTGTAATTTCTTGATATTTTTGTGAGTTATATTATTTCAAGTCCTAAAATAATATAACTAATACACATAATATACAAATAATCACACACATGGTGACATCTAAATATATATTTCCTAAATACATATTTAGTCACTTTTATTATCAAAAACCAACCTCCAATATTTATAACTTTTGTAACAAAAATTATGGCAAACTTTATATGAAAATTCATGGTTTAAAATATTCTTGTAAATATTTGTTAAAAAATATTTTTCTAAGTGTTTAATTTTTAGAAAAATATTGCCATAGTTTCCCCTTAAAAATGGAGGTTTCCATGCTTTCAAAGCATATCATTTTCTTTTATAAATCAACACAATCAACAACAAATCAAACTACACTTACCAATTTGCCAAAATCAAGCATAAATTACTACTTCATGAACTTGAAAGTTTACAAAAATGTGTAGTAACTTACTAGTGTGTTTAGTGGGCTTAGTTACCCTTTTAAGTGTGGTTGTTTATTTAAAAACGTCATTATTGAAGAAATTAGTTCTTTACAACTTGTAAATAAATTTTCTAAAAATATTTCTTCTTGAGTTTTTCTTGTTAACTATGTGTTTCTACACTTGATTAACCACCAAAAATATGGTTAATTTCTTTAAGAACCAAGCTTATGTAAATCTTGTATTTTTAACTTAGTTTCTTGAAATATCATTCTTAAAATCATAGGTTTACAAGACTTTATGTTTACTTTGATCATCATTTTTCAAGAAAAACAATTTTCACTTCAAGTTCATGATTTACATATGGATGATTCCTTTGATCTTAACATAATCATCCTCTCATCTTGCTAGATTATGTCTTTAATCACTATCTAGCAAGATCATATGATGTTTAACATCATAAACATAATCAATCAACAATCAAATAGCATAACAACACTTAAACAATATGTATTCTCATGATTTTAGTCTTATGTTTAAGTTTCATGTTCAAGATTCATAGTGTTCTTCATGATTGTCAACTTGTATCATCTTTTAACCAATAAAATAAGATGTAAAAATGGATGGAGATGGTCTTACTACTAGCTCAAGTCTAGGGATGATCACAAGATGAAGAAGAGGTGGATAAAAGCTTGTATGAGAGGTCCTTCAACTTCCAATAGTTCCTAGCTTCCTTATGTTGCTTCTTACACCTTTGTATATGTGTAGAATGGATGAAGAATGAAAGATGATGGTGGATGTGTGGGTGGGTGTGTTCGGTCGTAAATGGGGGAAAGGGGAAGAAGAAGACTTCAAGTGTTGAGTGAAGTGTGAGAATGATGGTTATGATCCTTGATGTTTACTTATAATCCACCAACACCAATTTAACTATTGGTTTAAATGTTTTTAAAAGATGAAACATAATCTAATATAATAACCAAATAAGATCACATGTGGGGCCACCTTGTTGGCCGTGTGTAGGTGGGGGGGGGGGTCTAGACTAGGTTGTAATGTTATAGTTAGATTATGGTTGAAATCTAAGTGTTTAGTTAGGTTATTTAGTTATTAGGTGTTTATATAGTGTGTTATGATGTTCGGGGACCATAACTAGCTTGGTAATGTTAAAACAATGATTCTAGTGAAAATTTGGTGTTTCGGGTAGTGTCCGGTTGTTCGATTGGTTACCGGTTCGTTAAGGTGCTAAACTATGCAGTTTAGTGTGCTTTATGTTACCTTTTGTGACAGTTTTGATTCCCGACGCTTAGGAAAGCATTCTGGACCATTTAACCATATTTCTGCATGATATTAAAGTGTTTAAATGCTGATTTTTTTGGAGATTTTTGCTGAATTCAACAATTTATGTTAGTTTCAGTCACTTTCCGGCACTTAAACTATCACTAGGAAGACAGTTTTATGATCCTTACTTTCCTACACACTATACTAGTGTAACCCTTGGTTTCTGACACATTCTGTGTCTCAATACCCTGTTTGTCTATGTACTGAACTCCGTCAGCATTTTTCTGATTTATCTGATAACTGTGCTAACCTTGTTCCGTGCATCATTTGAATCAATAAGTGTTGCATGCAAGAGTGATATGACATTTTGCAATATAGGATGCACATGTATGTATGATAACAAAATCAGAAATAATTCATGTCATAAATGTTAAATCAGCACAGTCAGTAAGCACTAATCATTGTCTAATTATTGTTTAATAATTGTACGGATACATGTAAATTTGACAATTGTCACATTCTCCCCCTGTTAAGAAAATTTCATCCTCGAAATTTAAACTACATTAACTCCTTAGGGTTACGTTATGCGTGTATGGATATGAATAATACCAAAGTGATTAACCACGAAACCGAATCAAGACTTATTTAAATCAAGTGAATCCAGTGACATATTACAACAATGGGAACCCAGCGGTTAAAAGGTATGTGTTTCAGAATTTGATGTCAAAGGATACGAGACGTTTAGATGTATAACCTAGTGTAACTTAGTTAACAGGGTTTCAACAAAAGAGCAGTTTCGACCGACAGAATTCCAAACAATCATTTACAATGTGCAAATGAGTTCTAGTGACAATAACATCCGCTAGATGAACTCAGAATCAGCAAGCTCAAATGTAACAGTGACATGAAAATGATCCGTCAACTTTCGAATAAATAAATGAATAAAATTAGTGTGTGGACATTATTGAAGTGCGAGAATACACCAAATTGAAATACAACCAAATCTGGTGTATCATTGTCTTAATTCATAGTTGCATTAAGAATGTTTAAATGACAAGTCAAACAAAAGTATGTGTAGTTTCGTGTGAAACGGTTGACCATGATTAGCACAAGCTACAAGTTTATACCGACGCCACTAGGTGTCATAGTGAATGACATAATTCAATAATAGCGGTGACCGAACAAGTTCACCGTGTTTGAAATCAAACGAAAGTGTAATGAGCAAACCTGAAAATTTTGATTTAAACAACGTCATAGGGTTTTCAATTGAATATGGAACATCAAAGAACTACTGTTTTCGATCGAAGATGAAAAATCAATAAATACCGCAAGGCGTCCGATCGATAATGAAAGAACCGTTAGGAGGTACACTGGAATATAAAATGAATTTATGTACCATTGTCTTAACACACGATTGTGTTAAGACTGCTTTAATCATGATAAAACAGAGCGGATTTAGAGCAAGTCAGTAAATAAACAATTAAATCCGTGTATGAGATGTGTAAACGAGATTAGCGCAGGCTTCAAATTAGCGAAAGCATCACCACAAGGTTTCGAAATCAACGAATGATTTAACGGAGTCGTAGATCAAACAAGTCTACTATGACTCGAAACAAATGAAACGCTTATTAAAATGAATTTGAATATGATGCTTTCAATACATCACATGGTGTCTTGAATCGAATGTGCGAAATGGACAAGTTCAAGCAATTGAACTTGGTTTCAGCGCAATCCGTCAATAAACATATGTATCGACAAGGGAATTTCGGCATGGTTACAAAGATAAACCATGTATGTAACTGGAAAGGAAAAGAAGTTTCAAGAAAGTTTTGTTGACTCAATATCAAGGAGTCGATACTTACAATAATGCAGATTATTCGAGACTCAAGGCAATAACTGGATATAGCGAAATGATATTGTAACTTTGATGAAAACGATTATTAGAAGAGAAGCCACATGCGTAACAAACGATTGCATGTGTATCATATGAAATGACCAAGTACCGAAGCAAATGAGTGTTCGCTCTAATAAAGAAAATTGTCGTGATGCAACTACCATTAAGAGGAGTAGAGATGTAAAAATCTACTTGCTAGATGCAAAAGTGGAAATTGCAATATAAGAATTTCGAGTACTTCACCTGGTCGGTTAACTAAAATAACATACACGACAGAATAATGGTGTTCGCCCGAGTTAATAGACGTGGTTCCTAAGTGATAACCTTTAATGAGCTTTGACATAAGTTCCCGAAGGTCCCTAGTACATTTTTCCTAGATTCTCAAAGTTTTGTATTCTGTGTATAACTGTTTTTGTGTACCGAGTATAAAACATAAGATTAGCGTATGTTTAAGACAAATTGTTGACTCACTGTTCTTTGGTATACTTTCTTCCTAAATCCGCAGCTGGCGATAATCTGATCGAAGATCGATCTTGGAATAGTAGTTGGATCCTTGTAGTTGGTCGAATAAATCATTAATCCTCGGCAAGGGATACCGGTTTCTTGATGGTTAGCTTGTTCGGCTCCTGGTAGTCGATACACACTCGAAAACTACCGCCCTTCTTCTTGACGAACAGATCTGGAGCTCCCCAAGGCGTGAAGCTTGGCCTTATAAATCCCTTATCTAGCAACTACTGAAGCTGCGCTGAAAACTATTGCATCTCTAAAGGCGCAAGTCGATAAGGTGACTTGGCTACAGGCGCGGCGCCTGGTACCAAGTCAATATGGAATTCGACTTGTCGTTGAGGAGGTAATCCTGGCAAGTCTTCGGGGAAGACTTCAGGATATTCCCTTGCCACATGGATGTCCTTGAGCTTCGGTTCTTCGGCCTCTTTGTCCACGACATGAGCTAAGAAGGCAACACATCCCTTACACAAAAACTTTCGTGCCTTTAAACAACTGATAATCCGTAGAGGCGTATCCTGCTTCTCCCCATGAATCACGATTGTCTCTTCATTCACCATCGGGATACGGATAATCTTCTCATGGCATACAATCTCTGCGCGATTACTCGACAACCAATCCATCCCAACTATGACGTCGAAGCTTCCCAAATCAACTGGCAGGAGATCTATCGAAAACTCATGCTTTCCAAGCTCTATAACACAGCCTCAAATCACTTCTTTGGCTCCTACTAGCTTCCCATTAGCTAGTTCTATCGAGTACGGGATGTCTAACTTACTTGCTACTAAACCAAGGATATTCTTAAACTCTAGAGATATGAAGCTATAGTCGGTACCGGTATCAAATAGCACAGATGCAAAGTGTTGATTAATAGGGAACGTACCAGTAACAATGTTTGGATCTTGACGTGCTTCCCTAGCTTCGATGTTGTACGCTCTTCCACGTGTCTGATTGTTTTCAGGGTAATCCTTCCTGAAATGCCCTATGCCACCACAATTAAAACAAATTTGACCTTGTTCTTGATCATTACTGTTTCCGCCCTGATAGCCGTTGTTGTTGTTTCCTCCGCGATTCCCGCTACCATCTTGACCTTCATTTCCATGTCCAGCACCGTACCAACACGTCTCCTTGGCATGTCCCACTTTGCCACAGACATCGCATTTTCCATATCTACATCGCCCGGTATGATGACGCCGGCAATTGTCGCACTTGGGTAGGTTACCCATGTACCCTTTTCCCTTTTTGGCATTGTTGTTGTTATTCGCCCGAGCACCCATTTGGAAATCAGTGAGCTTCCTTTTGTTCTCCCCAAATAACTCCACATGAGTCTCCTTCTTCTCATCAGGGGTTGAAAATTTTTCCAATCTAATCGCTTCTTTAGTGAGCGTCACACTTAAGTCAATCGCATCGTTGGTTGTTGGACGCGTTGATGCTGTCATCAGGCTCAGAATCTGAGGCGCCAATCCCAGAAGAATCGTTCTATCCTCTTAAACTCTGGTTCCACCAGATATGGAACAACTCGCGACAAATCGTGAAGTCTCTGCACATATTCCACCACCTTTGGACCTTCCACCTTCAGGTTCCAGAATTCAATTTCCATCTTCTGGATTTCCGCCTGAGAACAATACTTCCTACGCATCAATTCTTTCAGCTCATTCCATGTCAAAGCATACGCAGCAGCCTCGCCCAACGTCTGAACCTGGAGGTTCCACCATGACAGAGCCCCATCTAGAAACAGCCCAGAAATATACGTGACTTGTTGCTCTGGAGTACAATTGCTCATTCGCAAAACAGAATCCGTATTCTCGACCCATCTCACAAAAGCTACGGCACCTCCAGTACCGTCGAAGTTCAGAGGCTTGCAGTCCAAAAACTACTTGTAGGTACAGCCTGCAACCCAAGCAGCATCATTCACAGAAAGCATTAACAAAGCACACTTGGAAATGTCCAAACGTATTGTAATGTGTCTTAGGTGACTTAAAAATTACCGTTAGGTGGGTTATTCCCTGAGGTACATCCGCTGTGTCTGAAGCGAAGGACCTCGTGCTGTGCGATGGCCTGTGTGATGCGCGCTTGTAATTCTGCCTCGGTCGTGGGCAGTTGATTGTTCCTTCGAGGAGCCATCTTCTAAGAAGAATATCGGATAGGTCAGGTCTCATTCGTTAAATAAATATATAGTACATATATATATAATAGCATTTATCATAGCAAGCAATCATGTAACAACGCAATCACAACATAAGCAAGTAATACAACAACATGTTTAGTGAGAACATGACGATTGAGCTTTCATTAGTTACCAACCACAGTTACATTGTTTATGAGTGTATCACATCAAAGGGACACAGAGTCACACTACTCTCGTCCCATAAGTCTGTCAATATAAAAAATCACATAGTCAAAAGGGGGTCTTCAAAAGTCTTCACAATCTTGGCTTAATAGTGTGCTTTCACCAAAAGTAATGCAATCTGCATAAAAACCAAAAACCTACTGTACTGATGGCGGGGGAGGAGGAGGGAGGAAAAGCAAACTGAGAACATGTGCAAGCTCCTCCTCGAGCTTGCACACATGACGAAGCAAGTAACTGATCTGCTGCTCGACGGTAAGGAATCGAGCATCAAACTTTGGAAAAGGAGTAAGAGGGGCAGGTGGATGTGCAAATGGGGACGGTGATGAACGTGGGGGAACAAAACAAGGCTGACAAGGACACGGTAGGGGATGCGGAGTCAATTCAAGCTCCAAAATCCTTCGACTCATAATCTCATGCTGAAGCTGAAGTGATAAAAGCAACTCATCCCGTGTATAGCCAACAAAATAAGAGGGATGATAGGGGTCTGAAATCGGCATAGAATACGGTGGGAACCATCGGAGTGGCTCATCAAGTGGTGAAGAAGTAAAAGGAGAAAACGATGCAGACTGAGGGATCTGTGGAAAGGCTACTGAAGCATAAGGATCATAACTAGGCTGCTGGCCTGAAGTACCCTCCCCTGGACGGGGTGCAGGGATGTCCTAAAGGAAAACGATAGGTAAGTCAGTGCGATGGACATCAGACTCCACAGGAGGATGAGGTGCAACATCAGCGGGTGCGGGTGGATGGATAAATGGCTCAACAAAAGGAGGGTCATTAGGTGCGGGAACTGGGTCAGGAATAAGTGGTGCAATGTCTGGTAAACCAAAAGGAATAGGGTCATGATCAGGTATGGGCTCAGGATCAGCAGGTGCAACATCAGGCTGATCAAGAGGAGCAAGATCTGGCTCAGGACCAGGCTCGGGATCGTGTGGAGGAGATGGTGTAGCTGACATAGCAGTATCATCATCAGAATCAGTAGCGTAACGCTGTAATCTGACCGCCTGTAAAGCTGAGGACGTCACATACTCAAAGGAATCTGAGACCGAGTGCAAACTAGAATCGGAGGATATCTCGACAACAGGAATCCCAGGGGGTGGGATAGCAACAACATCCTCGTCTATCTCTCCATCACCCCGGGCATCAACAGGAGGACCATCAACAAACAAATCAACGTCATCATCAAACAAATCGTCGAAAAGCCAATCCTCGGGAGGAATGACCACGAGAGGAGCATGATCGAGGATCGGAGCCACGATGTGCTCACCATCGGGAAGCCCAATGATGAGATGATCATGGACTGGAACAGGAATGAGAAAAGGATCATCGTCTGGAATACCATCAGCAAGGGGTAAATCATCGCCAAAGTCGGGCAACGCAAATGGCTGAAAGTCATCCTCGTCATCCGATAGCATGTTTGGGTCGCTCTCAGTGTCTGACGTAAGTATCTCCGGCTCAGGTGCAATCTCATCATCTGAGACGATAGCCATAGGATCATCAACGTCTGATAAACCGCTCTCTGATGAAGACATAATGCCTGTAACATAACAATCATAACATGTGCACATATATTAACCACTAACACTAAGTATGCAATCAAGATATAATGCCTCTAACATAACAATCCACGCGTTCTGAGTGATAACTATCTTGAATACATGCTTGTCTTTCCTAGTCTATCCCAGACTAAACCACAAATGTGACCTTGAAATCGTGTTCCTTGTCTTTCCTTTTGTAAAAATGTTTGTTCCATGGATGTGGGCGTTTTGTGTACGCAATGAAAACATGTTGTAAAATATTTTCGTGAGAGCCCTAATGATTGTAGTCTAGACTCGAGAAAGAATCCTAGTTCGCTAGAATCGAAGCTCTGATACCAAACTATCACACCCTGACTTTTGCGAAAGCGTGATTATGTGTGACTTGCTTAATATCATTGCATTCAACCATAACAAACAACTATATGATAAAACCAAGATGTTCATCCATAGATTAAGTTTAAAACATTACAACGACATTGTCTTTAAAAATCCAAACACAGACTTCAAATCCAAGTTACAAACCCTTCAAATTGTTTTAGAGTTCCATAAGGACTCGACAAAAGATACTACTAAAAACTAGGTTTTGGACTATGTATCTTATCTAGGATAAGATACACAACCCCAAATCCTTAGACACCGGATGACATCTTTTATTCCAAACAACCCTTGAAAACTTCCAACGCCCGCCATATCCATACTTAGTTCCCTGAAATACATGTAGTTTGAAAACATCAACAAAAGTTGAGCGAGTCCATGTGTTTTGTATGTGTGCACGAATAAACCTTTGAAATCATAGTATGTAAGTATTTTGTAAACCGGTATGAAAGCAACAAGGAAAACAGATCAATTAATGGTTTGCAAGGCCATTAACATGTGTGCAACGGCGTAGGAAGGCTCAACCCAAGCAGATTTTGCACCGGGCCTCCGGCTGTAAGACATAGTCACCTCATGGGCCAAACCCCGGTCCACATGGGTGTGGTCTCGCTACACCCAAATAGATCTATGACTCATGTCCCTCGGTCCTTATACGAGGATTAATGGTCTTAAGTGTGCGCCTACCCATTCACATGATCTAACAGTACCTTCCTTAGCTAACCATACCATATGTAAATGTTTGTAAATATTTTGTAACATGTACTTCACCCCCGAAGTTATAAAACGAAAACAGTTAAAAGAAAAAGGGGGACATGAACTCACAATCTTGCGTTCTTGGTATCCAAATGTAACCCAAAGCCGCTATTCGTGTGCACGACTACCTACAACGTACTACGGCTTATTAGACGAGCGGGTCGTGCCTTGACTTAGTATTAGTTAGTGTCTTTGAGTTACGTTTCATTGTGTCTTTAATATTATTCCAAGTTATATAATTATTTGTTAAAAAAATAAATATTTTAACTTAAATTATATTTATTAAGTTTTGGAATAATTGTTAAAATAATATATCTTAACTTGTCACATTTATGTATTTGTGCATGTGTAACTTCCCAATGATGGGTGTATTCATACTTGTGTATTTTTGCCAAGTATCGGTGGCGTATTCCGGTGTATTTATGCGTACGAGAATACGTATTCTTATTGTGTTTATTAAGTATTCATATACTTAGTTTTTGTATTTATTTTTCCGGAATAATACTCTTAATAAAAATTCACCAATATATATTCTCTAAATATATATTTTAAGAAATATTACATAGAAAAAATTATTTATAATTGTTCCCTTGGCAAAAATATTTATAATTTTCATATAAACCTCAAAAATAATATATTTTCAAGTCTAACTTAGAAAATATATATATAAATCCATTTTTCACCCAAAAATAATATGTTCCAAGTTTATTTAAGAAAATATATTTTCTCCCAAAGATAATATCTTCTTAATAATTTAAAGAAAATATGTATTTTTATTTACCGAAAAATAATATATTTTTTTCTTGTCAAAAATATAATATATCTTTGTAGTAATTGTAAAAATCATATTTTTGTTATCTTGTGTCCAAAATACTAATCACCAAAATATACTTATGAATTTATTTCCAGAATATTTATGTAAGTTATATTCCTTGTTCGGTTTCTTCAATATTTTGGGTATAAATTATATATTTATTTCTTGGAATTTTGGTATATTTTGGATTGTAATTTCTTGGTATTTTTGTGAGTTATATTATTTCAAGTCCTAAAATAATATAACTAATACACATAATATACAAATGATCACACACATGGTGACATCTAAATATATATTTCCTAAATACATATTTAGTCACTTTTATTATCAAAAACCAACCTCCAATATTTATAACTTTTGTAACAAAAATTATGGCAAACTTTAAATGAAAATTCATGGTTTAAAATATACTTGTAAATATTTGTTTAAAAATATTTTTCTAAGAGTTTAATTTTTAGAAAATTGTTGCCATAGTTTCCCCTTAAAAATGGAGGTTTCCATGCTTTCAAAGCATATCATTATCTCTTATAAATCAAGACAATCAACAACAAATCAAACTACACTTACCAATTTGCCAAAATCAAGCATAAATTACTACTTCATGAACTTGAAAGTTTATAAAAATGTGTAGTAACTTACTAGTGTGTTTAGTGGGCTTAGTTACCCTTTTAAGTGTGGTTGTTTATTTAAAAACATCATTATTAGAGAAATTAGTTCTTTACAACTTGTAAATAAATTTTCTTAAAATATTTCTTCTTGAGTTTTTCTTGTTAACTATGTGTTTCTACACTTGATTAACCACAAAAAATATGGTTAATTTCTTTAAGAACCAAGCTTATGTAAATCTTGTATTTTTAACTTAGTTTCTTGAAATATCATTCTTAAAATCATAGGTTTACAAGACTTTATGTTTACTTTGATCATCATTTTGCAAGAAAAACAATTTTCACTTCGAGTTCATGATTTACATATGGATGATTACTTTGATCTTAACATAATCATCCTCTCATCTTGCAAGATTATGTCTTTAATCACTATCTAGCAAGATCATGTGATGTTTAACATCATAAACACAATCAATCAACAATCAAATAGCATAACAACACTTAAACAATATGTATTCTCATGATTTTAGTCTTATGTTTAAGTTTTGTTGGTGCACTACATCTGTCGACTTCATCTTGTATCGAGTCTTAGACTTGTTAGAATAGATCAGGGCACGAAGATCGAGAGAATGAGATAGAGTTAGAAGATTTCGCTTGAACATATGTATGTTGTAGAGATTTCGCTTGAAGCCTCAAGCGAAATCAACATGTTTAGATTTCGCTTGAAATCATTCCAAGCGAAATCCTGATGTCTATATATAGGAGTTCAAGGTCAAGCGAAATCATAAGTTGTTTTTGTGAGATTTCCATACCGAAGTGCTGCCGGTGTGAGAACTGATTGTAATTGCTTTCTAATCAATACAAATCAGTGTTAGAGTGAAGATTCAGCTGTTTTATATTCAAATACTTGTTTTCCGCACCTGTATTTGATGGAATTCCTCTGAACCGACTCGTTTAGGTCGCGAACCCGATCCTTACAATTGGTATCAGAGCTCAGGAGGAGGAGTTCTGCAAAATTCAGCCAAAATCGATCAAAATTTCTTACTTCTACACCTTCTTTTCTTAGTTCAGAATTTTTTCACGGTCAAAAACTATTCAATTTCTCACGGATTGTTTAATAGTACAAGATAACAAACCCTTGAAAGTTTCACAGCAAAATTCGACCTAAAAGTGATCAAAATCGACCTTCGAATGGATTTCGCTTGAAGAACGAAGTATTATTGGACGATTTCGCTTGAAATTTCAAGCGACACTTAACATTTCGCTTCAAACAGAGTTCGTTTTCGCTTCAAGGTGTTCGCTTCAAAGTTTTTTTTCAGGATCGCTTCAAATCATTTCGCTTCAAAGATTTCGCTTCAGAAAGTGTTTAACTTGAAAGTTTCGCTTGAATCATTTCGCTTCAAAGATTCCGCTTCAATCAGCTTGATCATTTCTCTTCAAAGATTGTTCACTTGACCAGTTCGCTTGAAAGTGTCTGAAACATGGATAACGATTTCCACAACGCTTTTGCAACATCGTCTAGTTCATCTTCCATTGCTCAAAACATGAATTCAGAAAATGAAATGGGTACTACTCAGAAACCACCGAAGCTTATGGGAATTGAAGAATACTATGGATGGAAAGATAGATTCGAAAACTGGGTGCAAGCAAATCATTTAAGATCATGGGAATGTATTCTGATAAAGTATGTTCCACCACAAACCGAAATGCAGACTGAAAAAAAACTTTCAGATTTTAGTAAGGAAAAACGGGAAATATACCGAGCTGAAAAGATGATGATCAGTTTACTTCAACAGGCTATCAAAGAAGACATCTTCATACTACTTCAACATGACAAAACATCACAATCAATATGGGATGCTCTAAAAATTAAGGTTGAAGGCAGTACGAGTATGATCAAAAGCAAGAAGGCATTGCTTAAAAAGGAATTTGATTTGTTCACAAGTTTGCCCGGAGAAGATACGAAGAAACTCATTGAACGATATTGTCACTTAGTGAGAACAATGTCAATGATGCAAATTAAAAAGGAAAATGATGAATGGGTGGATAAACTTGCTGATGCGTTACCTCAGAAAGAGTGGGGAACTTATTTGATGATATTGAAGAATACTGGAGTTTATGATAGGTTGTCGATCTCTCAGTTCATTGAAAAGATTGAAAGTCAGGATTTGGAACAGCAGAAGATTGCAAGGATGAATAATCCAAGTGGTCAACAAGATGTAAAGATGTATTACAAAGGTAGTATTCCGACTTCAGAAGCTGAGAGAAGTCCGAAAATCCAGACTGCGTTTAATGCTGGGGATTCTACAGAAAAGATTGATCAAAGCTCAAACAAAATCAGCAGTGGATTCTCATCATATCCAAGTGTTAATCCAAAGACTTCATCAGAAAGTTTTCAGTCTCAAAGCACAAAGATGGGAAATGGTTGTATGATTCAATGCAACATAGCTCTAAATCTTCCAGAAGGTCAAAGTTTTTCTGAAGACATTGCGAAAGATCATATGGCATTACTTGGTTCCGTGCTTATCTCATATGAAGGTTTAGTGGCTGGTCGAATTGGAAATCCTATGCTTACCAAAGAGGATTATGACCAGATTGATGCAGAAGAGATGGAACTAATGGATATCAAATGGGGTCTTGCAAGTGTTCTTAGACGTGCTGAGAAGTTCAAAACAATTACCGGAAGAAATGATTTTCTTGATGCTTGTGTTTCTACTTTAGGATTTGATAAATCTAAAGTTACTTGTTTCAGGTGCAGGGAAAAAGGTCATTTTAAGCGGGAGTGCAAGAACAGAGAAGTTAGTGGTGCTCAAAATCCTTTTGGAAAAGATGACTACTACCGGAAAGCCATTTATCAGCAAGTTGGCCAGACACAAGAATTACAGACGGCTCATGGTAGAAAAATTGAAGATTTAAAGAAAGGATGTTTGGTAGATTTCAACTGGAGCAACTACATATCTTCTAACAGCACAGCATGTTTAGTGAATCAAAATGATGAACAATTACCTGAAGGTTTCAGCTGGGATATGTTTGTTGATGAAAAGGGTGGTTTTAAAGCTTTCATTGCAAAGATTGTTAGAGAACCAGATTTATTTGCTACTTGGATGAGTTCAATTGGTGAAAAAGTGAAAGATCAATCGATTAAATCTGAAGAAAGTTCAGAAATTGCTGATTCTGAATCATTAAGTACAAATGAGAGTGTGCAAAATGAGGATACTTCAGAAAAGGAAGTTGTTTTTGATCAAACACCATCTGATTCTGGTATTTCAGATAATGAGTCTGAAAAATCTGTAGAGTTTGATCAAACATCGATTGAGACTAGCAGTGATGATGAGGAGGAAAAACATATTAATATGGCTAAAACTCATCTTTCTCCAGAGAGTTTTCATTTTTATTTTGCAGATCGCATGAAGAAGCTGAAGGAGAAACAAGCTGCAAAAGAACAACAACAAAATGAGGAAGCTGAAGTAGTTGTTAAAGAAAAGGTGACTGAAGCTGAGAAGGTAAATGATGAAGAAAAGGTGATTAAAGTGATAAAAACAATCGAGATTGAGAAGATTGTTGAGGTTGAAAAGCCTTGCAAGAAGTGTTTGGAAGCTTGCAAAAATTGTGAAGAAAAAGATGTGATTCTGTTTGATAGAGAAAAACTGATAGAAAAGTTATTATCTGACATCAGCTATGTGAAAGAATCGTATAGTGTGTTGAACAGAACAGTGACAGGTCTTCAAACAACGAATTCTGAAAGAGAAAAAGCTTTAACGATGACGAATTCTACGTTGATGGCAAAACAAAAGGCTATTAACCATTACATCGAAGAAAATGCTAATCTAAAGCAAGAGTTGGAGAAAGAAAAGATTGAGAATGAAAGGATCAGAAGGTTATTACTGAGTTATTCTTGTTCTGATTATGTCATTGATCGAGTTTATCCTACTGTTGCAGGTTTTGAAGCATTTCAGGATGAGAAGCAAAAGAATGAGACTGGTAAGAAATCGACTGTTAAATATAACAAGTGTCCGCCTCCTATCTGGGAAGGGTATTCTCCTAGAAAACCAAATGAGGAGCAAGTTGAAAAAGCAGTCAATATAAAGTTAAAATCCGAGACAACTGACGTTTTACCAGATAACATTGATATCACGTTTACCTCGTCTGATACTGATCATGAGTCTGAGTTAATCAAAAAGGTGGTCGATCAGGTGTTGGATACTGAGGAGGTGTCTGAGTCAAAGTCTGAGTCTGGGTGTTCAAGTTCGTCAGTCAAAAGTTCAAAATCATCTGAAAAACGGTCTTATAGTAAAGAATTTTTGTTATCAAAGGCAAATTTGGATGATGAAACATTTGAAGTTGCATATACTTTAAATGATTCGGACAAATTATATTCTGACAAAGAGTTTCCGATTAGAAGTGTTCGTTTTGACATGATTAAAAAGGTTTTCAAAATGACAGAAATTAATTTTTCTGAAATTAAGGATCTAAAATCTACTGAAAAACCTAAAAAATACACTTCTAGAGTTCAACAAAGATTAAACAAGAAAAAAGGAAAAAAGAATTTCAATTCTGGTTTTGATTTTCAAAATTGTAATTATAAAAAGAAAGGTCTTGGTTTTACTCCACCTGAAAATCGTAGAAATGAAAAATATGTTAGAGATTTTAAATCAAAAATGACATATGTTGCAGGAAAAAGCTATGAAGAGGAGTCAAATAGCTTATCTTTCAGAAAATCAAATCAAGAGTTCCTAGCTGAAAGGGAAAGGACAGGAACTGGAGTTTTTCATTCAACTGGAGTTTTTCAAACCAGAGACACAAGAACTTGTTTTCAATGTCAAGTGGTTGGACACATCGCTCACAATTGTCCAAACAAAGTCAACAAAAAACAGGGAGTCTCTGAAAAACTTAAAGAAAAAGTGGTTGAGAAGAATGATTCACCAACTACAAACTTCAAAACTTTTAAAAATTCAAAGAATGAAGTTGGTGAAAGTTCTAAAAGATTGTACAAAAAGAGTGCAAAAGAGAATCAAAAATGGATTGTTAAAAAATCAGATGTACATTCTGACAATGAATCTGATTCCACAAAATCAGAGGAGTCACAAGATGAGATTAAAGATTTGATGAATGATGCTGACATTAGTGTGGAAGAGATTAAACAAATGGTTGATAAAATAGAATTCTCAGATTTTGATATTAAAAAAACATTCAATGAAAATGTTAGGAAAATTTTCAAGAAAATGCTTGATGGGAAAGTAAAGGGAGTTAAAGATTTTTATGCAACTAAAAAGGCAACTTACAATCCTACTGTACAGGAATTGGAAGCCACCAAGTCTAAGAAGACTTGGGTGGAAGTTTGTTTTCCTTAAAAAGTCTTAGGACTTGCCGGAGATCCCAAGTTTATATCGTGGATCAGGAATCGGCATCTTTCTAATGTTTGAAAATTTTTGATAGTATTTGGATGTTTACAGGTTGCATGACTATGCCGGAGCTTTCAGGTTGGTAAGTGCAAAGCAGGAATCGGCATTCTGATTGGTAAAATGGTGATGTAGACGTAACATTCCTACAAGTGGTATTGTGTTCTACATGTGGTAATTTTTACAATTGATATAGATGGTGCATATTTGCAAGTGGTAAATCAAGGACATTAATTTGTACTTGATCTGCTACAAGTGGTTAAGAATAGACAATGTGATGAACCACACCCCAAACCTACAAATGATTATATCATAAAAACTTATTTTCCGGAAAAATCATTTTGGTTAAAACAAACTTAAGTGTTTTGAAATCATAATGAGAAAATAGTTTTGTGAAAGGGGGAGTTCTGATTGTTTATGCCAAGTGGATGGCGATTTGATGCGATTCGATATCAGTTGTCAACTTTATTGTACAGTTTATTTTCAAATTTCCTAAAATGTGTTTGCATTTTAGGGGGAGTAAATTTTTAGAAAATCCAAAAACATTTGAAAATTTGAAAATGTCAAAAACATGATAAAATTCAAAAATGAGTTTTTGTTGCATATAGAGGAAATGATAGTACATCAGTGGACTGTCACGACATGCTAAAGAAATGAAAAGATAAAATGTGATAAACAATCTTACTGTGGATATGTCAGTAGGTTTTTGCACATTTAGTAGATTGTGACGAGATATAAACTTAAATTTCAAACTTGCTTGTTCTGTGGGTTAATACAAACTTGGATATATAGGTAACCCCTGAAATCTTGTTTGAAAGGTCCCTTATTCTGAGATACTAGGTCTTTATACTCAGTGATATCTGGGGTATTATCCCGGGACTTCTGCTGAAAGGAATTTCTGACCTAGTCCCCGGATAATGCTTTCTGCAAATGCTTGAAACATAGCATCGCCCTCAGCAAGCTGATGAAACAATAAAATTGATAGTCGCTGCTGTTGTAATGCAAAAGATCCTCTAAAGGGGACACACCAAAAGTCGAAGCCGTCATCTCTCTGCGTATACGGGAGTATCGACCTGAGCTCTCACGGCCCTCGTACTATAATTTATTCCCCTGACAGATATCATCTGTGGTATACTCACCTGTAAGACTGAATATTGGGATCTGGATACGGGAGTATATTCAAGTAGTGGGACACACGAATAAGTTCAAGAGCTTAAAACATTAACCTCGTATCTCGAATCAATTGAACTTTGTGTGAAAATTTAAGTGGACAAACATACTGACAATCTAGGTGAATTGTTTAGAACGTAAAATGAAATGAAGCTTAACGGTGTTGGTGATTTGTCTCAAAAACTGATATGATCCTCTTGCACAAACTCACAAAAATATTGTTTGTAAATATTTCTTTATTGCATTCCTTTACAATCAAAAAGTACAAAAAGATTTTAGTGTGTTTTAGCATAAATTTTGAAAAAAATCTAAAAGATTTTCGACAACTGATATTGGAAAGCTGATTGTCAAAATCTCAAGTGCTAAACATGATGACTTGATTGTGAGGGGGAGTGAATCTTAAAATGTCAAAAGGTTTGTTAAAATTCTTACATTTGGTATTTTAAAAAAATCTACATTTGGTTCATCATTGGTTTGTGATATGAGAGAAAGTTATCTGATTATATCAGATTGTTGATGTGTTTAAATTGTTAAATTTAGAAAATTTATTTCTGGGTTAAGATTGTTACAGGTGAGCCATATTAATTCATTCAAAGCTTATGAAAGTCAGACTCTGATCATGAATCTAAAAGTTTGCTAGCTGCTGATGCTGATGAACTTAAGGAATCAAGAGATCTGATCAAGAGAATTAGATAAAAGCCAGGCAATGATCCTGTAGACAAAATTTGAGTCAGACATAGATCCTAAAGCAGATGTTGCTGAAGAACAAATGAATACCAGCAAATCATGAGAGGGAGTCTGATAGAGCCAGTTGATTATGGAAAAGAAGATAGAGAGAGAAAAGCCCAGAGACTGATCAAGAATGAAGATGTGAAGACACAGCATTGGTGTGACTCGATAGTCGACTCGTCAACATCTGAGGGGGAGTCTGTTGGTGCACTACATCTGTCGACTTCGTCTTGTATCGAGTCTTAGACTTGTTAGAATAGATCAGGGCACGAAGATCGAGAGAATGAGATAGAGTTAGAAGATTTCGCTTGAACATATGTATGTTGTAGAGATTTCGCTTGAAGCCTCAAGCGAAATCAACATGTTTAGATTTCGCTTGAAATCATTCCAAGCGAAATCCTGATGTCTATATATAGGAGTTCAAGGTCAAGCGAAATCATAAGTTGTTTTTGTGAGATTTCCATACCGAAGTGCTGCCGGTGTGAGAACTGATTGTAATTGCTTTCTAATCAATACAAATCAGTGTTAGAGTGAAGATTCAGCTGTTTTATATTCAAATACTTGTTTTCCGCACCTGTATTTGATGGAATTCCTCTGAACCGACTCGTTTAGGTCGCGAACCCGATCCTTACAAGTTTCATGTTCAAGATTCATAGTGTTCTTCATGATTATCAACTTGTATCATCTTTTAACCAACAAAATAAGATGTAAAAATGGATGGAGATGATCTTACTACTAGCTTAAGGCTAGGGATGATCACAAGATGAAGAAGAGGTGGATAAAAGCTTGTATGAGAGGTCCTTCAACTTCCAATAGTTCCTAGCTTCCTTATGTTGCTTCTTACACCTTTGTATATGTGTAGAATGGATGAAGAATGAAAGATGATGGTGGATGTGTGGGTGGGTGTGTTCGGCCGTAAGTGGGGGAAAGGGGAAGAAGAAGACTTCAAGTGTTGAGTGAAGTGTGAGAATGATGGTTATGATCCTTGATGTTTACTTATAATCCACCAACACCAATTTAACTATTAGTTTAAATGTTTTTAAAAGATGAAACATAATCTAATATAATAACCAAATAAAATCACATGTGGGGCCACCTTGTTGGCCGTGTATAGGTGGGGGGGGGGTCTAGACTAGGTTGTAATGTTATAGTTAGATTATGGTTGAAATCTAAGTGTTTAGTTAGGTTATTTAGTTATTAGGTGTTTATATAGTGTGTTATGATGTTCGGGGACCATACTTAGCTTGGTAATGTTAAAACAATGCTTCTAGTGAAAATTTGGTGTTTCGGATAGTGTCCGGTTGTTCGGTTGGTTACCGGTTCGTTAAGGTGCTAAAGTATGCAGTTTAGTGTGCTTTATGTTATCTTTTGTGACAGCTTTGATTCCCGACGCTTAGGAAAGCATTCTGGACCATTTAACCATATTTCTGCATGATATTAAAGTATTTAAATGCTGATTTTTTTGCAGATTTTTGCTGAATTCAGCAATTTATGTTAGTTTCAGGCACATTTTGGCACTTAAACTATCACTAGGAAGGCAGTTTTATGATCCTTACTTTCCTACACACTATACTAGTGTAACGCTTGGTTTTTCACACATTCTGTGTCTCAATACCCTGTCTGTCTATGTACTGAACTCCGTCAACATTTTTCTGATTTGTCTGATAACTGTGTTAACCTTGTTTCGTGCATCATTTGAATCAATAAGTGTTGCATGCAAGAGTGATATGACATTTTGCAATATAGGATGCACATGTATGTATGATAACAAAATCAGAAACAATTCATGTCATAAATGTTAAATCAGCATAGTCAGTAAGCACTAATCATTGTCTAATTATTGTTTAATAATAATTGTACGGATACATGCAAATTTGACAATTGTCACAAGTCGAGTGTAGGTTTACCTATCGGAGTTGTAACATCACCGTCGGAATGCAATCAGAACCACCGCTACGCCACCACTGCGGTCGCCGTGAGCGGCGGCGTCGCTCCTTCTCCGCCTCATCTCTCACTCTCCGTGCTTCTCTCGTTCCTTCTCTCTCTCTCCTCTGATTCTTGTCAACTAACCGTCACTCACCACCACCCGACAGTGGTGGTGGTGGTCCGTCTCATCAACGAGGGGGGGTGATAGGAATATGGCCCTCGAATCACCGGGTCAAATAAAATGGTAAAATAAAAGATAGATCTACGGTTCGATTTGGATACATATACACCACCAAAACCAACTGTAGGGCTGCGAATCACTCCCAAAGATACAGAAATCACCACTCCGGTTATAAATTCGGGTCTAAGAACACCACTCAATATGCCACAATTGGGCTAGCATAAACACAATTAATTCACCTCAAAATCTATTGAGAGAAAATTAACCAAAACGAATTCTTTACTCAAAACTCACTGTCCTTTTTGTTGCTTGTTCGACCAATACATAAATAGAAAAGAAACTGCTACTAAAAACATGGAAACTACCTTTGACCACTTACCACTACTACATGACTTGAAATAAAATAATAAAACAAGAAAAAAAACAATGCAAATAAAACGTGGGATAACTGGGGCATGGTTGGTTAGGCATGCATGCATGGGTGAATTTCGGATCACGGGTCGGTGCAACTTAGTTCGATCAAATGGGTCAGTGACCCGATATATATAACATCCTCCCCGTCTTAAAAAAAAAGTTTGTCCTCAAACTTGGAGCATGAATATTTGGGTATTTCCGATGGGTATCCAATGGTACATAGCTTGAAATGAGATTGTGGCTTACGTTGATTCTTTAAAGTGCTCATGACTTCAATTGAAATCCAATTTTGCATTGATTCTTCTGCACCGAATTTAATGATCTGTTCTAGTGGATATGTGAGAACACCATGTGATGACCCAGTAGACGTTGGCATAGATTCTAGAACAACAAATGAATCATCCCATGCAGACGTTTCCTTTGGTTTGCTAGCTGGTGTAGGACTTAGTTCTAGAGTCCTTCTACAACTGAACGCAGGTCTCTTGTTTTCATAACCATGAAACAAATCATCCAAATCATCAGGGCCGACATGAATTTTTGACTGGTCTTCTCCTTTACTAAAATTCTCAAACGCACGTTCTCCTTGATTGGAAATTCCGCCAAGAGCCTTTAGTACAAACAAGTACTCTTCCTCATCTGGCTCAATTCCGTCTTCATCGTATAGAGGTTCCTCATCACGTTCGGCAGAAATGATCTCTTTGGAGGCTTTGAACTCGTAAAACTCAGATTTTATGAGAAAAGTATAGAACATTTTTTTTTTGTTTTTTGAAACTTTGAACTGGTAGGATATGGGATTACGGGAATGGATCAAAATATAGTGTTTTTGAAGGAAAGTGAGTCGAAACAGATCGCTTCGGCTCTGATACCAAATGATAGGAATATGGCCCTCGAATCACCGGGTCAAATAAAATGGTAAAATAAAAGATAGATCTACGGTTCGTTTTGGATACAGATACACCACCAAAACCAACTGTAGGGCTGCGAATCACTCCCGAATATATAGAAATCACCACTCCGGTTATAAATTCGGGTCTAAGAACACCACTCAATATGCCACAATTGAGCTAGCATAAACACAATTAATTCACCTCAAAATCTATTGAGAGAAAATTAACCAAAACAAATTCTTTACTCAAAACTCACTGTCCTTTTTGTTGCTTGTTCGACCAATATGTAAATAGAAAAGAAACTGCTACTAAAAACATGAAAACTACCTTTGACCACTTACCACTACTACATGACTTGAAATAAAATAATAAAACAAGAAAAAAACAATGCAAATAAAACGTGGGATAACTGGGGCATGGTTGGTTAGGCATGCATGCATGGGTGATATTCGGATCACGGGTCGGTGCAACTCAGTTCGATCAAATGGGTCGGTGACCCGATATATATAACAGGGGGTAGAGATGGTGTGTATATGAAAATGGAGGGGAACCAGAGGTGTGCGACGGCTGGAGATCCGACGGATACTGGCTCTGGTCACCGGAATTCAGTCGAGAGGGAGGGAAAACAGGGGGTGTCGGCTGCATTGTTTAGGGATGAGGTTTTTCTTTTGTTTTGCAGGTATCATCGAGAGGGAAGAGGCAGGTTTGTAGGTTTTGATTTTGAGAAGGTGATCTCCCTGTGTTTTGTGTATGTATGAAGATAAAATGGGGAATGGATAAGGTGCATTTGGGAGGGAACTTGTTTGTGAAGCGGCTGAACATAATGAGAGGATCTAGGGTTCCTTCCTTTATATACATAGGTCAAGTGTCATTTTAAGTGGGCTTGGGCCCAAGGCCCACAAGCCCAGTCCCGTGTTTTGAGTGGCCCGTCACTCCTACGAACCCGTTTTCACGACCCGAACGTCGTAAAAATGTCGTAAATTATCGTTTTAAAATAAGGAGATGTAAAACAGTGTCGGTAGTCGCGTTTGACGCCCTCGTTTGTCGATAACGGTAAAAATCGCGTAAAAATCGCGTCATTGCCGTTTTAATCCGTTTTTCGATCCGGTTTCGACTATGGTTGTTAAAATTTTATTACGAAACTAAATATAACGTAAAATTTCAGTTTTAAAGGTAACACACGTGTCTGATGCTTCTGTTCGTTGTCGGTGCGTTTCCTGCAGTCGCGTTTTTCGTTCACGTTTGCGTTTGTGACGTACGGAAGCCCAATAAATTCGCGAAACTAAATTTATATATATAAAATATTCGTAGAAAATTTGTATTTGTCGGTGTTTTCAGTATTTCGTACGGTTTAGATTCGTTATCGTTTAATATTCAACGCTTTCTCCGCAGATAGTCATACACACGCTGTAAAGTCGATTAGGCGTTCCTAGACACTCCAAGGGCCTAACTAAGTTTATTTACGTCTTAAACACTGTTTATTATCGTCCTAAACATTTGTTAATCGTGTAATTAGATGCCGTTAATTACCGGTTGTCACAGTTGAAGTAGTTGCTGTTGGTGGTTGATAAGGGATCCATGGTGGTGGTGGTGGCGTTACTTGAACATGGGAGTATGGTGGTTCTTGAACAGGGGAGTATGGTGGTAGGGTGGATAGCAGCGGAGGATGGTGGTGGGGTAGATGACAGGATGGTGGTGTATGGTGGGGCGGATGGTGGTGGTGCTAAATGTGTATGTGAGAGATAGATAGGTGAAAAAACCTACTGAAGTTTTATATAATATATACACACCTAAACTGATTTGTGTGTATATATAAGAGTTTTTTTTTATTTTTAATTACTTTTTGTTTATTTATTAAATATAAATAGCTAAAAAGATATGCTTCAGATCCACGTCAGCATGTTACGTAGGATAAAAAACTAACCAAGTTAGTGGCTAGGTAACGACGGGGTGACATAGCAATCCAAGTGTTAAGTTGGGGGTGATGGAGCCAAAGTAAAAGTTGAAAGTGGCAACGGCCAAAATTGATTAGTTTGGGGTGATAAAATCCACCCCCCACACACACACCAAAAAAAGAGAGAGAGAGAGAGAGAGAGACAAGTTGCCAAGCAAAAGGTTTCAACTTGACCAACTATTACTAGCAAAACGAGCGGAGTTGGTTTATACATTTTCAAACAGTAACCCGATTTGATCAAGTCTATTTATCAAACATAATCATTACATTCCTTAGACCACCCACATCGGTGACTTTTTAGGTGATTGGGTTGCCACCTGTAAATTAAAAAAAAGTTAAATTCATTTTTTGCCAACCGAACTTCACGACCCGGTTGACACAACAACCTGGGTTGCAACCTAATTGTTCCTTTATTCTTTACACATGTCACTATCTCAATGACTTGCATTTAATTTCTTTTTCTTCCCAAACATATTTATATAATAAAAAATTGGGTTGAGTTAGGTTGTGAATGTGTGTAGAAAATTAAGTTAGGTTGGGTTGTGTAGGTCAAAGAGAGAGAAATTGTTTTTTTTAATAAAAAGTTAGGTTGAGATGGGTCACTGATGTGGATAGTCTTATACATTGATTGTTGTAGCACACTAGCACCCAACATCACATTCACGTTGGTCTCCAGCCTCTTGAGATGAGGTTACTCGGTTTGGGGCTCGGCTTGGCCCGTCCGGCCCGTCGCCAGGCATCAACACCAATTCCCCTTCACCGGCGTCGCCTAATCGTCGAGTGTAGGACGTTGAGGACGGGCGCTAGAAGACAAAAGATATAGCCGTTTGATTGAAGACCATTTTCACCTCAAATCCATGTTTTTTCAACCCCCTGTTCGTGGGACAGAAATTTGTTCGAGCTCGCCGGAAGACAAAAGAAATCTTGTTGTTGGTTTGGTTTGCAGGTGTAGAAGAGGATGATAAGTTAGCAATGGTGATGCAGATGGCATCGGTGATGGTGAACCGTCTGCAATTTTTGTTGGTTGTCGGCGATTTTTGGTGTGGGACGGAGGTTAGTGATGGAAGATGGTGGAGGTTATACGAGACTTACATGATTTTGTGGAGGTGGTGGTTTTGTGCACATGGTTTTCTACTTTTATTTGAATACTTAACTTTTGTTTTGCATTTTAATTAAATAGTGATGAAATTGAATAAATAAGTGGAGTTGGTTTGTCAAACTTGCCAAAAATTAAAAAGATAAATTAAATTAAATAAGTGGGGTAGGCTCATCCTCCATTTCCATGGTTTCATCTTTGGAGGGGCATCCTCTAAGGACAATGACATGACGCTTTCGTGACAGGTCATTCTCCAAGGATAAGCATCTACCATACCGTCTTATCAATATTATGCAACATTGTGTTAATTACATCATCCATTTACAACATAATCATCTGACAACCACTTGAAGCGAACTTGTCTTACCTATATTACAACATTGTGTTAATTACATCATCCATTTACAACATAATCATCTTGAACAAAAAAGAAACGCATAATGAAAAGAAGACATCAAATAAGTAGTAAATAAAATTCCAATACCAAAGGATATAATAATCAACCACCATGAATAAAAAAGAAATTTACTCATTTAAATTTTCAAATATATTCCGTGCATTAAAAACTTTAAAATTTAAATCTATAGATATTTTATTAACAGCTAAAAGACGAACGTTTTGCACGTGATTTCTTTTGTCTCGCTCGGACATAGTTCACCATCTTTTCAACCCGGTAACCCATCAACCATCAAAACGAAGACGACCCGCGCTTGACCGCACAACCGATGCATCCGACGATAACCTCCGGCAATCAGAACTCTCCGGCTGACTGGACCCTGACCGCGGCGAATCCAAGCTTCTAATCAAAAGCTGCTTCACAGCAGAAATAAGATCCTCCGTGGCATTCTTCTCCGGAGAACAAACCGAAGAGCGGAAGTTCTTACAAAACCTCATATGCCGATCCAACGCTTCCTCCTCTGATTCCGAACACGATCTCTCCATCTCATCCTTCACCGCCTCCACACACAGTCCACAGATCCACCGGCCGCTGTTATTCTCCCTCACTGCCGCAATGTACGACGGCGTACACTCCTCCGTCAATCCACAACACTCACATTTCACACACTCCACGTCACCGCCACCGCCGTAGCTGCCGGAGGACGTCGCCGTCGTGAATTTTGCTTCGGTACCGGACATTGTAACCGTATCCTTCACCATTATCGCCAGAAAAAAAAAAAAAAAAACAGTATAGAGTCAGAAACCCTAATTTCTCGATGTGTAACCCTAGAAAACAATCAAAACATTCAAAAAAATTCAAATTGAACTGAAATTAGTGATGATTTTTTGAAATTAAACTCATCAGTATTGGTAGAAAACGAACTTACAATTCAGAAGCTCTAATTTCTCGATATATAACAGTAGAATACAATCAAACATGCAAAAAAAAAAAAAATTCAAATTGGACTGAAATTTATGACGATTTCTTGAAATTAACGAAATCAAAAACACAATTATCGATAAAAAAAAACTTATTACAGTCAGAAACCCTAATTTCTCAATATATAACAGTAGAAAACATTCAAATCGGACAAATTAATGATAATTTCCTGAAATTATAGTCACAAATCCTAATTTCTTGATACATAATGACAATTTTTCGAAATTAAAGTCAGAAACCCTAATTTCTCGATACAAAACCCTAGAAACACTCAAAAACATTCAAATCAAACAAAATTAAGAACAATTTCTCAAAATCAAACTCACCGGAATCCGTGATTGACTATCAAACGTTCAAATCTGGCAACAATTTCACCGTTCTTTCTCCCACGCAACTTCTTCAACAACTTCTCCACCGATCAACAACAGTTTGAACAACGGCAATAGTTTCGTATGCATTTCAGAGCCCTGTGTGGCTCGAGAATTGGAGTCCAGAGGTTGAATTGAGGTGAAAAATGGTGGAAATGAAGGTTTAGGTTTCTGTGCTTTAATGGCGGATTAGATAGATATAGGAGTAGTGTGGGGAAGATGAGAGTGCCAGCTGTATATTATTTGTTTGTTTTGGGACCTGTAGGTTCGGTACACGTCAGCATAAAGAGAATTCACATGGGTTACGTTTTAGTGGTTTGTTTGGTTATTGGAAGTGTTATCATTTCATTCCGCCGTAGATTTTGGACTGCTTGGGATGGAGATAAAGATGGTTGTGTTTATCGTTTGGTGTGTGACACGAAATACGATACGGATGGGTTTGTGTTTAGTTTAAACGTCTTTGTAGCGGTCAGGTGAACACGTTTAGTTAAACGGATAGTGTTCTGTCGGTGTCTTTTGTAAAAAGATTTCTATGCCAATTTTCCTCACGACCTTAATGCTTTGCGGTGCTACTTGGAGTTCGAGAAATGAAAGAGTTTTCAATGATAAGGCCACAGGGGCACTCCGTGATATAACGAGTGATACAATGTTCAACGCGTGGAACTTCACAAAATCCCACCCCCACCTCTTGTATAACGCGTGACACAATCACGGTTTGATGATTTCGTTATTTTTTCAACGCCGTGATGGGTTTTATTGTGAGGGTAATTGTTGGTTGGGGGGAAATTGTTGGGTGTGGTGGTGAGTGATGACCACCCCCACTAAAAAAAGTTGTGAGTGATGGAAAAATGGTTGCTGACATGACCTAACATGATTGGATATTGTGAGTGATGAAATTTTATCACTAGTGACCACCCCCTCCCCTAAGGAGGCATGTTTGTCAAAGTTTTTTGAAGATATTATGTTGTACCTTAAACTAAATGGCTATTTATATGCATTGTGTTATGGTTAAAAAATATACGCCTAAAAGTCCTAACGGGTATTTTTTTTTTAAACTAACGAGGATAGTTGGTACCCATAGATATGACCGATGCCTGATGGATAATCATCCGACAAATACTTAATTTACAATGGGCCGATTACGAGACATTATTTTACAATCGAATATGAGATTGAGATTAGTCATATACTCGATTCATCAACGTACTTGGTGAAATCGTGTTAGAACGGGTCTGAAGTGGTCACAACCCACTACATTAAGGGAAAAATGATTGGTTAATATTTTTTTTTTTTTTTTGTGGCTCCCATTATTTTGTTTATTTCCTTTTTTTGGTCTTTTCTGTATAGTGGGTCTCACAAAATGTTTAGTGTCTCTTTGTTAAAGTAAAAGAATATTTTATTCATTTTATATATTTTGAGTGAATAATGAGAACCACCGATGTAATTTTTGAAAAGGAACCTTGTAATATTATGCATAAACTACATGGACCACCTGCATGATTAACACTACTTTACACATGTTAATTTGTTGATTACTTGAAATGAAAGCATGTGCTGCAGCTTGACTTTTAGGTAGTTTAGTCATGTTTCTTAATCATATGATATAATTTGATGGTTAACTATGCTATTCATGTAATAAATCCAATGTATATTGCCAGCTACCTTTGTCTACACACAAGTGTCATCAAGGGAATTATTAAATAAACAACTTTTGTGTTTATTTGCTACAAGAACATTTCTTTTATTCGGCCATAGGGTATGGAATAAAGCCTCTATTCGTCAGCTCAGCTCCACCTCATCACTAGTGTCCCTCTTTAACTTGAACGGTATGAGATAAAACCCCCTTCTTAGACCATCCGTAGTCGTACAATTGTGGCCGTTTTTTATGCAAACCACACCCAAGCATGGCCCCTGTGGGCTTTTTTTTCCGCCAAAATGCTTTTGGCGTGGTTTTTTCCACGCCCTTGCTTCCTTTCCTTTGGCCAATTACCCTTCATCTACCTTTTGTTTGTCCAATAAGATTTTTTGATGGTTTTTTTATTTAATTTTATAATGCTCCACAATGCCCACATCTCCACTACACCCACATTTTAGAAAACGCCCCATAATGCCCCATTGCTGACTGGGCTGCCACATTGCGCAAAACGCCCAAGGGTGGGGTATTATTCACCCCAACAACTACGCATGGTCTTATTAATGGCGCCTCTAACTTCACACACAGATATATATATATTGCTTTCACATCCCCTCAATAACGCCTCGCTGCCTCCTGATAGCGTCCGTGGTATGGTAGAGGGGCGATATTGTGTCTTTTTGGCTGACGTGGCAAGGGCATAGCGCCACATACCTCATATGTTATCTTAGGTGTTGTTTGTTTTTTAAAAGGTAAAATGTATGCGGTCTGCCAACAACATCTGCAGACATCTATAGAAGAAGAAGTGGACCAAACCTCGACAGTCTGCAAGAAGAAAGTTGTTTGTTTTTTAACGCATGTATACTTGAAGGGGTATGGTCCCAAAAAGCCACGCAGACCATTCGGGTCGCGCTCTGAACCATACTCCTTACTCAATAAACTCGTTAATCCACAGACCCCGCGCGGGCTACTTGGGTAAAACCTGAACTCCGCGTGAGGCCCAAAGAAGATATAACACCAGTTTTACACCTAGCATCTTGAATAAGAGCCCTCAACTCCTACACCTCGCGCCGGCTAGTGGTACACACTTCAAAGGTCGCGCGAGAGTTACGGCGCAGGGCCATTTCAGGAAGTACGAAAAGTACGAGTGGCAGAAGAGCGAGCCAATCAGCGTCCAACAGGCTGTACTATATCGTGCTCCACGATCAACAATCGTGCAGGAGACCAAAGGTACACAAGGACGCCTACGTGGCACCAATCAGGTGGCAGCGACAACTGTCCCATGATCTCCACTCACCTGCTGATGTCAGAAGGGCGACAGAGACGACAACCTGGACACGTGGCTCCAATCAAGGTGCGCCAGCACCGGAGATCTTCTAGAAGCCACTAACGGTCGATACCAGTGAGACAAAGAGGATATTCCTTGTTGTCGCCTTCTGGCCCAAGGCCCATCAGCCCATCTCCTCCTACACCACTCCGGCTATAAATAGGGACTTTCATACCACAGGTTAAACATTCCGTTCTCTCTACTCTCTACTCTCACTCTTAACACACGCCGGAGTTTGGTTAAGAGGGAAACCCCCATATTCCCCTCTTAACGAGCTAACGGTGTTGCTGTTTTGCAGGAAGATCGGATCATACTTGAGCTCAGGAAAGATTAAAGGATATTAACCCTCATGTTTGAAACATAAACCACCTAATTAGCCTAAAATTAGTTACGTGTTTCTTCATTGGCCCCCACCGATATTTACAATCACTTCATCTTCTTTTTTCTGAGTTTTTTCTGGTCTCTTGATCATGGCTGGTCAAGGGATAATTCCTGATTTTGATTTCGGCACTGCCTCTCAAGCGGGAGCGGGGGAGGACAACTCGCACGTCCAACTCCATCCCATTGACGAGATAGCCGAAGGTGAAGGAACAAACACAAGGGGACCCCGCGCAAGCATCACTCGTATCACTCAAACGGGTACCCCATCGAGTAATGTTGCTGGCCCATCAAACCCAGCTCCAAATCCAAATCCAAACATTTCAGCGCTATTGTGGCTACCAGAAGGTGAAACCCTTGCCTCCTGGTATGCCAAGCAGATTGCTACTATAAATGCTGCTTATCATACCTTAAGTACACAACAGGCGATTTTGCAAGCGGAACCATCCTTGGTTACACCACCAGGTCCAACGCAGGGGGCACGCCAGACACCCCCTCAGCAAAACATTCAAGGGCACTTCATCAGACCTCCTCCCCAAAGAAGACAAAGCGTGCACGACACGCGCGATAAATACGGGTAGACAGGCAGTTACTATGACCATCCTTCCAATGCGCAACATAGGCGCCCGGTTCATAGCCGGCTAGGGCCGCGCAACATGAACAACGAATGGGACGACACAGATCCGGATGATCCTACGTGGCAAGATGATGAAGGCTCTTCAGTTTTCAACCGTTTGAAGAAAAATCATGAGTCTTACAACGAAGAAGCAGAACGTGATTTCAGCCTTATTACAGACTAGCAGAAGCTGCCGAACACTCGAAGTTTGTCCGAAGCATCGCTCTAGCCCTGCTAGAAAAAGCAAAGCTACCTCCAACAGTGGGAAAGTTCAACGGTCTCATTGACCCTGATGATCATGTCCGAGTATTTACAAGCGTGGGTGTTTTAGGACAATGGACCATGCCAATGTGGTGCCATCTGTTGTAACGTTCCCATTTTTTTTCCATATAAGAATTATAGGTTTGTTTAAATTTATTAACCACTAGTAACTAGTTTTATTTTTAAATATAACTATTCGACCCATTTTATTCTTATACCTTTTACCTAGTTTTAAAAACTATTTCATATATATAATTGGTTGGAATGTTATACTAATTAATTGGCTTGAATATGTGTGACATTTTTATTTTCTATATTAAAATAAAGCTTATATTATTAGACGGGTAGATTACGGGTAAGTTGACTACTAGAAATATAAAGTACCTAGACGGGCCTAGTGACCGTATACTAATTAAATTATAAAAATACAATATATTTGAACCTACTTTGTTTTTAATGAAACTTGATTCAAAATGTAGATAAGATTATTCTCGTTCTAATGACATATTCATTGTTTTATAAAACGTAATATTTTAGAAGTTATAAGCGCCAAATAAGTGAAGCAGTTGAATTAATTATAATAATAAAATAATAATAAAGTTAACTTTTGATATTTGAGATTTGTAAATACGTATCAATTAGAAAGGAATATAATAATAATTTAAAAATTTTAAAAACTCTATAAATTGAAATGATGCATGCAACTTACGTGTCTGAATGCATGCAACTCTACATTTGGGATTTGAGATTTGTGTGTACGTGTCTGAATGCATGCAACTTACGTAAAGCCATGTGTAGCCTCCCAGATCCTTGGAGATTAGTATAAAAAGAATACCTGCCTTCAAAGAACAATGGCTTTCTTTTCTTTCACCTGTATGTCGCCCCTTTTCCATACATATAACTTTATTTTATTGATCCCATAATAAAGCCCTGTCCCGTTTTAAGTATTTTAACTCCCGATCACCGCTACCCTTTCCGATTGATCTTGAGCCCCATAACGCATGTAAAGGCACTGCACGACTAAGTTCATTTGGGTTCGGTCTCGTGACATAGTGTAAGGACTTTCAAAAAATGTCCCAAAATCAACCCATAATTGAAAACCCAGACCCCTGAAACCCTAATCCATATTAAAAAATCAAGAAAACTAGATTTTTGATCTTCAGACGGGCCGCGTAAAGGTAAGCTTAACCTTACGCGGGCCGCGTCAACTTGGAGTTTGACCGGATAAGCATCCAGGCCACGTGTTGTACGCGTGGCAAGTCTACTGATGACACGGTAGCCCTAGTCTACGTCTAGCTGGCCCTCACGGGCCGCGTAAGGGTCAAGCCAAGGTTCACGTGGGTCGCATGAGACCCAAATTTCACCTATAAATAGAATGGGTTACGAGCAGTTCACTGGTGTCAAAAATTCAGTTCAAAACTCGAAGTATACTGCTCAAAAGTTGAAAATAACATTCATAATAGCGAGGTGCTGCTACGATACAGGGTATTAACTCGATCGCTACTACGATTCAATGTCCGATCGATTGAAAACTATCCGATGGATGTTTAAGTGCTGCCCACATTAGGGCCATACTTTGTCATTAGTCGTGAATTCGACGGATGTTTAAGTATAGCACTTTGTCATTCATTGTGAGGGTTTTAATCTCGTGAGTTATCGTAAATGCTGTATTAGTTACTGACCTAGTTCGTGTACATTGTTATTTACATTAGGTTACAAGGCTAATCAGTCGGCTAAACTCTGCCCGTTTAAACCTGCAATGTGAGTCATTCTCTTTTTATCAACAGTATTTTACAATACTCCAATCATTTTCAAAAGTTATAATTACAGGGATTAAGTCGTGGTTATCTTGAATCACTGGCTAGTGGGGTATTGTGCACATTACTGATTTCTCACAGTTAGGCTAATAAATCCTAACAGTGATAATCATCACTACTTGGGGAAGGACCCAATAGTGGTATGACCATCGTCACCAGGTGACACGGCGCCAGATAAAAATAAGATAGAAGCCATTGTAATCGCTCTTATGCTGTAATTCATAACTAAGGGTCATTTTATAAAACCTGAATGAACTCACCAGTATTTCCTGCTGACCAAATGTTTTTAAAACGCGTTTCCGGTAATTACAGTAGATCGGAATAAAAGTTGGATACGGCACCAACAAGGCTTACAGAAGTGGCTTATTTTATCAATTAAATTAAGTTAAGAAAAGTTGTTTTATGTATTTGGATTTATCCTATATTAAAGCTACCTTTCAAAACATGGTTTTTATCCCATCTATTTAATAAATAAAATCCGGTGTTTTCTAAACTCCGATATTTTTCCTAACTCACGGTCCTGATGAAATTTCCGTTGCAATGCTTTCAAAATAACCACCGGTACCTCTTGGCTGCTCGCGGCTCCCGATTCCGTCCAGGGTGGGGTCGGGGGTCGTGACATCTGTTCATCCAAACTTTCACCGGGGCTGCTCGCGCATGGTTCGACAGCCTTCCGCCGGGAAAAATCAAGTCTTGGGTTGACTTCAGAGACCAATTTGTAGCTCATTTCAGCCAATAGAGGCGTTATCAGCGCGACACTTCAGAAGTGACAGACATCTGGCGCAGAGAAAACGAGGGGTTAGAAGATTTCATCACGCGCTTCAACAAGGAGTGTTTAGAGATCGAAGGTGTAAGTGAACAATTAATGCGCGCCCACTTCAAAAAGGCCATCCGTTGTGATAGTCTGATCAGGACTATCACAGGGAAGGACGGTATGCCTAAAGAATGGGACAAACTCATGGCAGCTGCAAAGACTATAGCGCAGACAGAAGAATCGTTGGCAGGATCCAAAAGCGCTTACACCAATGATCGTTTTTCAAGACCAAGCTCACGCGAAAACAGCAAGCGAAACAGAAACCCTGGATGGAAAGCAAGCCAATCCAGCGGTTACGAAGAAAGGTCTCGCTTCAAAGAAGACGCGTGAGACACAATTGATCGCATTGGCTATCGTAAAGCAGTGAAGAACGAGAACCGAGAAAAACATTGGACTCAGCTCACTAAGACACCAAAGGAGGTGCATATGACGGAGAACCACGATTTTAAAGCACCCAAACCGATGACCAACAAGAAGGGGCAAGACCCCAATCTGTACTGCGATTTTCATTAGGATACAGGTCATTTGACAGATGACTGTATCAGACTAAGGCAAGAGATCGAGAAGGCTTTAAAGAGCGGCAAGTTAAGCCACCTGGTGAAGAATGTGCACAAGGAAATGCGCCAAATCCAAAAGAATGACGATGGAAACCAGAAGAAGGTCAGGCGCCTTAAAACTCACATGGTCGATGGACCAAGGCACATCGCAAGAAGCAAAGGAAAGCGCCCGTTTGAACAAGCATGGCAAGAACAACAAGTCATTTTTCCAGTGGTGCGCGGGGGTCCACGCGCCCTGTTGTTATCACCGGCATCATTGGCCATTACGAAACAGAGTATGTCTTCATCTATCCCGGAAGCACAACTGATATTATATATGAACGGTGCTACAACCAATTTGATCCGGAAGACAAAGCGCACCTCGAACCTGTTGACTATCCTTTATCCGGATTCTGCAATGAGACAGTCTTCCCATTAGGTCAAATCAGCTTCCCCGTCACGCTCTCTGATGGGAAGTATTCAAGAACCACGAATGTTAATTTCATGGTGATGCCAGTCAAGTCAAGGCATGATGTCCTAATTGGTGGGTGAAATGAATATGGTAACTTCCACGCCCCACTCAGCTATCGGTTTCCCAACCGAAACAGGGGTAGCGATTATCTATTCAAAGAAAGAAGTGATGTCAGCAGAAGATGCGCGACCAGTCAAAGCAGCTAAGGTCTCAACAACAGAACCAAAAAAATGGGTCTTGAACCGCAAGTACCCCGAGCAAACAGTGACAATTGGCCACGCAATTTCACCAAGTATCAGGACACACCTCAAGCAATTACTGTTCTGAAACATGGACATTTTCGCCTAGACCCCGTTTGATATGACGGGCGTCCCGCGCGACGTCACAGAACATTGCTTAAACATGTATCCATCTGTTGAACCCAAGGTCCAGAGAAAGCGCAGCTTAGGACCAGACAAAACGAAAGCCATGAATGAACAAGTGTGCGAGTTACTTAAAGCAGGCATATTGCGCGAGGTGCGTTATCAGAGCTGGGTTGCAAACCCTGTAATGGTCAAGAAGTCTAATGGCGGATGGCGCATGTGCGTTGATTACACTGACCTCAACAAGGCATGCCCAAAAGACTGCTATTCGTTGCCAGAGATCGTTAAGAAGATAGACTCTCTCGCGCCATTCAGATGGAAGTGTTTTCTAGATTGTTATAAAGGATATCACCAAGTCCATATGAAGCTAGAAGACGAAGATAAAACAGCCTTCCACACTGACTTTGGAATACTCTGTTACACAAAAATTGTCACACCCCAACCGATGGCGGAAACATCAGGGCGCGGCACTAAGCGAAACAGATTGTCCAGGAGAAATCCATAAGAACTAAATTACCAGATAATTAATATTATGTCCCATACCATAACTCATCAAAATAAAGTAGTTATTACAGACATAGATATCTCTTAGACAATTAAATGTTCCGACAACTCATATTTATAGATTGTTCATTTCTAGACTCATCCTACTTGAATTCCACATAGCAAGCATCCTAGCATCTCAAACACCTGTCACATACGTTAAAATAGAGGTCAATACACATAGTGTAAAGGTGAGCATACAAGTTTAATAGTATAATAGTAGCGAAAGCGAGTTTACGCATAACCAGCATGTAACATGTATAATGTGAAGCAAGTAGGTTATCGACAATGAAATATGCACAGACGTGACTGCGAGTTGTAGAATGCGCAACACATATCACCACTGTGACATGTGAGAAAAGCCCTTAACAACCCCTATCCACGACAGGTGCTGAGTCCAAACTATAGTACTATCGTTGCTAAGGTGTCAGGCAACAATCATTGTACAAGCATTCATCAAGTAACACGTATAACATGCAGTAACGGTTAGTGTATAAAATGTGTTTGCGTTGTGTGATCGATGTGATTTGATATAGATAACGTATGTAACACCCAAAAGTGCTTAAAGCAAAAAGGGATCGAGTATACTCACAGAAAGTGCTTAACACCGTCTTGGATTGAAGGGAGCGCTGGAGTGTTAGCCTGATTACAGAACGATAGCATAAGCGATAAGCGGTGTATTACACGATGCGAAGTGATGGAGTGTCGAAGGGACATCCGAACGGATGGCAATCCGGTTGGATGGCCATTCGGTCGGTTTGCCACTCGTTTGGGATGGATGTGTTTGTGTATGATGTGACTTTGAAGTTTTCGTTGTAGCATTTTAAAAACAAAGAAGTATCTCTACCCTTCAGGTCATTCGATTGAACGGTCGTCCGGTCGGATGGCCGTTCGGTCTGATGGCGATCCGTCCAAGTGAGACATTTCAGAGAACAACTTCACAGCAGAATGGTCATTCAATCGGATGGTCATCCGATCGGATGGACATTCGCTGGGACTGATTATGTTCTTGAAAGTTGTGAAACGTTCAAGTGTTGACGACCATGTGCAATCCGATCGGATTGTCGTTCGATCGGATGGCAATCCGATCGGATGGCAATCCGATCGGATGGCAATCCGTTCCATGACCTGATCGTTTGAAAACGTGAATACTTTGTTAAATTTGAAAAGTTTGCGGTTTGATCGAGACGGTATGACACGCGTTTAAACAACGGAAACTCCGTCAAGACCGAGTCATCCGATCGAAGTGGGAATCACCCCAGCCTGATCAGCTAACTATTCATGACGGTTGTTCATGTTCAACCCGGAATCGGTTGTCTCTTTGATAGGAATCAGATCTCGGACCGACACTTCACTAGGAAACGAGTAGAAGGACTGAATGAGTTCCGATTCCATCGGTTTTGAGTGCATTGAGTGTAAAAGAGTTGAAAGAAAGTTATGAGACCATCTTTCAATCCTTCTACCCATGAAAATGTTTAGATCTATGCGAAAATAGTGTTGAATCATGTTGTAATCCTTTAGATTTGAGTTGTTCTTTGTGGAATGAGGCCAAATCTTGAAGTTCATAAGAACCCCATGATGACATCACCCTAGAATACCTCAAATCGGGCAGATTTCATGGTTAAAAGTGAAGATTCAAAGGTGAAAGTGATGAAGAAGTGTGTGTAGATGATAGATGTACAAGATTTGAGGAAGAAACTTACAATAATCGTGAGAAATCGAATGAGAAAGGCCTGAGAAGTTGAAGAGTCGCACCAGAGCTGTCACATTACTGTTTATGATGTGACAGGTGCTATTTATAGGATTCCAAAAGAGGAAAGTAGGTGCTGGTGTGCGGATCGGATGGCAACCCGATCGGACGGCCATCCGATCGGATGGTCATCCGTACGGATGACCATTCGATCGAAGGGTTTCCGCGAGTTGGTTTTCGTGTTTTCGTTTCGTGCGTTGCGATGCGTTTCGAGTGAGCGATGCGATAGTATTACCCATTAGTTACACAAATAACCTAACTACCAAATACCGGGAATAAAATCGTAAATCTCGAGTTTGCGATGAGATTGCGTTGCGATAGAGTTGAGATTGCGTTTGCGATTAATCACCTCAACATAAACATAACATGCACAAGTAACACATAATAGCACACACACGTAAAACAATATCCACAATCTATAATTTGAGTTGCGATGCGATTAGCAATAAGTCAATTAGCGATTAAACTGCGATTAAATAGAGATTTATTAACAAGTACTCCACATAATACAACTAAAGGAAATTAAAATAGAGTATCGATTATAAGTCGAGAAGTACATTCAGTAATTAAGCAAGGAGTGACAGATCGCAATTAGCAATCTTTTCTTCCTTTGACTTTGACTTTGAATTTGACTTGTACTTTTACTTTCAAAATGCGGGTTGTTATAGCCTCCCCTACTTTCGGAAATTTCGTCCCGAAATTTAAGAAGCAGGCGTAACAAACAGTTGCGGATACTTCGCCTTCATGTCACTTTTGAGTTCCCAGGTGAACTCGGCGCCGCGTTTGCCTTCCCAGCGAACCTTCACAATGGGAATGCGTGAGCGTCGGAGTACCTTGGTTTCTCGGCCCATGATCTCGACAGGCTTCTCCATGAAGTGTAATGTTTCGTCCACTTGTAGATCCTCAAGAGGGACATGTAATTCCTGGTCGGCTAGACACTTTTTGAGGTTCGGAACGTGGAAAGTCGGGTGGACGTTACTCAGTTCCTCCGGTAGTTCGAGTCTGTAGGCCACTTTGCCAATCCTCTCCAGAATTTTAAAGGGTCCAACATAAAGAGGCGCGAGCTTTCCTTTCTTGCCGAATCTGGTCACCCCCTTCCAAGGTGCAACCTTTAGGAGTACGTGATCGCCAACGTCAAATTCAAGGGGCTTGCGGCGTCTATCGGCGTAACTTTTCTAACGACTCCGAGCTTTCAGCAAATTGTCTCGGATTTGGAGGATTTTGTCAGTCGTTTCTTGCAACAGCTCAGGATCGGTAATTTGCGCGTTCCCGGTCTCGTGCCATACAATAGGCGATCGACATTTTCTTCCATATAATGCCTCAAATGGTGCCATTTAGATGCTAGAGTGATAACTGTTATTGTACGAGAATTCGACTAAAGGTAAATGCGAATCCCAATTACCACCAAAATCCATAACACACGAGTGAAGCATGTCTTCGAGGGTACGAATCGTGCGTTCAGTCTGACCGTCGGTCTGGGGATGGAAAGTAGTACTAAGATTGAGAGTAGTACCGAGAGCAGATTGAAACGTTTCCCAAAGACGCAAGGTGAATCGACCATCGCGGTCGGTGATGATGTCATGAGGTGTCCCGTGTCGATAAATAACTTCGTCAGTGTAGATTCGAGCTAATCGTTCTACCTTGTAGTCTTCCCGTATCGGTAGAAAATGAGCGGATTTGGTAAGACGGTCAACGATAACCCAGATGCTGTCGTGACCTGATGGCGTGCATGGAAGTTTCGTTATGAAGTCCATAGCTATACTCTCCCATTTCCACATAGGGATTTCGGGTTATACGAGTAAGCCAGAGGGGCTTTGATGCTCAGCCTTGACTTTTGAACAAGTCAGTCATTTCGAAACATAGATAGCGATATCCTTTTTCATACCTGGCCACCAGTACTTGTAGCACATGTCCTGGTACATCTTATCGGCACCGGGATGAATAGAATACCGAGATTTGTGGGCTTCGTCGAGCAGAATCTGTCGCAAATTGGTACGCTTGGGAATCCAAATTCGGTCTAGATAATGGAATATAACATTCGATTTATTCATCAGTTGTTCGCCGTTATTGATGATTCTTTCTTTCTTCAAAGTGCGTTCAGTAAAACAAGCATGTTGGGCGTCACGGATAATAGCTTCGAGATTGTGCTGGGCTTGAGTATTACGAACGCTATGCAAATAGCTTCGTCGACTGAGAGCATCGGCAACGACGTTTGCTTTGCCTGGATGATAACGAATCTCACAGTCGTAATCGTTGAGGAGTTCAACCCATCGGCGTTGGCGCATATTCAGCTCCTTCTGGTTAAAGATGTGTTGTAGGCTCTTATGGTCGGTGAAGACCGTACACTTGGTACCGTAAAGGTAGTGTCGCCGAATCTTCAACGCAAAAACCACTGCACCAAGCTCGAGATCGTGGGTTGTATAGTTCTTCTCGTGGATCTTGAGCTATCGAGAGGCGTACGCGATAAACCAGTCCCGTTGCATGAGAACACAACCGAGACTGAGGTTAGAGGCATCGCAATAGACTACGAAATCGTCATTTCCGTCGGGCAGTGAGAGCACGGGAGCGTTGCAAAGCATAGCTTTGAGAGTTTGAAAGGCGTCCTCTTGTTCGGTTCCCCAAACAAAAGGTTTGTCCTTGTGGGTAAGCGAGGTAAGTGGAACAGTGATCTTCGAGAAATCAGCGATGAATCGGCGATAGTAACATGCTAATCCGAGAAAAGAACGAACTTCGGACGGGTTCCTTGGTGTAACCCAACTCTTAACAGCTTCGATCTTCGCAGGATCGACATGAGTTCCTTGACTATTAATGATGTGACCGAGGAATTGAACCTCCTCAAGCCAGAATTCACACTTGGAGAACTTGGCATAGAGACGGTTTCCCTGGAGTAACTCAAGAACCAAACGTAGATGTTGCGTGTGTTCGGTTTTTGACTTGGAATAGATCAGGATATCATCGATGAACACGATGAAGGGTTTACACACGCGATTCATTAGATCCATGAAAACTGCGGGAGCGTTAGTCAAACCAAAAGGCATAACAACAAACTCGTAGTGACCGTAGCGGGTTCGAAAAGCAGTTTTGGGTATATCTTCTTCCTGAATTCGTAACTGGTGATAGCCTGAGCGTAGGTCGATCTTCGAGAAACATGTAGCACCTTGTAGCTGATCAAACAAATCATCGATTCGAGGCAAGGAATAATGATTCTTCATATTAAGCTTATTCAATTCCTTGTAGTCGATGCACATCCGGAACGATCCATCCTTCTTTTTGACGAAAAGGACAGGCGCGCCCCAAGGAGAGGTGCTAGGGAGAATAAAACCTTTATCAAGTAGTTCCTGGAGCTGACTCGAGAGTTCGCGCATTTCAGAAGGAGCGAGGCGATACGGCGCTCTAGCAACATGATTTGCTCTAGGAATGACATCGATTCGGAAATTGATATCACGAGTGGGAGGTAAACCAGGTAAATCGTCAGGAAATACACGAGGGAAATCACGAACCACAGGCACGTTGTCTATTTCCTTAACTTCCTTTTCCTCCGCTACTACGATATGTGCCAAGAAAGCTTGTTATTCCTTGCGGAGATACTTGCTAGCTTGGACACACGACATGAGTTGTAACTTCTTCGAAGCGACTTCGCCATAAACACACAATTGATCACCGTTCACGAGAGAGAAATGAATCATTTTATCGAAGCAAACAATTTCAGCATGATTCTCCCGAAAGAAATCCATACCTACTATGACATCAAAGCTACCGAGCTGCATCGGAATAAGATTGATCGAAAAAACATGACCGTTGAGATCGAGAGTACAGTCACGCAGAAAGGAACTAACAGTGACGGTTCTTCCAGTGGCAACTTCTACGTCGAATGTTGATGGGAGGTTAACGCGTTTACGGTTTAGGAGCCTTTCCAATTCGAACAGATACAAAACAGTTATCGGCTCCAGTATCAAATAAACACGAAGCATATATACCATTTACGAGAAACGTACCATTAACATCGTTGTTGTCTGCTTGGGCCTGACGGGCATTGATGTTGAAGACTCACTCGCAGGCTGCTTGCTGAGCTGGCTGCTGCTGTTGGTGTTGTTGCGGTGCTGGCTGCTGCTGCTGTGGCTCTTGCTTCACCACTCTGTTTGGGCAGATGTTTGCGAAGTGGTTGGGATCACCACACGCAAAGCAAGCCCTTGCATGAGCAGCGGGAGCAGGAGCTGCTTGCTGTCCTTGCGGAGCTGGTAGAGCAGGAGCTTGAACTGTGGCTTGGCGAGGACCAGTACGGCAGTTAGCGGTGAAGTGGCCGTACAGGTTGCAGTGAACACAAAACCGGCATGCGATTCCAACCGGGTGATGATAGGTACAAGTAGGGCAGAGCGGGTGTGGTCCAGTGTATGCACGCTTGGCTGGCGGTGCATTGACCACAGGCGCCGCTACTTGGCGGTTCTACGGTTGCGATTGGGCAGGCACAGCTTGGAGTGGAGCGGTAGTTGCTGCACAGTTCTTGTTGCTGGAGCTGTTGTTCTTTCTCTTGCGGCGTGAGGACCTTGAAGATTGCGATGCGGCAGTTTCAGCGGTGGGAGCGGCGGTGACTTGGTGCAGATTCTTGGAGGCTTTATCAAAGTAACCAACCCTGATTCGCTTGTCGTTGATCTCAGCAGCGAGCAGGTAGGTTTCCTCGATAGTTTCCGTCTTTGCAGCTTGAACAAAGTCAGCGACACAATCCGGCAGAGCGCGGATATACTTCTTGACCATAATCTCGGGGGTAGTAACTTGACCTGGGCAGATGATACTCAGCTGCTTGAAGTGAGCAGTTAAACCAGTGTTGTCTCCACCATCCTGCTTGATATGCCAGAACTCGTCCTCCAGCTTTTGGAGTTCGTGGGGAGGGCAGAACTCTTGCATCATGATGTCCTTCAACTCATCCCACGTTAGCCCATAAGCTGCATCGTTCCCTCGTTTGTTTCTCTCGGCAGTCCACCAATCCAGAGCCCAGGATTGGAAGACGCCGGTGGCGTTAACAATGCGAAGGTTTTCCGGACAGCCACTCTGGCACAGGGTGACTTTGATCGAATCAAACCATTGAAACATGGCCGTAGGTCCATCTTCCCCAGAAAATTATTTGGGACCACACGCTATGAACTTCTTGAAGCTAAAAGTTGCTTTAGGGGTATCAGTCCTAGATTCTTCTGAGGACTTGCTAGCGTTTTCGTTCAGCTCGCTAACAATTTGCGGAATGACTTTCGCCATTTGCTTGGCGACTAGTGCAGCGATGGGTTTGTCCTCGTGATTGCGACGAGCGGAGCGAGCAGTGTGTGATCCAAATGATGACATTGTCTGCAAACAGACATCGTCACAGGACTCAAACACAATTTCGATTAAGTCGAGTATAGTCTACTATTACACCTAAAGGCACTTTATATAGCATAGGAACATGTCTAAGTCAGATTATCACGTAGGCACATAATTCATAGAAGCACATAAGCACGTATTTCACGTAAGCACAGTAGCACATAAGCACAGAGTTCACCTAAGCACATATTTTGCACGTATTCACCTTCCTATGTTGCACGTATTCACTTGCCTATGGTTATACGTGTTCCTTTATCATTCCAAGTTGTGATTGAGATCGAGGATTGCGAGTGCAAATAGCGAGTAGCCAGTATACATAGAGTAGCATAGCGAGTAGTATAGCGTGCGATTTGTTGTGGTGTGTGTTGTGCGTGTTTGGGCGGAGCGAAAAACATGGAATCGAAACCATCAGTACCACCGTACTGTTTTCCTCAAAACGCCAACAAATAAGCAATTAAACACGTAAAATCTCATAAAATTCACATAAAATCGATAAATCTCAGAGTCGGCGGCGGCGAATTCCAGAATCGAAACACATAAAATCGAAGAGAGATTGTCTCGGCTTGATAGACGTCGACTACCCAAAGTGATTCGACTATTCTCAAGGACCTTGGGTTCACATTCCGGCTTAATAGACTATGCTCTCGCCTCAATCCGGGCGATCGGCACGCATCCATTTGGCCATTACGTGACCCTAGTCGTTGGAACCCATCGAGACTTTGGTGAGAGTTTTGTAAAACCTAAATAGAGGGTGGAACGAGTCATCAAGTTTCGGGTTTCACCCATAACTTAGCGACTCTATTCCTTTTTGCGTGATAGAATCACGAGATAGATAAGGAGAATTGCGTCAAAGTATGGATTTCACTCCTGATTCAACGCAAACTCTCGTGTTGGTAGTAAAATGTACGAGTCGGACGAGCGATTTGGGTCGAGAGTTTGCGGTTTTCACACCTAATCTCAACCCGATCATCTGTTTGTGGGTGTTGCCAGCCTTAGGAAAGGCTGGTCTTGCGCGAAACTATAGTATGCGATGTTCACGCAAGAGTGTAGTGTACAACGGGTTCGAGCGAGAATATCAGGTAAGCTCGTGCAAAACCCGTACCGGGTATGCACAAGTCGGTCTGTTGGTACTTAGACTATAGACTAGGTAGATTCTAAGAAGTCGACCCGGACTAGGTTGAGTCTTGCCTAATTCCCTATAGTTATGGCTCTGATACCAATTTGTCACACCCCAACCGATGGCGGAAACATTGGGGCGCAGCACTGAGCGAAACAGATTGTCCAGGAGAAATCCATAACAACTAAATTACCAGATAATTAATATTATGTCCCATACCATAACTCATCACAATAAAGTAGTTATTACAGACATAGATATCTCTTAGACAATTAAATGTTCCGATAACTCAGATTTATAGATTGTTCATTTCTAGACTCATCCTACTTGAATTCCACATAGCAAGCATCCTAGCATCTCAAACACCTGTCACATACGTTAAATAGAGGTCAATACACATAGTGTAAAGGTGAGCATACAAGTTTAATAGTATAATAGTAGCGAAAGCGAGTTTACGCATAACCAGCATGTAACATGTTTAATGTGAAGCAAGTAGGTTATCGACAATGAAATATGCACAGACGTGACTGCGAGTTGTAGAATGCGCAACACATATCACCACTGTGACATGTGAGAAAATCCCTTAACAACCCCTGTCCATGACAGGTGCTGAGTCCAAACTATAGTACTATCGTTGCTAAGGTGTCAGACAACAATCACTGTGTAAACATAACATACAAGCATTCATCGAGTAACACATATAACATGCAGTAACGGTTAGCGTATAAAATGTGTTTGCATTGTGTGATCAATGTGATTTGATATAGATAATGTACGTAACACCCAAAAGTGCTTAAAGAAAAAAGGGACCGAGTATACTCACAGAAAGTGCTTAATAACTAAACACCGTCTTGGATTGAAGGGAACGCTGGAGTGTTAGCCTGATTACAGAATGATTGCATAAGCGATAAGTGGCGCGTTACACAATGCGAAGTGATGGAGTGTCGAAGGGACATCCGAACGGATGGCAATCCGGTCGGATGGCAATCCGATCAGATGGTCATCCGGTCGGATGGCCATTCGGTCGGTTTGCCACTCGTTTGGGATGGATGTGTTTGTGTATGATGTGACTCTGAAGTTTTCGTTGTAGCATTTTGAAAAGAGATAAGTATCTCTACCCTTCAGGTCGTTTGATAGAACGGTCGTCCGGTCGGAGGGCCGTTCGGTCGGATGGCGATCCGTCCAAGTGAGACATTTCAGAGAACAAGTTCACAGCAGAATGGTCATTCGGTCGGATGGTCATCCGATCGGATGGCCATTCGCTGGGACTGATTATGTTCTTGAAAGTTGTGAAACGTTCAAGTGTTGACGACCATGTGCAATCCGATCAGATTGTCGTTCAATCGGATGGCAATCCGATCGGACGGCAATCCATTCCACGACCTAATCATTTTAAAAACGTAAATACTTTGTTAAGTTTGAAAAGTTTGCGGTTTGATCGAGACGGTATGACACGCGTTTTAACAACGGAAACTCCGTCAAGACCTAGTAATCCGATCGAAGTGGGAATCACCCCAGCCTGATCAACTAACTGTTCGTGATGGTTGTTCATGTTCAACCCGGAATCGGTTGTCTCTTTGATAGGAATCAGATCTTGGACCGACACTTCACTAGGAAACGAGTAGAAGGCCTGAATGAGTTCCGATTCCATCGGTTTTGAGTGCATTGAGTGTAAAAGAGTTGAAAGAAAGTTATGAGACCATCTTTCAATCCTTCTACCCATGAAAATGTTTAGATCTATGCGAAAATGGTGTTGAATCATGTTGTAACCCTTTAGATCTGAGTTGTTCTTTCTGGAATGAGGCCAAATCTTGAAGTTCATAAGAACCCCATGATGACATCACCCTAGAACACCTCAAATCGGGCAGATTTCATGGTTAAAAGTGAAGATTCAAAGGTGAAAGTGATGAAGAAGTGTGTGTAGATGATTGATGTACAAGATTTGAGGAAGAAACTTACAAGAATCGCGAGAAATCGAAGGAGAAAGGCCTGAGAAGTTGAAGAGTCGCACCAGAGCTGTCACATCACTGTTTGTGATGTGACAGGTGCTATTTATAGGATTCCAAAAGAGGAAAGTTGGTGCAGGTGTGCGGATCGGATGGCAACCCGATCGGATGGCCATCCGATCGGATGGTCATCCGTACGGATGACCATTCGATCGAATGGTCATTCGATCGAAGGGCTGTCGCGAGTTGGTTTTCATGTTTTCGTTTAGTGCGTCGAGCGTTGCAATGCGTTTCGAGTGAGCGATGCGATAGTATTACCCATTAGTTACACAAATAACCTAACTACCAAATACCATAAATAAAATCTTAAATCTCGAGTTTGTGATGAGATTGCGTTGCGATTTCGTTTGCGATTAATCACCTCAACATAAACATAACATGCACAAGTAACACATAATAGCACACACACGTAAAACAATACCCACAATCTATAATTCGAGTTGCGATGCGATTAGCGATAAGTCGATTAGCGATTAAACTGCGATTAAATAGCGATTTATTAACAAGTACTCCACATAATACAACTAAAGCAAATTAAAATAGAGTATCGATTATAAGTCGAGAAGTACATTCAGTAATTAAGCAAGGAGTGACAGATCGCAATTAACAATCTTTTTTCCTTTGACTTGTACTTTGACTTTCAAAATGCGGGTTGTTACAAAAATGCCCTTTAGGCTCAAAAATGATGGCGCAACATACCAGCGTCTAATGGACAAGATATTTGGTGATGACATTGGAAAACATATTGAAGTATACATTGATGATCTTGTAATCAAAAGTCCTGAGGAGGACCAAATGTTGAAGGACATAGAGAAGACGTTCAAATCTCTAAGAAGCGTAAACATGAAGTTGAATCCAGCAAAATGTTCTTTCGGCATGGAAGAAGGAAAGTTTCTAGGCTTCGTGGTTACAAATGGTGGTTTTAAGGTTAACCCCGAAAAAGTTCAAGCCATCGAACGAATGCCATCACCGCGCATGATCAAAGAAATGCAGAGGTTAGCCGGCCGCTTAGCCGCGCTTAATCGTTTTCTGTCAAACCATACAGCAAAGTCCTATCCTTCCATTAGTACATTGCGTAACTGTGTAAAGAAACAAGAGTTTAAATGGACGCCTGAAGCGGAAGCAGCCTTCCATCAGATGAAAGAGTGCTTGATTAAGCTCCCTACTTTAACCGCACCGTTTGAAAAGGAACCACTCATTCTGTACTTGTCCTCTTCGGACAAGGCAATTGGGTCGGTATTGCTGGTAGAGAGAGATGGAGTCCAAACCCCGATTTATTATGTTAGCAGAGTACTCTATGATCCAGAAACGAGATATTCCACCATGGAAAAGCTAGTGCTCGCACTGCTCCATGTCTCCAGAAGGCTGCGCAGATACTTCACTGGCCATGTGATCACAGTACTCACGAACTTTCACATTGGCACAGTCTTGCAAAAACCAGAAACTTCAGGACGCTTTGCGAAATGGGCAATCGAGCTGGGAGGCCACAACATTCTATACAGGCCACGCCCAGCTATCAAGGGTCAAGTATTAGCAGACTTCATCACTGAAGTCCCAAAAGACAAGATCAAAGAGTGCGAAGCAGCAGATGCTCCCATCAAAGACACATCGGATGAATTATGGTTGTTGTTCACCGACGGAGCCTCAAATGAAGACGGCGCAGGAGCTGGTTTGCGCCTTGTTAGCCCAGAAAAACATGAGTTTACCTATGCCATCAAGTTGGATTTCAAAAACACCAACAACGAGGCAGAATATGAAGCTTTTTTGGCAGGCTTGCGCCTGGCCATCAAGATGGGAGCACAAAATTTACAAGCGCATGTTGACTCTCTCTTGATCGCGAGTCAAATCAATGGATTGTATGATGCAAAAGGCGAAGTCATGGCTTTATACTTGGAACAAGCAAAAGAGCTACTCCAAAAGTTCAAATCGTATAAGGTTGTTCATATCAACCGATTAGAAAACAAGCCCACTGACAAGCTGAGCAAACTAGCTTCAACAACTTTCCAACACCTCGCCAAGGATGTAAGAATTGAAGTTCTGAAAAAACCCATCAGTATTACTGCGCCAAGTCAATGTGATTGAGATTGTCACACCCTGACTTTTGCGGAAGCGTATGATGTGTGACTTGTTCAATATCATTGCATTCAATCATAATAAACAACTATATGATCAAAACGATGTTCATTCATTCATTAAGTTTAAAATATTACAAATACTAGCCATTTAAGTTTCAAACAACACAACCTTGACTAAGTTACAAACCAACAAAAGTGGATGACACTTAAATTTGGAATTTACTTCCAGAAACAACACCCACGCCCAAGATCCAACTTGTTACCTGAAATACATGTAATTTTGGAAATCATCAACAAAAGTTGAGCTAGTTCATGCGTTTTGTATGAGTACTGATAAGCTTGTAAACATTTGAGAGACTCCTTTAAAAACAGGTATGAAAAGCATCTATGAACAGATCAAATTAATGTTTTGCAAGGACATTAAAGTATGTGAAGACATAGGGAGCACTCAATATGAGTAGGCTTATACCCTCGTCGATTTCCCTCGACTGTGTCGAATTTCCCTTCGACTGTGTCAATTTACCTTGAATGTGTCAGTTTTACCCTTGACCGTTGTCGATTTACCTCAACTGGGACACCAAAGCACTCAAGTGGTCACATAAGGACCATGAGTGGGGCTCGGCCGTACCCGTTAGATCTAACCTTCGTCCATAATTAAGAGTTAATGGCATTTCAATTTCAATCTATGCTCACATGATCTATAATTCATTTCATAGCCAATTCATACCATTTATACGTATGCAACATGTATTCCACCCCCCGAGAGTTATAAATCCGAAAACAGTTAAGAGAAAGGGGGACATGAACTCACGGTTTTGCGTTCTTCAATCCGACGTAACTCAAGCTGCTACTAGTGTGCACGACTACCTATAACGTACTACGGTCTATTAGACGAGCGGGTCGTGCCTTGACTTAGTATTAATTAGTGTCTTTGAGTTACGTTTCTATGTGTCCTCAATATTATTCCAAGTTATATAATTATTTGTTAAAATAATAAATATCTTAACTTGAATTATATTTATGAACTTTGGAATATTAGTTAAAATAATACATTTTAATTTGTCAAGTTTATGTATTTGTACTTGTATAACTCCCCAAGGATGGGTGTATTTGTATTCGTATCCTTATCCTTCTATATTTTTGCCAAGTATCGATGGCGTATTCCGGTGTGTAAATATACGTACGAGAATACGTATTTTTATTGTGTTTATTAAGTATCTCATACTTAATTTTTGTATTAACCTTTCCGGAATAATATTTCTAATAAAAATTACATCAATATATATTTCCAAAATATATATTTTAAGAAATATTACATAGAAAAATTATTTAGAATTTTTCATTGGCAAAAATATCTCTAGAATAATATATTTTCAAGTCTAACTTGGAAAATATATATATATATATAAATCTATTTTTCACCCAAAAATAATATGTCCAAAGTTTATTTAAGAAAATATATATTTTTCTCCCAAAAATAATATATCTTCTAATAATTTAAAGAATATATATATATATTTTTTTTTACTTACCAAAAAATAATATATTTTCTCCTTGTCAAAAATATGATTTATTTTATAATACTCACGAAAATCATATTTTTGTTCTCTTGGTTTCCAAAATACCGTTACCAAAATATACTTATGACTTTAATTCTGGAATATTTATGTAAGTTATATTCCTTGTTCGATTTCACCAATGTTTTGGGTATAATTTATGTATTTATTTCTTGGAATTTTGGTAGTATTTTGGATTGTAATTTCTTGGTATTTTGGTGAGTTATATTATTTCAAGTCCTAAAATAATATAACTAATACACATAATATACAAATAATCACACACATGGTGACATTTAAATATATATTTCCTAATTACATATTTGGTCACTTTTATTTACAAAAACCAACCTCCAATATTCATAATCTTGTAACAAAAATTATGGCAACTTTATATAAAAACCGTGGTTAAAAATATACTTGTAAATATTTGTTTAAAAATATTTTTCTAAGTGTTTCATTTCTAGAAAAATTTTGCCATAGTTTCTCCTTAAAAATGGAGGTTTCCATACCTTGAAGGCATATCATTTTCTTTTGAAAATCAACACAATCAATCAACAATAAACAATCTACACTTACCAATTTTGCCAAAAACAAGCGTAAACTACCACTTCATGAACTTGAAAATTTACAAAAATTTGTAGTAACTTACTACTGTATTTAGTAAGTCTTGTTACCCCTTAAAGTGTTGTTGATTCTTTAAAAACATCATTTTTAAAGAAGTTAGTTCTTCACAACTTATAATCACATTTTCTAAAAATGTTTCTTCATGGATTTTTCTTGTCACATATGTGCTTCTACACTTTATTAACCACAAAAAATGAGGGTTATTTATTTAAGAACCAAGATTAAGTAAAACTTGTATTTTTAACTTGGTTTCTTGAAAAATCATCCTTGAAATTTTAGATCTGCAAGACTTACATCTCATTTTAATCATCATTTTACAAGAAAACAATATATTCTTTCAAGTTCATGTCTTCCATGAGGATGATCTATTAATCTCTAACATTTTCATCCTCTCATCTTGCTAGATTATGTTTTTAATCATGATCTAGCAAGATCATATGATGATTTACATCATTTTCACAAGTAAACAACAATCAACAAGTATAACAACACATAAACAACATGATTTCTTCATGATTTAAGCTTATGTTCATGCTTCATTCTCTTGATTCTTAGTGTTCTTCAAGATTAACATTATGTATCATTCTTTAACCACTTAAATAAGATGTAAAATGAAGAGATTAGTGTTCTTACCACTAGCTCAAGGCTAGTGATGATCAAGAGAAGAAAAGAAGAGGATAAAAGCAAATGGTGAAGGTCCTTGAACTTCCGAAAGCTCCTAGCTTCCTTATGCACCTTCTAACACCTTTGTATATGCTTGGAATTAGATGAAGATGATTGAATGATGGTGATGGTGTTGGTGTTGCTTTCGGCCGAACCCAAGAAGAAGAGAAGAGAAAGAAGTGTGTGTGTTGGTGTGTGAAAGAATGAGAGTTATGATACTAGTGGGTTACTTATAAATCCATTTCATGGCTTTAACTCTTGATTTTAATGTTTAAGAAAGATCCAACATGATCTACTATTAAATTGAAACAAATCACAAGTGGGGCCACATGTATGGGCCATCCACAAGGTGGGGGGGGGGGGTATAGGTGTAGGTTTAAACCAATAGTTAGTTATTTAGTTAGAAATCAAGTGTATAGTTAGGGATTTAGTTACTAGATATTTATACGGTGTGTTATGATGTTCGGGGATCATAACTAGCTTGGTAATGTTAAAACAATGCTTCTAGTGAAAATTTGGTGTTTCGGGTAGTGTCTGGTTGTTCGGTTGGTTACCGGTTCATTAAGGTGCTAAACTATGCAGTTTAGTGTGCTTTATGTACCCTTTTATGACAGTTTCGATTCCCGACACTTAGGAAAGCATTCAGGACCATTTAACCATATTTCTGCATGATATAAATGTGTTTAAATGCTGAATTTGCTGATTTTCTGCATAATTCTACAGTTTAAGTGAGTTTTAGGCACTTTCCGGCACTTAAACTATCACTAGGAATGCAGTTTTGTAATCCCTACTTTCCTACACACTATACTAGTGTAACACTTGGTCCTGGGGCTTATTTTGTGTCTTAACATCATGTCTGTCTAAGTACTGAACTCCCGTCAGTACTTCTAGTTTGTCTGATAACTGTGCCAATTCTGTTCTGTGCATTAATAGAACTATATTGTGTTGCATGTAGTAATGATAAAAGTCTTGCAACAAGAAATGTCATTGTATGTATATAACAGAAATTAGAATTTCATTCGTCTTGTAAACTAGATCATTGCACAGTTATTAAAGCACAGATTATTGTTTAATTATTGTACGGAATGCATGGAAAAGTGCCAGTTGTCACATTCTCCCCCCGTTAAAAGAATTTCGTCCCGATATTCAAGCTATGCCATCGGTCGCAGGGGAGTTGTGAATCAAATGTGGTCACTTAGGCTTAAATTGGTCTTCATGTTCCCAAGTAAACTCTGGGCCATGATATGAATTCCAAAGAACTCTAACAAATCAATTACGACTTCTCCGTGTTTTGCGGACTTCCAGTCTGCAACCTTAATGTCACACCCTAACTTTTGCGGAAGCGTGGTTATTTGGTGTGACTTTTTAATACCATAGCAATCAATCATAACAATGCTAAATGATAAAAACATGAGATGTTCATCCATTAATTAAGTTTAGAAAATACCACAATACCATTGTCTGAAAACATCGACACTAAATTAAGTTACAAACCATGACATGTTTAAATGAGTTCACAAGGACTCAACAAAAGTACTTAAATAAAACCTGAGTTTAGAATTATGTATCTCGTCCAGGAATGGGATACACCCTCTAAACCCAACAACCCTGGATGACATCTTTTATTTCACTACGCAGCTTGAAGACACATTGCATACCCTGCCAGATCCACTAGTTCCCTGAAATACATGTAGTTTGAAAAACATCAACAAAAGTTGAGCGAGTTCATGTGTATGTGAGTATGTATAAACCTTTGTAATATGTCTGTATGTATGAAAGTCCCTGGTATGTAGCAATAAGGAAAAAGAGATCACCAATGGGTTGCAAAGCCACTGATATGTGTGAAGTGATGCAGGAAAACTCAAACCTAGCGGAGTTGCACCGGGCTTCCGGCTGGAAGACATAGTCACCACTATGGGCCACCCTGGCCTCATGGGTGTGGGCTCGCTACACCCAAATAGATCTATCACTCATGTCCCTCGGTCCTACGACGAGGATTAATGGCCTTAAGTGTTGTACCCACCACTCACATGATCTAAGTAGTAACCCTCCTTAAGCTAACCATACCATGTATAAAACGTTTGTATATAATCGTAACATGTATTTCACCCCCGAAGTATAAAACTAAAAACAGTTAAAAGAAAAGGGGGACATGAACTCACAGTATTGCGTCTTCAGAACTAGCAACTCAAGTCTCCGCAGCAACACGACTACCTACAGCGTACTAATGTCTACTAGACGAATGGGCCGTGCCTTGGCTTAGAGTTTAACGCTTTTGAGTTGCGTTTCTTATGTTATTCTAAGTTATAATTACTTGTTAAAATAATGATTATTTTAACCTTAAATTATATTTAGTTGTGGAATAATAGTTTAAACAATATTTTGTGACAATACTTCTCAAGTATTTTATATTCGTATTTCCTTCCCAAGGATGGGGGTATCTCGTACATGTATTTTCGTATTCTAGCCAAGTATTGGCGTCGTATTCCGGCGTGTTAATCCAAATGAATATATATTTTTAAGTCTCACTTAGAAATGTATATTTAAACCTTATTTTTATTTCAAAACAATACATCCCAAGAAAATATATATCTTTCCCAAAAATACTATATTTTCTTAATATGCTAGGAAAATATATTTTAACTTCCCAAAAATAATATATTTTCTCTTTGTCGAAAATATGATATACTTGGTAATGTGTACAAAATCATATTTTCTCTTCTTTCGTTTCCAAAATTGTATTCACCAAAAATATATTGTAACGGTATTCTCCGGAATATTTTATAAGTTACGCTTTATCGTTCGGCTTTACAATATTAAGTGTGTAACTTATATTTCATTCCTTGTGATTTTTTATATTATTTTGGAGTTGTAAATTCTTGTTATTTGTTAAGTTATATTATTTTACCCTAAAATAATATAACTAGTCCACAAAATATACAAATATTCACACAAGTGCCTTTAGTATAAAATATATATTCTAAATATATATTTAACCACTTTTATTTACAAAAACCAACCTCCGATACTTTGTATTTTTTTTACAAAATTTATGGCAAGTTTATATTTGAAATACATAGTTCAAAACATACTTGTAAACACTTGTTTAGAAAATATTTTCTAAGTGTTGGAATTTTTAGAAAATTTCGCCATAGTTTTCTTTGTAAATGGAGGTGTCCATGCTATTTAGCATATCATTTTCTTTTCACAAATCATCCAAACAATCAACAACAAATCACTAATCATCTTACACTTACCAAGTGCAAAGACTATTCAATTTACAATACAACATGAACTTGATCTTTCACAAAAACGCGTAGTAACTTGGTAAAGTGTTTAGTAGCCTTAGTTACCCTCTAAACTATATTTACTACTTGGTAAACTTCATTCTTGAGGATTTTAGATGTTTACAACTTGTAAACATATTCTACAAAAATGTTTATTTATTGGATCTTCTTGTTTCAAAAGTATTTCTATACTTATTTTGTCACTAAAAGTAGTGTAGGTTAAATAAAAACCATGATCTTTCAAAAATCATCTTTTTAAACTTGGTTTTCTTGGAAAATCATTCACAAGTCTTAGATTCACAAGTTTACTAGGTCACTTTGATCATTGTTTTACAAGAAATCATTTTTATTCATCAAGTTCATGTGTTCACTAGAAGATGATCATCATATGTGGTTACATGATCATCCTTCCACTTGCTAGATTAAGTGTTTAAACACCATCTAGCAAGCTTCATGTGATGATTAACATCATCATCTCAAGAAATCAACAAACAAACATTATTCATGCACTAAACAACATTATACCCAACAAGATTTCATCATAAGTTAGCTTTATGTTTCAAGATTCAAGTTCAAGTCTTTTAGTGTTCATGTGTAAATCAACATACTATAACTTTTAACCATTAAAAAATATGAAGTATCAAGAGTTAAAAGAATCTTACTACTAGCTTCAAGCTAGGGAAGGAACAAGATGAAGATCAAGTGGATAAAAGCTTGTGATGGAGGTCCTTCAAGATCCGAGCTCACCAAACCTTCTAATACGGCTCCTTACACCTTGAGTGAAGCTTGGAATGGATGAAGGATGATCGAAAATAATGGTGGTGTATGGATGGTAGTTCGGCCGAGATGAGGGGGAGAGAGTATGAGGGTGATGGTGAGTTGTGTTTATGAAGATGATGCTAGTACTTATAATCTCTAAACTCTATTATCCATAGGTTAAAGTGTCCAAGAAGTACAATACAAGATCAAGCAAATCCCAAGGAGAAGATTATGGGGGGTTTAGTGAAGATTGAGTGATCTTGAGGTGGGGCCACTTCATGGGGCCGTAAACATCAAAGGGGGGAGGGGGTTAAGTGTAAAATGATGGTAAGAAAATAATTAGTGGAAGGTTACTTGTAAAGTTTAGTGTTTCAAGTGTTTCTTGCATTATATAATATGTTAGGGTGTTCGGGAACCATAACTAGCTCAGAAAAATAAAAACAATGCTTCTAGAAATATTTTGGTGTTCCGGGTAATGTCCGGTTGTTTGGTTAGATATCGATTCGTTAAAGTGCTAAGTTATACCGTAAAGTGTCTTTTATGTAACTTTTTGTGACACTTTTAATTCCCGACACTTAGGAAAGCATACAGGACCATTTTGTCATATTTTTGCATGTTACAAGCATGTTAAAATGCTGCTTTTTGTTGATTAATGCAGAATTCTGCACTTTGTGTGGGTTTTAGGCACTTTCCGGCACTTAAACTATCACCTAGTGACGCAGTTTTATGGTCCTTACTTCCCTACACTCCATACTAGTGTAGTACCTTGTCTCTGGCCCTTACGGGGTCTCAAAACACTGTCTGTCTATGTACTGGCACTGTCAGTATGTTTCTGAGTTATCCGCTAACTGTGCTAACTGTGCTTTGTGCATCATGTATGTCACTAAAGTTTGTATGTAATAAATGGTGTGAGAGTATGAAATGTGATGCACATGTATGTATGATACGGAAATCATAAAGCAGTTTATATCATCAGTTGTAATCAAGCACAGTCATTAAGCACAAATTTAATATTAATTAATTGTACGGATACCTGTAATTATGAGGGTTGTCACACTTAACAGGTTCTTTAATAAATTAGCGTTTACCGTTGACGTGAATCCTGTTTACGGAAATAACGACTGTTTCTTTAGTCAGGCTCCCTTAAAGACTAGACACGTGAAACGTGGCATGATCACTGGTAAGTTCTTCTGGAAGTTTCAGGTTGTGATCAATGGTCCCGATCATTTCCATGATATCGAAAGGTCTAATATACTGTGGGTCCAACCTCCCACGCTTTCCAAATCATACCACGCCTTCACAAGGCGAGACTTTCAATAATATCATCTCTCCCAACTCAAATTCCAACGGTTTCCGCCGCTTGCCGGCGTAGATTCTCTATATACCACATGCTTGACTTAATACGATCACGTATCCGATCGATCTTGTCTGTAGTTTCCTGAACCATCTCGGGCCAGTAAATCGTTCATCCCTGGTCTCTGCCTACCACAAAGGGGACCGATACTTACGTTCCTATAATGCTTCACACGAAGCGGCCTAAACAGCAGTGTGATAAATATTATTATGGGAAAACTCCACTAAGGGCTAGTGAGTAATCCATCTTCTCATCAAAGTTTATCACACAAGCACGTAGCAGGTCTACCAAAGTCTGTAACGTTCGTTTGCTCTGGCCGTCCGTCTGAGGGTGAAATGTAGTACTAAGGTCCAATCGTGACCTAAACGCCTATGAAACGTCTGCCATATCCTTGGCACAAAACGACCATCTCGGTCGGACATGATAGAATCAGGCACTCCATGACGTGCCCCAATCTTTTTAGGCTAAATCTATGCTAATTCCCTTGTACTGTTTGGCAGGAAATGTGCACTCTTGGTATGTCGATCAATAATCACCCAATTCATATCGTGACCTTTTTGGGTTCTTGGTAGCTTGTAATGAAATCCGTTGAGATTCGCTCCCACTTCCATATGGGAGTCTCAGGCTGTTGCAGTAGCCCTGATGGCTTTTTATATTATGTCTTAACCTCGGCACAGGTAAGATAGTTACCCGCATATGTAGCTATATCAGCTTCCATCTTGGGCCACTCATATTAATCCTTCAAGTCTTGGTACATCTTGTCGGATCCTAGGATGGATCGAGTACCTTGACCTATGAGCCTTGCCCCAAAATAAGTGTTCGTAAATTGTGACAACTCGAATTTCCGACTTTCACTTATGCATTTAATGCACGTTGACTTTGACTTGTTTGACTTGTTTGACTTATAATTGTACGCTGATTGTAATTTGAGATGATTAATTGATATGCTATGTGTGGAATAAAGTGCTTTGAGCTGGGAACTTGTAAACTGTTGGGATTTAGAACAATCCGACGAAACACAAGTGTGTTTCGCCATGATCATACCCGACGAAACAAAGATGTTTCGCCAAACCAAACTCGACGAAACAATCTGTTTCGCCGGCCCAGTATTACGCCGAAGCCCAGTTCGGGCCCAGTACTGTTAGACTTGTTATATTGCGTAGAATGATCCCATTTGACACATTTTAGCAAACCAGAAACCCTAGAGAACTCTCTGCTGTGTGACGGCGAACTAGAACCCACCGGAAACCTTTGTGCGATCAAACTTTCATCTCGGTTAGTACGGGTTCGTTAACTCGGTTCCGTTAATGTTTCTGATTACTTGTTATGTGTATATGTACCTGCTGATTTACGAAAAGGATTATGAATATATGTGCACGATGTTATAGATGTCGATATACATGGTTAATCGGATGTGTAATTATAAGCGAAACTTAATACGATCAGATACTCGGTTCTGTATGTTGTTAATATGATCTGATTTTGGTAACACGTTAGTATCTTGATAGGGTTCGATGATATGTTTGTGGTTTGATTAATCGATACGTTGTTCACATAAACTAGGGTTATGCTAAGACGATTATACTTTGATGATTGAGTTATGATGATTTTGGGTGCACATTGATCTTCATACGATTTCTGATATTTGTGATGGCTGTTAGGTTGATTAGGGTTTCTGTATGTGACGTAACTGACTTGTGACGAATCAAATGCATGACGAATCAGATCGCTATCGACGAAACGCAGGTAACGACGAAACAGGAATCTGTTTCGTCGAGACCTCTGCGACGAATCTGAGCAATGACGAAACTGGTGTTTCGTCGAAGAGTAAGAACGACGAAACAGGGGTGTTTCGTCGTATACACAATCTGCACAGTAACATGTTTATATTCTGTTTAAAAAGTTGACCGGGTTAGTTAACTGCTGTTAAGTATAATTGTCATGTGTATGAACTTAAATACGTGCTACGTGCTACTTGCTTACCAACTGTGTGTCTATACGTGAACGACTTGAACTCAAACTGATTATTCTATACATGCATACTTTAGGACGTGATTGATTACTTACGAGCATACACTTAGCATACCGAGCAAAACAAGGTGAGTTCACACCATTACTAAGGCATGGGATTCCCAGGGCTTGGGGAATGGGATGGAAGGAATAAGGTTGAATAGATTCGTACATACACTGATACTAGACTACCATACCATTGTCCTCGGTTGTGAAGGACACATACGTAAAACCTACGTGAACCTATACTCAATACTATCCTCGGTTGTGAAGGATACTCACGTAAAACCTACGTGAACTTATACTCAATACTATCCTCGGTTGTGAAGGATACTCACGTAAAACCTACGTGAACTTATACTCAATACTGTCCTCGGTTGTGAAGGACACTTACGTAAAGCCTACGTAAACTATGTACGTACTACTGTTCTCGGTTGTGAAGAACACTTATGGTTGCAAATAGTCTAGTGTATATGCAACATGGGAAGCCCCCACTATTAGAACATACGATCGGCCTAGTAGCGCCACATGTTACGAAACAAACTTACAATTACGAACTTGTTTACTGTGAACTCGCTCAACTAGTTGTTGACTCTCTGTTACATGCCTTGCAGGACCTTAGGTTCATTTGGAGCTTGCACAGGAAGGAGCAGGTCGTTGTGGGATATGGATCGTAGACGATATTTGAACTTATAACTTACTTTGGGTTTCATTATTATGCTTCCGCTACTTAAACTATGTTTGATATGATTGGTGGCTTGATCCTGGTCATGTCACGCCTCCAAGCGGTGGTACTCCGCGGGTGGATTTTGGGGGTGTGACATAAATTTTCACGAAACGGAACCCAAGGTCGTTCCATGAAGTACAAGGTTCCGTCTTCCTTAGGCAATAATTGTATTTCCATTCATGTAACACTTCAGCTTGAAGGTTCTCTGGTTTGAGCGCCTCTTGCTCAGCTTCACGAATCCAAGTGACGAGATTTGTCTGTATGTTCATTTCTAAGGCTCACGCCCTTAGAGGCTTTGCGCGATCCTTGCGGCTCAAGGCGTCTGCTACAACGCTTGCCTTGTCCAGGTGACACTTAATCTCTCAGTCGTAATCATTTAGTAGCTCATTCCATCTAGTTATTTCAAGTTTAAGTCCTTCTGATTAACGATGTGCTGCAAACCCTTGTGATCAGTAAAGATCGTGCAGCGTTTGCCTATACAAGTAATGACGTCAAATCTGCGACGCGCAATTACTGCACCTAGTTCAAGGTCTCTTCTCATGATCCCTTAATCAACGTGACACGTATGTGATGACTTGGTCTCGTTGCATCAATGCACAATCGAGACCTTGTCGAGAAGCGTCACAAAAAACCGCAATTCTATTGGTATTGTCAGGTGAAGACAAGATAGGTATCAACTAGGTTAGGGTTGTTAGCGGTTGAGCAGTCCTTGAAGGGCTTTCAAGGGGTCGTCTGATACAGCCTACAATCCCCAAAAATTCTTAGTTGTGTCTTAGGGACTCCTTAGTTCTTGATTGTAGGATCGACATGAATCTCATTCTTATCCACCACGTATACTAAGAATCTTACCTCGCGAATCCAAAGTTCGCACTTCGACATCCTGACACATAACTGTTCTTTCTCTTAGAGTCCCAAGATAAATTGCAGATGTTGCTTATGACCTTCCTTGGTCTTTGAGCTTATGAGAATGCAGTCAATAAATATAATCTCGATTTTATCCTGGTACGGCTTACACACCTGATTCATGAGGTCCATGAATACTGCCGGTGCATTTGTTAAGCCAAACGACATGACAAGGAACTCGTAATGTTCAAGGCGAGTCCTAATAGTCGTTTTAGGGATACACTCCTCTTGTATTCGCAGTTGAGGACATCCTGACCTCAAGTCGATCTTCGAGTAGTAACTAGAACCTTGCAATTGGTTGAACAAGTCATCAATCCCTGGCAAAGGATACCGCCTTGATATTCAATTCTCTAAAGTTGATGCAAAATGGAAACTGCCAACCTTCTTCTCGTTTCCTTGACTAAGGATATCATGTCCTTAATTCCATCTTGGAATAGTAGCCGGGACCTTGTAGTTGGTCGACAAGTCATCAATTCTTGGTAAGGGGTACCGGTTCTTGATGGTTAGTCGTTTATCTCCCTGTAACCTATGCGTAATACCTTTCCACATTAGTTCTTCTAAGTTCCTCTCAGATTAGGCTGTGTACGCGTGTAAAAAACTGTCGTCCTACTTCCTAACGAATAACACCGGGGGCTTACCACGGTGAGAAGCTCGGCCTGGTAGATTTCCTCTGCCTAGCAGATCCTGCAGTTGCATCGGAGGCTCCTGTATCTTGGACGGAGCTAGTCGGTAAGGCGTCATCTGTCACTGGTGACGCTCCTGGCACTAGGTTTATCCTAAACTCCTCTTGTCGCTGTGGAGGTAACCCAGGCAAGTCTTCGGGAAAGGCTTCTAGAAATTCCTCCACAACGGGGATTTCTTCGGTCTTTGGCTTCTTGATCTCTTTATCGACAACATGAGCAGGGAAGGCTATGCAGTCTATTCAGAGGTGCTTCTGTGTCTCTACGACCAATGTGAGATGTCGCAATTCCACTGCCTTATGGGGCCTAGTGCCCTCGCATCTATTGCAAGAAGGTTATGTGCTATGAGTGTCTCATCATTCGCAAGAGGAATGCGAATGATTTTCCTTATGACGAACAACTTCAGCTCTATCCTTGGATATCCAATCCATGCTGACTATAATATCGTGACTTCCCAAGTCAACGGTAATGGGGGGGTTCCCGCTCTCTAAGTTCCTAAATACAATCCTTAATCATCCCCTTCACTTAACTAACCTTCATTCGCCAATTCTAAAAGAATACGAGACATCTATTCTACTCGAAACTAGGCCAAATAGTTTCTTAAGTTCTAAGCATACAAGGTTAAAGTCGGTGCCAGTATTAATCAAAAATAGATGCATAAAGTTGGTTAATAGGGAACGTACCCGTAACCGCATCTGGATCCTGGCGTGCTTCACGAGCTCTGATCGTGAAGACCCTTCCTCGCTTGGTTCTTCCTAGGGCAATCTTTCCTAAAGTGCCCTACTTCTCCACATTTGTAGCAGCCTGGAACTCTACCATTATCTCTTCCGTCTTGATACTTTGCCCAACAGGCATCCTTCTTGTGCCCTTCTTTTCCACACCTTCTACACTTAGGCCTCAGACATCGATCTTCATGGTGAAAATTGCATTCCTCGCATCTCGGCTTAGTCCCCAAGTAAACCTTACCACCGGCCTTATTGGTGGCTCCATAAGCTTGCATGCCACGAGACGGGTCCACTTCCCTTCCTTTGTTTGCTTTAGAGCTTCCATTACTGGCTTGGATGCCTATCTTTAGGTTCGATGACTTCCTTTTCTTATTGCCCAAAGACTCCACATGAGTCTCTTTCTTGTTTGCCTCAGATCCCGAAAACTTTCCCATACACAGAGCTTCTTCAGTAAGTGTGACACTCAAATCCATAGGCTCTGTGATGGTTGAAGGCTTTGAGGCAGTAACCATGCTCAGAATTTGATGTGCAAGTCCCCAAATGAATCGCTCAATCCTTCTTGAACTCTGGCTCGACTAAGTAGGGAACAACCCTAGACAAGTCGTGAAAGCATTGGACGTACTCAGAAATCTTCGGCCCCTCCATTTTCAAATTCTAGAACTCGGTCTCAAGCTTCTGGATTTCGGCCCTAGAACAGTATTTCTTCCGCATTAATTCCTTAAGCTCGTACCAGCTCAGTGCATAAGCATTAGCTTCACCAAGGGTCTAAACCTGAAGGTTCCACCAGGAGAGTGTGCCATCCAAAAACAACCCTGAGATATAGGTAACTTTCCACTCGGGCGAACAGTTACTCATTCTCAGAACGGAGTCAGTCTTTTCTGCCCAATGAACAAATGCAACGGCACCTCCTGTGCCGTCAAAATTCAATGGCTTACAATCCAGGAATTGTTTATAGGTGCAGCCAGTTGGAGGGTTACTTCCGGGAGTGCCACCACTACGTTCAGAGCGGAGGGCTTCATGCTTCGCTATAGCTTGGGAAATGCGCTCATTGTATTCGGCCATAGTTAACGTAATGGTGTTCGTGTCATGTCTGGGCGGCATCTTCTTCTGTCAAAAGGTATGGGGTAGGTTAGCCAACATTCCATAATTGTCTATGAGGTACATATTACCACAAGCAAACATATAATCACCCAATATCACATGCATGTATAATCAACAATGTATAAGTAAGGAAACAACTACTGAGCTTTCATATAGGCTTGACAACTTGACTTATTGTTTGTAACTGGGAAACAAAATGAACTCGAGGTTACATCGCCTCGGTCACTCATTCTCAGAACGGAGTCAGTCTTTTCTGCCCAATGAACAAATGCAACGGCACCTCCTGTGCCGTCAAAATTCAATGGCTTACAATCCAGGAATTGTTTATAGGTGCAGCCAGTTGGAGGGTTACTTCCGGGAGTGCCACCACTACGTTCAGAGCGGAGGGCTTCATGCTTCGCTATAGCTTGGGAAATGCGCTCATTGTATTCGTCCATAGTTAATGTAATGGTGTTCGTGTCACGTCTGGGCGGCATCTTCTTCTGTCAAAAGGTATGGGGTAGGTTAGCCAACATTCCATAATTGTCTATGAGGTACATATTACCACAAGCAAACATATAATCACCCAATATCACATGCATGTATAATCAACAATGTATAAGTAAGGAAACAACTACTGAGCTTTCATATAGGCTTGACAACTTGACTTATTGTTTGTAACTGGGAAACAAAATGAACTCGAGGTTACATCGCCTCGGTCATACAAGTTTCGTAATATGAAAGTAGTAGTTATTTTCTTTCTACATTGGTTTTCTTAGCTCTTAAGCTTCCCAAGATGGGGGTTGTGCATTCCTACCACATATAGGGGTGATAGAGAGTGTAAAGTTGCTGAATCTTTCTCGAGCGTTAGCCATCTTCACGTGCTTAGATATCGGTTCCCAAATGACTCGTACGGGTAGAAGTTTCAGACACGTAGTAGGTAAAGACAGGTTTCCTACTTTGTAGAGTGCTAAGGCAACTGTCTAGGTATTGTTCTACCAGATGAAGGTGTGAACACCTAGAGATTATTTTTGGATAGGTGGTGATTATTAGCTTGACCCGTAGAGTCCACCAGGATTTCCATGCACTATAAGTCGTTATTACGTGGGCCCCCGTAATAATAAATTGTCTTACACGGTCACCCCAACTTTCCCTCGTTCAAAGCAGATGATCCACCAAAGAGGGGACACTGCTGTCTTTATACCTCCGATATGGAAAGCACCATTGCGGTGGTCCACGCGCTAACATCCGTTATCGTTACGCGCGAATAGGCACGATGATTAAACGTACTAGGAATAAGGAGAATTCCTAGTAGTTGGAGGGGCACCTTCTAGATGAGTACTTCATCTTCCTTGTCTGGTCAAGTGTGTCGTCAATCTGGCTTCACAAAAGTCATAGGGACCTCGTCCTGCTGATGAGGGTGTTGTCCAAGGTCGCCTCCTCCGCCTCGCTGTCACTACCGTAGTCAGGAACCTTCGCATTCGAGAGGGAAGAACAGCCATCTTCTACGGAAACAAGCTCAGGATCTCGTTTGGTAGTAACTCCAGCCATGAGTTTTACAATAAACGCGAGGTCGATAGTCTCATCGTGCGAGTCAAGAACAATAATAGGATTCGGAGTCATAGGTATCTCGTTCACGTCAATAATTATTCCGTACACTTATACGCATATATATATATATATATCAATAAATAAATATGTTACTTAGCATAAACAGGAAAATAGATGCATCATATCACATATAACTCTCGCTTGTCCTTTCGGGGGGGGGTCATTTTGTCTTTGGCAAGTCTATCTCACGTAGACTATGCCTTAATTGGCACTTTAATTTGGGGTATCCATCTCCCTACTAATGTCCTTGCCTTGTCTTTTCTTTGAAAAATGTTTGACTCATGGATCTTGACGCTTTCGTGAATGCAATGAAAAACCCTTTTGTAAAAAAAATGTTTTTGTGAGAGAGTCTTAGTGATTGTAGTCTAGACTCGAGAAGGAATCCTAGTTCACTACAATCGAAGCTCTGATACCAAACTATCACACCCTGACTTTTGCGGAAGCGTATTGTTATGGGTGGTTTTCTGCTTATATATCCTGACTAATATTCTGACTATGTTTCTTTTGTTGTGATCAGGATACCGGATCAGGATATTGGTAACATCCTGATGAAGTATCCTGGTAGTAACTAATTAATTCACGTGCAGATTATTGGAACAAGTCTCTAATGTTCAAGTGGACTTCTTCCCCACAAGACTCGGGCAAATCCATTAGATTATGGACGTTGAAGCCGGAAGACGTGGACTACAACGTTCACATATGGAATATTTGTTAAATCCCAGAATAATAGGATAGTTAGTTAGTTTCTTTTACTATAAAAAGGATTGATCGGATCAGATTAGAAGACACAATCTCTCGCACACTCTTTCTCTCTAGCTGCAAACACTCACAACACACTTACACTTGTATCGAAATCACATTGTAACACTTAGTTGATCCGCATCATATCCTGCACTGTATCCTGATATTTGAAGCAATAAGAAGAACAAGGCAGCTGCGATTGTCAGCTCCCGAAGTTTTATGCCGGCGATCTAGATTGATCAAGGGCTTTCCTCGTACATCCTGTGTCACCCTTTACATTTTTGCTCATTGTTTGATTGTAGATACAGCTCGATATCCTAAGCCGTATCCTGAAAACTGTTTTTATAAACAACTTAATCAGCATATTTCCGATACACATTCTTAGCACACTACCTCACTTAACTAATTTGATCACTTAATTGCTTCGGTAATTTTTGACCAAAACAATTTGGCGCCCACCGTGGGGCAAGTGGTGCTATTTCTACTGAAAGCTTTTGCAAAATCGTTACTTGGTTTTCTATTTTCAAAACTTTTTGCTACACTATTCTCAATGGCCTCGAGATCAAACATGAGCTCTTCCACCGTGTCTGCTACAACCTCTGTAACAATTGGTTTGGTGCTTCCACCACCTCCTCCCAGAATGCAAACCTCTTCACAAGGAACTGAAATTCATGTGGCTCGGGATGTTATCCCCGCTCGCAATATTCAGGGATCTGGTCCTGTTTTGGCCTCTAATGAAGAAATTCTAACTTTATTTGGTAGTGTACAAGAACAGATGAGGCAACAGCAGGAGACCAACCAATTGCTGATGAGAGAGATACAACTCTTGAAATCCAGCTCAAGCAGGCCCGTTGAGGATACTGTCACTCCCTTGCAGCCTAGAGCTTTGAACTTCAGTTCTGCAGTATATACTGAGGATAACAGGGGAAATATTATGCCTAACCATTCTCAGAATCATACTCCTGAGATACCCTCTTTGGTCAGGGTGTCAACAGTGAGAAGCTCAGGATATGCTTCAGGATATGGCCAGAATCCTCAGACTGGTAATGTATCTAATAATAATAATAATACTCTTGCTACTAATGGTATTGGATCTTTGCAGGATGCAGGTCTGACATCAGCACTTTCCAGGGAGCTTCAAAAGTTAAAGGACGTGATATCCAGCGTACCTGGAGTAGTCCAGCCAATCCCAGAAGTATCCCAGGATAGCCACAAGATTTCTCGGTTCGTATATCCTATTTGTGATGCTGAAATCCCAAAAAGATTTCAGACCCCTAACATGAAGCTTTATGATGGAACTACGGATCCTGAAGAGCATATTGCCCAGTATCGGGAAAGGATAGAAATCAATCCTATCCCTCTAGATCTCAAGGAAGCATGCCTCTACAAGGGTTTTGGTTCTACCTTAACAGGATCAGCCTTAAAATGGCTTTTAAACGTTCCTCCTCATTCGATTACATCATTTGCTCATTTAGTGAATTTATTTAATAGTCAATTTTCTTGCAGTCGGAGTTTTGAAAAACTAACCTGTTTTGGTCAAAAATTACCGAAGCAATTAAGTGATCAAATTAGTTAAGTGAGGTAGTGTGCTAAAAAGTGTGTTGAAAATATGCTGGTTAAGTTGTTTAGAAAAAACAGTATTCAGGATACGGCTCAGGATATTGAGCTGTATCTACGATCAAACAATGAGCAAAAAGTAAAGGGGGTGACACGTGATATACGAGGAAAGCCCTTGATCAATCTAGATCACCGGCATAAAACCTCGGGAGCTGACAATCGCAGCTGCCTTGTTCTTCTTATTGCTTTAAACTTCAGGATACAGTGCAGGATATCGACCAGATCGCTAAGTGTTACAATGCTTTTGTGCGAAAGTGGAAATTGCTAGAGAGCGAGTGTAGTGAGTGTTGCCGTGATGTCCTATTCGATCTGGTATACCCACCTATTTATAGTAACGAATTACAAACAAAAATTCCTACAAATATGGGATACTCCGAATATTCCATTGTAAACGTTGTAGACCGAGTAATGCGGCTTCAACGTCTTTATTTGAACGACTTGGACCGAGTCTCCCGCGGAATGAGTCCTTGTGAACGTTAGTAGCTTCTAACCCACGTACCTGCACATAATCCGTTAGTGATCCTGAGGATACCATTCAGGATGTTACCAATATCCTGAATCAGCATCCCGGATGTGAACAAGTATCATATGACCAAGATATAACCCAAGATATTTCTCAGGATATGAGCTCAGAATTCTACCCATAACAATTGTCCCCAAAAATGTTACCGTTTAGTATCCTGCACTAACGGTTACATTTTTTCATAGAGATCGAGGTAATTAAGAGATAAGACCAATGATGTGACCGTTTGCAACTTACTCAGCCTATATTTACTCATTGCACCCTATATCTTCTCATCCTCATCTCTTTTTTAATCACTATCGATAAGGGAAAAAGGTAACATTCTCTCTCTAATCTTCATTTTCATCCTTCTTTTCCGGTCAAAAATTCAGGCGATCAAATGCCGAGACACCCAAGATCCAGTTCTGGTGATTCGGCTCCCACATTCATCCAACAGAATCTTCTCCAAGAACCGGAGAAAGAAATATGTTCTTTTGATAGTGCCCACTTGTCGGCTTTAAAATCCTCCGGTATCTTTCCGAAAGGAACGGTATTCCGGCCATTCGACCGGGAAATCCGGTCGGATATGGTCTCCGATGAGTGGTTGTGCTTTAGTGCATTTCCCTTCACCTTAGGGTTACAATTCCCCTTCCCTGATTTCATCACCGAGTTTTTCAAAATTACAAAAATCTCTTTTAGCCAAACAATGCCAATGCTTTGGCGTGTTCTGTCTGTTCTTGATCAGATCAAGAAAAACCTCATCCCTGATCTTTCTGTTCACGACCTCCCCTTAGCATACCGGCTTAGATGCCATGGGTCTTGTAGATTTTTGTTTTATTCTACCTCCGGCGATCCGCTGATACTTCGTGCCACCAGGAACGAGGAGGGTTGGCAATCCAAGTTCTTCTTTGTAAAAAGGGACTCAATCCCTGGTGGAACGGAATATCCGGTGAAATGGTTGAAAAAGGGTAGGATTTAGGGTTTAAGGATGATCCTGCATCTTATCCTGTTCCATATCCTGAACTGATCAATTTTTCTTTTTTCTGTTTTTCACGCAGCTGATTTTAGGAAGATTGCACCTCCCCTTGTTGATTCACAAAAAAGGATTGACGCTATCAGACTCCTACCAGAGGCTGAAAGAAGTTTCAACCCGTCTCCACCGTCTCCAAGTCCTCTTTCTAGTGCAAACATGTCTGGTAAGGATCCTGCCAAATATCCTGTACATACATGTTTTTATTTAATATATTTAGTAGAAATTTTACTCCCTGTATGCAGACTCCAGCAAAGTTCCAATCCTCCTTGATCTTGATGAGCTTGATAGTTACCCTACTCCAGTCACAGTCAAGAAAGAAACCTCTGCTGCCACCAGCTCCAAGCCACTCCCGGCTCCTAAAGCCAATCCGAGGACTCGTGCTTCCACAGCAAAGAAGAGGAAAGCTCCTGAAATCAGTGCTCCAGGTCCAGAAGGGTTTTCCTACGATGAACTCAGCTTTTCTGACTCCTTAGAGCCAATGACATCCTCCCTCAACAAGGTAATATCCTGATACATATCCTGCACATATATCCTAATAGGATATCCTGACAGGATATCCTGATTAATATATTCTAACTCATACCCGAACTTGATGTGCAGGGCCTCCAGCATTTGCTCCACCTGTACAACGATGCCTGTGGTACTGCTGCACTCAATGAAGCCAGGATCAAACAGCTTGAAAGCACCGTTGCTGACCAAGGTGCCATTGCTGAAGCAAAGTCTCGGCACTACGAGGGCATGCTGAAGAAGGTCACCCAAGATGCTGAGCTCAAACTTGCCACCGTCCAAATGGATCACGAACAGGCCATGGTTTCTTTCCGGGAAGGGATCAAAGCCTCTGCTATCGTCTCCCTGCTACAAGCACGCATCAAGATGGCCTACGAGGCCAAGGAGACAGGCCTTGTATGCCCATCCTGGCCGGTTGAATCCTGGGTGGCCAAGCTGAAGGAGCTTGGAGGCAAAGCTGTGCCACTCCCTGCCGAAGCCGGGGAATCCTCTAAGACAGCAGAGGTGGCAGACAAGGCTGGAGATAAGAAGGATGCCGGAGAGGATGCTGTGACGGATGCTGGTGAGGATGCTGCTCAGGATGCTGAAGCTGGAAAGGCAGAGAAGGTTGGAGAAGATGCCGCTGTGTGAGGGCATTCAGGTGGGCAATGATGGATATATGTGCCAAGGCCGGAGCCCACCTTTTTAAATTTGAATGTTGGTCTGTAATCCCCAAAACAATTTACTTTTTCCGCACTTTATTTTTCTGCACCTGAACAATTTACATTTCCTGCATGCTTTTTGAACAATACAACAGTTGGAGGCGGATGGTTCTCGGTTTGAGATGAAACCTTCAACTGTTGGGTAAATATGGTAAGGAACTATTAGTGCTCTTAGTGGATGGGCCTTGTTTTGAGGTGAAACTAAGAGCACATCTTTTGGTATGTTAATAATATAACTTCTCTTTTGACTTTATTATTGTTGTTATTAGTGCATAAATTTTACTTATGAAAACTGTTTTGTTTGAACATTTTTGGGAATATTATGGGAAAATATCCTGACAAGTATCCTAATAGATATCCTGGTCAGGATATTGTCATATAACTTAGAAGACTTAAGTCATTTGAAAAAAGGAGAGATCATACCAAAGACTCTTAGAGAGTCAATTCCAATCTTCCACCTTAGGAATGTCCCCAGTGCATACTTACAAACTTGGATCCATCCTTTGAATAGTATAATGTGTGTCCCCTGTGTACGACACAGAAATGCAAATGTATTCACACTTTGTCCTGAATAAATTCCGAATACCCCGAGGCAAAACCCTTGATATCCTGGAATGAATCCTCAGCATACTGGGGATAAACCCTTAATATCCTGGGGATAAACCCTGATATCCTGGGGATAAACCCTGATATTCTGGGGATAAACCCTGAGTTTCATGCGCTACATGCGAGAGTGTACAAACTCCAAATCTCAGAAAGGTGAAAACCTTTAAACCTTAGAGAGTATGAAAATACCCTTTCGTGAGAGAGGGTGATCAATCCTCATATACCTTCAGGATCCAGGATATAACCAACAGTAACGAAATTGTCAGCCACTTTTACATGAACTGGTCCCGCTACCTTGAACTATACCTAGATAACTTGCGCTCCAGGCGAGGTGTTTAAACCCAATTCGAAAGAAAGGTGAATACCTTTAAACCTTTGAAGGGATCAGGATCCCTTAAACGTGAGAGTAATTCTTTACCGTTGTCCTATCAGCCCACAAAACAAAGGGTAATTCTTCTGCCCACCTTCCTTTTTTGGCTCCAAGTCTCTTCTTTAAGTTATTGACAATTATCTTGTTTGAGGATTCAGCTTGTCCATTCGCTTGAGGATGTACCGGAGTAGACGTGATCATTTTGATTCCCCAACTCTTGCAAAAGTCAGTAGTCCTCTTGCTTATAAACTGGGACCCATTATCACAAATGATTTCAGCTGGTACCCCAAACCTGGTCAGGATATTCCTCTTTATGAAGGATACTACTTCTTGGTCTCTAACTTGAACAAATGCTTCAGCTTCAACCCACTTAGAGAAATAATCCGTCATTGCTAGCATAAAGACTTTTCCTCCTGGAGCTTTTGGTAACTTCCCTACTATATCCATCCCCCATTTCATGAATGGCCAAGGGGAAGTTACAGGATATAGTGGTTCAGCTGGTTGGTGTAGTATGTTACTATGCCTTTGACATGCATCACACCTTCGAGCATATTCTGCAGCATCTTTCCTCATCGTTGGCCAATAATATCATGCCCTTAATACTTTCGAGAATAATGATCTGCCCCCAGTGTGGTTACCACAATCCCCTTCATGTATATCCTGAAGTACTTCTTTGGCTTCAGGATCCTCCAAGCACCTCAAATAGGGTCCTGCAAGAGATTTCTTGTATAAAACATTATTTATAATAGTGAATCGTGATACCTTCATCCTAAATGCCTTAGGATTTTCATCTCCGGGGATGTGTCCTTCCTTGAGATATCTCACGATTGGAGCCGTCCAGGATTTAGGATCCTTTTCAGGATACTCTGCTCCAGGATCCTGAATACCCGCTACTTCTTTATCCTGAGGATTCGTCGCAGGATACAAGATATGTAATATTGGTATTTGGGTCCCTTCTGGTATCCTGATTGATGATCCCAGATTTGCTAAGGCATCTGCTTCAGCATTATCCTCCCTTGGTACCTGTTCAAGTGTAAAAACATCGAAATATCCTGCTAATTTTTTGAGAATATCGAGGTATTCGATTAATTTCTCACCCTTAACTGCATAGGATCCATTAAAATGGTTAGTAATTAACAAGGAGTCAACATATACTTGCAAATTCTTGATACTCATACTCTTAACCAACTCTAATCCTGCAATTAAAGCCTCATACTCTGCTTCATTATTAGTAGCAGGGAATTCACACCTAATAGCCTGGGGTAATATGTCCCCCTGTGGCGATTTCAGTAGTATTCCCAATCCTACTCCTCTTACATTAGATGCACCATCAGTATATAACGTCCAGGATCCTGAGGATTCTCCTAACTATTGGACTTCTAGGTCTACCTCATCCTGAATGTCACTACTGAAATCAGCCACAAAGTCAGCTAAAGCCTGAGACTTTATGGCATTTCTAGGTTCATATACTAAATCATAAGCACTCAATTTTACTGACCACTTGGCCATCCTGCCTGACATCTCTGGTTTCCTAAGCACATTTTTGACAGGATAATTTGTTTTAACATGAATCCTATGTGTCTCAAAATAATGTCTAAGCTTCGTTGATGCCATAACTAATGCTAGTATCAATTTTTATAAATGAGAATATCTAGTTTCAGCATTTAACAAACTTTTGCTAACATAATAAACAGGATATTGCTGACCTTCATGATCCTTTATAAGCACGGCACTTACAGCATTCCCTGATACTGCCAGGTATAGGGATAGTGGTTCACCATTCTCGGGTTTCATCAGTAGAGGTGCAGTTGAGAGATATTTCTTCAAATCCTGCAGAGCTGCTTCATGCTTCTCTCCCCATTCGAATTTCTTATTCTTCTTTAGGATATCATAAAACTCTTTGCATTTTTCTGAGGATCTTGAAATAAATCTGTTTAACGCTGCCACTCGCCCCGTTAATCGTTGAACATCCTTCATATTTGAGGGTGATTTAATATCCAAGATGGCTTTAATCTGCTCCGGGATCGCCTCTATTCCTCTTTTGGTTACCATATATCCTAGAAATTTTCCTGCCCCCACTCCGAAAGGACACTTAGCAGGATTTAGTTTCATATTATATTGATCCAGGATATCAAATGCTCCCTTAATATCCTGGAGATGATCCTGAGCTTTCTTTGATTTTACCACCATATCGTCAATGTATACCTCCATGGTGTCCCCCAGCTTGTCTTTGAACATCATATTCACCAATCTTTGGTATGTTGCACCTGCATTTTTCAAACCAAAAGGCATAGCCGTATAACAATAAATACCTGTTGGTGTCATGAAGGCAGTATCCTCCTGGTCAAAAGGCTCCATTTGAATCTGCTGAAATCCTGAGGATGCATCCATGAAGGTCAACATTTCATGCCCGGCAGTAGCATCCACCATTGCATCAATGTGAGGAAGAGGAAATGGATCTTTAGGACAAGCCTTATTCAAGTCTGTGTAGTCTACACAGACTCTCCATTTCCCATTTTTCTTCTGTACCACGACTACGTTTGCTAGCCATCTTGGAAACTTGACTTCCCTGATCATCCTGGATTTCAATAATCTTTCAACTTCCTCTTGGATAATCGTATTCCGCTCAGGAGCAAATTTTCTCCTTTTTTGCTGAACAGGCTTGAATGATCTGTCGATTCCAAGCTTGTGAGTGATAATGTCTTTGGATATGCCTGTCATATCCTCATGCTTCCATGCAAACGTTGACATCCTGCATTTCAAAAAGTTAGTTAACTGCTCTTCAATATCCTGAGGGATATTGGTTCCTACGATCACCGAGATATCAGGATTATCCTGATCCAGGATAATTTTCTTCACATCCTGCTCCGAATCCTCCACGATATCCTGGGCCCGCATCTTTAATTGCTATGCTGTACTAGGCTTGGTTGAGGATTTCATCAAGGATGAGTAACATTCTTTCGCCTTTTGCTGATCACTTTCAACCTTGACAACTCCCCAAGGGGTAGGGATCTTGATGCATTGGTGATATGTTGATGGCACAGCCTTCATATCGTGAATCCATGGTCTTCCCAGTATGATGTTATAGCAGGATAGAGAATCCATCACACAGAAACGTTGTATCGAGTTGACTCCTTCAACATATACTGGTAACTTTATCTCTCCCACTGTGTTCCTAGCCTCTCCACTGAACCCAACAAGCACGGTGGACTTTGAAGTGATATCCATCGGAGATACATTCATTCTCTTCAAAGTTTCTAGTTGGATTATGTTGACGGAGCTGCCATTATCGACCAGTATCCTGCGTATAAAATGGTTTGCCACATATAATGTTATTACCAGAGCATCATGATGAGGATCCTGGACAGTATCCCTGTCATCAGCATCAAATGTGATCACTTTGTCAGTTGTGAGGGTAGTCATCCTGATAGGTTTGTCTCCCCTTTCGGCCTTAGCTTCTCTTGCATGTCTCTTTGCCGCCGAATACGAAGTCCCACAAATGTCGGATCCTCCCGAAATAAAGTTGATTATCTTGGCATCCGCGGGAGGTGACGCTGCTCGCTCAGGATCCTTCTCAGTATCCTGACCCTTACTCTTCTTCCTTCCTAAGAGATCTTTCAGATATCCCTTGCTTAGAAGATAGCTTATTTCTTTCCTTAGAGCAATGCAATCCTCAGTTACATGTCCGAAATCTTCATGGAAAGCACTCCATTTTGACTTATCTTTCCAATCGGCCTTTTGTTGATTCTTTCGAGGCCACCTAGCCTTGTCTCCTAAACCCTGCATGGCATACATTAATTCAGGAATGTTAACAAAAAAGCAATATTCTGATAACTCAGGATATTCTTCAGGATCCTCGTCTTCGATAGCATTCACTTTCTTGTTTTCATTTCTACCATATGGCTTAGGGCGATATGGCTTAAATGAGGATTCTGACTTCCTGTTAGTTGACTCATAGGTGTTGGATGAGTTCATCCTCTCTTGCATCTTTTTGTCATCCTCCAATCGAATATATCTTAGGGCCCTGTTCCGAGCTTCATCCAAGTTCCTGCATGGGTTCATTACAAGGTCTTGGTAAAATTGAGAATCGTTTTGCAGCCCCATCTTGAAAGCTTGCACAGCTGTTGCAACATCAAGATGCGGAATATCTAAGGATTCCCGGCTGAACTTGTTCACATAATCTCTCAGGGATTCTTGTGGCCCCTGTGTTATCCTGTAGAGGTCACTTGTTAGTTTTTCAAAGCTTCTACTACAAGAAAACTGACTATTAAACAAATTCACTAAGTGAGCAAAAGATGTAATCGAATGCGGAGGAACATTCAAGAGCCATTTCAAGGCTGATCCTGTTAAGGTAGAACCAAAACCCTTCCACAAGCATGCTTCCTTGAGCTCCGGAGGGATAGGGTTAATCTCCATCCTTTCCCTGTACTGGGCAATAAGCTCTTCAGGATCCGTAGTTCCATCATAAAGCTTCATGTTGGGGGTTTGAAATCTCTTTGGAATCTCAACATCACAGATAGGATATGCAAAGCGAGATATCCTGTGGCTGTCTTGGGATACTTCCGGGATTGGCTGGACCACTCCAGGTACATTGGATATCATGTCCTTTAACTTCTGAAGCTCCCTAGTAAATGCTGATGTTACACCTGTATCCTGCAAAGATCCACTATTGTTAGCAGCATGAGTATTAATATTATTTGACACGTTACCCGTAGGAGGATTCTGGCCATATCCTGAAGCATATCCTGAGCTCCTCACAGTTGACATCCTGATCGAGGAGGGTATTTCAGGAGTATGATTCTGGGAATGACTAGGCACAATATTCCCCCTATTATCCTCAGTATACACAGCCGAACTGAAGTTCAAAGTTCTGGGTTGTAATGGAGTGACGATATCCTCAGCGGATCTGCTCGAGCTAGCTTTTAAGAGTTGTATTTCTCTTAACAGCATTTGGTTAGTTTCCTGTTGCTGCCTCATTTGTTCCTGCAATCTTCCAAATAAAGTCAGAATTTCATCATTAGAAGCTAAAACGGGAGCAGATCCCTAAACACTCCGAGTAGGGATAATATCCTGAGGTTGTGAAGAAGCTGGCATCCTTGGAGGAGGTGGTGGAAGCACCGAACCGGTAGTAGCAGAAGTCGTAGCAGACACAGTGGAGGAGCTCATGTTTGATCTTGAGGCCATTGTAAACAATGTGGCAAAAAGCTTTGAAAACAGAAAACCAATTAATGATTTCACAAAGATTTTTAGTAAAGAGAGCACCACTTGCCCCACGGTGGGCGCCAAATTGTTTTGGTCAAAAATTACCAAAGAAATTAAGTGATCAAATTAGTTAAGTGAGGTAGTGTGCTAAAAAGTGTGTTGAAAATATGCTGGTTAAGTTGTTTAGAAAAAACAGTATTCAGGATACGGCTCAGGATATTGAGCTGTATCTACGATCAAACAATGAGCAAAAAGTAAAGGGGGTGACACGTGATATATGAGGAAAGCCCTTGATCAATCTAGATCGCCGGCATAAAACCTCGGGAGCTGACAATCGCAGCTGCCTTGTTCTTCTTATTGCTTTAAACTTCAGGATACAGTGCAGGATATCGACCAAATCGCTAAGTGTTACAATGCTTTTGTGCGAAAGTGGAAATTGCTAGAGAGCGAGTGTAAGAGTGTAGTGAGTGTTGCCGTGATGTCCTATTCGATCTGGTATACCCACCTATTTATAGTAACGAATTACAAACAAAAATTCCTACAAATATGGGTTACTCCGAATATTCCATTGTAAACGTTGTAGACCGAGTAATGCGGCTTCAACGTCTTTATTTGAACGACTTGGACCGAGTCTCCCACGGAATGAGTCCTTGTGAACGTTAGTAGCTTCTAACCCACGTACCTGCACATAATCCGTTAGTGATCCTGAGGATACCATTCAGGATGTTACCAATATCCTGAATCAGCATCCCAGATGTGAACAAGTATCATATGACCAAGATATAACCCAAGATATTTCTCAGGATATGAGCTCAGAATTCTACCCAAACATAACCAGTGATCTCTACAGGATAACTCAAGGACCACAGGAATCCTTAAGAGATTATGTGAACAAGTTTAGTCGGGAATCCTTAGATATCCCGCATCTTGATGTTGCAACAGCTGTGCAAGCATTCAAAATGGGTTTGTAAAAGGATTCCCAATTTTACCAGGATCTTGTAATGAATCCCTGCAGGAACCTGGATGAAGCTCGGAACAGGGCTTTAAGATATATTCGACTGGAGGATGACAAAAAGATGCAAGAAAGGATGAATTCATCCACAACCTATGAGTCAACCAACAGGAAATCAGAATCCTCGTATAAACCATATTGCTCTAAGCCATATGGCAGGAATGACAGCAAGAAAGTGAATGTTGTTGAAGACGAGGATCCTGAGGAGTATCCTGAGTTATCAGAATATTGTTTTTCTGTTAATATACCTGAACTGATGTATGCTATGCAGGGTTTAGGAGACAAAGCAAGGTGGCCTAGGAAGAACCAACAGAAAGCTGATTGGAAGGATAAATCCAAGTGGTGTGCCTTCCATGAGGATTTCGGACATGTTACCGAGGATTGCATTGCTCTGAGGAAAGACATAAGCTATCTCCTGAGCAAAGGATATCTGAAGGATCTCCTGGGAAGAAAGAAGAATAAGGGTCAGGATACTGAGAAGGATCCTGAACGAGCAGCATCACCTCCTGCAGACGGCAAGATAATTAACTTTATTTCAGGAGGATCTGACATTTGTGAGACATCATATTCTGCAGCAAAAAGACATGCAAGGAGGCTAAGGCAGAAAGAGGAGATAAGCCAACCAGGATGACGACCCTCAGGACTGATAAAGTGATCACCTTCGACAGTGATGACAGGGATACTGTCCAAGATCCTCACCATGATGCTCTGGTAATAACCTTATATGTGGCTAACCATTTTGTATGCAGGATACTGGTGGATAATGGCAGCTCCGTCAACATAGTTCAACTAGAGACGTTGAAGAGAATGAATGTATCCCCGATGAATATCACTTCAAAGTCCAATGTACTTGTTGGGTTCAGTGGAGAAGCTAGGAATACCGTGGGAGAAATAAAGTTACCAGTATATGTTGAAGGGGTCAATTCAATGCAACGCTTTTGTGTGATGGACTCCTTATCCTGCTATAATATTATATTGGGTAGGCCATGGATCCATGATAGGAAAGTTGTGCCGTCAACCTATCATCAATGCATCAAGATCCATACTCCTTGGGGGTTGTCAAGGTGGACAGTGATCAACAGGAGGCAAAGGAGTGTTACTCATCCTCGATGAAATCCTCAACCAAGTCTAATGCAGCATAGCAATTAAAGGTGTGGGCCCAGGATATCATGGAGGCTTCCGAACAGGATGTAAAGAAAATTATCCTGGATCAGGATAATCCAGATATCTCGGTGCTCGTAGGAACCAATATCCCTCAGGATATTGAGGATCAGTTGACTAACTTTTTGAAATGCAGGATGTCAACATTCACGTGGAAGCACGAGGATACGACAAGTATTTCCAAGAATATTATAACTCATAAGCTCGGTCTTGACAGGTCATTCAAGCCTGTCCAACAAAAGAGAAGGAAATTTGCTCCGGAACGAAATACGATTATTCAAGAGGAAGTAGAGAGGTTATTGAAATCCAAGATGATCAGGAAGGTCAAAATTCCAAGATGGCTAGCAAATGTAGTTGTGGTGCAGAAGAAAAATGGGAAATGGAGAGTTTGTGTAGATTACACAGACTTAAACAAAGCTTGTCCCAAAGACCCATTTCCTCTACCTCATATTGATTCAATGGTAGATGCTACTGCCGGCCATGAGATGTTAACCTTCATGGATGCATCCTCGGGATTCCAGCAGAACCAAATGGAACCTTCAGACCAGGAGGATACTGCTTTCATGACACCAACAGGTATTTATTGTTATACTGCTATGCCTTTTGGTTTAAAAAATGCAGGTGCAACATACCAAAGATTGGTGAACATGATGTTTAAAGACAAGCTGGGGGACACCATGGAGATGTACATCGATGACATGGTAGTAAAATCTAAAAAAGCTAAGGATCACCTCCAGGACATTAAGGGAGCATTCGATATCCTGGACCAATATAACATGAAACTAAATCCTGCCAAATGCCATTTTGGAGTGGGAGCAGGAAAGTTTCTAGGATACATGGTAACCAAAAGGGGTATAGAAGCAAGCCCGGGGCAGATTAAAGCTATCTTGGACATCAAATCACCTTCAAATATGAAAGATGTTCAAAGATTAACAGGGCGAGTAGCAGCATTAAACAGGTTTATATCAAGATCCTCGGAAAAATGCAAGGAATTCTATGATATCCTAAAGAAGAATAAGAAATTCGAATGGGGAGAGAAGCATGAAGCAGCCTTGCAGGATTTGAAGCAGTGTCTTTCAACTGCACCTCTATTAATGAAGACTAAGGATGGTGAACCGTTATCCCTGTATCTCGCAGTATCAGGGAATGCTGTAAGTGCTGTTCTTGTAAAGGATCATGAAGGTCAGCAGTATCCTGTCTATTATGTTAGTAAGAGTCTATTAGATGCTGAAACTAGATATTCTCATGTAGAAAAATTAATATTAGCCCTAGTTATGGCATCAACAAAGCTTAGACATTATTTTGAAACACATAGGATTCATGTTAAAACTAATTATCCTATTAAGAATGTACTTAGGAAACCTGAGATGTCGGGTAGGATGGCTAAGTGGTCAGTAAAATTAAGTGCCTATGATCTAGTATATGAACCTAGAAATGCCATAAAGTCTCAGGCTCTAGCTGACTTTGTGGCTGATTTCAGTAGTGATATTCAAAATGAAGTAGACCTAGAAGTTCAACAACTAGGAGAAACCTCAGAATCCTGGACATTATATACTGATGGTGCATCTAATGTTAGAGGTGTAGGATTGGGGATACTACTGAAATCGCCACAGGGGGACATATTACCCCAGACTATTAGGTGTGAGTTTCCTACCACTAATAATGAAGCAGAATATGAAGCTTTGATTGCATGATTAGAATTGGCTAAGAGCATGAATATTAAGAGTTTGCAAGTATATGTTGATTCCTTGTTAATTGCTAATCATTTTAATGGATCCTATGCAGTCAAAGGTGAGAAGTTAATCGAATATCTCGAAATTCTCAAAAAATTAGCAGGATATTTCGATGTTTTTAAACTTGAACAGGTACCGAGAGAGGATAATGCTGAAGCAGATCTCTTGGCGAACCTAGGATCATCAGTCAGGATACCTGAAGGAACCTAGATACCAATACTTCACATCCTACATCCTGCTATTGATCTTGTCAAGACTCAGGATAAGGAGGTAACAAGCATTCAGGATCCTGGTCGTGATCCTGATGAGGATCCTAAGTCCTGGATGGCTCCAATTATGAAATATCTTAAGGAAGGACACATCCCAAAGGATGAAAATCCTAAGGCCTTTAGAATGAAGGTATCACGATTCACTATTATAAATGATATTTTGTACAAGAAATCTCTTGCAGGACCATACCTGAGGTGCTTGGAGGATCCTGAAACTAAAGAAGTGCTTCAAGATATACATGAAGGGGATTGTGGTAACCATACTGGGGGCAGATCATTATTTTCAAAGGTGTTAAGAACAGGATACTATTGGCCGACGATGAGAAAAGATGTTGTAGAATATGCTCGAAGATGTGATGCGTGTCAAAGACACAGCAATATATTACATCAGCCTGCTGAACCACTGTATCCTATTGCTTCCCCTTGGCCATTCATGAAGTGGGGAATGGATATAATAGGAAAATTGCCAAAGCCTCCGGGAGGAAAAGTCTTTATGCTGGCCATGACTGATTATTTCTCTAAATGGTTGAAGCTGAAGCATTTGTTCAAGTTAGAGACCAAGAAGTAGTATCCTTCATAAAAAGGAATATCCTAACTAGATTTGGGGTACCAGCTGAGATAATTTGCGACAACGGTTCTCAGTTTATCAGTAAAAGGACAACCGATTTTTCTAAGAGTTGGGGAATCAAAATGATCACATCTACTTCAGTACATCCTCAAGCAAATGGACAAGCAGAATCCTCGAACAAGATAATTGTCAACAATTTGAAGAAAAGACTTGGAGCTAAGAAAGGAAGATGGGCAGAAGAATTACCCTTTGTTTTGTGGGCTGATAGGACAATAGTAAAAAGTGCAACTGGCCAAACTCCATTCTCCTTAGTATTTGGAGCAGAAGCAGTGATCCCAACAGAGATGGTGATACCCACAGCGAGATCCAACCTCCTGGATCCTGAGCAGAATCATGAAGCCCTATGCCAAGAATTGGATACTATTGATGAGACAAGAGATGCAGCAAAGCTAAGGATGGCAGCATATCAACAGAGGATATCCAGAGCATATAACAAGAATATAAGGACCAGAAGGTTTCAGGTTGGAGATTGGGTATTAAGAAAGGCTTTTCAGAATACTACTAATCCTGCTGATGGAAAGTTAGCTCCTAAATGGGAAGGACCTTATGAGATTGAATCAGAATCAGAAAAAGGAGCATACCGACTCAAGAATATGGAGGGGGATATGCTACCAAGATCCTAGAATGCTATACACCTAAAGCTCTATTTCAAGTGAGTTTAGAATTTAATTTCTAACTCAGGATGGTATGAATTCTATCTTTTTTAAATATAATTCTATTTTGTTGGAACCCAGTACTGACTTAAGCATCGAAGGGGTGTTAGCCAGGCTAACACCCACCTTAGTTTACAGTTGTTTTGCAGTATATGCTTCGGGATATAGCTCCAGGATATACACTCAGGATACTTCGG